>CM060838.1:1827500-3027500 GCA_030762175.1 Metallyticus violacea
TATTTGCTGAAAATAAAAATAATGGTATGTCGTGTGCTACCAGCTGTTTCGTGCAAGACCCACTCTAGCATCCCTCGTGAGAGGAGCTACCAAACGGAAATAGCAAAGGATCGATCTAAGAACTTCCTGACTGCAAAAGAGGGTACCATTAAGAACATAATACAGGATTCATTTAATTATAAACTTTTGTTCTGCCAGACTTTGCCCTGCGGATATCACAGGAGTGCACAATAATGAGAAATGTCTCTTTTAGTACTTACCCATCATTCCTAAAAGCACGTCCGTCGGAAGACGCTCCAAAATCTCGACATTATTTCGTTTGCAACACAGAACTGTCTATAACTTCGTACAACCAACAAAATATTCTGGCAGTGGCGCAAGGAATGTTTAAAAAGTTTACTATTTAGAATTATCAATAAAATTCGATATTCCTTATATTCATCAAGAAACAGATATGGTTTTAATTAGCACTATCGCAGTGATGTTTCACTTAGCTTGAGTGATTTGTTCCAAACAAAAAAGCAAACAACGCGTAGCACAGAATAACCACTACAGCGTGGTGTATTAGGATAATATGAATATGATAATTGACTTTTAAGTAGTGGGCTGAAGCACTTCCCGGCTGTTTCCCGGCCGGAGCTCCTGGTCTCTTGCCCCGGTAGGCAACACTGCGCACCGTCCCGCCCGCCCGCCTTCCCCATCCTTCTGTTGCCAACTTAGCGTCTTTCCAGAAATATTAGCATATGCTTATTCGCTAATAACTTTATAGCTACTTTATTGAATATGTACAAAGTAAGAGATGGTTAGGTTAGGGCTTATTCACAACATTTCATCCTAAAATGAACTACTGTAGCCTTTGCAGGAATAGAATTGATACTCCTAACAAATCTGAATGCTTTTCAATATAAATGAGCCAAGAGCAATGGATTTACTTTCACTCTGAACTATTTTTTACTGAGAAATTTTATCTAATTCGTCAATATTAAACTATCAAACATCTAGTTCAAATATAAGTGACCCATTACACAACTTAGATTAATAAATCATTATATTTCAATTATAAGCTTAGATAAAATAAAATGACATTTTATTTAATTCATATCGACAGCTGAGGTAGAGTTTTTGTAATTACAAATTAAATTAATGAACCCATGAAATCTGAAATGATATCTAACTGCGATTTGAGTCTTATCTCAGATAAGAAAGCATCGCTTTGTTTCTTTCTTTTTAAGAGTATTATATATAATTATATAATTATTATATAACTGTAATCTCAGTACAATAAATTCAGTCTTGTAATATGACACAAAAGAAATATGAAAGTAATTTAAATTATTTAAGGTTCTAATCGCTTAATTTTTGGATTACAAAATAATTAAATTATGAAACATTTCCTGTCTATTTATCTGCAACAAAATGTTAAAATTTACAACATTGACTAGGAAACAAATCTAATCAAGAATCGCACTATTTGTGTTTATTTCAACGTATAGGCGGGGAACAATTGATAAACACCGCAAATACGAAATGACAGCAATAAAGCAAAAAAGTGGAAAGAACAGCCTTAGAGGGAGACACAATAGCTAGTTAAGTGCTTTTCTTCCTTTATCTTAATTTAGTTCGGCATATCGTTTATTATTACATTCCCAGCTGTATCGTCCTCAAGTTAGAGAAATTCAATTTCATGTGTTGGCAACAGCCAGGCAAGCAGGCGCCGTCTCATAACCGTTTCAAGCGACATCGCACGGCTGAGCCATGCACTGGAATTTGTACCCAAAAACGAGCAGGGGGTGGTGCGGAGGTTGATAGGAAGGGAGTGAGAGGGCCTACTCCATCATCGACTGTACCTGATATAAAATTGTCACGTCACATAGGAAATGGTCCCTGATGTGAGATACGGGGGGAGGTATTCCACTCAAATTACACATGCTTCTCACTGTGGACAATTTGGGTTTCGTGATTTTTTTCCGTTTTATCATGACCTAGGTAAGAATGGACTCGTCCATTCCTTTCATTGAAGAACAAATTATCTGAATAGGTCGATGCAGCAGGAGGAAATGCGAAAGAGATTAAAAACCGTTTCGCTGAATTACAAGATGAAGAAAATTAACACCGCTTACCTTTGCCACACCCTCCATTTTGTGAATGTATACGCAGCTGGTACCGTAATGCCAACACGCGCCTTGTTTCACTACAAGTCTTTTATTTCTTTAAAAATTTACGTTTTCCTGTTTAAAGCGTTTGCAGTCGCTCTTGATGTTCATTTGTAATAGAGTTTTTGATGGATTGGATGCCACTATTTCTTTTAGTTTCCTAACTTTTTTAAACTAACATACTGTCACAGGCTCCTGATTTTCCTTATAACTTTCAAGTTAATTCAGTGACATTTAGCACCAACGCACCTTTATGTATGAGAAACGTGATGTTCATATAACATTAACATCGAGTTACAGAATATTTTTCCCTAAAGGGAATTGAAGTCAAACCCTCAATTTCCTAATGAATGCTTTCTTACAGTTCCCGAAAGTCTATTGTTTTGTTGTCTTTCAATATTTCTCACTGGAAGAAATCTGATGCGTAAGTTCAGTCAGACCAGGCCAAAGGTTTTAGAAATGTTACGGTTTTCAAAAGAAAAAAAAATCATACATACAGACATTGGACTATGCTGCCTGATAATAGTTAGTACGGAGTTTCTCGCCGTCTGATTCAAAACGTTTTCGTGAAGACCCATCTCTGCATGAAAGGTGTGCAGCACCACAACTTCTTCACATCCTTATCGAAGGACATGAACTGACAAACGCTGTATAAAGTCTCCTTCTTCTTGTACAGGAGTGCACGCATCTCTTCCTCCTTTAGTTTATTGACATTACTGGGACACAGAACTCCTTCGGCATCTCCTACACTATTTCTTTTGGCAGCTTTGCATATCTCCTTCATGAAAATACAGCGATATTACGTTGTGTGCAGTTTCTTCGCGCATATTGAACGTCGGATTTTACCGGTGGTTTCCGAAGCTCAAGTTGTATTATAAATTGTTTTTATCAACTCAGTTGTCAAGCACTTGGGGCATTGTTTCCATGAGAGCAGTACGTACTGTGTTGCCCGTAACACCAAGGCACGATAACGTTGACGATTCTCTAATAGCACATTCAGATGCATTCACTGCTGTAGCGAACAGCGAACACAAAATCCTTCTTCACTGGCACACGGACTATCGAGTATGTCATTACATGACGGTCACGGGTAGCCGAGGTCCTTAAGGCGCGGACTCGTGAGCGGGAGGTCTGGGGTTCGAATCCCACCAAGACCGTCCTTCCTGACCGAGGTTTTTTCCAGGTATCCTCATAAATGGCAAATGCCGGGGAGGTACCCTAAACTTAGCCTGGAACGTTTCCTTCCTTAAAAAAAAATCCTTTCCCAATATGTCATTTCATTTCATGTATCATCAGCGTCCATTACCTGAGGTGCCTCAGCGTTAAATACTATTAAAAACTACATCGGTATGTTCCTTTTAATTTCACTGAATTAAGTTCATAATTTATAACCTAGAGACGGTGTAAATCCCAAATTTTCCAATGAAAATAACTTTTATTTTCCTGCTTTAAATTTTATGTTAAGTTGTGCCAAAAGAGCTGCGTCTGAAGCAAAAACAGCATATGCTGGGGAAGGTGAGGAATGTTCTACATGTATACGCAAGGCTGAGGTGTTTTTTCTTTTACGTTCGGTCTCTCTGGTATACTTACAGATAAATACAGTCAATTCTTATACCTTTATTTTCCTTCGAATGAAGCCGGGCAGTTCTCTTATAAGCGAGCAACAACAACAACATCGCAATACTGTCAATGTTTCAACTTTCAGTTCTCATAATCCCTACCCACTTGTTTCCTGTCATTATGCCACGTCACAAATTAAATGACAGTGTGTAGGTGAGCGCAACTTAATTTTTTATTTGTTTTTTTTTCCTTTTCTTTCCTGTTCAAGGTATCGATATATTGGTATTTTTTTTTATCAAATTGTAAATATTGACAATCGAGGGAAGATTTCCTTTATTTTTGGCCATTAAACAAGTGTTAGTTCTTCAGATACCACGGGAAAACTCAAAACATCCATGAAAGCTTACATAATAAGGGGTAAATACTCAAAAGCTATTTGTGACAAGAAAAAGAAATTTTGTAACAAGCATTTCAGCATTAGTATAGTTCATATGTTGTGTGATAAAACTATTATTCGTACTAGTCTTAATTAATATGATTTAAGAAGAACGATACAATTAATGAAGATGTAACTTGTGCAGCCCAAAAACTAAGGCGGCTAAAAAGATTCACATCGATCTGGAAAAATGTCTAAATAGAAAAAGATATCACTGGAGGAAACAGACAACTGTAACCTCATTTATGAAGCTGGAATTTTGAAAACAAGTATAAAGAGAGAGGTACACGCTCTAAAATAATACGTTTAAACTTGATTTTCTTATATTTAAAATTCTTCACAAGTTTTAATACATGTTCCTTTGCATGATGGAGTTTTAACATTCATATTGAAAAGTTTTCCACATCACAGGGGATATTTAGTCTTTGTCTACTGTAAATATCGGATGTATCTCTAACATGGACAAATGCAGGAATGGAAGCAACTGTGCATAGTCTTATTATTTCAATGTAAACAAAATGGGTAGACGAAACATATAAACTGAAATCTGTATTCAAGTAATGTACGTTATTTTAAGAGTGAGTGACAAGGCAATTTAAGCAAACTGTACAGAAATTAGAGCAATATAATTATAAATGGCGTAACTTCACTTGTATGTCTATATCGCATTGTCACTTCAAAACTGTTATTTAAAAAGAGCAGACGTGGCCTGTTCTACAAAAGTAAGGTCTTGTTACTTTCTGTCCCCGAAAGAAGTGCGGCACCGGATGATATACAAGAGCAAGATGGAGGAACATGCGTCTCCATTCCTTGAATTACGTCATATCCACGTCGTAATGTACAGGGCGGATTCCGACTAAATGAGACTTTTATATTTTGATAATTTAAATACTTTATTTATCGACATTCAAGCGGAATAATCCACTGTGAGACGACGGTCCCGTAACATCAATTTCAGTTGTCGAGAGATGCACAAGAATCGAACCTCTCAATTGCTCTCGGTCATTTATTTTATTTGTTTATATTGCTTGGCTATCACGTTCTCAGTATAATCAAAGAGTTGGGAAAATTGTGTTAAAAGTGATTATTTTAAAAGAGAATGAAGAATGTCATGGCATGTAGTAAGGACATCCTTACTTTACAATTGTAACAAATATTTATTCTATGTTCCTACTCATCATTACCACCACTTTCGCTAATACTTACCACATTTGAGACTACTGACTCACAAAATCATTAAAAAGATAATGCATTTCATGCTAGTATTTGAAGTTACCAATATTTCTACGCTTGTAGAGAAATGTATACAAATAACCAGTGCCCGACTAATCTAACACTTCTTTGAAACAGAACAATGAAAAATCATTTGTACATTTTTAAGTTGAGACAGATTTTCCACTTCCGATCCCACAAGGAAACAAATTGGCATATAACATAAATTCAGCGAACTTATATTGCCTAATGTCTTGTAAATAGCATGAAGGGTATTCTACTGTTAATATCTAGCATACATGGCATAAAAATTTAGAAGGGAGATAGGGTGACCAGAGGTATGATGTAAATATCCGATAAATTATAATATAAATATGCAGGAAACTTCTTTGTAAAAGCAAGTATCTGTAGAACATAATGTCGTTTGGTGCTTTTGCTTTCGAGCCTCCGGGGAAGAAGCGAGCGGATACAATAAAAGGTGCACCTGGCGAGGATGGGTCAGAACAACACTATTTTGTATTCAAGACAGGCAGCAAAATTCTTTAGGTACTGTTAAACATTCTTAAGAGAGAGTATAACAGATAAACGTGGACACGGTTCGAACGCCAACCTATAAGCAACGAGGCTTTTAAAATATTGGGTATGAGCGCCTTTTGATTCGCCAATCAGAGTGTTGAATTTTGAATGACTGGAGTCCGTGGATTCTGTCATGAAACCCTGTATGAGCTAAATGAGCCATGTGGGTAAACTTCCTCAGAAAGGCACGCAGTTGTTGCAAGGTAGGTAGCAGATCTTACTTCGTTTTGAGATCAAATATTTCCAGACGCGAGGTGCACATCATATCTTGAGCTTCGAGAATATTACACGGACAGCCGCGTGCTTCGCGTACTAAATTAACGTTGGTGGTCAAAACCTGTAATGAGAATACTCTTTGGGGAACAGAATACTTGTATTGCCCCATTTCACTTGATACACTTTCACTGTATTGCGTCGCCTAAAAACACGTGTTACTTGCGCAAGATTTCAACTCACACTGAAGCCTCACGCAGCGGAAGTGAAATATGCTCCCCACCTCCGCCGACATAGTGCTGCGGGCCGGTCCCGCGGTTGCGTCCAGCATTGCTCTCCCAGTAGTATGCCATTAATTTTTGTGGTTTAATTGTAGTAATAATAATCATTCTAATAATGTGTTTTCTCTTTTGTGATACTTATAGTTTGCAAGAATTCTAATTTTGCTTCCGTAATACCACTCAGTAATGTCTTAACTTAATTCATTAATTAATAAGGCCATAATTTGGATTTTACATTCACTTTTGAAGTTATTCAACTTGGGGAAAAATTTTCTTAGTTTACGTATGGCAGTTTTTGTGATTTAGAGTCATTCCATGAAAAACAAACACACCCAAGACACAAATTTATCTTCACCATCTCAGATTTTTTCAATATTTGATATACGTGCTCTGTCCACCTTTTTTTAAACATTACCACTGTTGTTATTTTGGCTTCCTCGTTTTTAGTGTGCACAATATAGAATATGAGAGTTGAGTATTTTAAGCGCAAACTTTGCGCAGAGATACTTTTTTTTTAAATATTTATTCACACTGAAAAACAGGAATTGTGTATACACGATTTGAAATAGCATAAAATGTTATTTCATATAATAGAGTACAAAAAGTCCCCAATGGTCCAGCTCTGCGATAATATGTTTGTATTTGTAACATTTCAAATATTTTTATTACATACAGCATCTTAAATTTTGTTCAAATTTGCCAGAAATTTTGCTCCTCAAAGTTCTCTATTAATGCTCCAAACTTATTCTGGAACCTCCAGAATTTCACTATTATTGTAGAAACTCTATGTAAAGTGCTGCTAATTTGTGCTTTCATTCCATGCCATATACAAAGATTATATAACTTCCTGTGTTACTTTTATAGGAGTGTGTTAGCAACATTCGTAAATATTTTTTGAAGATCTACCGTGATTGATGTATTAACTGAATAATTATAGGGTTGAAATTTAGCAAACACAAACTTCATATATATAAAAAATGTTGCTGTTTAGATTAATAATAACTAAGCTGTTACATGTCAATTGATCAAGGGCAGAAGTGTAATAATATGAGTGACATATCATTTTTTAATTTATATAAATAATCGACAGTGATCTCCAGAACAATGGAAACAACCTATATGGAAGGTGAAGTTCATGCTCATATGAGCAACAGAACGTTAAAGTATTAAACGACCTATAATCGCAAATGTAAAATAATATTTAATGAAGAATTGACAGTTTTTCACTAAATTTCAGGTTAGTTAAATGTCTGTTCTGAAGTACTGATGGTATTTCATATAATCATAAAATAATTCATTATTGCTCTAATCGTTGTTGTCCCATTTTAAATTTTTTGTACCAGGAGATAAATGCCGAGGGTGCCAAAATAATGTAACACACTTTCACAATATATATTTGTTTAATATATTTCTTAATTGAACCGAAAAACAACAATAATGTGTAGTATGATGTTCTGTAAACAGATGTGACTCACATACATCATGATAGCGTTACTACGTGACAGGTAAATCAACAATGAACAAATGAAGCCAAGATTATCGTATGTTGTTCTGTAAACAGATGTGATTCTCATTATGTTATGCTAGCAGCTGAAAGCAATTTTCATGTGGTATTGGAAAACCGATAATGTTGTTGAAGTTCAAAGGCAATAGGAATAAAGAGGTTTCCACCTCGTTTTCCCGATCTAACTCCGTTGGACTTCTACCTATGGGGAACTCTTAAGGGTGTTGTATACCGTAGAAAACCAGCTACACTGCCAGCACTTCGAGAAGAAATTGAAACGATATATGCTGTAATCGCTGAAGACACCTTCGCAAACGTTGTTCAATCAGTAGTTCAACGTATCGACACCGATGTGTGGCATATTGAGCAACTGTTGTAACTGTAAACGTCTAAGATGATTAGTGTTCATCATTTTCATTTTGTCTGAATTCAGTTTTGTTATGTTAACACAGTTTTATCTCTGATTGAAGTATGTATACATTTTTGGCACTCTCTGTATATTGGCAACGATTTCAAAATTTAGGCAAATTAAAAAGATATTTTGGACGAAAAACTAGAAACATCTTTTGTCTCTCATTATTTGATTGTGATATAGTTGACATTATAAAGAAACTTCTGGGTGCGTTTAAAGGAGTTTTTATATTAGTTACCAGATAAAATTCATTGCTCAGTGTTTTATAATTTAAGATTAATATCATAAAACTTTTATTTCTGCAGTTTTATACTGTGCGAAATAAATTTTAGACACACCCTTCCGTATTTCCATGTTCATTAATTCAAATTTTATAGTCATTTTCAATAATATGTTTACTTCTCAATTAACAATTACAATCTGAGTCGTAAAAGCTTCATGGTATGTGGAATGGCCATTTATTGATTCCTTTAGATGCCTCTATTAGTTGTAGAGCTTGTAGCATTTTTTATTTTGATTATGATTTTGTACATTTAGTTAAAATAGCAGTCAATAAATGAAATATTTAAAGTAATCATGGAAAAATAATAGATTTTACGCAAATATTGAGGCGGCCTCATATTCCTGAAGTATGCTATTATTTATTTGATGTAATAAATAATTTGTTCATTACTTGGAGATCATAATACAATGTGTAAATGACGATTTCTATTCATTAATTAATTCAACATAAAGAAGAGATACATAAATTCATTTCTGGCACAAGGATAGCGAGTTCAAATTCACGTAATATGTCTGCTTTACTGCCATGCGGGTATTTAAATGAAGACTTCCGATCTATTCAAGTCTTCGGAAATGCAAGCAAAGGTTTTGAAAAGGTCTCTATTTGCAATTTTGCGCACGATTCTTCTACTCCTCCTCCTCCTCCTCCTCCTCGCCCTCCTCCTCCTCATCATCATTATCATCATCATCACTACCTCACCATCACCAAATTTCTTTCATCTCGGACCTTAGATTTGTTTCAGCATTACAAACATTCTAAAATTGTTATTTCGGAGTGTTCGAGGTTGACCTAGATCGAATGTATTTTGTCTTACACTAGGTTGATTGATATATAAACTTCTGAGTTAGTATTTATTCTTAATTAATGTTAAATTACATCTTTCATACTTGTAAGATTTAATTCCTATCGCACACTTTCATTTGTTTCATGACCCAATTAAATATAGTTAACAGTTTCACCGCCACTGTTTCTAGTGTTGCAAAAGTCAACATAGGATCAACTGTTGTTTTTTAGAATTACTTAATCGTTTCTTTCGTTATTTCCAATTAAATTCTCTTAAACGAGCCCATTAATTGTTCAGATTTAATATCGCGGTTGTCAAAATCATTTGGTTAAGTATATGAAAATATACAAAGTAAAAACTTAAAAATTGGAATTCCCATCACCTACGTACGGTTTTGACTCTCAAATGGAAATTACCCCCAAATTTCACTATCTTAGATTTCATAGTTAATGTGTTAAATTTATGTTCGTTTTGACTAGTAAAAATAGTTGGCCTACGCTATTTGTAATTTACCTTCTGATTAAGCAAACACCACCTGGTCATTTGTACATAATAATGTAATTACTGTTAATTTATTTAGAACATTTCACCAGATGTACTGGTATTCCCATATTTAACATATATTCCATAGATTTATAAAATAAAAGTTTTGATATAATCTATAAAATTTAGATAAATAGGAATACTGTATTCTTAATGCTTTTTTTTTTTTTTCAATTGTAAAATCCTGAAAATACTATTTAAGCAAGATCTACCAGTAAGTAAGTAATTTTATTCTTCTTTCAATATTATGTATATTATTATTTCTAATCCTAGTATTATTGCATTTAATTATTTCATAAATCCACTATGTAATAGATCAATTCCCACATAATTATTGCAAGCATTTCTTTGGCTTTTTATATTAATGTTTTGTTGCAATCTTTGGTCATTTCTCCAACATTCATTTAAAGATTCTTAAAACAATGTCTTACAATTAATTATACGTATTTAATAAATTCGTTGTTTACTAAATAAATTCCTAGAGCTTTTATATTTTTAATTCTCTTTAAACTTTTTGTTAATTCTTCATTTAGTGTTGGGTCCACACTGGGTTCATTCTATGCTAATCAGTCATAATTTTCATCTTTAGTTGTCCATAAGGCTTGGTAACAATCCAGGCACTCAAATGTAGGTTGTCATATGGTCTCCTGCGTTGTCTAATACGTGGGTCTCTTTCAACCGCTTTAAAATGAATAAACACTGTTAAATAACTAAGAAGTTAAATAATGAGTACGTTAATGAAAATAAAGTATTGCTTTTACATAAATCAAATAAAAAAAATAAAAAAAGACATGTTAAATTACTATATCCAACTGAATAAACGCTTTAATATGTTAAATGCTGACTATGACACTCAAAATAAACCGTGCCTTTGCGTAAATCAAATAAAAAAAATTAAGAATAACACACTTGTTAAATTACTATTCCCAGCTAGCTCTTGCTATAATAAGATAAGCCTTTTAACGAGGCTTAGCAACATCCCTTTCTTAAAGACGTATGGACGTCATTGACAATTTGTCGTTTATCTTACCGCAATTTCCGAAATATTTAGGCAATTTTTGAATTGGCCCTATCTACCGCAGCATCAACTGCAGTTTTCTTTCTCACCAAATAGTAACCTCAACTTCCGCAGTAGATACTCAGTGACTTTTCATATGCACAAGTGTTTTGTTCCGTTTTTCTTTTCCAACGAGTTTTCCGCTCAAGCAACCACATACTCTATTCAAAACCACAAGTTAACATTTTACTTCTGCCACCATACACTCTGATGTCAATTCCAGCAAGATAGCAACTCAAATATATACACTGCCTTTTTAAAAGCACTACCAATGTTCACTCATCCTGGAGCCGTTTTTCCCCCTGTCGTTGCCGGTGAAGCATTAGCATGCAGTTTTAGTGCAGTGAAAGGGTGTTGGATGTGTATTAGCAACGCCGACCAACTACATTACGTCACAGACTCATGTTGTTGGAAAGCGTTTCAACATTCACGTACAGTATTGCAAATATTAATGACTACAGCAACTCGTCGCCAAGAATTTACACAGTTCTGGACTCCCAGCAGCAGGACGAACACAACAAAAACAGCACCACCATATCTGACACCTCCAGCGAGGACAGCGCTGGCATTAGGCTATAATGCTGCGGCAAAAATGAATGAATGGTGTTTAACGCCCGTTTTTGCTACTGAGGCACCACAGGCGATGGACACTGATGATATATGAGATGAAATTATATATTAGGAAAGGATATTTTTTTAAAGGAAGGAAGTGTTCCAGCCTAAGTTTAGGGTACCTCCCCGGCATTTGCCATTTATGAGGACTGAGGAAAACCTGGAAAAAATCTCAGTCAGGGAGGACGGTCCTGGCGATATTGGAACCCAGACCCCCCGCTTACGAGTCCGCGTCTTAACGACCTCGGCCACCCGTGGCGGTCAATGTTGCGGTGACTCTCAACTGCTGCATTGTTTTAAATACAACATTCCTGTTTGCTGACCAGCCACAGTGTTTGCAAGCTTTGGCCTGGATAAATCCGCCTGTTAAAGGGCTGAATGAATTTTGTCCACCATCGCAATCCCTTATTGAATTACTACCGCGCACTCCAGGAACATTCAACAAATGTTCATCAGCAAAATCCACTGCGGCGAACAAATGTAGTTTTGAAAAACAGATTCTAAGGTTTGTTTTGGACAAGACCCTACATCAGATTTTCACCTGCTTCCAAAGATACAAAAGCATTTTGCTGAAAAACTATTTGAAAATTGTGATTTAAGGGATGCTGCTATGGATTGATTAAATCTTTGCTTACCTTTTATGTCAAGAGAATGCTTAAATAGGGCTTCGAGGTATCATCAGTGCATACAAGTTCAAGACACTATGAGGAGAAGATAAGTTCAGGAGGTAAAGCTTATATATTAATTAATTCCTTAAGATTATAACAATAAATTTGTTTATGGCTAAACTTTGTTTAGTTTATGAATCACCTTCTTACATCTTTTTAATTGGTTTTTAAAAACATATTTTCTGCACAGTCTGTCGGGAAAATATTTGTTAGTAAAATCAGTGTGGTTTAACCTTGGCTACATAATAATTAATGCCCAAAGACTTTTTCTGAAACACACGCAACACATTTGTCAAATCAAAAACATTTTTGAATATCAATGCTAGAAATGAAAATTCAAAATCATGGAAGTCTTTCAGAAACCCTTTACACAAGTTCATTGTGTTTTCATCGCTTGTTTCATAATTCATAAGTTCCTCAAAAATCTGTTTCAAACTGTCCCACTCTTCTACAATAACTCGTAGAAGTCTTGAATTTGACGAGCAAAGAGTTTCCGCAACAGCGGGAATTTTGTTGATGGCTTTACATACAGGGCGTGTGTTCTTTTCGCCGAGTGGTGAAAAAATGCTGGCATTCCACTCGCACTAGCGAAAAATATCCTATATTTGGAAATTTTCTTACAACTCTGTTGCGGTACCAAATTGAGGCGATGAGCAATACAATTAACAAATGCAACATGAGGAGCCTTGTCTTTAATCTTTCTTTTTCTTTCTCTCTCCATTTTTTTCGTCTTCTTTTCTTTTGCAAATCATTTACATTCCCTCATGACATTACAGCTGTGCCATCGTAACATTGTGCAATCAACTTACTTTCATAAGCATATTCTTTCAAGATACCATCAAATAACTCGAACAAATTTGGTGCTGATCTATCTTCATTCACATTATAAAAACCTAAAAATCTTTCCACCAGGATACCCTCATTAAGAACACTGTGATTGTTGACAAATGTCAGACGTGTCATCGACTTGAACGGAAAGAAATATAGCATTATAAAGTTCATTCTTAATGTGATCACTGATGTACTCTGACATTACGTCTGTTATTTCATTTGAATAGTTTTTGAGTTACCACTAAACACGTTTTTTATTTTATGACAGTAGTTTTGAAGATCTAAGGGTTTTTCAGATATCTTCAATAATTCCTTTAAGTTCCCACGGATTAAAGAGGTCTCACTCTCATCGTGCCCCCTAAAAGAAAATTCCTGTAAACTGAAATATAGAACAATCCTAGTAACAAATCTCAGAATCTGCCTCTTTAAAGTTATATTCCCATTATATCTCAGTGCACATTTTCTTGCATTTCCCTTTAAGGCATCCGATATTGTTTTTGTTTTTTTATTCTTTTCCTCCCAAGAGTTTTTCATTGGAATTGGCACTTTAAATGTTCCTGTCTTCGTGTTTATTCAACACACGTGTAATGTTTTGGAAATCACAGAAACTTTGTCAATTTCAGACAACACTTTTATTATTGAAAAGTAAGCAAGGCCGACAGAACAGTTTTTGAATAGAACTACTACACAACCATGTGAATTGTTCGAATTAAAATTTCTTACAATGAAGGCTATAGGACTTACCAGTTTTCTTGACTTCTTTTTTTAGTGCGCAGTTCTATCCTTTGGGCGTCCACAATTTAAAAAATCCCTTTTGTCTTTGTCAGTCCACCTCATGAAGGGAGTTTTTAATAAATTAATATTGTGTCTTTCACTGAAAAATAATACATTCGCAAAACAACCATTCATCAATAGCAATTTCAACAAGTGTAACTTTATTTGCTGGGAAACAAATGCAGGCTTCAACTCTGAAGAAAAAACGCGTCAGTTACATTGCCAACTTCCACCAGCTTAAACAGTACTGGACGAGATATGCTGAAGAGACAAGCAAGCTCATCTCTGTTATGAGACAATTCAAAACGGCCCTTAAAGACGTCGGGTTTCCATGGCAACAGACGAATAACAAATTGTCTTGCAAGGGTTCGTCCACGGCAGTGTGACTGTTTTATTGTATTGCGTTTGGTTGTGGCATTAGCCCTGCCATCCAGGATTGCGAGTACAGCTTAAGTACAAGCGGCCTCGTCGGCTTATTCTTAGTAAATGCTTTCATTACCACAGATAACCTGATAACTAACGGGTATTAAACACTATTAAATAAATAAATAAATATATATATTAGTTCCCTGAGTTGGGTCGGAGAATGGTCTCCTGGAATTCCAGCAGGGTACTGCTGATGAATGGGTAGAAATTTTGTACTTTAGTTATTTAGAATTTAGATAAAGGGTTAATATAAAATCATTAATGTATTAAACATTTTTGTAATTGTGCGGGATTACACCTAAAATAGTTTGGGCTAGATAGGTGAAGACCCCTTTGTAATTTGTATTTTCTTAGCATTTCAATAAATTTCAAAAGCACTTTCAAACTAATGAGAAAAATAAACATGAAGTCAAACTTATAAAGGAAGTGAAGTTGGCTGATATAGCAATTTAGACTATTATTTTCTAATCTCTACTTGTTAGTTAAAAGGAATTAAGAGAGCTATGAAAATCTGAAATAATATACATTGTACTGCCCTTGAAGATTACAAGTAATTTCAAATATTTACAAAATAGGTTGTATTTTCATAAAAATTATGTTAAAAATAAAGTTTTGACTGAAGAAATGTCAGTTTTGTATCTATGACAAAGCTGTTGTATTATATCCTGATAGTTCACAGCAATTAATACACACACTTATGCAAATTATCTGCAAAAGTTAATTTCTTTCAACTAAAATTTGGTAAAATGTACTTCAACAGATTGGAGAAATAAAGTACACCTCAAAGTCAATATATTTGAAACACTGCAATACATTTTAAGATACGTACCTGCGATACAAATTTTATAAATAATAAGCATATATTTCGCTTTAACAGGAAACATGTCAGGTCTGTGTACTTGAAGATCATTAATTTTTCCTGATTTTAACCTACAAATTTCTTAGGAAAACAATGTTTGTTAAGGAACAGTCATTGCTAGGGAGTGGATTTTTATGTAAATAAATATTTTTTCAGCAAACGCAAAAATGCCTACAAAAAGGGTAAAAATCTGAATAAAGGGTCATTGAGCATAAATATGAAATCTTATTTCATGTAAAAATACATATTTTCATATAATCTTCCATAAATACATAAATCTGAATTAATCTTTGAATTTTGCTATAATTTATTCTGCATCATTTTTAATTTATTCTATTACAAATATATATATTTATGGATTACTTGTATTCATTACCATATCAAGGTAAATACATAGAATAGATCTGGCTGTTATCAAACTTGCTGACACCCTGGTTATTTCCCATTTGCTATCTGTATAATTCATAATATGTTTATACTGCTAGATCAAAAGCTTGTGATAAAGTGTTTGAATGAGACCGCGTTTATTCTTCAGTTCTTATGAACAAGTATTTTGTATAACTTGTGCATCTTGAAGACATGCCAAAATGAATTTAAATTATTATTAAGAGGAAAAAAAATTATTAAAGGAGCAATTCTAATTTTCATTTCCACATTTTCTATTATCTTATACAACAATTTTTTAGGATTATTTACTAAAAAGTTAAATTAAATGTTAAACTGCATCTTCACCAATACATAGACAAATTTAAAAACATATTTACTACAGACAATAAAGTTTTCTTTTGCCAACCATGTGGATAAACAGTAAGTGCATTTTAGCAATCACAAATTACTCAAAATTTATTTGGAAATAAACATATTGCTGCTGTGACTCGTGTGAATTCACAACAATTATTGATAGGTGAACCAGCTTATTCAAGTGTATGACAATCAAAGTGTTCCCATTATTATTTAAATTTATGCAGAGCATTTGTAGCAGCCGACATCCCACTCATAAAAGTCAATAATTTTCAACTTAGGAACCTTTTGATTAAATATATCAACATTGAACCTCCTGAAGAATCAACATTAAGAAAGAACTACATTCCGAAGTGCTATGATGAAATTTTGCAAAAAATTAGAGCAGCATGTGAAAATGAAAAACTTTGGATGAGCATTGATGAAACTAAGATTCAAGTTTCAGAAAAAAGGAAATGTTGTCGGTGTATTGAAACAGGATGAAATAGTGAGCAGTCATATTTAGTGGCATGTAAAGAACTATCAACATCAAATAATATAACTTGTGAGGTTATTCAATAAAACTATGCATAAGATATGACCATATGGTATAAAATATAACAATATATTACTCTTTCTCATAGATGGTACACCATACATGATAAAAGCACATAAAGTACTTTCCATGAGTTTTCCAAATATTATTCATGTCACTTGTGTAGTTCATGCTCTTCATAGATTATGTGAATGTATCAAATTCCTATTTCCCAACGTGGATTCACTTGTGTCAAATGGGAATAAAATCTTTCTTAAATCACCATTGAAGATTGATCTCTTCAGAGAAAAAGATCCCAATCTTCCTCTTCCCTATGCACCGGTGGTCACATGCTGGGACACTTGGTTAAGAGCAGTTTTGTACTATGCTACAAATTTTGAAAGTTTTGCATCTGTTTTAAATGAGTTTGACAAAAATTATGTGTCATCTATTGAAATATTTCAGGGCTTATTGAAAGATGGCCATTTAAAAAATGATTTGGCATTCATATCTACAAATTTAAATTTTTTGAGTGACTCCGTACAAAAACTAGCAGCTTTCAACAAATCTGTGGAGTGAAATATTTAAGGAGGTACGGGCTGTTGAAATGAAAATGCATTTGTTACCAGGGCTAAAAGTACTAAAAGACAAATTAAAAAATTTATTTAAGAAAAACAATGGTTTTCAAAAGCTGTGCAAAGTGGCTCATATCATGGAAGGTAAACAAGTAGGTGATTTAGGGTGTGTTTAAATATGCAGGTCTGACATCCTGTGATGTGGAAAGATCATTTTCACAATATAAGATACTATTTAGAGACAATCGGCATACATTCGTGATGGACAGAGAAGACTTTTGTTGTCCACTGCAATTTTAAGGGAGTATGCTGGAGCTGCTTCCCATCTACGAACAATAATAAATTAATAATTTTCTCTCATTTCTGTGAATTCATGCAAAACATTTTAAAAATTTTACCAAATACATATAATTTTAACTTTTTTTACCACTTAAAAATCTGTTCCCTAGTCACCATCATTTTTTGTGTGACAAGAAGTGTATTGACAGAGATACTAGACACCAATCACTTTCAGTTTCAATAGTAAAATATACCAACAAGTCACAGGTCTAGCAATAGGAAACCCATTATTACCAACATTAGCAGAATTATACATTGGATCATTTGAAACACATATCACCAAAGCCTTTCCTTGGATATTCATAACCTGGCATAGCTACGTAGATGACATATTTGCTATAGTACCGAAGAAATAGGTTACTCCCTCAAACTACTCAACGTACAAGACAAATCTGTTAAATTCACCATAGAAATTGAGAAAGATGGATAGCTTCCATTCTTAGATTTATTACTAATCAGAAAAGAGAATAATATACAGTTTGGAATATATCGTAAACCGACATGTATAGATAATTACATAAAACAGAACAGATTCAACCCAGTACCACACCAATATGTAGTATTCAACAGTTTGACGTTTAGACTGGTCAAAATCCCTCTCAATGCCACAGAATACAAGAATGAGTTTGAATACATCATGAACACAGCTATAAACAATGGCTTTAACACCTCAACCATAATAAAAAGGATCAACAAATACAAACTTGAGAAAACCATAAGAGTGACATCGACTCTAGAAGTAATCAAAGACACTACAAGATATTGCAAAGTCATGTATAACCCACAACTGCACTACAAATTCTAAAAGGTTTTCATAACATTCAAGATAAACCTTGCCCCAATCAACAGATCAATATCAACACCTCTTAAGCTCAAAAGACAGGATACCCATAGAAAAGAAATCAGGAATATATGGCATAGAATGTTTAGTAATTTGAAATACACAGGAAAAACCAAGAGAAATCTGACAATCCGGAACAAAGAACATTTTAGAAACATCAAATTTAAACAGATGGAAAAATTGACAGTGGCACGAACCCAAAATCATGAAATAAACTTCTAAAAGAAATAAAGAACCCATTTGAATTAGCCGCCTGGGAGAATATTTTCATCTTAAAATATCATAAAATCGCTATGAATTTTGATCTTCTACCATGGGATCACCTTTCTAGATTCATTTCAGATCCACCAGAGGTCACCACAGTTCACACAACAACTTGCAAGGGACCAACACGAGCATCAGAAACCACTGGGTCAAAGGCTGAGGATGGGAATGCTGGTTTCCAAAACATTGTTCCAACTTAGGAAAATATAGTAAGTGAAGTGTGTAAATAAGTTACCCATAGTGTATCATTTTAAACCAATCACTTTATTCATAATGTTACTGAAGGGAAGCGTTGGCTTTAATGTATTATGTGCAAAAATTTGGAGAAAGGAATTAACAGATCAAGTAAAGATGAAATATTATTTATATATATATAAATGAAACATAAAAATAAAGAAACACTATTAACAATGTAACAAATTAACACTAATAATAAAAGTAGATAAAGATAAAACACAGAGAAAGAGTCACACTTGAAACTGCTATATTTCGAACTACTGCGAGTTCTTCAATGGCTAGACATCTAGCTTCTTGCCATTGAAGAACTCGCAGTAGTTCGAAATATAGCAGTTTCAAGTGTGACTCTTTCTCTGTGTTTTATCTTTATCTACTTTTATTATTAGTGTTAATTTATATATATATATATATATATATATATATATATATATGTTTTAAAATTTAAAACATAAATAAGAGACAATAAACCGTGAATTATCAGGAGTTGACTGTATATTGATTTAGACTTTATTTTTTCCCCCCACACAATTTCATAATTTACAACTTTGTAGAAAGTTCCACATAATCCAGCAGTAAAAACTGAAATTAAACACTATTAAAAAACTTATGTACACAATGCATGGGACTTTTCTGTTCAAAGGCATCTGTCCCCAACAAGCATAATGTAAATCATTACACAACTATTTTCAGAAATATTATTTGAATGTAAGATATTTGTTATGATTTAATTGTGTGCACTTAATATTTTTGTTTTATTCTAATTATTACTGTTCTTGTTGCTTTATCATGATTGTGATGGAGTTTGAAGTGTAGCACTTCCAGTAAAAGGTCTGTTTCATTTAACTGATATATATAGCTTGCAATACAGAAGTTCAAATAGGCAGCAAATACTGCTAAGGTCAGTTAATTTCGGCAAACATTTGAAATGAAGGGGTTTTGCATATTCAGAGACTCTTAAGCACTATTGTTTTATTCTATGAACTTCTAAAACTATTAATAAAGCAATCACTGAAAATAAAACTTACTTTATCATCAGGTACATGCCTTGTGCTTATGTGCTGCCTAAAATTAATATTTCCATAACCACAAAGCTGATACCCCTTCTGAACTTCCCTTATTCATTGAACTAGCATTAGAGATCTTTTGGAAGGGAAAAGCATAAGAATTTGTACTATTTTGGATTTTACGCACTTTCATCCTGCTATCCAGGATGACTGAATTTGTCATTTACTAGCAGGGACCCCCATTTAGGGAGGTAGAAAAGGAAGGAATAAACCAAAGAAAAAAAAAAAAAGATACACAGGATGGAAGGCATGCAGACAGGGAGGTAGAAGGAAGGGAAGGGAGGATTATTTGTATCACAAGACTGGGGAAAACTCAGTCGACTAACAATCGAAACATAAAAATTATATAAAGTTGACAATTTCATTGGCATACATTGGTTTTGGCATATGACAAACCACTCATCCAACCTTGGATTCTACAAGCTTTAGTGCTACTGAATGCATGATAACAGAGTATAGAAGCTTTACACTGTGTAACAAAAGAAAACTGTGAAGCAATTAATACTACATTGAACAGGAAGTCTGAGTAACTTTCCTATGCCTTAACAATGAGGGTATTTACATAATCACCTATTTGAAAGTGAGAATCAATGTGGCAGATATTTTATTTTTTCCTTTTTTCATTCAAGTGCTATAAACAAATTGTTAATAAAAACATATACATATGTATATTACAGAAAATATAAGGACAGAAAAGAAAACCAGACAAGGCCTTATGATAAGATGCAGATTACTAATGAAAAAGAAAAAAAATTAAATTTCAAAGAATCAATGATGTACAATTCATAACAATAATAATACATTGCAAACCCAGTACCAACTTGGCTATGTATGTGCAATTAGTTACAGTCACTATATTCTTTATCATTATTCCGCATGATTTTCAGCACCTTTATCTCATTTTACACAAATAAAAACATTTTCATGAATTTCCCAAACATAAAATGAAATTGGCCTGAGAAACATCTCCTATTCAGCATTTTACATAAAAAAAATACTCACGTCCCTTCAAATATTATTCAACTTCCTAGGCAATTTGCATGGAAACATGCAATAACTGAGAATAACACAGTTTAGCTCTTATCAACTCCACACGCATACTTTTGTGTCAAACTGGACACTAAATAAAAGAACACATGAATTTATTTCACAGTTATTGTGTGTATCCATCACAGAACATAGCATGACAGATGAAAGATTTCCTAAAACTTCTAGCTAAGTAGATTGCGTATCTCCTTGTGCATATGACACAAGAAGTCAACGTAAGAAGCTGAACCATCCAGTCCTCGATCCTCAACAAGAAAATGCTTGAAAACCATTTCTAGTTTGTCACGCTGTCGAACCAGAGTCAGCTGCAAAGAAAAGCAAACAACTTCATTATTAACTATGTAAAACGAAAAATTTTATTCTTATTAAAATATTAATATTTAAATAACAATAAGTAATGGCTGGGCACTTATTACTTTTCTCTCTTAACTTACAAAACTATCCTGGTAATATAGTTTTGTAACACACAATTGTTTCATTTTGGTTCACACAAGGTTAATGGCTACATTATTTGCGCATTAAAGTAATAAAACAAAACAAAAAAGGGTAGGAGTAAAAATGAAGGCACTTCACAGTTTACTGGAACAATTCTTTAAAATCTCCTATGAACAGGAAAGAATAACAATCAAACAGGGATGAAGCATCCATTTAGGCTGAGCCTACCCAAAAAATTAGCTTACTGGCTTATATATGTTAACTTTTCAATTGAGTTACTGTTTTGCCTTGGTTGCAGCCCATATCAGCCCTCTTATGGGATTTTGCTAACTGAAGGCCAAAGGAAGAACCAGAATGCAGACAATATTAATTTAAAATACAGTTTTTGCTACTTTAGTTGTTAATATGGAATTATACAATTTTTTTATTTTCATTAAATACATTTTACTGTGACGTGTATGTTTTTAAAATTACTCAAAGTTCAGTGAAACATCAAGAATTCATTTCAAGAGTGAATTTATGTATATGAACTAAAAAGGACCAGAGGTCTGAGCTTATATAGAAACAGATTCAAGGGTGAGTCATGAACATGGAATTTTTTTAATAATTCTTGTAATTTAATTTAATAATAATAATTTACCTTATTGACAGTCACTGGGACATAATTTGAACACAAAAAAATTTTATTGCATTACAGATTCATGCTTGGTATATTAACATAAATTAGATTTTCCATTAATTTCAATATCCTATTTCTCAGCCCAACCTATTCAAAAAGTTATGTATTGCAGTATTCATACATTAAAGCAAAAACTCTGAAGTGCTTACATGGAACAAAGATGATAAATTGTTTACTCACTCTTCCTATTCTTTCTCATATTAATCTTCTATAGTGAGATATCTATTTATTTATGGAATAGCTTGACAAAGCCCAGCTGTCACCATTAAATTGTGTTCATAAAACATGTGGGGGGGGGAGAAAACTCTCAAGACTGAATTTATTGATCCAAATCATCTTTAAATTATTGCAAAGTTTTATTGAAAGTACAATGGTGCACCTATATTTGTACCTTAATAAACAAGAGTATGTTATCTACTAACTTGAAATAATTTCCAGTTCATTAGTGTATGTTTTTAATTACTTCACTCCTAAAATACTTCCTCTATATAAATTAATAGAACAATTGGGGAATTCAATAATAATTTTTAATATTTTTTTTCTATAGATTTAGTAGATAAAAACAAACTTTTTTTTAAAGTGAAGTTGAACCTGCAGGAGGTTCCACTTGCTCTCAGCCCCTGATTTTCCTTTACAGCTTTTAAACTAATGAATGAAATTGTGAATAGGTAAACCTTGTGTAAGACAGTGTTTAATGCTCATCTTTATTACTGAGGCATTATAGGAAGTGGACATCAATGATATATAAGATGAGATGATAAATTGGGAAAGGAATTTTTTTGGGGGGAAAGAAGCATTACAGGTTTAAATTTGGGATATTTCTCTGGTATTTGCTATTAAAGACTGAAGAAATTCTGGAAAAATCCAGTTAGGGAGGACAATGCTGGCAGGTTTCGAACTGCAAATCATGCCTTAGTGACTTTGGGCATCCATGTTGGTAGAAGCAAAATGACATCATAGAAACTCACAATAATCAATAGCCTCACATTCAGATTAACAAATCTACCAGTAAGTAAGACAGAATACCAATCATATTACGGGAAAATCATAGGCCTAGCACAGAAAAATTACTACACAACAGCTCTGGTCAAGAAGAAAATAGAAAAATTTAAAAACAAATATAAGAATCACCCCACTGAAAGGCTACAAAGGAGATCATATATATAAAAAATATAAATGAAAAATAAAAATAAAGTAACACTATTAACAATGTAACAAATTGCAATTTCAAGTATGACTTTTTCTCAGTGTTTTATCCTTATCTACTTTTATTATTACTGTTAATTTATATATATAAGAAATTTACATTTCATCCATAGGCACACCAAAAATTCCAAAAGATTTTTAAAGATACCAACATTATTTTGGCTCCAGTAAACAAATGCAGTTTAAAAATCCTCCTTAAAACCAACACAAAAGACACAATTCCGCAAGGAAAACAATCAGGCATTTACGAAATCATTTGCAAAGACTGCAATATGAAATATACAGGTAAAACAAAAAGGAACATGACACTGTGGTTTACAGAACACATGAGAAATGTAAAATTGGAAAAATCAGCAGTAGGATACCATTTCTGCTCCCCCCCCCCCCAACTCTTAAAAGCTCTTCTAAAACCCATAGAATTATCAGTGTGGGAAAATACCACCATGAATGACTGAGGTCATTAAGGTGTAGACTTGTGCGTGGGAGATCTGGAGCTCGATTCCCACCAGGACGATTCTCCCTGACTGAGATTTTTTTCCAGGTGTTTTCCTCAGTTCTCATAAATGGCAAATGTCGGGAAGGTACCCTAAACTTAAATAAACCCTTTCCCAATATATTTCATCTCACATATCATCGGTATCCACCACCTGTGGTGTCTCAGTAGTTAAAACCGGCATTAAACACCATAACAAAAAAGTGTAGGAAAATATTAATTAAAATTTTTTAAAAATTGTAACTCTTTAAAAAAAAATTTTTCATATGGAACTAACACAGTGAAGCTCATGTGAATTGAATCTGTCGTCTTAACACTCTTCATGCTTCACTAACCTTAAAAATATATGGAACCGGTTTCAAAGATATGTTATCTCCATCTTTGGCCGTGGATGACTCATCGTCGTCCACAGCTGAAGATGGAGATAACATATCTTTGAAACCGGTTCCATATATTTTTAAGGTTAGTGAAGCATGAAGAGTGTTAAGATGACAGATTCAATTCGTAGGAAAATATATTCATAAACAAAAAC
Organism: Metallyticus violacea; assembly: GCA_030762175.1. Classification (NCBI taxonomy): domain Eukaryota; kingdom Metazoa; phylum Arthropoda; class Insecta; order Mantodea; family Metallyticidae; genus Metallyticus; species Metallyticus violacea. The sequence goes on from CM060838.1 coordinate 1,851,652, forward strand.
AAGGAAAATTTACATATAAAATTTAATTTCGTGTTGGAACCAATACAGTGAAGCAACTAATATATTCTTAATTATCTAGTGAATGGATTTTATAATCTTATGCTCCACTTACTGTTAAATTATGCAAAACTAGTTTCGCAGGCTTTTGCCTGCATCCTTGTTGCGAGTCGACTATCAGATTCAAGAACTAAATGTTCTTGAAACCAGTTCCATACATTTATGAAAAGTAAGTCAAGCATTAAGAGTGTGTAGTTCAACTGAATCATACAATGTTATCAATTATATGTTATAATCTTTTTTTCTGCACTAAACAAGAAACAAAGGATTCCTGCTCAATATTAATAATTTTTTCATACTCTGTAATGTTTTCTTGGGTTGTGAGACTGGTGTAGTAGTGCAAGATGTACAAAGTTCTAGTGACCAGGTCAGGCTATGATAAGTTGCATTGTGACATTGAAATTGACATTTTTTAGTTAATGTACCATCTGGCAACAAAAGTATCATTACAGTTAAACAGTATGGCTTAAATGATAACCAATTTCTATTGAAATCAATCTGTTCTCACCAAAATAGTCATTTGTTTTTATTAGTAGGATATTTAGAACACTCTTAATGGTTTCACTTACATGTGATTTTCTCAAGACATATGTTTTGTGGAACTTTTTCTACATCATCAGCTGTTAAACGACTGTTGGATCATTCATACAAGCTGGGTCGGTAGGTATCTGGGTTGACTCTGGTGGTCTAGTGACAAGCTTAAATAAAGTGCTGTCTCCTTCCAGCATGTCAAAATTCATAAGGTTATGTTCATGTTTTTTTATATAAATCCTTTCCCATATGTTTAGTTCATTTGGTTGTTGAACAGTTTTTAATAACTTGATGCTTTTTTCTATTTCATGTTTTCATTCCAAAAATGTGCTGCCACAGCTGATTTATCTATTTGTTTGTAACGGGTGTTCCTCCAATGTTCCTTCAACCTAATGCCTATATTTCTCTTTGTCTTCCCTAAGTAGAGTTTTTCACAATCCTTACAATTAATCTGGTAAATACCAGATTTTTTCTCTTTGGATCTGAAATCTGTTTTGTTTAATTTCAATAAATTTTACACTGCATTTTAATTGTTTTTTTCCCCTGATGTGGGAAAAGTTCCACAAAACATATGTCCTGAATAAATCTCATATATGTGAAACCATAAACAGTGTTCCAAATATCCTACTCAGAAGAGATTATTAATGAGTGTTCCACTGTGTTTGATTCCAAATTGAATTAATATTCAAGTCATTTGTTTATTTGTTAAATTGTCATATCTTCTTTCTGAATGTAGTACAATAGTTCATCAATATTAATAAAACTTTTTGCTTATATATTCTGAGCATAAGAAAAAAAAAGATTTTTTTATAAAAATAATTGCTCATATAAGCATAAACTAACATCAGCAACTTGCAGTTGTCATACTTTATTACTTTATTATTTCAAATACATACACCAAATAAATTACACAAATCTTTGGAGAATGAAAGTTAACAAATTTCATTACATATATGCAAGTGTTCTTTATCATTATACAGTTTTAAATATATGCTTTAATGGAAATTAGCTTTAGTATGCTGACATTAGTTCTAATTTCTCTATCAAAATTGTTAATTTAAATGTGGAAGGTGCAGCTATCATTCTCCAAAATCAATAGTACTCAATAAGAACTGTAGAAATAATTCCTTTCACAAAAATTAACACTTACTCTCATGCAACGATGTCTCATCTGACGGATGGATTCAATAAGTCTACATATCCTCAATGAGAGCGGATTATCCAAGTCCGGTAACGTTGTACGGTCTATATCGATCTGAGCAGCTGAATGAACTCCAAATACATTCTGGACCCACTCCATTCCCACATTAAGTCCAATCCATAAAAATAAATGTATACCATTTTCTGCAAACACAATATACATTTATAAACGCATGTTTCAATTCTTCAGGAAGATATATTTTGCAATACATCATCCATTATTAGTATTGCAAGTGTTAAGTTCCAAAACTTACAAATTAGGCATGTCTATACATTCAAATTATTAACTCTACTCCTACCTGTTAAAAATTAGATATCTATGATGGGTGCATGCAGGCTGCACAGCTGTTTTGTTGAAGCTGGTCTCTTGCATTAGTTGTCTTTTAATTTTTTTTAATACTGAAAAAATTAGGCCTATTGACATTATCAGAAATTTGTTGCAGTCTATGGAGGTGTTATGAACAAGATCAATGTCACTAAGTGGTGTGTAATGTTTAAAAATGAGAAGAAAAACATTTAGGACACAGAGAAATCAGGTCGCCCTTTTGTTATCATGGATGAACTGAAGCAAAAGTACAATCACACCATTCAGATGTGTTCTATAATTAGTGAAGTACATGCAAAATGTCCCGAAGCATCCGGTACATTTGCACACAAAACAGTTGCCAAACAACTACAGTAGTGCAAAGTATCTGCAAAGGTGGGTATTATGGATGATCATAAATGGGCTCAAAGCTGAACAAATGGGGACTGCATTATGGTTGATCAAATTGCTATAGAAGGTGAAATATGTTTTTCACACAAAACCCCCAATAATAAAATGGTATCATTTTCTCCAAATCCAAGCAAATTTAAACCCCTTCATCATCGCATAAATACATGGCATCTGTTTCTGATACTGTAAAGAGGCCTTAATCAATGAGTTCATGCCAGGAAACACAGCCATATGATCTGATTACTATAATGTGTAACTCTTAGATGTCTTTGTTGGGCTGTTCAGAAACACACTCTACATGGAACTGTTCATCTTGACAAGGCTTGCTCACATACAGCCAACAAGACAAAGAGCTTGCTGCATGATGAATTTCATTCAGAAACTTTTGTCCATTAACCCTCCCATTGAATTTCCACCTGTTTCAAGATAAAGGAGTACTTTACTGGAAACTTATATGAAAATGATGAAGGCTTAAAGCCCCAAGTGAGATTAAAGTAGTAGTACATCTAGTGCTGTAGTTTGGTATAAGACACCAGAGGTTGCCTTCCAAATATATTTTAAAGGTTCTCAAAAGTTTTGTTATTTTCATATAAATACCCATCCATAGTCAATCAGTCATAATCCACATACTTTTATAAATGCAAGCCCTTTTGTCATTATTGTGAGATATATTCAGTGAGTAATTAAGCATCACCTACTACCACCACCACCACCATGGAATCTTCTAGTAAAAAACAAAAGCCAAATGATTCATACCAGGTTTTTCATCAAAAGTGAACCCATTTTTACTTTTTTTGCCAATAAATGCTAAACCAGTGTGTTTAATTTGCTTTGAGTCAATGACAGTATCAAAAGAATTCAATACAAAACAATGCTTTGTGACAAAGCATGCATTCAATTTTGATCACCTTCAAGGGCAGCTCCAAGTGAACAAAGTTATTTAAAATGCCAGTAGGGTTTGTTACAATGATCATGAGAAGAAACCAAAGCAAACATTAAAAATTGCTAAAAATCAAAAGCACTAATGGCGGGCAAGTTCATAAAAAAACTGCCTCATCACTGCTGGGAAAATTCTGCACCTAAACAATAAAGAAGTGTTAAAAAATGCTGTTTGCCTGTGGTAATGTTACAGGGCTTGTTGACTTACCATTAACGTACTTTGTCTAAATTTATGTTGTATTCACTTGCATTAGATGAGAGCACAGCTCTTAAAACCACAGCATAAAGGGCTTATTTGTAGCAATGACCAAAAATTAAATATGACAAAAGAACTGCTAGTGCTGGTATCTATTTATGAAAGGAAAACTGAAAGGTATTCTTGAAGTAGTCCAGAAAATGCCCCAGCATTTTGATCTCAGTTTAGCCAACCTTCAGGGTGTGGTAACTGATTGTGCCTCTGCCATGGTGTTACCACTGTTTAATCCACCAGGAGAATTTGTGCACAAAAACTACTGAATTTAAGAATATCAAGCACGTTATTTTGACTTATCAACTTTATTAGGTAAGAGGGCAATTCCAAGAGTTTTGACCCAAGGATCATGACGATGTGATGTATTCTAGTTACGACTGTTGGTTGAGCAGAGGGAATTTTCTTAAAAATCTTTAACTTAAGAGTCAATATACAGCAGTTTATGTAAAGAAAGGGAACTGATTGTAGAATTCAACATTCTGAAATAAATAACAGACTTTGCCTTTGTGGCTGGCATGACCTAAATGCATGGCTACAATTCAAAAATCAACTGTGCACACTCTATTTGATCATATCAAAGCTTTAGTGGTCAAGCTCAAACTTTGGAAGGCACAACATGTAAAAGAAGATTTTGCTTATTTCCAGTATCTTGCTGAGTTTAACTCTTAACCTCTTGCTGCAAAACTAGGTGTGCTGTGAAGTGAGTTTGAAGAGAGTTAGTGATTTCTGTAACATGCAGTCTTCTTTAGATTTATTTTAAAACCATTTAGTGCTGATATACCAGGTTCAGTACAAATTGAGCTACTTGAACTTTAAAACAATTCTTCGACAGAAAAATTTTCAATGTGCACTCGCTTACATTTTACAAAGACTATATTTCTGATTTCCTAATCTCTGCTGGCTGCTTTGTAAATGTGTGATTTGCTAGGATATCGTAGATACTTATTTTAGCAATTTCTTTCATGAATGAAGCACTTGAAGTCCAAGACTAGAATTTAGATTATGGACCAACATCTTCAGAATATTCTGCACATAATGACTTCCTCCACTAGTGCCAACATCAACAAGCTAGTCAAGGAAATTGGTGGTAAATTTGTCATTAATATAAAAAATGAATGGTTTTTCCTTTGTTTGCATCCATTGATTATTTTTACTTATAAAATATAATTAATTGAAATTATTTTTTATTAAATTAGGTATTAATTTTTAAGTATTTAATTCTTAATAAGTGAGTGGGCTGTCTCTGGGCTGCAAGACATGCACTGAAGACCCCTGACTTAAAGGATGTCATCATGGACTATTTGATTTGACAGACAGCCACTTTTTATGAAGAAGGAAATACTTGAACTGGTTTCAAGCAATAAGTGTTGAGGTGGCTATTTGGAGGAGTTGGTTAAACTTGTATATTTAGTTTTCTTAAGATTATAATAAATGTATACAAGCTTGCAGCTAAACATGAATCACACACATGCACCTACACACTAATACAAAGCATGCTACGAAACAAGGATCTATGCTAAATCATATTTCAGAGAATTTTCAAGAAAATGAAGACTGTGATTCTTGATTCCAGATATGTTGGTGAATAATATACCTTCTAACAAGGAGGGGCATGTTAGAAGGTATTCACCAACATATCTGGAATCAAGAATAATTTAAACACTTGCTATGGGATCATCAGGTTTCTCCTAGACCAACGTATGTTTATGTCAAATGTTACTAACTTATATCAATAATTTGTAAGTTATATGGGGGGAAAAAAAGGGAGGGGCAAGAGCAAGTGAAATAGCCCATAAATGTAAATAATGGTGAGTAGAGTGAATGTATTATTAAATTATATGCACTTTACTTGTGCAAATTTCTCTTGCACATTAGTAGTGCATTTTGTACACGTCAATCTTTGGATTATTAAAATAAATAACACTGTCTAATATAACAAATTATTATTGAGGAAATCACTCAAATTTCACTAATTTTGTTCCACTCACTTGAAATTTCCAGCTATTCAAAACTATTTATAACAATGTCTAAATTGCTTTGTTGTTTCTTACATGGAATATAAAAACCACTAAATTGCCCTTATCATAGGAAAATACCATTACTTATTGGCCATTTTTTCAAGTAGTTTCTCTAGGCACACTTTATTCTCTAAAACTAGTGTAATGAATTGCAGAACTCATTGTATGATTTCCCCCTTTGCCTTTTACTAGCCTATAATTAGAACTACCACTTCTCCCTTTAGTATAGTAATTGACTCACAGGATAGAACATCCCTCCATCACATATCAATATGAAGACTCTGGATTAAAGAATTAATTAAGGTACCTAAACTTAAAAAAAAAAAAATATATATTAATTAATGTATCTAAACTTATATATATTAGGACTAAGAAAGAACGATATATAAGCAATCTGTGTGCCTCTCTTTTTCATGCCAACACCCACTCACTCATACACATATATTGCATTTATGCTATGGTAACAAGTGTTTTGTGCTTATAGATCATGTAAAGCTAGTTATCATTGAAATGAAATGCTGATTTCTCTTCAATTTTCTTGATTTCTGGTTTCTGTTTCAAAAAGAAATGCTATATTCCAGTTATTTCTAACTAAACAATACTAACCCAACAAGTACACTCCATCATCTCTTATCTTCTCCGTTGTACATCTAATGGGAGATGGTATATCATTGGAGTTCACATCAATTTCATGTAGTGGAATGAGACGTGGATAAAAGAACACTACAGATGATGGAACATCCATTATTGTCACTGCTTGCATGACAAACGACCTGTCATCTATGGTCATATCTGAACCTGGAGAGGAAAAAAATTATATATTGCTCTCAAAAACAGAATATGTAAAATCAAAATTATCATATAAAATATTACATTGCCTTCATAAACAAGAGCCTAGTAAGTCTATGAATTAATTAGTTCTATTATTCCAATATTCTAAGCCTAATACCATACTATTTACACACATTTAGTTGGTGTGCCAATATTCACTTTTCAGAGGGCATACCTACCATCAACCTAGAATCAACATCATAACAATGGACAGAACAATATTCTCACTGACAGGTGCTGCTCCCATGATATACACTAGTTCATGCAAACTAGTTTTAGCATATTTCATACAGTTAAGGAACACTCATCCTGCCCAATTCTGAAATGCACTTTGAGAAGGAAAATGCATGCAATGGATGTATGGAGCAGATTAACATGAAAAAGGCTCCTGCTAACAATAGTTCACAAAGCAATCAATACCTCTGATATAAACTTAGTTGCATTCTGAAAGAATGGTCTGGTGATTCTCATTTCTGTTCTGTTGATAATCCAATAATGTGAGATGAAGAGGGGACCATAGATCCAATGAAGTCTTTCATCCTGACTGTTCAAGATGGAGGGGCTTTTGGCCCAGGCCATTTTTTGGAATATAGAGGGTTTAAAAATGAAAATAAATAGTGGTGAGATATTTAGAATATAAAGGTTGTGGAAAGCAATAGCAGTTGTTGAGCCATGGCTTGACCATTGTGTGGACCATACCAAGGTTATAGTGTGGAGTTGGTAAATTTTGAGGAAGTGTGGTTAAAGGAAAAGCAGGAGGAGGAGTTTCTGATGATATAGGTGTATTTGTGAGGAAAAATATTAAAGTTAAGTTTTGTGATGAGCTGTTCAGGGAAGGTAAAAAAAAGTGATGTAGATAAAAATAAACATGACAAAAGGTGGATATAAATACTGTGTTGGGTGTCTTCCGAATATTATAGTGATAAGCTGTTTGTTGAGCTTACAGAAGAGATAGATGATGTAAGAAGAAAGTATGTAAATATGCAGTTATTATATGGAAAGTATGAGTGGGAGAAAGAAGCAGTAAAGATAAGAAGTTGTGATAAAATATGTAGCAGGGAAGGTGTTAAAATGAATTAATTTTTGTGAAGAGAACAAATTGATAACTTCCAATGGTGTTAGCTGAGCAGATTTGGGGATGTATTTTCATTTATGAATGGTCAAAGTATGGTTGATTATTTGTTGTGTAGCGAAGAGATGGGTGAAAAGCTTAATGATTTTAGAGTGATTGACAAAGTGGTTATTAGAAATCATTTTCTTTTGGTAATGAATGTGAATTTTGGTGGGAAATATGAAAATGAGGAGACATTACAGGAGTGAAAATTTATTAGCAGAGTGAAGTGGAGGGATGAGTCTAGTGAGATTTTTGGAAAAGATTCCGATTCTTGCCAGATTAACTTCTAATTGATCTCCTTTCCTTATAATGTGCCAGAGCATTACTTATGCACATCCACTTTCTATTGCTGCTCATGTCAGACCTGCTTCCATAAATAAAGCTAAAAATATGCTCAGCAGACAAGAACTGCAGCACATGAACTTACAATTCAGTTTTCTTTCAGAAATGTTTGGAAAACTGGAGACTTTTGGTACACCTCTAAACCTCTAACCGATATAATTGCCAATGTTTAGGGAAATTTGAGAAACAGAGATATGACATATGAGGCATTCTATAAAAATGTGGGACTGACTCTTTACAAACAATTGAAAAGCTCTTGGAAGGGTAGAATGTTTTTCTTCCAGAGAATGTAAGTTGCACAAATATCTCAAAATATAAATAAGCACCTATCGCATCATATGAAGTAAAAAATTATATTCAAAATGTAATTTTTAATGAAAATTTAATGCGAGCAATCCTTGACACCTTATAACCTAAATAAAGTTTATTACATACCGCGCACTTATTCTAAAGTGAAATATTCTGATGAAAGATAAAAGGATTCATCTTTGTCTTCTTTTTTTTTTTTTTATAATTTTTGCATATTTCTGTATTTTTAGTACATGTGCATGCATATTTCAGGCCTGTAAGTTGCATAAACTTCCCAGTTCTAGTAATATGGACAGTCACATTCTAGTAATAAATAAAAACTCCAATTACAATGTCAAAAAACAAATGTAATGCTTTATGCAAATGCCTCTCCACAGACTCTTAAATGTAATTACCTCCTGAAACAGCATCACTCTTGAGAATACAATTGATGTACAATGGAAGCACTTTCATGCATTCTGGTAAAATTAGCTGCCCAGCTGAAGAAGGACTGGCACAATTTTTCCTATAACAAGCCAACATCTGTGCACAACGGTTCACTAAATTTTCCTTTACTGCCTTTGGTGAAGAATCCAGTAATCGAAAAACAGCTGTAAAAAGATAATTTCTTTTTCAGTAAATTTAAGTCATTACATTTGATATTCAATAAATAGTGCAACACAATTGTTCTTGGCTTGTTTATCTTACAAAAATAAAATATTTTACATGTTAGTATCTTGAACCATTGTACATTACTTCATATAGTTTTATCTCCTTTCTATAAGTTGCAGCAATGGTGCATTTAATTTACAAAATGGAGTCTCTAAAGTGATGTTAGTTATAAACAAAGAAAAATAATTGAATTTCTTTTGGCAAAAAATGATACCACTGTTCAATACAATAACCTCACAGTGACATTTTTTGGGACTCTACAGGGATTATTTTGTTTATATATTGTCTGTAGTGAAAGAGTTAACTCCAAAATACATGTCACACTCTTTGAAAATTGAGTGGCTATGGTGCATCCATTATCACAAACATGTAACTAAATTTCTTCTTTACGACATGTCGGCTTAAGTGCAATAAGATAACCATGGGCTATTAACACATTTAACACACTTTCCTTAATATTACTGTAACATATTTACCAAAATAAAACACACATTATTTATTTACATACTTTTAAACACTATAAAACTACATTGTGCTTTGTTTTTTTGCTCAAAAGTTTATATTTTCCTATGCTCACTTGCCATTTTCCTACCATATAACTAAAGTTTATGCTTTCTGCTGCTACATGGCACTACCAATCAACTAAATCTTAGGATTTCTGCCACTAGATGGAACTAGGTGTGCCTCCCAGCAGTATAGTCACAATTACAATGATACATTTGCTAATAATTAAGAAAAGTTATGTCATTACCTCAATGGCTGGGATAAAACTCTGCAGCATGAACAAACAAGTGATGAAGTCTGTCTGTGAGGAACTGCACTTGAAAATATATTTACACAGATATCAACTTCCTTTACATATTTAATTATACTCCACTGGCTTCAGGCATAAGCAGCCATGTCACAGAAACTACCAACTTTCATCAAATTTTGCTATTACTACCAATACAATATACCATACCAATATGTACTTATGAAAAGGAGGTAAGTAGCTCCCTGCAGCAAACCACTGGGTCCACTGGTTTTTAGGATTTACCTGATTAGCATTAGGTTAATGTGTGTATTTTATCTTATTACGAATTCACAACTACGATTCTTTTTCCACTGTTTCAAATTTCCTGTGCTGTAAAACTGCTAAAATTACGCTAGAATCCTGTTATGTTGGTCATTTTGATTTCCATCCTGGTGGGAGGGTTTATAGCTAGTAGAAGGGCGCGAAGACCAAAAAACAGTGCTCCAGCAACACTTTTATAATATGAAATTATCCTGTTTTTAGCTTTCTGCCTCAAATATGTTGTTCCCTGGTTGCTTTTCAGGTATGTTTAAACTTGATCTCATCACTTTTTAGCCTGCGTTGATCTTATTGCACTTGAACCCACACGTCTAAAGTAAACTTAATGGACTATCCGTGCTCATTCAACCTACAGCTGGAATTTGCAATTCTGAGTCCCATTACGTTGGTACTCTAAAAGATGTAATTCATTGGAGATTTGACGACAATGAGGAAATCATAGCTGCTGTGGACAGGTGGCTGAGATGCAGACCTGCAGAGTGGTACATATGGCATACAGGTTCTGACATCTACAAAGCTCTTTGCTTCTCACTAGGACTATCCTCCTTGACTGAGGTTTTTTCCAGGTTTTCCTTATTCCTCATAAATGGCAAATGCCAGAATGGTAACCTAAGCTTAGGCCTGGAGCATGTTCTTCCTTAAAAAATCCTTTCCCAATTTATCATTTCATCTCATGTATCATCAGTGTCCACCATCTGTTATGCCCCAGTAGTAAAAACAGGTGTTAAAACATCATTAAAAATCTTCATAGCATGAAAAATAGATTTGCAAAGAGATTATGTAATTTAGCCACACAATTAAGGAACAATCCAGTGCATTTAATACTGAAATAAAACAAATATTGAATGAGAAAAAAAAATGTTGCATTAGTTATTGAATGCCTCTCATATTTCAAGATGTGCTCAAAAATTATCTACAGTCTTCATATTCAGGTACACTAATTTAATTTCATACATTAAAATATGCTACAATTAATTATTATTAATCATATATTTTAATAGCATGCCTCTACTATGATAAACAATACACAAAAGACAAAGGAGCAATGATTTTCTGGAATACTCTTATATGTTGCCCAAACAGCAACCCCAGCATTAGTGAACATTTAATAATTGGAAGCCAAAAACAAAAATAGGAACATCTTCGTTTTCTCTGGTTAATAATCCCTGTAGAAGATTTTTCAGCAGAACCCTTGCATAGAACCCTCTCTTCTGCCATTAAGATAGATTCCCTGCTGGGATTGGAATTAGACAGGAAAAATTCAAGGTCATATCCAGGACTTGAAGCATAGATTTTGAACTTTACATGCCTGAGCTCTAGCCACTGAGCTACATGCTCTGTCAAGCCACAATTGCTAACCTTCCCCACCTCTCTTTTTCCTCTTGTGCGTATGCACACCACACATACTTGCTGCTTATAGGGTAACAACATTTCCCTATATTGAGTTGTCTATCTTAACTGAACATTAATGCACAATAATGTAATCTGGAATATCACCTTGTTTAGAAAAGAAGTTAATGACTGTATCAAGCTCACAGCTGCGATAGAGATCTGCCATTTGTGTGCAAGTTTTTAGAGCAAGATTGAGAATGCGAAGCCGCCTTTGACCACCACATGAAGTGTACAGCAGAGCCACCTGTATATACACTCCATCCTCTTCTGTAAGCTTGTCATCATGTTTTACTTCTATTGCAACAGCCTGTAAATAAAAATGGAGTGTCAGTTTTTCAACATAATAGCCAATGTTTTCATTGTGTACCTCATTATGATTTAAAAGGAAAATTAATAAATAATAATAGTACATCTTACAAAACATTTGTTTAAACTCAACTGAAGTAAACATTTCAAACCTCAACATTTGAAAAATGAATCGAAACATGTAAGTTCTTTTCATTAAATTTGTACTTTCAAAGACACCTCTATATTGGGCAATGGGAAAATCAATCACATCAGCAGCACAGAAGAATTTAATTTTTTAGTAGCATTTCCTGCAGCATACAACATTATGCATTTAATTATAGTGAATGTAGGATTAAGGTGGTGAAACAATTATAAAATTAGAAGAATGAGAAATAGATTATCTGGAATAAATCTTTACTTTTACATTCTCAATAACGCTTGCTGGTACTCAATGGAAGAAATCACTGTTTTGTTCAAAAATAAACACGTAATTGGAGTAAGCTTATCCTTTTGCTTCATTTCTATTATAAAGTCTTAAAGCATACAAGCTGTATTTTTGCAAATTAAATAAAGTGTTCTGTGTAAAAGGAGTTGATTATGCAATAGGAAAGAGTAGAAACATAAATAAATGACACTAGAACGACTTAGCGGTCATTTTGACAATTTTAACATTTGTTAAACTGCCATTTCTGCTGTAAATTTTATTTTATTGCAAACAAATATTATAAACACTAGAATCACCAGGTAGTCATTTTGACCACTTTTACATTAGTTAAACTGGTATTGCTGCCACAAATTTTATTTTATTAGGAGTTTGTGACTTTTCTTAAGTTGTTTCATAGATAATTTAGACCCTGAAACCTTTATTTATTCCAAGTGAGTTGTTGACATACCACCATTTATACTTTTTGGTGGTATCTGAAGGGCAAACATGTCTCAGCAATCGGTGTGACACAGCCTCTGCCTCTTACTGATAAAAATGTTCCGGAATTTCAATTATATTCCATGGTATCTGAAAGATGCTCCAGACATAGACAATATGATAGCAAAGCATGGTAATAACTCAGATAAAGATTACCATTGTGGAATTGTTTTGGAAAGTAGATATTTGGATAATGAAAGTGACTTACATGTAGCTTCTTATGAAAATCTAGAGATTGAAGGTATCATCATTTTTACATTGCTATTATTACAATCAGATATGAAATGACTGAAAAACTGCCATAATATACAAATGCTCAACCAGGACCAAGTTGCACCTCACCTCATTCAAGGCTGAAGGGAGTACAACAGTTCTAGATTATGTTCCAAAGCAACGCAATTATTTAGGTAGAAGGGGAACTCACTTCCTGAATCAGAATAAAAATTCTTGGGCAAGATCACAATCATGGAGTGGACTGTTGGAAATTTTGGTATTAATTTTTCAGGTAGGTTTTCTCAGCAAAATATCTTTCAAGATAGGTAAAGACATACACCACATTCAAAGTATCACGTATCTAGTGTTAGTATTGCAATGTGCATGGCACCTGTTAGTTGATGAAGCAACTTTCAAGGATACAAAGAAATTTACAGAAACAGAGGCAAGAAAGGCATTTGAAAACAAATACTGCAGTTAGAGTTTGGAAGAAATAGATGCATTTATTACTTTATTATAAGTTTTTAGTGCTTTAGAAGCTAGATGAACTGTGGTCTACAAAATGAGAACCTTCATTCTTCAATCAGAGAGTGGGTATAAATATATTCTGCAAACCACTTTACATTTCTGGTTTGATCTAAAAAAACACATGGTCAGAACGTAATAGAAAATAGATAATAGATAATATACAATAATATCACATAGTTATGTGTGTTCATGCTTTTTTTAATTTATCAAACTACATGTTCCATTATAAATAGTAATACCACAGGTTCTGATAGTCATTAAAATTACCTTCTTTCTCATTGCATATTACCCCCTTATGACCTAGCACTCATTCAATTGTTACATAGTTTTGTCAATTTTATAAGATATTCTAGGTATCCCCGGATATGAACTGGTAGCTTGCATTTGCTTTAATAGCAGCCTGTTTGAGAAAATCCAAATGGTTTTATCTTTGCATTTCATTCATAGACTCTCCCTGACACAGGTTTTAATTACATGTATTTCATCCTGAAATACTGTGGTATTGCTACCCAAAAGTATACAATGTTTGGCTATTAATAAACAGGACATCTGCCTTAATCTGTTGTAGTGTGAGGGGAAGTTGTTGACCTTGAAGCTACAGGAATGCAGTGCATATGCTGGTCTGCTTTTGATCTTAGTTCAAAGAGAATGCTGACTCGTTCAGTTGCCTAGTTTAAAGATAGAGCAGCATGTGAATTTGAAATTTCTTGTAAAATTGTACGGATCTATGTCATGTAAAAAGTTACATGAGTGGCACAAAAGGTTTAGTGGAGGTTCGGAAGAGTGGAAGAGCACTGAAATCATATTATAGTACTGCAGTGTCGCATTTTGTGTGTATGTTAGTCTTATCTAAAGATAATGAAAAATACATACAAATATAATTTTAACAATATGTCAATAAAGGTTTCACATAGGCACATTATTATTTTTAATTGAACTATATTACAATGTATTCATTATTATGCTGCAAATTAATAAATTGTTTAATTTAGTATAAGGTTATTAGTTATTGTGTTAAATATATACTTTAAATCCCCAGTCAAAATAACACTTAGGCAGTTCTAAGTATATAAATGGTTCAAGCAGTTCTGAGATTTACCAAAAAAAAAAAAAAAAAAAAAAAAAAAAAAAAAACTAGAGCCTCTAGGTCAAGAAATGAATTTATGGTTTCAATATAAAGAAATAAATAACTATAAAAACTAGGGAATAATATTTTTTTTTTCCCATTTATTCCTAGAGCAGCACTATATGTATGCTCACCTTGTCACAATCAATGCTAGCTAATTCCATGTCTGTGGTATTCGACATATAGAAATGTCCATAGAAATCTGTAGCTCTCACACCAGTAGATGTTCGAACTCTCATGATAGCATCAAAAGCTACTGGTCTACTCACATCATGTTTTATGTCTGCTATTAAGCGATCCCCATCCAAGTCAGCCTGCACAAATTGTAATTTTCTTATACAAACTTTCATAAGTACGGACAGTTAAATTAAAATTATACTAAAATTAAGTATTTTCCTACCTGAAAATATGTGTACTTAAAAATTTCCCCTCCTGTTAGGCGAACCACTTGTCCAATAGTAGCCAAATCAATGTATGAATTGTTGAAAACAAATAAATCCACGCTGCATCCAATTCCCACACACTCCTGGCCCAAGTTATTGTACATACTGTTTTGAGGAGCTATGAAAATAAAACATTTTTGTGCAATTTTATTCACACAGGAAAAGCACATATAAAGAAATTACTACAGTACATATAATAGTTTGTGAATTAAGAAAAAAAAAGTAGTCAGATTTACAATTTATTTAAAAAATTATTAACTTATTTATGAAAATATTTATGTGCATATTCCTTTTCAAGAGCATTAGTGATTAATGCTATCCACAGGTGGTTTTAGCCCTGAGCTATGGAACTTATCTTTCTTTTAAGAGAGCTAACTGAAAAAAGTTCATTAATAAAACCTTTGACCACAATAACTGATTATACTAAATTTGAATCTTGACTTTATATCTTCATTTTTGCTAGTTCAAAGTTTCCTTAGGAAATGTATAGTCTCTAGAATCACCTCTGATTCCATCTTTCAGTTTAACAACAATTCACTACTAACATCCATATCATACAAATAGTATTCATGAAGAAAAATTTTGTTGAACATTTTAATTTGTTTTCTAAATTGAATATGTTCAAATGTTGATACAAGTTTTCTAATTTATAATCTTTTTTCCCATTCTTGCTCTTTACTGAAAAAGCTGTGGATGGGAATGAAGATTCCAGAAACATGTTCTAAACATTCTAAATATTCTAAGTGAAGCATGTGTCACATTTAAATAAATTTACTTTTCAGGATATCATTGCTTTATGTTAATAGTTTTCAAACACACATTTACATTTAAAATGTAAATTGGAAATTGCACAGTGAAGCCAATCATATAATTGATATTATTTTATGATTTGGTTGAACTACACACTCTTAATGCTTCGCTTACTTGTTGTATATTGAACCAGTTTCAAGAACATTTTGTTTCCATCATCAGCCAGGCTAAATTCAACTTGAGATGATAACAAAATGTTCTTGAAATTGGTTCAATATATTCAAGTAAGTGAAGCATTAAGAGTGTGTAGTTCAACTGAATCATACAATAATATGTAAATGTATACATATTAAATGCATTTACATATTAAATTTTTATATACAGAGGGTGCCAAAAAATGTATACACACTTTCACAGTAGATATCTATTTAATACATTTTAAAGTTGGACCAAAAAACAATAGTTATGTGTAGTATGATGTTCTGTAAACAGACGTGACTCACATTATATTATGCTAATGTTGCTACAACAAAATGGAGCCAACATTATTGTTTGAACAGTGGAATACAATTTTGAAGTGGTATTGGAAAACCAAGAATGATGAAGTTCAAAGGCAATGGAGACCTGTGTAAAGAACAGAACCAACGTTGGACTTCTACCAATGGGGAACTGTTAAGGATGTTTTATATCATAAAGAACCAGCTACATTGGCAGCACTTTGGGAAGAAATTGAAATGGCATGTGCTGCAATGCTGAGGACACTTTCACAAACATTGATTATCAGAAGTTAAACATACTCAGAAGTGTATCGATGCTGATGGTGGGCATTTTGAGCAACTTTTGTAACTGTAAAAGACTAAGATGATTAGTGCTCATCATTTTTTGTTTGTGTGAATTCAGTTTTGTTATGTAAACACAGTTTTTTCTTTGCTTGAAGTGTGTATACATTTTTGGGACCCTCTTTATATTTTGGTTTTGCCTACAGGCTCATATAACAGCACAGCCCAAACAAAATTAGAAAGATTAGTGGGGATTTTCACATTGAAATATAGTATAATATAACAAGTTATTTATGAGAAAGTCCCTCAAATTTCACTAGTTTTCTTCCACTTCTTGAACATGTTTCGAAGGCTGTTGAAGATCATCACTGACAGCGGAACCATGCTGATGATGAAGGCAACAGCCTTCAAAACATGTCCAAGTAGCACAAAACTAATGAAATTTGAGTGATTTCCTCATAAATAATGTTAGAAAGATTTATTTGGAAGGGGAAGATTATAGAAAGAATCGTGAAATTCTGGAATAGAATGATGAGAAGGGATGAACAAAATATTGTTAATTTTGTACAAATGCTCAAATAAATATTAAAGGGGTAGTTGTTGATTTGGTTTATTTAAGGATGCTCTTTAACATCTCAGGTCATCAGCATCCCATTCAATTCAGGGCGTGAAACGGCCAAAAAATTTTGCTCAGAGGCCTCTTCTTTCAGGCTTGAGGTTCTTTTTTGTGCATAAATGTATGACATGGGACCCATAGCTTTACTTCCCTTCCGGAGGATTTAATATGATTTTTATGCCCGAAAAAATCCACCAATCCTAGCAGGGTTTGAACCTGTGATCTTGTGTTTAGAAGGCAAGTATGGTTACCGCTACACTACCAGGACCGACATATTAAAGGGAGATCAACATGGATGTGTCAAATATAGAAAATTTCAAATAAAATTGAAGAATGGAAATTAAACAAGTGTATGGTTAAAGATTTTTGGAAGAAGGTAAAATTTAGGATTGAGCACTAGAAAGGCAAATGTTCTTTGGAATTGTATTGAGAAATAAAAAGTAAATAGCAAAGGATAAAATATTTGCAAACAAATTAGGATGGGAAGGGTTTTCGTGGGTTAAAACAGGGATAACTCTGGAGAAAAGCTCATCCAGGTAACATTGTGGTGGTGAAGGTTCGGGTGGTCGGGGTATGGACAGGGGTCAAGGTGAGATTTTAGGGGTAAGCTGGGGTTTGGTATAATGGTAACAGTAATGGAAAAAAAAAACTGCCACAAATGCCAAATAAGCTACGTATATTATGGCTGTTATATGCTGTCACTTAACAGCTCTCTGTGAAATTGACAATCCTGCTGCAAAACAATACTGAAAACTAATTTACAGTTTAAAATTTGAGTTGAACCTTAGCATGGCTGAAGATGGGAACAAAATGTTCTCGAAACCGGTTCCATACATTTATAAAAAGTAAGTGAAGCTTTAAGAGTGTGTAGTTCAACTAATCATACAATGATATCCATTAATTTACAGTTGTTTTTTCTGCATTGGTATAAGCTTATTATGGGCCATCATAAATTCATATTTGAAAGTAACAATAATAATGTTCAGGATGATTTCATTATTAACATAATTTGTCTGCATTCTTATCCAGGCATTAATGCTATATTTATTCACTTCAAGAATCTGGTCACCTGCTTTATGGATAGATAAAATGATGCAATGCAGTCAATCTTCCAACAGCTTTAATCCTTAAATACCTTTCACCGACTATCTCCATCATTAAACAAATGTCATAAAAATAATTTTTTGTTATATTAAATCACAGAGTGCATTCCTATTAAACCATAATTATAAATATTCAATTTTATCCATGCCTCAAGGTCATGCTTGCTACAACTTAGCTGCACATTCTCTCTCCCCGAATGAGGGTGATATTTATTATCTGTCAGACCTACCACATCCAACCTCAAAAAAGCTGTTTTCATTATTTCCATAACCTGATCAATAAACAGCTCTCCATTTTTGGAGAGTTGTCACTTTGCAACTACTACCACAGGAGGTTGTTCAGGTATGGACTTGTGAACAGGAAATAGTGTTTGATTCCCATCAGGACCAACCTCCCTGACAGATTTTTACCAGGTTTTTCTCAGTCTTCATCAATGGCAAATGCCTAGGAAGGACCAAAGAGGAGGAGGAGGAGGAGGAGGAGGAGGAGGAGGAGGAGGAGGAGGAGGAGGAGAAGAGAAATCTGCAGCTGAGCTGGTTTACATGGCATTTATTCTGCCTGTTCACTTCCTAATAGACACTTTGACTTATCTCCTAAAAGATATCAATCACCATGAAGTATTGAAATGCAAAATCAGCATTTTGAAGAACACTTAAATGAGGGTGTGGTCAATAAAAATAGCACGGCCTCTAGGTAAACAATCCTGTTTAGTCTTCTTGCTTATGCCTGGCTTCTAAAGCTATATTCTCATTTTCAATTTCTAATCTTCACTTGTTAGTAAACAGTAGTCAACTTAAATTAAAATCAAGCGACACCTTATGACATCATCAATGATGATCCATTGGAATTGATCAGGTATAGTGATTTTACTGGCTACTGTGATAATTATGGTGGTGAAAGTGAGGAGGACAAACAGAATAAGAACTCTTATTTCTGAGATAAGCAGATTGAAAACTCAATTCTATGCATTTTTGCACGTACTTTACCATTAAATGCACACATACCAAGAATTGTTTTCTCTTTTTCTGTGCCCAGTAGCTTTCTATCATCCCGATTCTTGAGCTTGCCTGGTGCTTCAGCAATTGGCAGTGATGAATGGAACACTAATAATTTTCCTGTTGTCTCTGAAGCCTTGAGAGCTTCTAAGCCAGCCTGTATAGCAGGAGCCAAAACAGTCTCAGTTTCTCTTGTGTCTGCAAACATGGATGGTATCTGTTCCATAAGGCTGTCTATCACTGCTTCAGATTCCATTGGATCACATAGGAATCCTTCCAGAAGAGGCATAAACATATCTTGAACATCCCCTACTACCATCATTTGTGGCTGGGCCAAACAGCTCTGAAAGTATTCAAAGGATATTTGAGTTATCTGAAAGCTTCAGCAGAATATCTGTCATCAAATGTAGCAATAAAAAGAATTTATACCTACTGAAATTTATTATAACATAACCCTTTTGAATGAACACAAAAAATTAACATAGATGCTTAAAGAAAAGAACAAAACTGAAAACTTGAAATTGCAGAACAGTTTATGATCTACTCTGCTACATTCTTCTAATATTTTCTTATTTACTTTAATTTCCTTTTTCCTTAGATTAATTTTAAATCACAATCCAACATTTGCTTCAGTACTACATTTAATGTGTGACCACCTCCACTACTTGATATCTCTTACCTTTCAAGATTGTTTACATAAATCATACATTTTCAATATAAATTTGAACATGTAGTTTCTGAAGTATTGTGCTCTATGTCTGTCTGCAAATCAAGAGGTCTTGGGTTTGATTCCTATGAGATCAGTTGCCTGGGTAAGGTTTTTTTCCTTAAATCTTTCCTTACCCTGATAAGATGAATACCAGGTACTTTTGAGCATTGCAGGCTCCAGGCTCATTTATGCAGTCATTTCATCAAACATTCATTAATCTTTAGACATTTGTTATTATGAGGAATGTTAAATTATGTACAAAAATATTAATAGTAATTAAACTTATAACGTAGGCTTTCGTGGTCGAAGTGTGTCATTTAAAAGTTGTTTAGCTTATGCAGTTTGAAACTCAATGATAATACGCCATCCACCATTTCTAAAACCTTGTAGTCCTCTTCCTCAGGGTGCTATAGATAGAACAATGAAATGTGTCAGAAGGTGGGAATGGAGGACGGTGCCATGATGTAGCATTCTTTGCATCAGTGATAAAGTCATAACAGCCAAACTAAATGTATTATTAACTGCAGAGTTAAGGAACATATACGAGAAAAAAATATACACATTTTCAATCAGCTATAGATGAACATGCATTACAACCAAACGTGCTATATCATATGATTAATAAAACTGCTTCAGTATGCATATACAAGCTGATGTTAATTACAGAAGCTTTAGAAATGTTGCGCAATGCCCATAACTTCATCAGAGGCGACAGTGTAAAAATCAATAACATATTCAATTAAAAATGAATGTAGGAATCCACACAGTGAAACAATGTGAGCAAGTGACTCACGAAACTAGTTCCAACTTACCTTTTAATAAAAAAGTTTGTGAAACGTCAAGAGAGTTTAATATATTGGCATGATTTCAATAACATATGTTTGTCAATCTTAAGACTGTCTCAAAGAAAAGTTTCATCAATCCATCGTAAAGTGCCAAGGCCTAATGACCTTACATCATGACACTCCAACCCTCTCCTCCACTTTGTACATATTTCAATTCATAACTTCCTGAGTAGGAGGAGGAGTGCAAAGCCCTCGAAATGTTGCATGATGTACTATTAATAAGTTTCATATGGCATATGCTGAAAAACTTCTACATAATAGTAATTAATGAAAAAGTAATTAAAAATTTAACAATGTAACATTGGAAAAAAATTAATAATGTAACATTGAAAAGAATTAAAAATTTGAAATACTGATTTTATTTACAAATTCAGTTTTACAGGAATATATTATATTTGTCTAATAATGATGATCTTTGTATTCCAATGTAGCTTCTCCAATAAGAAAGGATGTAAGGAGAAGAGAACAAGTAAAAATGATCAATGAACTCATTAATCCGTAGCCCAATGGCCATTTAAACCCCACATTGTTTCCAGATACCCAATAAACTGATCTAGGTATTTAAATTGTCTACAATTTAAATTTCTGCATTGCAGAACAAACCTTTATATTTTGCTTACTTTTTATCATATTCTAATGAAAAAAAATTGAATTAAATGCAATATGCACCAACTACAACAAGTATTACTGCATTATAAGCATTGCAAGCTCTTAACTGAGCTGGCACTAATAAATATTGAAATGTTTAATGTAACACAAAGCACACGCGCGCGCGCATGCACGCACACGCGCACACACACACACTCATTTTCTCTCTCTCTTGTTTAATGTTTGTAGAGAATAGGTTTTTACATACAACTCATGTGTAGCTGTGGATGAAGTGCTTGAATCTTATGATTGCATTTGCATGACACAATAAGCTTAGCTTATTATGTTCAGGTCAGCTATATAATTTTCAGCTGCTGAGATAGATAAATAAGCAACTTGATAATGAAATCTGTTCTTGGCACCATATATTTTGGTTTGTTTATTGGGAATATTTTTGTTTCAGCTAAATGCTAATGAGGCAAGGTTTACTTAGCAAGGAATTACAAAGTTATATACTTGTTATTCCCAGTTCAAATCATGGTTTCAACTAGCAACTAGTGAGACAGGTTTATGAATTTCGAAAACCATTGTGGCACAATTTGGAGCACAACCTGTGGTGTAAAGTCTCATACACAGTTCACAAGTGACAGTCAACCAATTTATTTTTTACCAAGTTTTTTACTGCAGATCTAGTAGCTCTCATAATTACTGAAACAAATGTATATGAGCATTAAATGCATGAAGATCTGACCTCAAAAGGCAAATACATTCAAATCGTATTGGATTGCCAAAGTATGGGCTCTAAAGAGAGGGGAAGGGTAAGTGTGTCAGCTTCCACCTTTGACATATATTGATTAGCATAATAGAAGGGTAGTTACTGCTTTATCTGATTGCAGTTTCAAAATTTTGATGTACGATACAGGAAAGCTAGAGCCAAAACTAAAACGACAATTTTCAAGCATGATATTACACATAAATGCAATATGCATATGTGTGATGTTGTTTTAGTGGATCAGTTATTGTAAGTACAAAAAATTATTTTTTAACATGTTGGATATCACCATATACAACTGCTTGGTAATTTGGAGAGCTCTAAATCCACAAAAAACAATGATATATCTAGGTTTTCGGGTGTGACAATATCGCTTGGGCTCATTTTACTCTGGACATCTATTCATGTCCATACCCAGGAAAAGATTAATTATGATATAATTGGGCCAGACCTGTCAGTACCAAAAGGTGCAAGGCATTCAAATTTTTAGAGAGAGAAATAATTTCGGGAAAAGACCTCTACCAAGTAGCCTATTCCCACAAGAATCAAACCCAGATCTACTAGTTGATAAACAGATACTCTTTGTCTTCTGGATAAAATGACATAAAATTAATTTTTAAGATACTCTGGACAGTAATATACTCTTGAGTGACATTTCTGTTTATTTTCATATTTGATCTTTGACTATGCAACTGAAATATTCTGATATTCTGATAAAATGACATAAACTTAATTTTTAAGATACTCTGGACAGTAATATACTCTTGAGTGACATTTCTGTTTATTTTCATATTTGATCTTTGACTATGCAACTGAAATATTCAGCATTTCACTTGCACTTGGTCTCTGATTTTTCCTTATACATTTCAAACTACAGTCTAGCCATTCTCTCTTGATCCTGACATTTCCCGTGACTGAGAGCTGTGTTACCAGTTTTGTACTGCTACTGCAAGCACATATGTATGCATTAACGCTTATTGTAGTCATGCTGCTATAACAATAAATATCAGAACTATAACACGAATCTCTGTAAATCTCTCATGCACAAAAGAAACCAGCTTCACTTGAACCAAAGCAATGAACAACTGGGCACACATGCTTTAGTTAAAACACAGTTCGCAGAATAGTGCAGAATGTAGCATGAGAGGACTAGTGGTCGGTGCTAGCAGACTACTTTCCCCATCAATGCACAAGCCATCTCCAGCAATGCAAACCATGAATTAATTCTTTAGCACAGTAGAGTTTGAATCTTGTAGCAGAAACCATCATTATTAAAAACATTACAGGATATTCAACCAGAGTGCTGGTTTTAATATTTATCGGTTAAAACATATCAAAATAGCGTTATTTACTCTAATTTTAGATGTGCTATTCATGTCTTAGGTTGGTAGTGCTGACATCTACCCTCTCTTTCTTTACCCTCATGAAACGTCAGGGCCAGAGATTGGGCAGTCAGACTCTAATGGCATAATTCAGAGATTATGAGAAGATGCTTTCATAGCAGTGATTGCCACCTGCATCAGGGTTAGCCTGCACATGCCTGGTATTTACCAACACATCAGATCCACTGCTTCTCAGACACTAGCAAAACTACTTTTCAACTGCTGGGGCCGGGTTTGATCCCCAGGCAGAACATGTTGCCTGGGTATAGTTTTTTCCAGTTTTCCCTCACTCTGAAAAGATATGTAAAACTCCAGACTAATTTGTTTCATCATTTCATTCTATCCATTGTCTCAAGACACCTTGGCAGCTGGTGAGACATTAACAATTTGCTGCTTCCTCCTTCAAAAAATAAATAACACGCATGGGAAGTCACAGCCTCAATTTCCTACCAAATGCCTTTTTGCATTCCATGAGAGTGAACAGCTTGTTGTATTACACTCTTTTAGCATGTTCCACAGGAAGAAATTTAAGGAATAAGGTCAGATGATCTTAGTGGTTATAGTTATTTAGAAATAACTATTTTCAAGGAAGGAAACAATTTCATTCATATAGACATTGGAGATGTGGCACATGGCACCATTCTTCTAAAAATACAATATGGAGTTCCATGTCATCCAAGTGATTCACAAACTCAAGGAAGATTTCAATGTAGTACACTATCAAGCAACACTAGCCCAAATACAGCTATTCTGAAAAATGGCATGTTCACTTAGGTGGAAAACTACACCATAAGTAGTCCAGTATTCCTGGATGTATGTTCACAAATTGCTGGCAGTAACTGCATCTCTTTCTGTTTATCTGGAATTTTACTCTTGCACAGCAGTAATGCAACAAACATGCAGTTTATTAACATATGCTTATGTTTTCATTTACTACAATGGTTTATGCAAGGACTTCTATGGAGAGTCCTTCATCTCCTGCACTGTTATTTTAGGCAGTTTCGATGTCTTCCCTTGCGAACATCCATGAACACCCAACAATGTTCTTGTGGTTTCTAGTTTATTATCAGGTAAAGAATGGAGGATTTAGCTGGTGACTTCCAAACTCTAAACTGCATAAAAAATGTTGGTACTTGATTATCAGCAGTTTTCAGTAGGTATGCATGTGCTGTCCCAATGTGGATAAATTTATACTGTACTGTGGGTACAATTTGCTTATAACACAAAGGCACAATTACTGTTAATGATCTAACACCAGAAAATCAGGTGCACCACACTCTGCTGAGGACAATGTACAAGCTATTGGCCTTCATAGGTATGTGTGACTTGGGCTAGAGAGTTGTACCATCACTCTGTCCTTCCTTAACTATGCTTCTCATATATGAAAGTCTGTCCATGTGAAATTTCACTGTAGTTTGAAAGTTATCACCTGATAGAAAACTGCTTATAGGCAGAAGAAAAAAAAGAAAGAAAGAAATGTTAAAAATAAAGACAATCAGGAATAAATCTGTGAAAACCTCTACTTTTATAAATAATTTGCTTTACATTATTAAAAAATAGAAGTTCTGTTTTCTCCATTATGATTCATTTGAAGGAATATATCAGTGTTGATCCTATAATTCTAAAGTCACAGGCAGGAATTAAAGAATAAACTGCTTTTAAAGAACAGTTTTTGGATGTTATCTGCATTTTATCCTTCATTTACCTGGAAAACTTACCTTGATATTATAGAAGTGAACAGTGTTGTTGTATGTGATAAAACCCACACGCATGTTGGAGCTTTCTGCTCCTTCATCTCTCGGAAGCAATTTTAATATCTCCTTCATTTGAGAACACAGCAGGTGAACCATCCCTGATTTTATATTATTATAGCTCACATCTATCACAAAAATAAGTGCTGGCGGTTTTGGGAATGTGTTATTCTGAAAGCAGATTAGATATTATTTTAATTTTATTTGAAGAATATTATTTAAGTCAATTTAATAAAATTTGTATAAGCAATAATGTTTAAATTGTTTCTACAACTTATAAGCTGTCATGTTTTAATGAAGCATCACATATAACTATCAAAATTCTCAAGATATTTTTGCATACAATCACACTTCTTTTATATCAAAGTGAACACAGATTAAGTGTTAATTAGAAGTAGTAATGAATGAAAAGTAACTGCTACATATTTCAAACCAAAAGTGCATACATACAACATACATGAGTCTAAGCTACACTCTGAAATATATGTATAAGTAAAGCATTTATGAACAGTTTAATTAAATGTTGCCAAATACAATTATGCATTATGTTCTGGATGGTTTAAATTTAACAACACTAATCACTTTAGGCAGCCCATGACAGTGTTCTATGGTCCACATCTCTACACGTTCTGAAATTATTTTGGTGTAATGCATTAACACCTTGTATAAATCTCTTAATAAAAGAAAAATATAACAACAAACTACAATTGATAATTACAAATATCTAAATATATTGCTAACCATCAGTATATTTATTTATTTGGCACCAAATATATTGCATTATATATAGCATTTTACAACCTACACAAAATTTACCTACAACTTTCCAGCCCAATATATCATAATTCCATGTTGTTGATGTATTGGAGGCCAAACCATAATCAATTTTATCACTTTCATTTCTTATTCTAATAATCAAAATTTTACTAATCCTCTATATCTAAACTCCCTTCTCCTGTACTACTTCTAATCTTCCCACACCATTTAGTCCTAACTTTGCAAAAGTATTCCTCCATAATTTTTATCTTCCTTATTAAAATTTCCCCCTGAATTTTTTCTATTTCTCTTTCCATACCTGCAGTCTCCGCCACTTTGTTTGTTCACAACATATTATGCCATGGTGCTCATTATCAGGTTTACCATATATGGGACATTCATTCCCACAGATATTTCTTAGTCCTGTTCTGGCACAAACAAATTCTTTCCTCCCCAATTTATCACGAATTTCTAGGTACTTTTTCCTTCCCCTAAAGCTCACAAAGATTTCTTGTTTCTCAATATCTTCAATTCTATCTCTTACTTCTTTCCAAAATCCCCCTATATCTATTTTGCTTATTTATGTAACAATTCCCTTTACCAGTTTATCTACAGGCTGAAGATGGGAGGGATCACTCCCAAAACATATGTCCAGATTTTTATGTAAGTGAATGGAGTTAGTGTGAAAAAAACTGTATTACATTGTTTAAAAATTTATATTTCCTTTTCTTCAATCACAATTTTCTAAAACCTTTCCCAGGCCACACTCTGGGTCCCTGCTAATAGCAGTTTTCCCACATCTAGTTTGGGAATGCCCAGTGACTGCAGGGCAGTACTTCAACAAATATATAATCACTGGAATAAAAATTATCTCCATCCACACTATGGTAGAACTCTTAAGAATTTTAGAGTCAATCGATAGTCTCACTGAAGAAATCATGAGGTGTAAGAAACAAGCCAAATTTTTCTGTGATTGAGAAATTTTTGTCAATAAACATAACATTTTATCTTACTGATACAAATAAAAAAAGATCACTCACTCTACAGTAATCTTTTGTTGCAATATATTCATATGCACCAAGCATCAATTCAGGTCTTTCAAAACAATCCACTCGTTGTCCTGTATGATCCAAATGTTGGAAGTACTCTGGAGGAACTGTAAAAGAAAGAGGGGGAAAAAAAAATTATTTACAGTTTATAACTGTTTCTGGTAACAATTTTATTCATATTGTCGTCACTTATAAGATGAGGAAAAATACATGTTTATGATGTTCTTTATTATAATTAACAATAAATAATATTAATATTTATTATTACTTGTAAGTCTACAACTCAGTTGTTCTTAATTGACAATCAGAAATTACAATGCACATAAGAATAATGAAGCATATCCATGATTTATAAACAAAAAATTAGCATTTTTTTATGTTGGTGGATATATGGGAAATGTGTGGATGGATGGATTTGAGGGAGAGGGAAAGAGACAGAGAGAACTTTGATGGATGTGTTGGTAATGGCAATAGTGGTGATGGCAGCAACTGGCAGTAATCTACCACTGACCACTTGAATCCATTCCAGTCATCTAATTTATCTGCTATGAGGTGGAAACGTGAAATGCACTTTCTTGCAGTTGTTATATTTGCAAGCACTGTGAATGATCATGGAAAATAGTTTTCATCCTGATATATTACACATATTGGCAAAGAATAAATGGAAATTTTAAATAATTGTAATGAAAGATAAGTATAAAAGGGATGAAAAGTAGCATTTTTTCTCTTCCCAGGGAATCTGATACTGTAGTTTGATTTTAAACTCCAATGTTTTTATCTTTATTCTTATTTCATTTTTTTTGCATGTACTTTTTGTTCAAAAAGAATTAAATTTACTTATTAAAATCATAAGGTCCTGATGATACTATTTACACATACATATGGAGCACCCATGCCGATATTTCTTAGACCTCCAGAGACCTTCAATGGTAAAAAAGAACATGCCATATTGATGAATTTTGCCAGTCATTTTTTTTTATACTGACACAAACAATGCTGAATGATCCCTAACAGAACTGTTAGTATACTATACATAAGCATGAAGCAAGTGGAGTGCAGATTTTGAGCTTTAAGAATATACACATTAAATAAAAGTCAACATGCAATAAATTTAAAACTTAAATGTAAATTGGAACTTACACAGTGAAGCCAATCATATTAATTGATATCATTGTATGATTTGAGTTGAACTTTAGCCTGGCTGAAGATGGGAACAAAATGTTCTGGAAATCAGTTCCATACATTTATGAAAAGTAAGTGAAGCTTTAAGAGTGTGTAGTTCAACTGAATCATACAATGATATCAATTAATGCAATAAATTTGTTTTTCTGCACTTCTCTTTTCTTTCATATTTCTCAATTTGTTTAATGTGCTAGCTATCCAACTCATACAGATTGAAAGTACAATATCCATCAACAAGAGCATGGAAAAGAGAGGGAGGGGGAAAAAGGGTAAATTTTAATCATATCTGCATATTAAACCAAAACCAATGAAAACAAAAAATTAAATCAATTTACAACAGCCAGTGTTGTGCAATTGCATAATATTGGCTTTTCATATCATTTATAATTTTCCAAATCACATACTCTGTATTTCTGTCTACTTGTGCACATTAGCTCATTTTTATTTTCTTGGCTAAAATTTCTAGACTTGGAAATTATTTTAACTAGCAACAATGAAGATGTATCACAAACATAATACAACCATGGATAGAAAACCATCAAGTGAATTGCACATAATTTGTTGTAGTTATCGAATGTTGATGCCAATAAGCATTTTATTGCCTCCATTTGAAGTTATAGCTTACTTCACAAATTACTTCTGAATTTCACATTTAATGTGTCTTTATTCCAAGAATTCAAACTAGTTATAAAATAAAGGTAATTGCTACTGTTTTGTAGCTGCTCAAAGACTTAACTGCAGAATGGTATCAATATTAATTAAATTTGAAATTTAACACAGTGAAATGCATTAATAATCTCTTCTGAGTCTATTTAAACACACTTATTTTGACTTCACTTACCGAAGATTTACTCAGGACATGTTTCATGGCCCTCGTCCAAATCATCAGCATTTAAACGACTGTCCTGAGTAAATCTCTATTAAGTGAAGTCAAAAAGATTGTGTTTATATATTTTGATTCAGAAGAGATTATTAATGCAGGCTGAGATTTTCAATTGTTCCTACTTTTGTTTTCAGAATACTCAACAACTTATAACTGGAAGAAAACAAAAATGTGAAAATTTAATTTTCTTACTGTATAGAAGTTGATCATAAGAACATTAGTCTGCAGTAACAATGTCCAAGTATGGATCAATTTTAACAATAGTAAACAATGTTTACAAAAGATAAAACATGAAATTGTTTAAGAGTACTACTATTGCCAAACATGTCATTATGTCTTATATTAGAACACTCTTTATGGTTTCACTTAAATAAACTATAAAGAGTGTTCTAATATTCCAACTCAGAAGAGATTATTAGTGATGCTTTACTGTGTTTATTTCCAAATTGAATTAATATTGATGTTATCATGTATTTAAAAAACAAAAAGTGGAACCTATAAGAGTTTGTTTGAGTTAGCAAATTTCCAGATACTAAAAAGTGTGATTCCAAGTAATTTAAATAACATACCCATAAGTAATCTACTAGCATATGTTACGGCTGAAGAATTTGCTGAAAAAAATACGCATTCATGGGCTTAAAGAATGATTTATTTCTTTAATGAATGTACATAGTGAAAGTGCTTTGGTTAATGAGGAAATAGCTAATGATTTTTTCTTGAACTCAATATGAATGCCGAGATGAAACATCCCCCCCCAAGTGTATGCAAAATAAAATCTTTATATTGAAGAAAAGAAGTTTTTGAGGGGGGGGGGGCAATGCCAGAAAAGAGTACCTCTTTGAATAGGTGCAATTATGCACGTGTCTGAAAGTTGCCATTGTTAATGATATTAAAGCTTTATAAAGTGGTGAAAATCTTACAGTGCAAATAAGGCTAACAAAAAGTCCTGAGTGGCCTGTGCAATCTTTTTTGAAAATTGGTAACTAAATAATAAGATGTAGAGAAAATTTTTATACCTTACTGATAACAGCATGGATAAAAGATATCTAACTCCAGCATATTGCGAGAGCTGTTCAATAAAGAATGATCAAGTGTTTCTGCCAGTCTTTAAAGACATGCAGGAATCCATTTTTGACAGGTTCTTCAAAATCATCTCCGCAGCCTTCATCACTGCTTCTGGTTATGGAAAATGCCTCCCATGAAGATGTTTCTTTAATTTCGGGTAAAAAAAAAAGGCACAAGGGGCTTCGACAATATTGAAGATGAGAGGCAGACTTCACATTGATTTTTGTGAGATATTCAGCAACAACATTTGTGTTGTGAGGACATGTATTACTGTGGTATAGCTTCCAGTTTGCTGCTTGGAAATATGGCCTTGCAGAATTTTCACATCCGTGTAGTATTGCCCAGTTACAGTTCTGTGTGCAGATATGCCATGTTGGCAAACCATTCCTTGAATATCCAAAAATGAGATGACCATAACTTTTCCCTGCAGAAGCAACCACTTTTGCTTTTTTTTTTTTTTGTGATGGGAGATTTCCACAAATAGTTGCTGTTTGTCATTTTCATCAGCAATATTACCTTTGACAGAAACTCTGCATTTTCCTGTAACATCATCTTTAACTACAGGCAAACTTGTATGCAAATTTCCTTTAGTTCAGGAATCAGCAGTCTTGGAAACCACTGTGCACAAATTCGTTACCATATGTAGCGTGTGGATGGTAATCAGTGAAATTTTCAGAAATTTTCAGAATAATCCTCTCTCGCAATGGCAGTAGTGATGTTTATCTTTTCTTCCACTAGAGCACAAATTGGTGCGCTGGGTTCATCCTCCTTTGAAAATGATTGCCTTCCTTCTTTGAACATTTAAAATCATCTTCAAGCTGCCTTATACGGAAGAATAAACTCTGAATAGGCCTCAGTTGAAGATTTGTTCAGATAAACACAAAATTTCAGAACAGCACATAGTAGTAAATTATATCTAGTCTGTCGTCTAACACACTCTTATGCTTCACTTTTAAATACAAATTCCCAGTTTATGTAATGTAATAAATTTCCAGTTTATAAAAAAAAAAGAAAAAACACCACCAGGACAGAGCCACAGGTCCTCATAGAGGTTAGTTTCTCATACCAGTCATCAAGTTGGCTGAAGATGGAGAGGATGTCTCTCCGAAATAGGCCTCTTCATTCTGGCTTGAGGTTCTTTTTCATATAAGTCTTGTACTTACGAAGCTGTTGACAATGGAGTGATAATCTACTTCAACTCATGTATACACATTCTTACACTAACTCCACAGCACACTAACTGAACAGCAGTTTAACCACCACAGGAACAGCAGTTTGTCCAGCCATATTTTCAAATAGCAGAGGTTCAGTCAGCAACTGAAGATGGGAGAGAGTCTCCCGAAACGCGTCTTACTTAAGAGTAAGTGAAAAAATGGAGTTAGTGTAGGAATGTGTATACATGAGTTGAAGTTCTTTTTCATGCTGTAAATGTATGATTATGTGCCTATATTTCTCTTTGTTTTTCAAATGTAGAATTTTTCACATTCTGCACAATTCAACATTGGAAAAACAAAGAGAAACATAAGCACATGGTTAAAGGAACATTTCAGGAACATAAAGTACAAGCAAATAGAAAAATCAACTGTAGCATATCATCTTTGGACAGAAAATCACCACATAGTGAATAAAGCAAAATTATTAAATTCAGTGCAAGGACCTACAGAACTAGTAACTTGAGAGAAAATCTACTTCTACAAAGTCTAATGAACTTTGACATTGCTGGGGATGAAAACATAAACACTACAAATTTATCACATCACCACCATAGCAGAATACACATTCCCACAGCTTAACAAATTATCCGACAGTTGAACTTTAGCCTAGCATGATGGGAACAAAATGTTCTTGAAACCGTTTCTATATATTACGATAAGTAAGTGAAGCATTAAGAGTGTGTAGTTCAACTAAATGATACAATAATACGAATTTTATATAGTTCAGTCAAATTTGTAAGACTTACATCACTTATTAATTTAAGGAGGAAAACAAGTTTCAAGAGCTAATTGCTCCCATCCTCAGTTCTAGGTCCACTGCTGTAAAAACAACACATTAGGAACATTAATGAAAAACAGGAAGAAAAATCAGCAGTGACTTGGCATTTTTGGAAGGAACAGCATATTATTAACAAGAATCCCAAACTACTTAAAAATATCAAAGGAAAAAACAGAACTTACAATCTGGGAAAACATTTATAGGTGGAAGAACAAAAAACCATGTTTTTAACTTTGATATCCTGCCAAGTGACATTCTAATACAGAAGTTCATCTAGCCATTACCAGAAAAAAACCAAACCAACAAAAAGAATAAAGGCGGCAGTTGACCTGGAACTGAGGATGGGAGCAATTAGCTCTTGAAACTTGTTTTCCTCCGTAAATTAATAATTGATGTAAGTGTTACAAATTCAACTCAACTATATTAAATTCATCCTACATTAATGTGTTCAAGTTGTTAACACTAAATCCACTTACTTTTTTAAAACTTTGAACTAGTTTCAGGAGAGGTTCCTCCCGAACCATCAGTCAACAGCAGCCGATGATGGGAAGAACCTCTCCAGAAACTAGTCCAAAGTTTTAAAAAAGTAAGTGGAGCTAGTGTTAACAACTTGAACACATTAATGTAGGATATATTACCACTTCATTGTCTACAGCTTCGTAAGTACTTTTTTACTTAATCATATTAAATTTGTTAGTATATTAAACATCACTGTTACAAAGTTCACCACACTTAATAAAATGAAGCTCTTTGCCTAAACTATTTTTCAAATCTTAAATTCTGTTTCAGATGATCTAGCCATTCACATTGTGGTACTGCTGGGAGCTGGAGAGATGATTTGCAAAGTACGGGGAGAGAAGAGGCTTTACCTGCCAAGTAAAACATTACGCACTGCATATGTATCATCTATTCAAACACTTAAGATTTGGTCCATTCTCACTGTGTTAACAAAAGCAGAATATTAATAGTCGCATTGTCTCTGACTAACATTCCTCTGACTAACCATCTCTCCAGCTCCTTGCAGTACACAGTGCCAATAAGAAGTTGCTAATAGCAGTCCTGTCAGTCTGTCATTATGTTATTCATAAATATGAATTACAAAATTCATAAGGTTATGTTATGATGCCAAAGTTTTTAATAACATCAAGTTATTAAAAACTGTTCAACAACCAAAAGAACTAAATATATGGGAAAGGATTTATATAAAAAAACATGAACATAACCTTATGAATTTTGACATCCCAGAAGCAGACAACCCTTTATTTAATCTCATCAAAAGACCACCAGTGTCCACCAGGATTCCTACCTACCTATGTCTACAAATGATCCATTAGTTGTGAACAGCTGACGATGTGGATAAAAAATCCATGAAACATATATCCTGAGTAAATCTCATTTAAGTGAAACCATAAAGAGTGTTCTAATATTTCGACTCAGAAGAGGAGAGATTGTTAGTGCATGTTTCACTATGTTTGATTCAAATGAATTAATATTGAGAACATATATTAAGCTTACAGCAATAGGCTGGAGAAACCATTCTGCCATCCACATTTGAAAATGAATCTGGCTCATTCTTACGGAAAGAAGGCAGTCTATCCATTCAGACAAGGCAGCACCACAACAACAAGAGTTTATTTATATGAATTGGTTCACAACATGTAATTGTACAAATCAGTTACCTTCTGTGGTTGCTTTGCAGAAAAGGCAGTGGAAACGCCGTCCTCCATCAATGAACTGCATGTATGGACACATATAAGCTTTGCAGCGGTTGCAGCGTACAGGTCCAATTTCTCCCATGTTTACAATTGGTGGTGGATATTCTTCTTCTACAATGCGTGCCAATGGGCTAATTACCAAGCCAAATGGTACTGCTGTCTGCAGATAGACATATTTTAGATCAGTATAGTCCATTTAAAAATCTATCCTCAAATTTTAAATCTCAATTTATATTTTAAATTAACTGAAATAGCTTTTTTAAATGCACAATCACTACAAAGCTTTAGTCATTAAGATTAATATACTTTATTGCAAATTACAGAAAACTTAAGGTCATTTTGAGTGCAATACAGAGTAACATTTGGCCAAAAAAAATACAAAGATCCCTGCCTACTCTTGGGATTCTATAAAAGATTCTAAACATATAAATATAACAATTTCATAGTAGAAGTACTGTGTTTAAAGCAAATTCATAAATATAATTATTCTCTACCTTATTTGCGTACTGTTTTCTCTCTCTCTTAAGCACAAGAACATGTACGCTAAACATTAAGTAATTTATAAAATCATTTAAATATGTCATCTACACATTCTTTATGCTTCACTTACTTTTTGAAGTATGGAACATAGAGAGTGTGTAGATGACATATTTAAATGATTTTATAATATGAGCTTCACTGTGTTAGTTCCATATATAATTTTGAAAAAAGGACAATTTTTAAAATTTTTTAAATTATTAAATACTTTCCCTATGCCTGAGATTGGAGAGTAACATTCTAAATATCACTGTGTATTATATGACAAATTATTATAATATATTTCACTGTGAAAAATCCCGATACAAAAAAATAAAAAAAAAAATCACTGTGTATTTTTGAGTACATTTCAACAATAGTAGCATTTAAATAACAAGGTGCTGATTCTCTCCCCCCTTCCCCTCTCAGCAGTACCTGCTTCCTATCTGACAAGTAGCAGAAATTACTCTCTCCTGTTTCCATTTATTTTCAACATTAGGTTATAATAGTGACTTAGAACATCAGATCAACCTCATTCAGTACCCTGATTACAGGAAAAGAAGTGCAATGGATAGTGCATGCAAGAATATTTACTTCACATGCACTAAAAATGGTTACCAAAATCATTTAAGAGCACTTCTAGCAAAAATTTAAAAAAATGTATTATAAATTATTGTAAAACACAATTTTTACACTGTGGAGGATTTCTTGGAAACTAAGTTTATAAGAGCTAGATATGCATGAGGGTAGGTCCATAAGTTTGCGGATTAACCATTTTCTAGGTATAGAGACAAAAACTATATTTCATTGTTGTATATAGTTACCCTTTATTGCAATACACTTTTTACATCTTTAAATTAACATTTCAATCCCCCTCCCCCAAATAGTCAGAAATCTTGTCTGCAAAATGGACATAAACAGCATCCTTCACATCTTCGTCACACTTAAATTTCTTTCCTCCAAGGTCCTTCTTGAGTTTTGAGAAGAGGAAATAGTCACTGGGACCTAGATATGGGCTCTAGGGTGGATTGTCCTTCTCCTGAAAGTTACATTTCTTCTCAGCTTCCTTTGCAACAAGAGCTGTGTGCATAGGCACCTTGTTGTGAAGAAGGTGCACACCACCACTCAGCTTTCCTCAACTTTTCTCTTTGATGGAAGCACGTAGTCTGTGCAGTAAGCCAGCATAGTACTCCCGATTTACTGTGGTGTTCCTCTTCTTGAAGCCAACAAAGAGCATTCCTTCACAGTCCCAAAAGATTGTGGCCATGATCTTCTTGGTTGATTGAGTGACCTTGGCCTTTAGAGACGGTGCTTCACCAGGTTTATGCCTGCCACTCCATTGATTCTCTTTTGGACAAGGGATCATAATAGAGGACCATAGATTCATCTTCTGTAAAAATGGTTTGCAGGACTTCTCTCTCGATACGGCAGAGCTCCAAAATGCCTGACAACAGATGACTTGTTGCTGCTTTAGGACTGAGGAAAGAAATCTAGGCACTCATCTTGCACCTTATTCATGTTTACATATTCATGAATAATTCAAAGGACTTTTATTTTAGAATGGCTCAACCTTGCTGCTATTTCTGTAACTTTGAGCCGTCGGTCTTCCATTATTTCTCCTTCCACAAGAGCGATGTTTCCAGGAGTGAGCACCTCCAAGGCCCGACCTGCACACTGTTTGTCTTCAATGCTTTCTCAATCCAATCGAAAAAGTTTGGCCCATTCTTTTACGGTAGAATATGAGGGGGATCGTTCCCCATATACACCGTCCAATGGCTGTTTAATTTCATTTGGAGTAAGTCCTTCTGTTGTGAAGAATTTAGTAACAGCTCGATATCTCCATTTTGAACATGTCACAACCTTCTACACATAGCCTTCTTTATGCAACTATATCTGAACAACTGAACACAGAGGAGTAAAAGTTACAGCTGCAATTATTTATAAGGTATGAGACCAGATGAGGAGGTGATAAACCTTTTTGACGAGGCCAGAAACCTACCTTCATATATAAATATTGTACTAATTGTAATAGGTCCAGTCATTGTTTTGAGTAACAGCGGTTCAGTGAGCAACTGAAGATGGGAGAGGTTCTTTCGAAACGTGTCTTACTTTTGTGCAAATGAATGGAGTTTAGTGTAAAAAATGAATACCTAAGTTTAGGCTACCCTCATATATACATAAAATTAATTTGTAGTTATGTATTATTATTAATTGACGAAGCCAAATGTGCAAACGTACATAATTGGTAAATAAAAAACCTTGAACCTATATCTTTATATTGTAGCAGTTTATTTGTCCTTTTATATCAATCATACACTTAACACCTTAACTCAACCTACTTATTAACAGACCAATTATTCTTGGAAATGAAGATCTTTGTTCTTGAAGTTTCAGTTGGATTCATTATTTAGTATGTCACACTATTTGACTGATGATATATGCAAAAGGCACAATTTCTACACATAAAAATTTGAAAGGTTTTCTTCTGAAAAACTGAATTTTAATATTAGGTGCCACATAAATATTTTGATCAAGCCTCTTCTGAACAGGTAAGCTTTTGTTTCTAAACATAGTCTGCTAGATGTTAGTTGCTTTCATTTAATTAGACAGGCTCTTGTGGAATATATAGTCAAATACCGAGTGATTCTTCCCTTTGCGGGACCTCTCCATGTGCAGTTTTCATCTTGTTTCCTTGCTTGAAAGCTATGAGCATAACCTTATGAATTTTGACATCCCGGAAGCAGACAGCACTTTATTTAAGTTTATCACTAGACCACCAGTCAACCTGGATACCTATCTTACCTACCCAACTTTTACGAATGATCCAACAGTCGTTTAACAGCTGTTGATGTGGAAGAAGTTCCACAAAACATATGTCTTGAGTAAATCTTATGTAAATAAAACCATAAAGAGTGTTCTAAATATCCTACTCAGAAGAGATCATTAGTTAAAGCTCTCAGCCCTTGTAGTTTCAATAGAATATTTTTATAATAATTTTATAAGGGCTGATTATCACTAAGTTTTACTGTTCAAAAAGTTACATAGCTAAATCATTCAGTGAAGAGTAGCATGACTATTTCTTTCATACAAGTCACTTTGGAGAGTGCACCAACTTTTATTCTACTACTGTTTAGGCACAATAGACAGCTTATAAATAGTAAATTAGCATCCAGGACTTCTTATGTTACAGGGAATGCATATAATAACCTACCTGTTTCATCATGTCAATAGTTGCTGGAACACTGTACATGGAGCTCCGTATATAGCGTGGGCTAGCATTGCCTTGGTCTTGTGTAATGAAGTTTGTGGTAACAAGTGGTGGAGTCGCACCTTTTTGGTTTGTGTAGAAAGCTCCTGATCTGTTGCGCTGATCATCTTGCATGACTTGGATCTGCAATTATAATTATACTCATCTTAAGTATGTAATAAATTGTTCCTTCAGCAGCATCATGACTGAATCATCACACCACCAGTACATTTTCTACAAAATCCATGTTCATTCCCAAGGTTATACAGGTTTATTCATCATTTTTGGAACAACCAGGTTAAAAAAAATTATGGATGCTGAAAAGTAAGACACGGGAAGTTCCTAAATTATGTTCAAACATAAACAAATCCGTATATACTATATTTTGCATTAATTTTGCATATTTTCATGTATACATTTGACACGTTTGTCACTTTCTTTAAAAAAGGTCATTGTCATTAGCTTATTTGCTGCTTTTCCTTTCTTGCAAAACAATGAATTTCCCACATTTAGTACTGTTGCTTACTATTATTGTTGTCATATACACACATACATCACACATATATATGGTCGCAACCTCACATAGTTTTACATGCTCTCAGAGTTTCAGCAAACATCGGCACCGTTTGAGCTGTTGCATCATCTTCTCTTCCTCACTCCCCTTTCGCATGTCACAAACACTTGCTACTCCTCCCACCTCATCACACACTTCATCAACACTTTGAATGCCACATGTGAGAACATCTTCATCCACTGCATTGTAGGCGTAAAAACTGATGACACTGGCAGCTCTGGTCCATTCTTCACATCAGCTATACCATCCTGCTGCTTTAAAAGTATTTGTAACTATATGCAATGATCACTATTTCAATTATTCCAGTTTGAGAATGGAATTTCTTTGGGACTGAGCTTTTTGAACCAATAATGTGGAACCTTAAAGATTCAATCTATTCACATACACTTCCCTGCAATAGCCCTCCACTAATTAAGTCATACAACAAGGGGCAAAGGATGCAACCATGGCAGGCCTAGGACTTAGTAAAGGCTGCTGTGCCATAGGAAGGAATAATATTTAATATTACGGCATCCAGAAAGTAAGTCCCAATCGCGCCTAGAGATGGTACCGCTAGTCGGATAGGAATGCGCATGCGCAGGAATAGAGAGGAAGTATGTGGTAATAATGCAGTAAAATTTCAGCCTTGTGACGGCCGTGGTTACCGCGCCGTGCTAGGAGAAAATGGGTGCTCTGATATTGTCTCCCGCCAACTGCGAAGTTCGTGCAGTCATCCGAGGTTTGCTCGCTCAAAAGCAAAGTCCAGCAGAGATCCATCGCCAATTGTGTCAAGCTTCCGGGAGACAATTTCGTGCACAAGGGAGCGAGACATCTGGGGAATTGACAAGAGAGTTTTGAAATTGTGAAGCGCCGGTTCTGCTCAATTGCTTGCCGCACACTTTCCAACACTTCTGCTGTCACCAGGGACGGTCGGCACTACGGTCGTCGTCGTGAATATTGGTTCGTCCCTCAGTGAACTGCCTGCACCATCGTCTTACCATAATGTCGTGTCCATACACTCGACACAATTGGCGATGGATCTCTGCTGGACTTTGCTTTTGAGCGAGCAAACCTCGGATGACTGCACGAACCTCGCAGTTGGCGGGAGACAATATCAGAGCAACCATTTTCTCCTAGCACAGCGCGGTAACCACGGCCGTCACAAGGCTGAAATTTTACTGCATTATTCCCACATACTTCCTCTCTACTCCTGCGCATGCGCATTCCTATCCGACAAGTGGTTCCATCTCCAGGCGCGATTGGGACTTACTTTCTGGATGGCCCTCGTATAACAGCACATCAAGTAACAGCATAATAGAGTTTTGCCAATTTAGAACATCTTTTATATTAATTGGGTTCAACTTCAAGTTAAATCAAGGCAAGCTCACAACTATGGTGTAATTTACTCACTTTCAGCCCCTGATTTCTCCTTGTAACTTTCATACTAATGAACATAAGTCAGTAACATTTCATACAGACATACCTTGCTGTGTAGAAAATTGTGATTTCATAGTATGTGCTAAAAATGGTTGCAATTAATATCAGGTATTCATCAACATATCTGAAGTCACAGCCTCAATTACTGCTGTGTTCTACAGAAGTATTGGCTTGTTGCAATACACTTTCCCTTTCAGCATTCCCATTGGTAGAAATCTGATGGTGTAATGTCAGCCAACTGTAATGCTGCCATTTCATGTTAAAGTGAGTTTGAGCATTATTTTTTAAATGTAATCTTTTCATTTCTTTAGATTAATAACAACATTAATAATAATAATAATAATAATAATAATAATAATAATAATAATAATAATAATAATCTTTATTGCTAATGTCTGACAGTAGAAATACGTTTAACAACTTGGTTCACTGTGTATGCATTTATTTTATGAGCAAATCTGAAGTATACACATACTATAATTATTATACTGTAAAAAATTATCAACAATCAGCACATCTGTAACATATGTACAATAGTTTTCTTCCTTATTTTAGGATTTCAATCTAATAGTAAATAGCTAATGAATTTTATGTAACAGTGTGTGCTACATTTATCCCAAAAGTTACTGTAAATATGTTTTATTCATCAATAAAAATTATAAGTTTACAGAAGAGAGGTTAAGACAGTAGTCAAAATAGTATTACACTTATAATCTCTGTGAGTCGGAATATTAGAACACTTTTTCTGGTTTCTGAGATTTTACTCAGGACATATGTCAATCTCATTTAAGTGAAACCAGAAAAAGTGTTCTAATATTCGGACTCATAGAGATTATTAGTGCGTGTTTCACTGTGTTCGATTCCAAATTGAATTAATATTGATAGTATTACACTTGCTTGAATCAGAATTAAGAAATTAAATGAAGTACATTAATATTTTACTCCAGATAGTCACTCCAGATAAGAAAGAGAAAACAGCACAGGCCTTGGTGTCAGGTGGTAAATAAATGCAAGAAACTGGGTTAAAAGTTGTGTCTATGCTTGAGGGGAGCATCCTGGAGGTCAGAAACGATATAGAAAATGCAGATGTAGGCAGAAGTGTTACAGCAAGGCTTTGAGCAAAGTTGGACAGGTTTAAACCAGTGGCAACATCTAGTTCTAGATAGGAGTTGAAAATTAAGGCAATATTCTGGAATGCAGAAGGGTTAAAAGCAAAATAGTGAAGTGTCTGAGGTTTTAAAATTGGGTGACATATTAGCAGGGGCAGAAATGTGGATTGAAGAAGTGGAAAGTGTGGAGGTGGATATCTTTGTTTATATAGGGAGAAGAGCTAGCAGAAGAAGTGATAAAGACAGAGCTTCAAGCGTGTTGGGCATGTTAAATAAGAAGAGTAGTGAAATTTGTGTGAGCAAGGAAATAGTAGGTTTAGAAAGGCAAATTTATGGTTAAGAATCAATAAAATAAAAAAAGTGTGAAAATGAAATATGCACTTGGTTTTATATATAACTCAACAGAGATATCAGATTTCCATGATGAAAATTGTTTATAAATCTAGGTGAGGATACAGAGGAATTAAAGAGGAAAAATTCAAGTGTGAAATTTATATTAGTGAGAGACTTGAATGCAAAAGTAGGGGAGGAAAAAATTAAACTGGTGGAGAGGGAGAAATTTTATGAAGTTAATAATTTGTAACAGAGCAAGCTGGGAAGATTTGGAAGGTGAATTTAAATTTGCAAATGCAAAAGGGCAAAGTGTTATAGACTACATGTTATCCAGGCTTTAAAGGGGAAGAGGA
This sequence comes from Metallyticus violacea, assembly GCA_030762175.1. Classification (NCBI taxonomy): domain Eukaryota; kingdom Metazoa; phylum Arthropoda; class Insecta; order Mantodea; family Metallyticidae; genus Metallyticus; species Metallyticus violacea. The sequence goes on from CM060838.1 coordinate 1,893,074, forward strand.
GAAAGATATCAAAAAATATGGGAAATTGTGAAGTGTATTTACAAAAATAGAGAGAGAGGAAAAATGATTACACCATAGGAATGGTTGAAATATTTTGGGGATTTGGTTGGGGCTAGAGGTGTTACAAGAAAATGGAAGTTTACGATTGGGCTTAGCAAGTAATGCCAATATTGGCAAAAAATTGTTACTCTGCTGTTCAGACATACAGGTTTAACATAGGTCTTCTGTTGACAAAATCATAATTTTAAAGATATTATTTTGGTACCTAGTCACTGATGGTTCGAAGAATAATGTAGTTATAGCTGATGGAAGTAAAAGAGCTACAGCAAATCTGTAGATAAGTTTAATGAGAAAAATATAAATCTAAGGGCCTATTATTGGAAAAGCACCAAATGTCTGATATTACTAGAGGTATACTTTATGTGGTGGGGAATAATTTTTCATATTTTGTTTGCAGCTTGTCATATTTACTTATGAATTGCATTTTCATTATTTCTATGGGAAAAATGACACATATCTTTAATATTTACTTTATATGAACTGATGTTTTCTCATATTTTGGAGATAGTTGTCTTAAAATACTATTCAGCATTTTGAAGATGACCTATATGAAAGATATCTAAAAAGTGCAGAATTCATTCAACCAATACATGATATGGTTTTAGATGATTGCCATCTCAAAACACATGAAATTACTGAGGCTATAGGCATTTCAAAGGAAGGCAAAGGTATTTTGCATAAAGAATTACATAAGAAAAAGCTTTCTGCAATATGAGAGCTGTGCTTGCTAATATCATATTTTATGAAAATATGGCAATAGGAATATTTTAGCAACACCAGAACTGATTTTGTGCATCAATTTACAACTTTAAATGAGATTTGGATTCACCCTCACACACCAGAATCAAAAAGAGCAGTGAAAACAGTGGATAGAAGCTGGTTGTTCAGCACTACAAAAGCCAAATCAGTTCCATCTGCAGGTTATGGCGTCAACCTTTTGGAATAGTAAATGAATTTCACTGAATGTCTTCAAAAGGATAAAATAATAACAAGAGAGTACCGTTTCATTCTTTTAAATAACTACCATGAGGCATGCACAACTTTCTACCAACCATTGCCTGCATCTAGCATCACAAACTCATGGTGCCCCTTCAGTATTAAAAATAAAAAAATTCTGTATTCACTCTTCTTACAGAAGATACTGGAAATATTGCCCATTTTGTACAACACACAAATTACATCTTAAGAAGCTACTATTTATGCTCATCAGTTCCTCTGCACTAATAGATCTAATTTTGGGCAATACTTCCAGTGCAACCAGCTGAATTATGAATGGTAGGTTTTAAATTTGGCCTCACTGAGATGAAAACAATTGTGAGAGAGACTCAGTTGTAAAAGAAAAAAATAATTTTTCATTAACCAAATGCACTTGCACAAAAGTGTTTTAGCAAACGGAAAACTGAGATATTTGAAACATGAATTGTGCAGCATCCACTATATCCCAGATTGGCTCCCTCCAACTTTCTTCCATTTTCATAGCTCAGACTCTTCCTCACTGATCAGTTATTTTCATCAAATAAGAAAAAAGATACTTATATTTGAAAGGAGGCATTCAAAAGATAATAATCTATGCACTGAAATCTATGCCCCACATTTTCTGATTATAAAGTTTACAGAACTGATTCATATATTTGCCTATTACAGAGGCTATAAACCTCTAGCAAAATTAAGTTGGGAACACAAAGAGCCCATCAGACTTGAGTTGAACTCTTTAGAGTGACGAAGAGCAAACTACTGCATCTGCATTCACATTAGTCAAAGCAACATACCTCCTCTCACCACACCTTTCCCATAACAGAGAGCAGAGGTTAGAATTGCCTTTCAATGTCCAATAACAGGAACTTGCTGAGTGAAGCTAATCATATAATTAAGGTCATTATATGAATGAGTCGAACTACTCACTCTTGTTGCTCCACTTATGTAGAACTAGTTTCACAATGCAAACAACCAGTTCCAGTTTCTACATTTTATAAACAAGTTGAGCAATAAGAGTGCGTAGTTTGACTCAATCACCCAGTCTTCTTTATTATTTTCTTATTCTTTTTCATAATTCCCAAGGAAAATGAGCATTGAAAAATCTTTAGGTGTGCATATGCAATCATGTCATACTGGAATCTGGTGCACAAGAAACAGTCTCTTCATTTCTTTTGCTCTCTCTCCCTTCTAGAGAGATCTCAATACATCATTATTTTTATCTCCTCACAATCTGATATTACTTACAGGACTTGGCATCTGATCAGGATCTAGGCGTCTTGCTGGTTGTGACTGCAATCCAGAGGATGGATATCCTTGTCCTGTCCCCATTGGCTGATGCGGAGCTGCAGGATAATTAGGATTTGGGGGTCCCATTGGAGGCTGCTGCATATGCGCAGGAGTACCACTATTTGGAGAATACATGTCTTGCTAAAAATAAAAAACATCATATATACAGAGTGGAAGGAACTCAATTCCATAATTTTATGATGTGATTCCATGTTATAAAAAGAATATTTTTAAGAACATTTTTAATAATATTTTGGCCAATGATATGTTGTTAGCTAAAAAAATCTATTTCTACAATAATTTTTTACGTGCTGTTATATATTAATGAACTGGAATTCATACAATTATAATAATGGATATATTAACAGAAATAGAACAAATTATATCCTTTGCTATTTTTTTATAACTCAAAAGTATTTTGACATAAATTCACCTAATAAGTTTTGTGAGAATCATTTGGGTGTTTACATTTGGCATCATTAAGCATAATGATAGCAAACTTAAAAGAGTGAGCAACATAGCTATGTACTTTTCACAGTACACAGTAAGGCTATGCAAACAAATACATAATGAATATTTTTAATTATTGCATTCTAAATTTTATAAGTTAACCACTGCAGAACAGAAAATAGTGTTGCTATATACGTTTTTTGAATGATTGAGTCAAATTTGTAACACTTACATCACTAATAGTTTGAAAAAGGAAAATTGTCTGGGTCTCTCTGTAAATAAGGTTCTTTTAAAGATATCAATCACTAAGATACTAAGTTTCTGGAGCTAATCGCTCCAATCTTCAGTTCCAGATTGACTGCCGGTCTTGTTCTTCATGGTGGTTTGGTTTGTCTCTGGTGGCGGTTGGATGAACTTCTGTATTAAGGTGTTACTTGGCAGGATTTCAAAGTTGAAAACGTTACTTTTGCTCTTCCAGATATAAATATTTTCCCAGACTGTAAGTTCTGTTTTTCCTGTAATATTTTTAAGTAGTTTCGGATTCCTATTAATATTATGTTTTTCATTCCAAAAATGGCAAGCTACTGCTGCTACTTTAAACTTCAAACAGCATATATGTGCTCAGGGCATTAAAGTCATAGAGTTAACAAACCATGTGGCCAATAACAATGTGTCGTGTGAATAAACACGTCTAGGCATTTAATGAAACAAATTGTTGTGTAATTTGAACTCTTCCCTTTCATCTCCCTCCTCTTGTGACCACTAAGACACAAAAGGTGACTTTGGCCCCTGAATGACCCAGGGTATGAAATGGGACCCTTGGGTACATCCAACAACATATAATAAAACCGCTTCAGGGTATATAGACTATTTTGTTCCTCTCATTAAACTGTATTGCCAGCTTTATTTGACACTCACGTGCACATGCACACACACACTGAGGCTGTGAAGTAGATGCATCTATACACAGATCAAACGTTTATCATGTTCCTTACAAATTTTCCTCAGTATTTCTGACCACTAGTAATATAAGCTCTCATAGGCATTAGTTGCCTGTTATAACTAGAGCACACATTTGCATCTTTACGTGTCCCAATTCTTCCATGGAGGCATATACCTTCCCCAACAAATTTCTTTTATACAATGTTTTTCAATCAGGCTGCAATTACATACTACTTCCAAATTCAAATTCTATAAATGCACATTAAGGACTGTTGCATTTTAATGTCTAATTATTTTTTTTTATCCTTATGGAAGAAGAGATGTAAAAACAGAATAAGGAAAAAAGATAAAATAGAAGTGAATGAATTTATACATTTGTATAACATCCATTAAGTGAATTATTTTATACCTTACTGCCAAGATTACATGTGGCATTTAGATGTTGACCATCAAAGTATTATACTCTATTTATGCTCTGTACCTACATAGATTCAATTTCAATATTCAACATTAATCTGATTAAATGGCAAACTCACCTACTAAGCATATATGTAACTTTCTTAAATAAAAATGACAACACTTACTGATGTAGAAAGATATGGCTTTCCCACTGGAGGGACTCCAGGCATGCCTGGCTGATAATTTGGCATGCCGCCTTGCTGTAAAGACTGATTTGGCCCAAGTGGTGGTGGAGGCATTCCTCCAGAATGCTGCTCTTGCTGTTGTTGAATTGGAACTCTTCCAGGTCCAGGTGGTGAACCCATTGTCCCATTAAAATACTGAGACTGTGGAGGTGGTCCATGTGGATGATCTGCCATAGAATGGGGAGATGGACCCCCATTAATAACAGATGGAAAACCACTCTGGTTGTAGTTCTGATTCATTGCTGGACTATTGCTTGATTGCAAGTTTTGAAAATCTGACTTGCTGGAAGGTGGCACTGCTCCAGAAAAACCCTGGAAACATTAGAACATACATTCCTGTATTTCAACTCATGAGAAATCAGCAAGTTGTTGAAATCATTCACAGAAGGTGAATGTGTGAAAAATATATTTTGAAAGTAGCTGGAATAATATAGCCAGAAAAAATGCATTATTTTGAAAGACTGAGGATTTTAAGTCGCACATTAGTAAGGCAAATATTGGACATAGGAAAACACATTGATGTCATTGCAGTAAATATTCATAAATGCAAATATTTTTCCCTTGCATTAGACGAGAACTCTGATAGAAATGACAATATTCCTTTGCAGCATGAATGACGACCTTGAATCCCTAATAAGACTTTAAAATGGCATATACCATACAATATGTATGTATATTTATTTATATTTTACAAATGAAGAATAGATTTTGAATGAATATACTTGTAGTATGAAATCTCCTTATCATTGCACAGAGGATTTATAACTGTTTCCTTAATGCTCTTATTTGTTTTGAAAGCTTCAGTTCTCAAAGGCCTAGTCTCCATTTTGCTAAACTAGATAAACTAACATGTTAATTTGTTCTATAACTATGCACTGCTGTTTCTTTTGTTATAGTATATGTTCAAGATAGCTCAGCAAGATATATGTCAAGTGAAATGAGAATGCATTATATACTAGTTTGGATGCATAAAAACAAGCATTTAATTGTTTTACATTCTCAAGTATGTACCGTACACTTTCCAGTACACCACTGGTCCCAACAGCTATGTTTACTCCATCTCAGAATGACTTTCTTCTATTGCAATGTGAGCTAGTCTCATTTTCTCAATTCACAGTGGCGTAAGTTTTGGTGACAACTGATCTAAATTAAGAATAAGTAATTTTTTCCAGCCACTTTCCTGTTATATGATGTGAAATTCATTTGTTAACATGAAAATAATGATAGCATCACTGCAATTAATATTCACTTTTCTGCAGAAATGGCTTCTTACTTGGTTTTATACTTTAATACGATGAGGCTTAAAAATGGAATAATTAACAGCAAGCAGCAAAAAGCATAAAAAATGTAATGCCTTTTTGTAACTCCCAAAACAGCGGACATGTTCCTGAAAGCATTTTTTTGTGGTTTTGAGGTGACAATTTTGTATTTCTCAAAATGTTTGCTTAAATATTTGCACATGCCCCCTCAATTTATTCCATTTTGTCAAACATTTTTAAAGATGTTTGACACCCATCACAAGCAGTGGACAATGATGACAAATGAGAAAATCTAATAAATTGGAAAAGGATCTTTTTTGGGAGGAACGAAGTGTTCCAAGCCTAAATTTAGGCTATTTTCCTAACATTGTCAGTGATGAAAATTGAGGAAAACCTGGGAAAAAACCTGACAGGTGGGATTGTTCTAGATGTATTCAAACTACAGGCCTCCCATTCACAAGTCCACACAGACACAACTTTGGCCATATGTGTTAGTTCTTGGCGACTCATTCAGATATTTTTCATTTCATTCAAATGGCAATCCATGTTCACTTGAGTATCAAATGGGAACTTGACATTATGAGCATTAAATATATGTGGAGCTGAAAGTTATTGCTAAATATGATAGTTAACTATCACAATGATCAAAACTATTTATGCTCAATCTGACTCTGTTGGTATTTACATTCTATTTCTAACCTAGTTCCCATCTTATTTCCATCCCAAGGCACCTTAGACTCACAATTTCTTAGCTGAAACTTTTTCTAATGGTTTGAAGAGCTAATAAATTTAGCAAATCTACAGTAGCCCCTTGTATGTTAAGAGTGATTATATTTGTGAGGGATAAAGTTTGGCCTGGAGCACTGAAAATCAGACATATGAGAGTAGATCCATTAAGTTTCCGGCCTCACTGATAAGGCTTATCGCCATTCACAAAAGCCTTATCTGGCGTAAGCCTTAACTATTAAATAAACAATTGCAGCTGTAACTTCTGCTCCATTGTGTTACATAAAGAAGGCTATGTGTAGAAGATTGTGACATGTTCAAAATGGAGCATTATTAAGTTCTTCACAAAAGAAGGACCTACTTCAAATGAAATTAAACAGCTATTGAACAGTACGTATGGAGAAGCATCCCCCTTATATTCTACTGTAAAAGAATGGGCCAAACTTTTTTGAATGGTCAAGAAAGCACTGAAGATGAAGATCGTGCAGGTCAGCCCTTGGATGTGCTCACTCCTAAAGCTCTTGTGGAAGGAGAAATTATGGAAGACTGGTGGCTCAAAGTTACAAAAATAACAGCAAGGTTGGGCCTTTCTAAAACAACAGTTCTTCCTTTGAATTATTCATCAACATTTAAGCATGTATAAGGTTAGTGCAAGATGGGTGTCCAGACTTCTTTCCTCAGTTCAAAAGCAGCAATGAATCATCTGTTGTCAGGCATTTTTGACAAGGAGAAAGAAGTTCTGCAAACCATTGTTACAGGAGATGAAACTATAGTCCTCTACTATGACCCCTTGTCCAAAAGAAAATCAATGTAGTGGCAGGCATAAACCTGGCAAAGCGCCGCCTCTAAAGGCCAAGGGCCAAGGTCACTCAATGAACCAAGAAGATCATGGTCACAATCTTTTGGGTCTGTGAAGGAATACTCTTCATTGACTTCAAGATGAGGAACAGGACAGTAATTGGGGAGTACTGTGCTGGCCTACTGCACAGACTACGCACTTCCATCAAAGAGAAAAGGTTAGGAAAACTGAGTAGTGGTGTGGGCCTTCTTCACGACAATGCCCCTGTGCACACAGCTCTTGTTGCAAAGGAAGCTGTGAAGAAACGTGGCTTCAAGGAGATCGACCATCACCCTACAGATCAGATCTAGCTCACAGTGACTATTTCCTCTTCTCAAAACTCAAGGAGGACATTGGAGGTAGGAAATTTATGTGTGACGAAGAAGTGATGGATGCTGTTTATGCCCATTTTGCAGATAAAACTTCTGACTATTTGGCAGGAGGGGTAATTCAAATGTTAATTCAAAGATGTCAAGTCTAATGCAATAAAGGGTAACCATATATAAAAGTGAAATATAGTTTTTGTCTTTATCATACCTAGAAAATGGTTAGGTGCAAACTTATGGACTTACCCTTGTGTGTACTAAACATTCTGGCTTTCAAATCACACACAGAGGAGGCAATGGAGTTTTGTTTCACTTGGTATGCAGCCTGAGTCAGATAAAAATACAGTGTGAATGAAAGGAGTATACATTCAGTCTAAGAATGAAAATATATTACAAAAATCTTCCCCGTATTTGAATGCTTTTCAAAGATATTAATGTTTTTCTACAACATAAAATTTCAATTAATTAAATCTGTCATCTAACACTCATCATGCTTCACTAGACAAGAGATTTAATTCATGTGAGCTTCATTGTGTTAGTTCCATATGAATTTTTTTAATTTTTTCCAATTTTTCCCAATTTTTTAAAAATTTTAAATAAAATTTCAAGTCAATTTAAATGCCAATCTCTGTTTTTTGGGTATCCCGGAGCAGCAAGAACACAATTTAAATGGCCATCAGACAAAGGATTAGCAGCTACAGTTCATATCTGCTGAGCTTAAACTACATTGAGATATCTATTATCTTAGCTTTTTCTAAGCACTGTGTTTCTTTGATTCCAACTGTTCTTTATAATCCTCTTTTAATGCTAGCATTTTATTCCTATTTTTTATTCTTTTCTCTTCATGTGATCAAAGGCTCTTTTCAATCCTTTTAATTCATAATCAAACCAGACATTCTTAACATCATTTGTCATTAGTTACCTTTTAATCAATATTATTTCCCACCCATTGCACCACAAATTTTTATTGCTTCCTCCCTTTGGTTTGATATTACTGCTTTGTCCGTATGCACAATTTAGTCATTGCTGAGTTTGTAATTTCACAAAATTCACCTTCCCTTCACTCTTCCATTTATAACTTTCTATTTTCTCTACCTCTGCAGTTTTAATGCCCTCATTGCATGTCTTCCACCATACATAAATTTATTAAGGAAAATGATTACTGCTACTAACTCTATTAATCACTTTAAATTCAATATCATAAATATCTGCTTTGAATTCACAGACATAATCCGCTAAACTTTTGGCCAATTACTTTCACACAAGAAAATTTAACTTATTCTTACCCCAAAACAATTTAAAATTACAAAATGATTACTTTCACAGAAATGTAACTTTATTACTTACTCATTTTCTACATGAAGTAGGGGAAGTTTGATGTATAAGACATGATAAGATTAATAAGTTATTTACCATGTCTTATACATAAAATCTTTTCCTTCTTAATGAGGAAAATTCTCCTCTATATCATATTCTCTAACCTGTACATCCTCAATCCTCCCATTAAAATCTAACACAAAATCTTAATTGTGGAATATTCCTCCCTAATTAATTATAAATTATTTTCTAATTGAGAATAAAACTCTTATTCAATTGGGAATTACTTGGTAGGTTATCCCAATACTAACTCTCAACCCACTTATTAACACCAACACAACCTCTTCAACCTTAGATAAACCGCCACGGGTGGCCGAGGTCGTGAAGGCACGGACTCGTGAGTGGGAGGTCTGCAGTTCGAATCCCGCCAGGACCGTCCTCCCTGACTGGGGTTTTTTCCAGGTTTTCCTCAGTCTTCATAACTAGCAAATGCCGGGGAGGTACCTAAACTTAGGCCTGGAACGCTTCCTTCCTTAAAAAAAAATATCCTTTCCCAATTTATCATTTCATCTCATGTATCATCAGTGTCCACCGCCTGTGGTGCCTCAGTAGTGAAAACGGGCATTAAACACTACTCAAAAAAAAAAAAATCTTAGATATCCTCTGCTTAACCTTACTTTTCAACCCATTATACACATTAATAAAAAATAATTTTAAAAAATGGCACTACAGAAACCCTATTATTTTCTTTCCCTTGTTCCCTTTTTTTTGGAATCTTGCATTTTAATATATTTGCTTCTCAATCCACATTTCAGCTATAATATATGTACCCTTCTAAATGGTTGTTTGGGCTCTCCACAGAAGCCCAAAAAGTTCCCTTTTCAATCCTTCATAGTTTCAGAAACTAATTTTAATTTATCTTTCTTCTTCTACTTTTTCCTATTCTTGAACCCACCCTCAATACAATTTAAGAATATAATTCATTTTTGCAAAATGTCCCATTTATCAACTTTTGCAAAAATACTCCACAATTTTGGAACATTAATAATTAGCCCATTGTCTCCAAACATTACTGGAACTCTTTTCTTCTTTCAGTTCTCTGATATTTTGTATAGATAACAGTTTACTGTTTCAATGAACAATAAGAATTGCAGGGATATCATTTATTAATCAGATTTACTCATTGTACATATTTGTCTTACCTTTTGTTGCATTCAATGGAATAAGATCTATTAATAGAGAGCTCTTCAATAATGTTTCCAAGTGCTTCTACTGTTACCTGAATGATTTTAAGGAGTCTCTTACACTCAGATGGCATCTAATGTAACCACTAATTTTAGAATAATACAATTTCTGGCACCCCATTTAATAGTATCTTGTACGGTAGGGCCTTTGAAAAATGGGACAAAAATTCATTTTAACTACTCTTATCGAGCTGGAACATGATTGTGTCTGGATCTTAATATGATAGAAAATGAGGTGCAGTTGAAGTTGATAATCATATCAAGCAGATGGTTTTAACCCTTTAACACACAAACATGCAGTTTTCAACAACTTGACATATCGGTTGGTTAATTTACCAATTAGTAAAAAAGATTTTTAAAAAGAATACAATAAAATAGGAAAAATGGTAATTTTAAATGGCTTTAATAAAGATCTGGTACATAAAAAGGTGGAAAGATTTAAAAGGAAAAAACTTATCAGAGATACCACCACATTATCAGCAGATATAAAAAAAAAAACATTTTTAAAAAATTTACATATCCAAAAACAATGAAAAAATTTCAAAATAGTTTTAAAGGTTTCATTATAAAATTAGCACCCATCAACAGATTTAATTTAGGAAACATCTTGAAAGATAAAATGGCTGTAAAGACTCCACAAGAAAAAAAAGTAGGTATTTACAGAATAACATGTGCAGATTGTGAAAAGATCAATATTGGAAAACAAAAGAGAAATATAGGCAAACGTTTAGGAGAGCATTTCAGGAACATAAAATATAAACAGACAGATAGATCACCTGTGGCATATCATTTTTGGACAAAAAAACCATGAGATTGTGAAGAAGATGGATTTATTAAAAGAGACTCAGGGACATATAGAACTGGATACTTGGAAAAAATTTACATTCATAAATACAGAGGTCGATTGATGAACTTTGATATTCCAAAGGTAGAAAACACCAACTTTAAGTACATTAAAACACCACCAGGGTGGAGCTTCAACTCTACAGAGCCGTTGGATTCTCTAATCAGTTGTACCCTTGGCTGAAGATGAAGGCGAAGGTCTTCGAAACCAGTTTCAAATATCACACAAGTAAGTGAAGCAATAAGCGTGTTTAGTACGAGATATATTATATGAATTTATTCAAAATGGGACATGTTTCATGAGGCACTTGCTAACATTGTCAACCATTCAATTACTAATGCATCTGATCAGGTAGGAAAAGTACTGCTTGCTCTGGTGATCTGTTGATGAACTTATATAATATGCTGTCTGCTTCTGGTATGTCAAAATTCACGAGTCTGTGTTCATATTTTTATATAAATTTTTTCCCATATACTGAGTTCATTTGGGTATTGAATTGCCTTTAATAATATGATGTCCTTTTCTATTGCATGGTTTTCGTTCCAAAAGTGTGCTGCCGCTGCTGATTTCTCTATCTGTTTGTATTTAATATTTCTCCAGTGTTCCTTTAGCCTAATACTTAAATTCCTTTTTGTTTTTCCAATATACACCTTATCACAATCTCTGCAATTAATTCTATATTTACCTGAATTTTTTTCTTTTCGTCTGGGTTCTGTTTAAATTTAACTTCACCAGTTTGCCTACACTATATTTATTTATGGGTGCCAAAGTGATGTTGTATTGCTTGAATGTTTTATAATTAAGGTAAGGGTGGTAGGTGAATTTCTGATAAATATTTTCTTTAGCTAAAGCACTGAGTGTAGTGATTTGTTTAATTTTCTTTTTTTCTTTGAATCTTTTTATTATTTGATCTTTCATTTGTTTATTAAACCCATTGATTTTTGCTGTGTCTATTGATATATTGGTATATTGATTTATCTATAAATCATGCAATTAAATGCTGCCTCCTTGTGATGTCTAGGACTTAAATTATGTAATTGTCAGTATGTGTATCTTTTCTATATATGCCAAACTTCAATCCGCTACTGTTCTTTACTATCTTCAAATCGAAGATGGGTAAGATGTTTTTAGCTTCAATTTCTATGGTGAATTTTATTGTTGGTTCCTGTAAATTTAAGAGTTTAAGTCCATCTTCTACATATCTGTTTTTTACTATGACAGACCACCAGAGCGAGCACAGTCACTTACATTTCCCACCTGATCAGATCCATTAGTCATTGAATGGTTAACAATGTGAGCAAGTGCCTCACAAAACATGTCCCAGTTTACTTTCCAATAACAGCAAGAGAGTTTTAATGTGTGTACACGATTTTTAAGCAGTTTTACTTTTAATCTAACCAGAATTTATGATAGTTTCACTGTGTTGATTCCGAAATTGAAAAAGGATGGTATTAAGTAGCTGCACTGATTGACTAATGATTGACTTCAGGAGATTCCAATATTGATATGAATTTATTTTATTGCTTGTAGACTCATTACTACAAGTACTAAGCATTGTCAATGTAATAAACTTCATGTCTGCACCATTAGAGGTTAAAATACAATTCAGTTACAATACTTCTTTCACTAACAGTGAAACAACACGTCCATTGGCAAAGTTCATAACACAATGTTTATTTTTTAAAACAAAAATCTTTTTGTATATTGCTAATTGCTTGGGATTTTCGGTAGCTTTCAACAATTTGATTTCTTTTGTGCTGTTACGGTTGTACATCTAAAAATGATCTGCAACTACCAATTGACCCACCTGTTTATATCTTACATTTCTAAAGTGGTTTTTTGCCCTTGTCTCTTATACAAGTGAAGTATATGTGTCACAAAACCAATTCTATATCAACATTATACCTACCATGATATTTACAGGTGACAGCAAACACTTTCCCTGAGAACTATGAATGCAAGTTGTTTAATAATATACTTATAACAACTTTCTAGTTCTTTTCTGTCTGTACCTTGTATATTATTATTATTATTATTATTATTATTATTATTATTATTATTATTATAAATTTTTAACTAAATGTATTACGTAAAAGAACAAGATGAATATTGATTAGATATAAACTCTTTAACTAGCTTTTGGAGAGGTGCAAGAACTAAAGGGATTTATACCTTACAGACAAACCAACCATTATTGAACCCTTAAGGACTTGCATGAGGTAATTTTTTACTTTGTAGTTTATTCATAAGTAACAAAAATTTCATTTACTGAAATTCTTATTATTAAGAAAACTGAAAATTACCTTTTCTGTAACACTGTGAACAATCTGGACATGTATCCACCACCAGGTTCTTGCAGATTCAGGCTTCACATAGTTAACACAGTACTTTGTCAAGAACAAAAGCAATTCTCCCTTCTCTTCTTATGATCATACCTTTAGTTTGTTCTGCAGACCTTGTTAAGTATTTAGTTTTTGCTCAAGGTTCAAGCAAAACGAGTTGGTGGTTTTTCTTATCTTCATATAGTCAAATTGTAGGCTTAAGTTCTTTTAGGAAGTTATGACAAGCAAATTCTTTTCGAACATTTACTTGCACAATTACATGTACAATGAAGCTGTCCATATTCAACAAGTAAAAATGGCCAATGATTAGACCTATGGCTTACTGAGTAGTTTTGGTACATCTGATTTGAGACATCAAAACCTATTTTAATCTTATAAAATATGATGGTATCTGGTTTCAGTACAGTCTAAGGATCTAAAGAAGGTGCACTGTTGACAACAGGACCACATATTTATATTTTTTTTGGTAAGTGTGAAATAAGTCATATTTTCTTTGCAAAAGTTGAATAAGCTTAAACAGTCAGGATTATTTTTCTTCAGATGAACTCTTTAGAATTCTCCCTTTTGATTTTTCTGACAGTCTCAACCAAGGCTATTTTGTGATATAATAAGTCTTGTGCCAATGGCATAAAGGTAAACCAATTATCATGACTGACATTTTTTATAGTTCATGATATGGAAACTACCAGTCCTTTGACATCATTTGTAGCATTGCTGATTCTACAAGAATTTTCAGGTTGTGTCTAGCTGTAAATTCATGTATTAGCTCAGAAAAATGTTTAGAATGTAAGCATGAAGATGTTTCACGTATGGATTTCATAAGTACCTTGAACCCACAGCGACCAAAAAATGTTTCTAAATTTTTATCTATTGTAGCATGTTCAGATATTTAATATGTTGACGAGCAGTTGGTTACAAATACTTCAAGTATCTCTTGCATGTGTTCAATTTTGTCCAATTTATTTTTCTATTATTTTAAGTAGTTTTGTCATCAAATCTGAGAAGTTCAAAGAAAATCAAAATGTTTCTGTGCCATGCTGCAAATCACTAGGTTTGTACCAGCCCAGATATTCTTGGTATTCAATTATGAAGATTTTATAACACTACAAATCTACAGAATTCCAGTGTGTTTTGATCTCTGCTGAATTGATAGCTGTATCATCACATTCCCTGGAATATGTGGCCTCTTCTTGCCTATCTGAATGTTTACACTTCTTTATCTCATCAACAACATGGGTGGCTGAGGTTGTTAAGGCACAGACTCATGAGTAGGAGATCTGGATTTCATTCCAAATAGGACTCCTTGACTGTTTTTTTTCAGGTTTTCCTGTCATCATAAATGGCAAATGCCAGGGAAGTACCCTAAACTTGGACCTGCACACTTCCAAAAAAAAAAAAAAATTCCCAATTTCTTATTTCATTGAATTTATCATAAGTGTTCACTGCCTGTGATGCCTCAGCAGGGCATTAAACTCTATTAAAAAAATCTGGTCTACAATCTCATCTAAAAGTAACATCTCCATGCATTGAAAGCTGCTTTTGTATTTTTTGTGACTTGTTTTAATTCTACTGTTTTAAGCAGGCTTTTTCTAACTGTTAGTGAATTTTTGTACCAGATAGAACCATGTTTCGCTTTATAGCACAAAAATTGCATTGCAAGGGGAAGTCATACTCAGAAAGAATTGTTGAAGCTGAATTATTTTCATCTTCCGATATAATCTCCCAGTCACTTTCTGCATCTATTTGATTTAGAATCTTTATCACTATTTTTGCTCTTCTTAGTAAAAAAAACAAACAAACAAACAAAACAAAAAAACTATTGCATAACATGTGCATCTTTAAACTCCCTGGCAAAAATTTACCTTGTGCATTTCCTTAAAGGTTAATGGTTATCCACCAACACACCAAAACAAATATAAAAGTCAAATGTAGATTATTTGTGACCAATTTCACTTCCACATAGCTGAGAACACAAGAAGAGCATGCCATTAATTAAGGTATCAAATTTAAACAGATACAGAAGATATATACTCACTGCATTTTGTTGTGAATGCCTTTGGGGGCCACCAATTGTCATCCCAGAGAGCTGACTGCTAAGCTGATTTGTTCCTGGAACTGCTGAAGGTTGTTGTGGACCCTGTCTTTGTAAATGTGATATTGAATCTGCTTGCGATGTAAGTGCAGAGCCCATCTGTGATGGTGGTACAGAACTGCTTTGTGGGGTTTGCATGGGACGTCCATGGGATGGTAGAAGTGGCATTTGTCCTTGAGGTGGAAGTGAACCACCTTGAGAAGGTGGTGGCATATGCATTCCTTGTACAGGAGGTGCTGTGCCTACTTGGGATGGAGGCAATGGACCTCCATGAGAAGGTGATAATGAGCTTCCATGGGGCACAGCACCTCCTTGGAACGGTGGCATAGAACTTACATGGGGCAATTGGGACATTGGCCCAACTTGAGGAGGTGGAGGCATCATACCAGATTGAGGTACTGCAGGCATGGAACTTCCATGAGATGCTGGCACTGGACCTCTGCTTGATGGAGGTGTTAATGCTCCTTCTGATGGCAATTTTGGTGCCAAATTTCCCTGACCTGGAGCCATACCAAGAGGGGAGCCTATTGGAAAATAAAGTAACATATTTTGTTTATATAATTTTAGTTGATTTAAACATGCAACAATAAGTGCGAAATTGTAAACTTAAAAGAAGTTAGGAACAGTGAAGTTTGTTAAATTACATAACTAAGTCAGTATCAGATGACACTGCACTTCACTACTAATTTTTATTCTTTAGAACATGTTTCAAGAGTGTTTGCTCTCATCCTCAGCTGGGGACCGACTAACACTGGCAGGTGGCAGTGTGACCTCTGGTGGTTCCAATAAGTACTGGATCAGGAAGTCTACTGGAAGGATGTTCAAAGTGCGGGGCTTATTTTTTAAAATTTAAATCCTCTTCCATATTGCTAACTCCATGGGATTGTTCGTAGCTTTCAACAGTTTCACTTCTTTTGCAATGTCATGGTTGTAAGTTCAAAAATTGGTCTGCAACTGCTGATTTATCCACCTGCTTATATCTTATATTTCTGAAGTATTCTTTGGTCCCTGTCTCTGTATTGATAATTGTTTTTCCTATATAAATCTGATCACATTGTAAACATTCCAACTGATACACTTCTGCCTTTTTGTTGGGTGGAACATCTTTTATGGTGCTGTTCAGAAGGTTTCCGATACTAAATTTATTTTGTGTTGCCAACACAATATCATAGTTTTTAAAAATCTTCATGAAAGCGTTGTTTGCCAGGGGGTGTGATATGTGAATTTTTTAAAAACTAAGTCCTTCTTTACCATGGAGAGTGTGGTGGTGTTTTTAATATCTTTCTGTCTTTTGAAATGTCTCATCTTCTTATCAACTAATGAACTGTTGAATACATTATTGATGGCCATCTTGATGATGTAACAGTATTTTGCAGTATATTCTTCCTTGTTGAATGGGATGTTTACCAATCTATGAGCAAGGCTGTTTATAATGGCATGTTGGTGAGGTTTAGAGTTGAAACTGTTATTCTTTATGTGGTTATCTGTATGCATAGGTTTCCTATAAATGCCAAACGAAATTATGTTGTTTCTCCTGTATATTTTTTAGGTAAAGGAAGGGCAAACAATCTTCCTCTTCCAGTTCCATTGAACTTAATACTTTGGTCCTGTAGATTTAGTAATTTCAGGGCATCATCTATTTGTTTTTTTGGTACTATTGCAAGTACATCATCCATATAGTGAAACCATGATTTAAAGGTAAGTGGAAATGCTATGATAATGTATGTTTCTACTGCTTCCCTGTACTCGCAAGCATTCATTTGATGCGTCCTTCCTCTCTGCACTCATTCAATCAAATCCCTAGTTTTATTATGAGTAAGATCAACTTCACACATCCTTCCTCTCCGCACTCAATCAAGCAACTCCCTAGTTTTATTACAAGTATGACTAATCTTTGAAATAATCGAAAGAAAAATATAATTGGAATAATTGAGAAGATTTTGTTTACAGAAGGCATTATATTTTGAAAGTGTAATACATAGATTTAAGTGCCAAAAATATGATTTAAAGCAATTATTATTCTTTCAAACTATCCATTTACTTTAAATAGCCCAAAATGACAGTAAAACAACTATGTTGAACATTTGGAGTGAAGCAAGGACAAATGGCATGCTAGTGCAGCACATTTTAAAACACACCGGGTCTAATGTTGATGAATTTTTTCTCCATGTGATTGTTTATTCCTTGGTATTTGGGAAAAATTTCAGCATTTAGAAAGTAATTTCACATGGAGATTAACAAGGGATTTTTTGGAAATTATTTGCAATAGTAGTATTTATTATGCAACATGGTTCAATGCACATGGGATCTCTCAATATACTCCTCACCAACATCAATGCACCATTGCCACCTTCCTAATAACTTCATTATGGCATCGTGAAACCAATGTATGGATCACTCGGGGACAGCTGCTTGAATTTTCTTGCTGTTGCTGAATCTTCTGCATTGCAGCTGGTCCTTTATGTTGTCAAATAAGGTATAATCAGATGGAGCATTGCAATTTTAATGGCTAGCAATATATAATGAATTGTACAGATGCAATATAACGCTTTATTCTATGGTAGATATAAACACTGGGAAAATCTTAGTTGCTATTGAAATGGCTAATTGTGATGGGTGTAAATAAAACATTTGTAATCTAGTACAATCTTAAAATATAAATCCCAGATTAGGTTTAAGTTAACAAGTTGCATTTGCTACAGAATTCACTATACTGGCAGTTAAATCAGCTTATTTCCATTATAATAGCTGGCAGAACTGCTTGATATGCTGTAACATTGTTGCTAGCTTCACTCATGAAATTGCATTATCTTACATGATATGAAATGAGTGCAATAAGGACACATGTGCCAGAAGAACAAATCAGAATTAAAGAAATTACATTGTATTCTAATTTGTGCCTTATTAGAAATGTGGGTAAAACTTTTGTAAACACCCAATGCTTAAAAAGGTGCAGAACTTAGGAAAATATTACAAAAAATTACATTAAAAATAGCAGTAAGAAACAGAATATGAATTGATTGCATTCAAAGCCAGTAACCAATCCACAAAAGTATGTGAACCTTTATAACTAAAATATACTGAAATTTGCCAAGAAGGAACAAATGGTGGCATAGTGAGGTGAAGGTGTTGACATCAAGATAATTACCAACAGCAAAAAATGCACTAGATACTAGTGCACAGTAGGGGTATAGGGTAAAGCTAAAGTAAGGCAAATTTCTTAAACCAAATTTAAAAATATATATATATTATTATAAGAATCTTCCTGAAACCTAAATCCAAAACAATTGGTGGCATTTTAAAATTTTCATGGATTGCAAACATACTGTAGTTAATGATGGTTATTAGCAGACTTAACAGTACTTTTATATGTTAATTTACATTATTCCATTACCATTGAACCTGAAACTTGAGTAAGGATAAGAAACAGAGGTTTTAAACTTATTTAGAATAACAAGGGAGTAAATAAAAACATTAGGAGATATGACTCCATTTAAAACCTAGTGTTCCCCCCACCCAAATCGATTAAAAGATAGTATCACCCACCAGCTCAAAAAGTTCGACTTTTATAGCTGAAATTACATTAAGGAGAAAATACTGATGTAATGACATCCAGGTTGTACTAAACTCAATAAATGCACTAAAATGAACAAAACTACAGTTAACAGCCATCGAGATCCAAATATGTCCTGTAGACACAGCCCATGAAACTTTTTATGAACAATCAATATATGCTTCTGAGTTGTGTGATAAAATGCATTAGATACCACCATACAGAAGCAGGGATATGGGATAATGCAGAATTAAGGCAAATTTCATAAACCAGCTTAAGCGAACACTTAACCTAAGATAACCAAATCCTAAGTTATGTGAATATTTTATTTACAAGGATTTAACTTCAAGGTTAACTTATAAGACTGTGATTGGACATGTGTGATGCATTACAATCTTAAATTAAGATTAGGTTTCAGTTAACAAGTGGCATTAGTGGACTTAATGACACTTTTATATGTCTATTTCTGTAATTATTGCACCACAAATGGTGTATGGTAAAATTATATATTTGTTGGAAACTGGAAAATAAACAATAACCATTAAAGATTATGCATAGAGCCACCACAGTATGGAAAAAGACAGACACATACAAACATGCCAGTGTGAAATTTTGCTTTATTAATAACACACCATCTAAGTCTAAACTACAAACTGTTCATATCATTTTATAATAATGTCCCCACTTACTCTGCTGTTATTTTAGGTAAGTTTAAACTTTAATCTTTAAGGTGTGGTGTATTCAAGTTTCAATTATTTAATATTAGCAGAAGACAAATAAAGTGCATAAGTACTTTTAAAGTGAGTGCTTTATTCAAGTTTCAATTAATTAACATTAACAGCAGACAAATAAAGCACTTAAGTATTTTAAGGTGACTTTAAACATTCTTTATTTTCCCTTTGGGTTATAACACCCAAAGATGCACAACAGTAGGTAAAAGTGGGCGAAACTTACATGAAATTGAAGTAGAGGTTATCAAGAGAAGATGTGAGCTGGTCGCAAGCTATTAACCCACCCAACCCTAGAAAAGTGAATTCATTTATAGCAGATTTTGGCAGCAAAAATGAAAAAATGGTAAATAGTTGGAACGATATGGTGTAATTGTCATTGCCAATAGCAAGAAATGCACTAAAGTACAGGTTTTATTATAGCAAACTAGTGAACACCTAACATAATCTAAGGTAAGCAAATACTTGTTATTACAGGGATCCTGGTAAAAGTTTAACCAAACACCTAACATAATCTAAGGTAAGCAAATACTTGTTATTACAGGGATCCTGGTAAAAGTTTAACCAATCTTGGGTGTGAACGAACAACAATGTTAAAATGTAACCCCTGGACTAGGTTTAAGTTAAGAAAGTTTTATTCACAATACTCGCTTAAATCGGTTGATGCAGAGGAATCCCTTTGTTCCTCACTGTAGAAAAATTATGAAACAGTTGGCAACTCTTAAAAATGGTGGATGAACATAAAGTGGTATATAGAATCCCTGGAGGTGAATAATTGAGCATACAGATAAGTTGGCACATGTTACAGAAAGAGATAGGATTGGAAATTAGCAGAGGAGCAGAAATGAGTGTAGTGACAGTTAATAAGAGAAGAGCACCATGGGCTTAAAGGAAATCAGAAATAAAAAATAGGGAGATTAAGGAAGTAGTAATTCCCTTTGCCATATTTAGAATTAATGCACCTGATTCTACAAATGTTCTATCAATGAACAGGAGCATAACATCATGCTAATATACTAGATCAATCTTCATTGGAAGGAACTTAACAGTATGCTAATATATAAGTTTAAATCTTACTCTGAATGTGAGGTGATGGTGAAGGCCCATTTGCTATACCAGGCCCAATGAGTGGTGGCTGGCCAGTGATTCCTTGCCTTGGTCCTTGTAGTCCAGATGGAGGAAGTGCATTGGTCTGCTGCATAGATGCTACTCTTTGCAGTCCCTGGGTATTTACTGAATAATTTGATCCGCCTTGTGCAGGTAGCTGTTGGAATCCTCCCAATGTAACAGCAGGAGAAGATCGCAACCCTCCTGGAGGGTAAGCATAGCCAGTTCCTGAACTGAAACCTGGATTGTTTGGCACTCCATACTGTTGTGCTTGTTGAGGAATATACTGCGAATTCATGATTTAGCTTTCCACTTACAGGATCTGAAAATCGTGATTCGTACTCATATCTTTACCTAAAATAGTATAACTAATAGCTTGAGTCATTTACTAAAGAGTTGTTACGACATTAATAATGTTAACCTCATTCAAGTCGTATGTTGACAAAACTGTTAAACTTTCTATGTTTGAAAGTATCAAGGTCCGTATTCTTATCTAGTTCAAATAATGAAAATTGGTGTGACACCATTACTTTTTATGTTAGAGAATATGAACCTGTTATCGACTAAATTTTACTTACTTTACGTAAACATTACTTCTAATTCCACATCGTCAAGTACCACAGTTTGCCACGTAAGGCCACATCACGCATGCGTATAAACTGGTCAGGCTTGACAATTAAATGCAATTAAAATTGCATTTCATAACTAGCATGATTTAGTTATGTATAATATGGCCTATGGAGTGTCTGTTTTTTCTATAAACAGAGTTTATTGGCGAAAATATTACTAAAATAATTTGTTTTGCAGCAATTTATTCCTCTTAATAACACTATACTTAGATGGCTCTACATCAATATTAGATCGTACGGTTGGTAGTTAGGCTTTGCGTTGCGAAGATAAAATTTGGTCACTGTTGCAAATGCAGTGCGTTTGTCACATATCTGGCGCCTTTAAAGTTATACAATTTTATTATACAGAATGGCGCAAAAGTAACTACGCACTTGGTGAATTTCAGTTAACTATTGATTTCACTTCATTGTATTTATGTTCAAAACCTTTTTCTTGTTCATTTGTTATTAATTGTAGTAAGGCTCTATAGAGATGAATATTCTCATCCGCCATTTTTGTGCCAGTAAGGAGCAGAACGGAGCAAAAGCCAGCATAGTAGCGTACAGTAAACTCATTTGTTGTTTTGAGTGTGTTTAATTTATTATTCAAAATTGCTTTGAATCTCACCAACAAAATTGATTTCTGCAACCTTTGTTCGTTTATGTTTCGATTTGTAAATAATACGAAAAGATTAAACTGCGTAATTTCATCAAATATTTAAGTCAAAATACAGCCTGTATAACCTCTCTATTTTAACGCATCATTTACATATAATGAGAAAAATAGTACGTTTCTTTATAATAAATCACTTATAAAATAAATTAATAATTTTATAATATAATTAATACTTATAGAATAAAATGTACGATTATATATTGATATATTATATATTGATATATTAATTATTATTTTAACAGACGAAGAGCATATCAGTGAAAAAAGGTGTATATACACAATCTAAGGAGAAAGGATCATTCGTGAAAAGTGTAAAAATTCAAAATGTAAGAAAAAATGTAGAAGGCAAATGTATAACCTTCAAAAAATGACAAAGATTTTCATAATAGGTTATGTTTTATAATAATAAGTAATGTGAATAAAAGTAATAAAAGAAGGTTAAAACGATATTTCACAAAGAGAGGTTATAGAGCCTGTATTTTGACTTAAATATTTGATGAAATTACGCAGTTTAATCTTTTCGTATGATTTACAAATCGAAACATAAACCAACAAAGATTGCAGAAATAAATTTTGTTGGTGAGATTCAACACAATTTTGAATAATAAATTAAACACACTCAACATCAACAAATGAGTTTACTGTACGCTACTATACTGACTTCTGGTCCGTTCTGCTCCTCACTGGCACAAAAATGGCGGATGAGAATACTCATCTCTATAGTGCCTTATTTTTAGTTATACAAGCGCTATTTGATTCAGGTGCTTACTAAGGTTATTCCATTTCAAACAGTTGGCATGAATGGTCTTACTCTTGAATGCGGAAGGAAGAAGTATATAGAAATTGTGTCGGAAAAATTCGGTACGACGTAACACAGTGAAAGTGTAATTAAGCAACAAATATACTGTAGCGAATAATTTAAACTTATTAACTAACAAAGGCAAACAATGCTACCTAAACAGAACAGAGGCCTTTATGGTAACTATGTATTGACAGTGGATGGTGAGCAGAGACGACCTCAATTAACGCAGAAAAAAAAGAAGACCCCGCAAAATGCGTATTACTTCTACATGCAGGATTTCAGGGAGCAGCAAGAAGCTAAAGGTATTTTTTATAAATCTCAAAAAGAAGTTGCAGATGCCGCACATCTCTCATGGAAACGGCTTTCTGACGAAGAACGTAAGCCGTACAAAGATGCTGCAAAAGAAGCAAAAGAAAAAAATAAGGATGATTTACATAATAAATTCACCACCGAAGGCAAAAGCTACGCACAGGTTAATCGAGAGGAGCTGGAGCTCAGACAAATTCATGAAAGGATGCTGAATGAAATACGAGGAACAGTGAGGTCTCTTCGCACTTCTGCTTCACTGATCAATTACCCATTTCACCTAATACATGTAAATTACTATTGCAAAACTGGAGCAGGAATTTATTTACCATGCGAATTGGCAGTATCCGAGTTCACTCTCTTAGATGGTCTTAAATGGTCATTTCATGTTTTAATAAATCCTGGTGAACTCCCACTTGGGTACAAATATGAAGCAGAGAAGCACTCTGAAGAAACCCATAAAATCCCTCTGCCGAATGAATTTCATTTTAAGGATGTAATAAGAGATTATGCAAAAATATTCCAATGCTTGCTCAAGTTCCTTAGAAAAGCAAAGGCAGAATACAAGCTTCCTCCATTATACACAGTTGACTCACAGATTGAACCATGTGAAAGCATTTTGACAAAATTATGTGAAAGTGAGAATGAGGAAAATATGTTTCGAGTGTATCCAGCAAAAGAAGTATTTTTTGAACTTCAGCACATGTGTATGGATGTTTTTAAACCACAAAATAGCAATGCTGTGAAGTTCCCATTTAGTTCACTAGCAGAGCGAGAACTTGAAAAAGATATATTTGATTATACCAAAGGTATTTCCTGCAGCTTTCATGAGGAAACTGATGCCATACCATATTGTAGCTTGTCATGTGTGCGGAGATGGAGCTTCTTAATTTTAGACTACTGTCATCAGATAACAAACATGCCATTGATACCTGGAAAGCATGTCCCACAGCATACAAACGTGTCACAATTCAGGAAAATAAAGATGTCAGTACAGCAGAGGAAAGATGATATACAGAAGCTAAACGCTGCAATGCAGAACTTTCAGATTAAAAGCAATGAATCAGCAGTACATTCAGAGGCACAATCAGATGACTGGAATATGAGGCAGAAACAAGAACCAGCAGTTGCACTTTCAGGAGCATTGCGCCCACCTAAGCAAGTGTCGGAAGCCATCGATCTGCTTTCCCCAGTTCAGAGTGACGAAGAATATCCTCCACTTGGATCATAAATGCTTTGTAAAATGTAACAAAAATATAGGATATTGGTAAGTTTTAAAACTTTAAATTTCATTTTTATTTATATTAATTTCTTAATAACTGGGCATAAATAAAAGAATTTAAAAAAAGCATTAATTACAATCAAAATTATAACCATTTACCTACATTTGATGCAATATGCTAATGCACTGTTTTCTATTCCATTTTATACTTTCCAGGATTTGAAATTGTATTTATTAGGAGAAGTAAACAGAAAATGTTCTTAATTTGTTGTTATGTTATTATCCTAGATAATAACATTGATCATATATTATGTTTGATATTGAATATATATTATTTTTTAAATAATTACCAATTTATAAGTTTAGAATGAAACTTCCATATTGGTATGCAACACGGTAGAGGTTTTAAACCTACCAAAATTAACAGGAGAGCAAATAAAAATATTAGGAAAAGAAGTGAATGCATTGATAGCTATTAACTCAACCTTCATCGTGAAAAAGTGTGTTCACTTCTGTTGACTTCTCATTCTAAGAAGGAGAAAATAGTGACATAGTGTGGAAAAATCGTGATTGTACAAAGAGCAAGAAATTCACTAGATAGTAGTGCACAGCAGGAGTGGTAAGGGTAAAAGCTGAATGAAGACAAATTTCTTAAACCATATGAAGGAAAATAGTAACTGGGTGATTAAGAAGGAATAGCGTGCATGAATGTGTTGAGTAAATAGTTGAAGATGGTTTATGTGAAAGCAATTATACAGAAATACCAAAAGGAAATGGATGACAATGTTTGCAGTTTAAATAAACACAGCAGGGCAACATTGGCAAAAATGGCATTTCTAATCAATTCACACACACCTGGAGTGAATCCAAGAAACTGGAAGACTTAGTGGTTTGTAAGTATAAAGTGGTCGAACGTACATGGTGGTAATGGTAAAATTATATAACAATTGGTAACTATGAAATTTAAATGAGGGATCGCTGAAAGTGGATGCATAGAGCTGTCCTGGTGGGGGAAAATGGAAGACATTAATGTGAACATGGCGGCTATGGAATTTTGCTATATTAATAATGCACCACCTCTAAGTCTCAGAGCAAGTTCATGGAACCAGACTTGAAACTGTTCATATCATGCTTAATAAATAATGTCTTCACTCTCTCTCCTGTTATGAGGTTTCATTGAGTTACAAATAGTTATAGAACTGAAATAGCACTGGTTTGAAGAACACTTTAATTTCTTAACTTAATCTTGCTGTACATTGAGGCATTTGTCCCATTGTTTCACAAGCCCATGAAACCTAGCAGCATAAAATTCTTTGAGCTGCTGTTGGACAGGATGCGACTTCCCTTTCCACAGATTCATTGTTAGGAAAATGTTCATCCGAAAGATGGAATAAAATGGAAATCACTTGAAGTAAGATTGTGGCTATGTGAGGATGCTCGAAGACTTCCCACTAGAAATTTTGCAGCCATATCATTTGTCTTATTGACTGTATGAGGATGCTTGTTCTAATGTCTTCGAGTCTTGAATGCAGTGAGCAGTATGCCTTTTAAATCCCAGAAGACAGCATCACTTTCGTGGCAGATATGTCACTTTAAACTTTTTTCATGGGTTGCACAGGATGTTTCCACTGCATTGAAGTGCACTTGTCTTGGGCTGGTAAAGGTGGACCCAAGATTTATCACGGTAAGGATTGAGATACTGTAATGCCAGACCCATCCTGTGGGGTAAGCATTTGCAGCACCCCATTGTGTACAAACTTTGTGAAAACCTAACATATCATGCATTATGAGGTAGGCAACACCATGTGAACAACCATTAGCAGTAGTATCTATAGTTACCCTTCTGTCTGCTGAGATTAAGTGTTCAACTCATTGCAATTTAGCCACTGTGGACATTTCTGATAAGACACAGTGTTCATCTTTGATATGTGTCTGATCTCCAGAGACCTTATGCACCTAGCTGTAAGCAGCTTGGCATGGCAGGCACTTGTCACCATATATAAAACATATTTCTGTGTAAATATTCTTTGATTTGAACCTTTTTGACAGCAAAAATTGTGCAGGACAGATTGCTGCTTGAGAATATATGCTCATGCTATTATCTTACAATTGTTGTTTTGCTATTGTATACATAAATTGCCACTAAACTAGTGTCCTATTCAAACATGTAATACCCCACATCAATTTGCAACTTATTTAATGATTTATCCTTGTTTTTCAGCTAAGGTTAGAATTAGTGCTTGTGCTGTAACCTATACAGAAGTTTCAATAAGATTATGCTTTTTTGTAGTTGTTTCTGTATTTGAAGATTTCCCTAGCTCATAAGGGATAAAAGAAAAATCACACCTGTATACACATTAATCTTGAAATTTTTAAGACTGTTTAGACTGTAAGTTACTTCCTCTGTTTTACAGTCCGCATCACTGTTTATTTAAAAACTCTCTTTACTTTAGTACTTCATTTTAAAATACAATATCAAAATTTTTTATCCTAGAGTTCAGAGTACTAGCTACTTAAGTTTATTGTATTAGCATTAATTAAAAATGATGTGTGATTAATTGAAAGCTTTGAAGAATTACATTTGGACAGGATTATACTATAAAATGGCTGTTAAAACAAAACAGGAAGGAAAAAAAAAAGATTGTGCATAACTCACAATGTAATCTACATTATAATCTCTCCAAATCTTGCTCCATATTATTCTAATATAAATCATTAACCAGCTTAACTTTTGCTTTGTTATCTTAGACAAGATTTCTACATTCAAATTTAATGATTATCTCCATGAAATTGAAGTAGCTGCTCAACCACATAGAAGATAAAACATTTGCAGTTTGTGATTTTGCTGGCTTCTTTTTAGGATTTTTATGCCCTTGATACATCACCAATGTCTTATCATTTAAAGTCACTGTGACTTATTCAGCAGCACCCATGTGTGCTTCAAGTGATCATAAAAGATCTTGCAATAAGGTAATTTGAAATAGTAGTTGAAGGTAAAGAAGAGCCTAGGAAGATCATTTTATATTAATAGGCAATGACTGCATTGTTGAAAATATAAATTAAATTGCAATTCTGTAGTTGAATTTTTTAGTTAATAAAGCAGTTCTAAAATGCACGAGTTAGATATGCATCATTGAATCAAGATTTCTAATTTTCATGCTATTAGGCATTTAGTAAACTTATGTTCACATTTTTGAAACACAGCAATCTAAATTATTTTCTGATTAAACTTTCTAATTACTTAAAGCATTTATCTTTTGATGTTTGCACCACAACAAAGGTTAACAGTGATCCTTTTTTTTTTTCAATATTTTCGACAATTTTTAAAGTCATTTGTCTTGTAAAGTTAACCATTTGCAGCATTATATATACCTTTTAATGTTAACATAATATGTTGTCAGACTATGAGACCTAGTCTAGTGGTTTTAATTATGCAATTTAAAAATTGTAATAACTTTCAACTATTAATTGAGCATAAAATTGCACAAGCTCTCTATCCTTCTTTGTCTCAAAATATTACATTTCAATACTCTTTGTTAATGAGCTGAACAGAATTTCACCAAAATCTGTCAATGTCAAATATAATATTATGGATGTGAATGAATGGGAATAGCTACGTGTGTGACGCAACCAAGCATTCCAATATTCATCTCATAAGCTTATAAAACATCTTGGTAAAAATCTTTAGTTGGCAATCTAACCTAAGAAAATTTAGAAACTGCAACACTTCTTTTGCTTTAGCTGCTGGCTTCAACCCACCACTCTAGCCTACTTCTGAGGTGATTGTTTAGTACTGAATATGAAATAAATTAAATATATATGCTGCACAAGTAATATGAAAATTTGAAGCTTATGCAATTCTATTGTAAGGATTGCCAGCTAAAGATTTTCACAAGATGTTGTATTACCTCATGAGATGAATGTTGGGAGCTTGGTTCAAATTCATGTGTGTAGGCCTTTCAGAAATCAATCTTTGATATTTAAATCAATCTTTGATATTTAAAACAAAACTAAAAATAGGAAAATTATTGATGGTACACAAAAGGTGCATATAACAACACTGTTTTTTTACATATTCATCACACACCTTGAGGAGTTTTCTTGTTATAATATGGCACAAGCTTTTGTAAGCCTTTATCATAGAACACTAGGATTGCAGCCAGTTCCCAAGGTTTTCAATCAGTTCTTCAGTTACATAGAATTGGTTCATCCCCAGTGCAAACAAATGAAAATCATTTGTAAATGTAAAGTTGAAAGACCAGCAAATAGCATCTGTGGAGGTGTATCAAAATAACTACAAATTTATTTTCTTTGTGTTATCTCTGTTTCAGCTTCAGTTTGCCTCTTCAGCTAGGAAAAGTGTGATAACAAGAATTTCATTGATAACTATCCTAGGACAGAGTGGAGAAGGAAAATCTTGAATGAAAATTTATGAAATCTAAATTTGTAGTTATTTTGATATACCTCCACAGATGCTATTTGCTTGGTCTTTCAACTTTATGCTTGCAAATGTTTTGAAGTAGTACCATCTACTCAGCAAAATTATCAGTTGTGATGTTTTGACTTTGTAATTTTGATAAAGTCTCTTCCATGACTTAATCATGCTGATGAGAACCGACCAGTTTGAAACTGGGTTTGAAATGTATCCATTTTGTATGTCACCTAGGACAATCAAAGAATGCAAAGGACGAAACCCAAAATGTAATCAATCACTATCCTAGGACAGAGTGGAGAAGGAAAATCTTGAATGAAAATTCATGAAATCCAAATTTGTAGTTAAATTGAAAATTACTTTGTGCAAGATATGAACTGTTTGGAAACTGGTCAAGCAAGAGGAGAGGCATGTTGACCTCAAGTTTATATTGTGATATAAACACTCCATCATAATGTACATGTAGCAGTTTCGGTGGGAGGTATTTGACCATTCTTCCTACACTCAACTGGCTTTCATTTGTTTCATAATGAAAAAGTGGCTGGGGAAATGATTGCAGTCCAACAAGGTGCTGACAGACAGCCTTAGGAGCTAGCTGCCCTCCCAAGCAACAGCATTCAAAAGCTTGAGCCATAATATAGGTGATGATTATTGTAGAGCATGAGTAATTTTTGTGCATAACACATTTTTTCCATCGCTGTTTTTGTAATACCAAATGATTTTCAACATCCCCACTAGCATGAAAATCACCTACTTTTTTCATTTTTTATTGCCACCATTATCCTGAGAACCATGCAGTTAGCTTAGGATATTATATATTAAAAACATTACATAGGCTCTAATTTAAGAAATTGTGAATTTTTAAATTCACATTTTAGCATATTAGCTGATCTTGTCAAGATTGCTTCTTTATCAGCTTTCTAATGTGCATGAATATCTGGTAATAATTAGTGCATTTTTTCTTTTATTTCTGAATGTAGGTTATGAACCGCAGACATTCTGCTAGTCAGCTGATAAGAAGACCTAGGAATGATATGCAAAACAGTTGCAGTGTTAAAGAAGAATGGAGTTTTTATTATTATTATTTTCACCGCCATTATTATTATTATTATTATTATTATTATTATTAAATAAATAACTAAGATGTATTAAGTTTATACTCTTAAGAAAATATTTGTATACAACCTGTCTTATTACTAAGACAGGTTGTTAGTAATGTAGGAGAATGTTCATTAGTTTTTTTTATGTATGCAAGGATTTCCTATTGTTTGCATTTAAATCTTGTTTTTATCAACCATTATTTTTGCATTTGCCAAAATCTGAAACCATAACATACCAATAACTCTTATTAACTGATATTGTCCTTTTGACTTAATTTTTAAATAAAAACAATGTAATTCTCTGCCATATTAAGGAAATGCCCTTGGTTTGATTCATATGTTTGTATTAAATAAAAACAATGGAATTCCCTGCTATATTAAGGAAGTGCCCTTGTTTGATTCATATTCATGTTTATATAAAAAAAAACAGTAAAGATCTAACTAGGTTCTGTTTTTAATGTATGGCATTTTCAGAAATAAGCAAATAATCCTTAATTAAATTTCTAATAATTTTAGATTCTTTTTGTACCTATAACATGGAGAAATGTTTTCATAGTACAGAAGTTGGAAAACTGGATCCATTGCTGCTCTACTACTATGCATTTTTCACTCTTTAATTTTTTGTCTTGTCACCATAAAAGTTTAGAATGTGACATTGTGCATATTTGCTTTATTATGTGTTAACATGCATTACATTTTTAATATATACACCTCTTTCTCACAATATTGATATTAATGTAATATGTTGCAGGTTAGTAAAGTGCTCTTAGAGTTAGTTTACAACTGTATTTCAATTCAAAAATATGCCGCACTAAAATTGTTAATCTTTTTATATTGCTTTGGTGCTGTAATCAGATCTGCCCATGTGTACAATTAATTGACTGTTCATTAAGCTGCTTGTGGAAGACAGATATTCTATTTCTGGGAATGAAGAAAAAATTAAATATACTTTTTATTTCAAGTTTTCAAAAATGTTGTTTTATTTTTACAATGTATAATCTTCACTGTTTCACACCTGAGTAAAATCCTCACTATATGATACAAATAGGAGCGGAGAGATAATTGAGACAAATTCAGGAGCTGGGAGGAATGAATGAATAGTGTTTAATACCCATTTTAGCTACAGAGGCACCACAGGCGATGGACACTGATGATACATGAGATGAAATGATATATGGGGAAAGGATTTATTTTTAAGGAAGGAATCGTTCGAGGCCTAAGTTTAGGGTACCTCCCCAGTATTTGCCATTTATGAGGACTGAGGAAAATCTGGAAAAAACCTCAGTCAGGAAGGACGGTCCTGGCAGTATTCGAACCCAGACCTGCTCACGAGTCCATGCTTGAACGACCTCGGCCACCCATGGCGGTGGGAGCTGGGAGAAGAAACTATGAATGTACAAATTGTGATTCTGAAAATTTGCGATTCTAAGAGAATGTACACTAATAGGAAATAATGAATTTATTACTGTGAAGTTAACAGTAAGTCGAAATAGTGTACAATCATTTGAGTAAACTATGTACCAGAAAAAAAAATAGTGTATTATTATTTTCATCTGTCCTGATATTAGGTTTAACACTTTAGACATTAAATAAATGAAAAATAATAAAATAACGTGATCATTGAGTCAGTAAATCACTATAATGTGACACTCTCCAATTGAAAAATCTTTTGGTTGAAGCATTGTTGTCATAATCAACTGGGTTATCAATTGCAGCAACTTCAAGCATATCATTATGAATATTGTACTTACGAAGCTATTGACAATGGAGTGGCAAAAAGCATCTTACTTTTGTGTAAGTGAATACCTAAGTATAGTTTATATCATTATGAGTTGCTGCAAAGATGTGTTTTAAGGCATTTTGACAGAACTTCTGGGTTGGATTGCTTCTTTGCTGTGAGTTTCAGAGGGCACAGATACTTGGAAGTTCACTTGATTATATTCCTTTCTGAAGCTTAACTCATTTAGGAAGTAAAGTAGATTTCAAAACCAATCATGGATTTATTAGGAAATGCATATTTTTGTATCCTTGTACATTGATTGATCCTAGCAGAAGCCTTTTTGTACTATTGTGAGAAAGATGTTGAAGGCTTTGATCCTTTTTCTGGTAATTGTCTAGTATTTTCAGTGAATAAACATAATGTTCTTTTGAAGAAACCTCACAAGTTTGATATGAATGAAGTCCCGTCATACTCCCATCATTCCATACTAAACACTTGACTGAGAATCAGTGCAATCATTAGACACAATCTCACGCAGCAGTATCTTATTTGCTCTTACTCTTTAAATGCAATTTGGAAGATATTTATGGTCAACATTTGCCTAAAATGATCACCATCACAACAGTATTTTAAAAAAAAATAATAGTCCATAAAAATTATTTTGAATTTATACATTTGCTCTTTTTCCCCTGAGCTCTGAATTATAGTGAGAAGAGTTGTGGCTATGCAAATCCAAAGATACCCATAATATGTGGTATTAAGAGTAGGCATTTCTCTAAAGCGAAAATTTCACTTGTGATTTAATCTGCCAAGAAATAATTTTTACTGCGTAGTGGTAGTTGCAACTGTGAGTGACTTTTATGCATCTAAATGAAATATAGACATTTCTTACGGACAGAGTACATTGCAAGGACATCTGGTTCAAATACACAGTGATAAAAAAGAGAAGAGTAAATATATTCATAAAAAATATGAACATAGACTGATGAATTCCAATATCCCAAAAGCAGACATTTTGTATTATTCATCAATAGACCACTAGAGCACTCACAGTCACACCACCAATTTAGATTGATCCGTTAGTCGTTCATGGTTGACAATGTGATCAAGGTCTCACGAAACATGTCCTAATTTTTTTAAAAAAAGTTTTAAGAGTGGAATGTCGAGTGTGTTTCAATGTATTGACATGATTTTAAGTAATTTACTTTTAATCTACCCAAGATTTTAAGATCATTTCACTGTGTTGTTCCCACATTCATCATTAATGGAATTAATTGCTTGTTAATATAAATGTACTTATTTAAACGAAAACAATTTTAAAGAAATGGCAATTGTGTCATACACCTCAGCAAAATTTGGTACATCTTCTATGTGTTAAAAGTTGTAATTATGTTTAATGTCCTTGCACCCTATCCAAGGGGAAGGTAGTTATAGTGTTACATGCTGGGGCTGCCAAGGATTGAACAAAATACTTTCTTTTTATCATGAAAAAGTTCTTAGCAATAACATTGGAATGCTGTCATCTTTTAGGGATACTTGGAAGACAATTTTACATTAAATTAGCCATGTTCAGAAGTTTGTGGCCATTTTAGGCAGTGGCACCCACGACCCTCACCTAAAATTTAAGACCTGATGAATTTAAAGATATTATGTATCATATGCTTATGAACATTGTTTTCATAATGAACCCTTTTCTAATAAAGGCAATGCTCCTGGAGGAAGTAAAAAGGCAAATATTGGTAAGTATGTATTTGAATAATATAACTCAAGACTGTGATAACAGTTTTAAAGCATTCACCTTAATACTGCTGCAATAACCTTATTGAAATAACTAAGTTGAGGACATGGAGAAGAAAATTCATTCCCTTCACTAAGTACAAGTACAATTTGCTGAAAAATTTGCCAAAGTCAGGGATTTACTGGATAAAGTACACTTGTGTCAAAGGAAAACGCAAGTTAGAAACAACATATTGAGTAAATAATGAATGCAAAAGGGAATACATGCACAATATTAAGCTGTCCAATGGTATGCTCCCACCATTTCCTTCCATGAACTCACGGCGCTCTAATGCTTCACCATTGTGGATACTATATATCAAATAGCAATGCAGTATTCATCCTCCTCGCAGTATGTGCTGGAACTTGCCAATTTTCTTGCTTCACATCTTAACAATATAATTTGCCTTATTAGTTCATATGCATGAATGTTGAGAACAAATAACACCACATTTATTGATCCGTGAAGGAATTGCACTATATAATGGCTGCAGAATTATTAGGGGTGGTTTATGCCTGTTTTTTACCCAGACAACAGTTAATTATTTGTATCTCTGGAGAGCACTGCAAAGAGTGCATGCAACTAATTCTCAAATTTTGGAGGAATATAAAGAAAATGTTTAAAAGAAGTACAACAAACAGTACAGTTTGTATTAGACAAGGGATAGAAATATAGTGTTCTTCAGACATAAGAAAATGTGTATAGGAAAGGCTGAAGTAATAAAGCATATTTATCTTTGAGTGATTTGTCTAAGCTCAAGTGGTCCTAATAAAAGTGCAGAATTTATGTAATAAACATTTGTTTACAAAGCAAGGGTTTTAACTCGAACTGAAATTTCTAGTTAAAATTTGTACAAAGACATGTCACAGTGATGACTATAAAAGCATTTATCTGTTTAACAAGGCCAATATGCTTCTTCAAAAACATATATATGAAGAATCTTTATAAAATGCATAAAACACCTGGAATAAAGCAATGAGCACAATATACAAAAGTAACATCTATACAATCTTCTGAATCACATTCATAGATGACAAAGCAAACACCAGCAGAGTTTATTTTGAAGGTGGAAACTTATCCAGGACTCATGTAACTAACTGACTGCCAGGAATACTAAAGCATAAGCCCAATACCTTAAATACACCAGGATTCTTAATAAAATGTAATATATTCAGCCTCTAGATGTCTATTTCTTTAGAGAGTAAATATATATGTGATAAGGATAACAGATTATATAAGAGCTGGTTGATAGTCCTGAATTTAAATTGGAAAATGCATTTATAATAAACATGCACTCTATTCTAGTTGTATGGATCATTCTGTGCTTCAATATTCTAAATAGTCATATATAAGTTCATGACTTCAAAAGGAAATTCAGTTGGCATTTGAATTTTCATGTGTGGAGTCAGAAAATTGCTCAGATGTTGCTTTTATCCGTTTTACTTACTGTTCTACTTTGCACCGTTTCATGCATTTTATGGAGAATTTTCATGTACATTTTTAAAGTATATTAGCCAAATTAAATGTTACCAAGATGAATGCTTTTATGGTCTTTATCACAATTGTGAGGTAACTAACTCTATATGAACTTGATTGAAAATTCCTGTTCAGACCAAAGACTTTCCTGTTTAAAAACAAATGGTTTGGTAAATATTGAAACTTACCTGATATGCATTGTTTATAATGCTTTTCTCAAAGCTTTTTGAAATTATTGCTGGAGATGCAGCAACTTAGCAGAAAGTACTTACATTTATTTGGACAAGAGGTCAGTAAAATAGCACTTTGAAAGAAAGACAAAAAATATTGTATATCATATTGGGACAGTAACCAAGGTATATCTATACAACTTTCAAAAGATGTGCTTCTAGGTGAGTGAATCCAAGTAGCAAATTAACCTAAGTAAGCCGTAAATCAAATAAGTAAATTAGCTATTTCTTTTCTTGGTTGTCCAAAATATAGTAATATATTGAAAACGATAAAAGCAACTGTCAGCCTCTAACATGACAAAGCAGTTATAGTGACATTTTTATGTTTCATAGTAGATTCTTGATTGACCACAAATGGCTCTAAGAACTCGTATTTTATTATGATAATTAGAATTATGCCCAGAGGCTGTTCTGCCAAAAGGTCACATGAACACATACCTTCCCAATTGCAAATGAAAAAGACATTTAACATTCTCTTTCGAAAAATGCTCCCTTTTCTTTAAATATCACTATGTAGCTCTACTGAAAGTCTGACGAGAACTGGCAACATAGAGATGTTACCGACCATACATATATTCTGTACTTGCCTTCATAGACTAAGGCTTTATGGGCTTGATGATCACAATATGAATGTAACCTCATATTTCCATTTTAGAAAACAGAAGGCAGCACCTTAATATTAGCTGCCACACTACCTCTGGCAACTTATGGCAGATAGAGAGAGAGGGTATAAAGATTTGCCATTGCCAGCATGCTTTTCAGTTTGTAAATTATTTGTGAAGTAGCTGGTGAGCAAAATGTAGTCCGTTGTGATAGCTTGTTTTGTAAAGTGACTTATTCTAAGTCTCTGTGTCATAAATGTATGCAGCAATACAGTGATCTGTAGTTTTGTTTAATTGTCATGTGAAATTCACTGAATGAAAGAGAGGAAGGTTGGGCTTCTCTCCAGGAAATTATAGGTAAATATTGAAAACTAAGTTGAAGTCTGTGGCACCATTCAATGTGAATCCTACAAGTCACAAATACACACACATGGTTTTGAGAAAATAGCATTTAAAGTTAACAGAATTATATGGTATCTTATGGAAACATGTGTACTTCCTCCTAAGGTAAAAAAACAGTACCGATTATAGGAATTGTGGTTTGTGATTGTGAGTTGAAAGATTAGAGATAAAATAAACAGATGACACCATTATCTCAAAAGTTTACAATTTAAAGTTTAGGGAGTTCATGTACGAGGATACAGAATTGATTACAAATCTTATGTGCCCCACTTATTTTAGAGGTTGAGAGCCACCACTACATGAAACAACACAAGCCTTACATTATACCTGTTACACTGGGTGGGGGACAATGCATATAAACATGCTGCTTCCTAACATACAACACAAATCACAGTTAAGCAAATCACTAAATTATTACATTGTGATGAGTGGAATTAACACTTTTCACTAGAACATGTTTGGGGATACCAAGGTCACTAAGGCACAGACTGGTGAGCAGAAGGTCATGGGTTCAATTCCCACCAGGACTGTACTTTCTGTCTGCGGTTTTACCAGATTTCCTTCAGTCAACATAAATGGTAAATGACAGAGAGGTGCCCTAAACTCAGACCTGGAAAGTTAAAATAATCCTTTCTCAATTTATAATTCCTCTTGCATATCATTAGTGTTAACATTTGTGATGTCTCAGCAGTAAAAACAGGCATTAAACACTATTAAAAAACGTTTGTGGACCTTTGTCTGCATCATCAGCTGTTTATCGATTGTCAGAAAGATTACCATAATCTTTGGAGGGCATACTGTTCCGGTGAACATTAATGAATTTGATATTTGTATTTTCTTTCCCTAGAATATGAAGTTCATTAGCCAAGTTTTGTATTTGTGGATGTATATATTTTCCTATGTTCAGTTCTGTGTGTCCTCCTGCCTTTACCATTAGTATCATTAATTTCATGATTTCCTGTTCAAAAATGTGCTGCCACAACATATTTCTTCTCTGTTTGCTTATACTTTATGTTCCTGTTGTGCTCTAAGAAACAGTAAGTTAGTAAAGCTGCAAGAATGTTAATTTGACTCCACAGCATATTGCTAATAATAATGTTGTACTTATTAATAGGAATAAAGGTTAATAAGAGGAAAATGGAATGAAGGAAATGGTAACATACATGCAGATAATACAATCCTAAGTAGAAGAATGAATACCCTGATAGCACTAGAGAGTCCATTGATTCCTTTTCTGATGAATCTACTGTTGAACTGAAAAAGGCTTTGCAAATTTTCTCTTACTATAACATCTTTATTCTTCAATAACTGTTTCTTGGTTATCAAACGTCCTCCATTAATTCTTTCCTCTATACTGAAAAATAATATACATCTCATTTTCCTTCTCCCTGCAGATAAGACAGACCCCTGGGATAATATCCCTACTCAAAACCCTTGATGATTTCCAAACATCTAATCAAAACCAAGCTACTGCCACGGCCCAGGTTGTTAAGGTGGGACCTCATGAGTGGGAGGTCTGAAGTTCGAATCCTGCCAGGACCGTCCTCCCTGACTGAGGTTTTTCCAGGTTTTCCTCAGTTCTCATAAATGGCAAATGCTGGGGAGGTACTCTAAATTTAGGCCTGGAACATTTCCTTCCTAAAAAAAAATCCTTTCCTAATATATGATGTCATCTATGTATCATCAGTGTCTACTGCCTGTGGTGCCTCAGTAGTAAAAACGGGCGTTAAACACCATTAAAAAAAAACAAACCCAAGCTATCCCTTCACTTTCATTCATTCTCCAAGTTACGATATACTTTTCCTTGCCTGGCCATTTTTAATATCCTTGTACCATGTATTTGAACTTTTCTCCCTAATGTGGGAGAATAAAATTTGCCTGTCCATATCTTCCAGTCTTATTCTCACTTCCCTCCAAAATCACTTTCTCAAATCACCAGTTTTAACCCAGAGATCTCCAAGACCACTAGACCATTTTTATACAGCTACCCTTTAACTTTCCCTAACCAGGTATGAGCTGTAAAATCCAACTTTTCTTTTTGATATCTCAGACATATTTTCACAATAGATCAGTACAGGTAACTGTTGATCCTGAAACAAGCATTTTATTAACAAAAGTTAAATGAAATTAACATTTTTCTTATTTTTCTACATGGTTTCCCATCTTATCTATGCATATGTTCCAATGGATAGGCAATTTTTAATGCCACTTTCAAAGAAAGTATGAAGACAGATATGGAGCCAGTTGCACACAAAGTCTTTTACCTCCTCGTTAGTTGTGAAGGTTGTCCACTAATCAGTTTTCCTAGCAGTCATAAGATTTAGGCTATAAACTCCTTCAGTTTCACAGGAATTTCAATCTGTGAGCTTTCATTTGTACAGAACAACCAAATGACTGCAACTTTTTCTCTATCCATTCACTAAGTACTGCAGCCATTTTACAATGTAAATTCATTAATAATTCCTCCTAGCAGTCAAGATTCAAACCAAGTGATAGCTAAAAGTGGCCTAACTGCATGCAATATGCTGGAACAAAAAAGGGATTTTTCAGCCATGCAATATCAGGAATTAACTGAAAGTGATTCCTTCATGGCATGCCTATTATGAAGTATAATATCACCTAATACTTATGTATATAAACTCAGCCTTATTGATGTAAAATACTTTACCCTCCTTACATGCTTCTACTTCATAATCCCTGTTATGTAACTAAACTGGCGATGATAAGAGCTGCCTTCACCACAATACATGCTTTAAGTGGTATGAGTAGTCCATTAGCAAACTTTACACTTGTAGAGTCAACCTATACAGGCCAACCTATTATTACAGGAAATGTGCCAAAGATGGAAGCATAATATGGAATATTGTGTCAACATTTTTAATTTTATTTGTTTATTGCTAAGTACAAGTATATGGGTTGGTCCTAGTCTCAGCTCTCTAACAAGCTATACAACTTTACCTTCACATAGAAAACCCAAAAGAACAAAGCAAACCAAATATATATGAAAAAAGGGTAATACCTTACACTTTTATCTCTCCATCATCCACTTGCTCTTTACCCTTCTTCATATTCACCACCACCATTTTTCTTTAATACTCTCCTAAAATCTCCAATTAATCTTATGCTGATTTTCTTCTTCTGAGTAGCACTGTATACTAATCCTAAGATAATTCTTGTTTAGCAGTTTTTTTCTCCACCTCCCTCTCCTTGACTTGTCTACCTTCCCACAAAAGGAGACGACAAATATTCTTAATTCAATATTAATTCAATTTGGAATCGAACACAGTAAAACATGCACTAATAATCTCTATGAGTCCGAATATTAGAACACTCTTTCTGGTTTCACTTAAATGAAACCACTTAATTATTCTTAGCCTTTCCTCACAGGTCTCTTAATTCTAAACATAACCACACCATCACACCTCTCTCTCTCTCTCTACCTCTCTTTGCGTTATGTTTGTCAATATACATATATCTCTTGCACCTGTGTTCAATTCTTTATAATATTTAAGATACTTTTACTCATTCTGCATTCCATAAATCATAGGTTGGTTGGTTGATTGCTAGTGGCCATTGGGGATGCTGATATTGATCATTTTTTCCATAGCTTCCCATTAAAGAGCTTACAAGTTATTTTTCATTTGCATAAATCATAGGTTGGTATGAAACATTTTTTAATTTTTGAAGTTTCATTCACCCTAGGGTGCAAACCAAATCTCTTGTGTTTATTTTCTTTTTCAAGATTCTTGAGATTCCTACATGGGTAATTTCCAATAAGTATAAAATGCCCCCGAGGAAGCAAACAGAAGATCCTTTATTTTGAAGGGATTATCACTAAAGCTTAGATAAAATCTACTGAAAGCAAAGAGAATTATTTGCAAAGACAAAACACCTATATTTATTTGTAAATACCACTTACATTAGCAATTATGAAAAATGAAAGCAAAGTTTTAATCATGGAAAATAAAACAAGTATCCAAATTAGAGAAATTACAAAATAAAGCCTTGAGGTTTATATCCACTGCAGTTAACAAAACTCCAATAATTGCATTATAATTATGTACAAAGCACAACCTGCAATCACATACTTATAAATAGTCTACCAGATGATAAAGCACAATGACAATAACAAGGAAAACACACCAAGTAGTAAAACACCAACTATCAGAATTACAAACTTATTTACAAGTTTGCATAATTATAATGCATAATTGCATTATGATTATGTACAAAGCACAACCTGCAATCACAAGGAAAACACACCAAGTAGTAAAACACCAACTATCAGAATTACAAACTTATTTACAAGTTGAAGACTGTGAACATAAAAAACTTTGAGTAACGGACCTAAGACATAAATTTATGTAATTTAGAAAACACAGATAGCACCAGTGCTCTCTTGAAGTACTAAAGCAAATTAGTACTGAAAAAAAGTTCACTCTAGATACCACAAGAGAAATGGTTACATATCCATACCTATTGATGGCTGAAATATT
This sequence comes from Metallyticus violacea, assembly GCA_030762175.1. Taxonomy (NCBI): domain Eukaryota; kingdom Metazoa; phylum Arthropoda; class Insecta; order Mantodea; family Metallyticidae; genus Metallyticus; species Metallyticus violacea. Next base: position 1,933,657 of record CM060838.1, read on the forward strand.
AATAAAGAAAGCTCAGGTGCTGAAACAGAGCATAAACTATTGTATTTACGAAGCTGTTGACAATGGAATGGTAATATATCCTAAACTTAGGTATTCAATTTTTTACACTAAACTCCACTTACTTCCATAAAAGTAAGACGCATTTTGGGAGAATCTCTCCCATCTTTAGTTGCTCACTGAACCGCTGTTACTCGAAACGATGACTAGACAACCAGATGTTCCTGTGGTGGCCTCTTTTGGTTAAAGTAGGAAGTTGCTGAGTTCATCCATAAGAGGAAACTTGAAATTCATTAGGTTTTTTTCTATTTTTTAATATGAAAATTTTTTCCCAAGTGGATAACTCCAATGGGTTGTGAAGACATTTCAGCAGTTTAATTCTTGGTTTTATTTCATGATTTTTGGTCCAAAAGTGAGCTACTACTGCCGATTTATCCACCTGCTTAAACCAAATATTCCTAAAATGTTCTTTCCTCCGAATTTCCAAATTTCTCTTTGTTTTGCCTATGTAGCCCTGTTCACAATCTGCACATTTTATTTCGTAAATTTCTAATTTCTGTTCTGTTGGTATGGAGTCTTTTACTGAGCTACCTAATAAATTCTTGATGTTGTATCCGTTCTTTTGGGGCTAACATTATCCCATGTTCTTTCAAATTTTCTTGAACTTGTGGTAAATTGGTAGGTGAAACTTTTGAATTTGTATTCTTCTTTTGTGTTTTTCAGTGTGGAAACTTCCCTGATCCCTTTTTGTCTTTTAGATTTATTGATAATTTTTATCACTGTGTCTTTGTTCAAACAATTGATTATTTATTATTTTTATTATTTTCAGGAGAGATTCTCCCGAAATGCATCTTACTTTTATGTAAGTAAGTGGAGTTTAGCGTAAAAAATGAATACCTAAGTTTAGAGCATAAACTGTTTACCTATTAAATTAAAATAGGAAAAATAAATAATTTTGATGCTGAATCAGAAGCAATTTAGCTCTCCTTAATTCAGTTAAGAATATCAAAATTTAATTAAGTAGTTTTGAATAGCGGGAATTTTCACAGTGAAATACAGTATAATATTCAAATTATTATTTAAGAAATCAGTCAAATTTCACTAATTTTGTTTCACTTACTTGGACATGTTTCAAAGGCTGTTGCCTTCATCTTCAGCATGATTCCATTGTCTGTTTCTCAGTGTGGTATTAAGATGTCGCTCTTTGGATTTTATGAAATTAGTGATGAGGTTACTATTGTTTGGGAGATCAAAATTAACAAATTGTAAATGAAAAATGGAAAGAGGATGCAATAAAACTACTCAACCTACAAGATAGCACTGTTAAATTCACAATGAAAATAGAAAACAACAAGGCTCTTCCCATCTTGGATATAAAAATTATAAAAAAAGGCAATAATCTGGAATTTGACATATTTAGAAAAAATACCTACACAGATAATTATATAAAAAACAACAGCCAAAATTCCAAAACAACATAAACTCACCATAATCAATTCAGATTAATAAAGCTACCAATAAACAAGACAGAATACAATTCCTAGTACCATAAAATCATAGATATAGCACAGAAAAATGGCTACACAATAGATCAGGTAAACAAAAAAACAGAAAAATTCAAAAAAACAAAAACAAATAAAAGATATCACCATACTAAACAGCTACAAAGGAGATCATATATATAAGCAATTCGCATTCCAGTATGGGCACACCAAAAATTCCAGAAGATTTTTAAAGAAGCAAAAATAATTTTGGCTCCAGTAAACAACTGTAGTTTAAAAAACCAACACAAAAGACAAAATTCTGCCAAGAAAACAATCAGGCATTTACGAAATTGGTTGCAAAGATTGCAATATGAAATGCATAGGCAAAACAAAAAGAAATATTACCATATGGTTTAAGGAGCACATGAGACATGTAAAATATAAACACTTGGAAAAATCAGCAATAGCAGACCATGAATTCCAAAAGGGACCAAAAGTCTTAAAAGCTCTTCAAAAACCCATAGAATTAACAGTGTGGGAAATATATATTCATAAACAAAAACAAGAAAAATTTAGTTAATTTTGATCTCCCAAACAATAGTAATCTCATCACTAATTTCGTAAAATCCACAGAGCGACATGTTAATACCATGCTGAAGATGAAGGCAACAGCCTATGAAACATGTCCAAGTAAGTGAAACAAAATTTGTGAAATTTGAGTGATTTTCTGAATAATAATCTGTTATATTTAAATAAGTATTTCTGATGGAGCAAACTTTACTTAAAAAAAAAAAAAAATTAGAAACCTGTGCAGTAATTTATATAAGAAGTAAAATAAAAAGTTAACAAAAATGAGTACAATTCCAGTTGGTTCCCTCACTTGAGATCTCTATGGAAATTAAATAGCAGATATAGCAAAAAAAGAAACTAAGATATCAAAAGATAACATTAAAAAGTGTAGTTAGCAATAAAACAATAAAATTTGGCAAAACATAGATAATGAATGAAATATTGGAAGAAATCAAGAAATTAGGCTGTAGTAACTATTAAAACACAGGACATGACTGTCTGGCAAAACATTTAAACAGATACAGATTGTAGACTATGACAACTGCACTTTGTGCAGCTACCTAACAATAACGGATAATGACTTTTTAAATCACTTAAAGTTTATATTACAACAAAATAAAAAAGAGACTTATTGGCATTATACCCAGATGATGGGGAATGGTTAAATAACATGGAAAAAAATAACATTATTTTATTTGCATATTAGGCGAGATAAATGATTGAAAATCTCTTTTAAAAAATAAGAGTAAGTTTATTCTATTGTTTGGTATTTTATAATTTTTAGGGAGGGGAGGCATGCTACCGCTTCTGCAGATGTGGAGTGTTTGCAACAGAATGCTTATTTGCAGAAAACCTTAAGTTCATTTCTGTAATGTGCAACATCTTAAAATACAAAAACTGCACATGGTCATTTAAGAAAATACAATCTTTGCAAAAAATATGTTTTTTTTAATGGTGTTATTTTTTATTTATGAAATATATCATAAATAAGACACTGCAATAGTTATTATTCATTATACATTCATTTATAAAAATAGTTTACAGCCCAAAAGAGAATTTGAACAATACAGTTTAATATGGTCCCTTGTACATGGTATAAAATGCATTATGTATATAGGCTATCATAATTAGGGAATGAAGTCTAAACACCAAACATTGCCTAGATGTTACTACAGGTTTAAAGAACTGTAGCTGTATGATGCAGTTGACTGTAATGGTGTACCTATAGAAAATAAAGACACCACATGAAAGGAGTTCTGATTTGATGTGCGTGATGTAGTCCTTCACACATTTGGTATCAAAAGTTCCATCCCTAATGATTATACAGGTCTACAAATACAGACATTCTGAAAAATATAACTTTACTAATGTTTAGTACTATTATCATTCCGCATTTTACATGAAATATATATATTTTTAAATTTCACAACTATTTAAAATGATACACTATGGGTAACTTATTTACACACTTCACTAACTATGTTTTTCTAAGTTGGAACAGAAGTCAATGGCTGAGGATGGGAATGCTGGTTCCCGAAACATTGTTCCAACTTAGAAAAACATAGTAAGTGAAGTGTGTAAATAAGTTACCCATAGTGCATCATTTTAAATATAATAGCTTCACTGTAAACAGCTTCAAAAATTATACATATAATTTACAACTATTGTCTAATAACAGTGGACATTCATTCTGCAGAAAGACACTCCTGCTTGAAACTTGAAGCAAAGTTTCAGGATTTATTTACAACATATCTTTGCTCTCTACAATCAATATGTCTTAACCTTAAGAAATTCTTTTGGATTTCAGGTAAAGATACAGGTGGTCAGTGATGAGCTAATACATTTACAGAATAGTTAGTTAGCCAATGTCTATCCTAGGAAATTCTGTTGGTTGCATTGACTAGTAGACTTTGGTAAGTTGGTATGAGCCTGGAACACCTTCTGTCTCTGTGCTATCTGGCATTCAATTTTTCAGGCTTTGTAGTGGCAAAATGGGCAATGGGGACATGTAAATATGATAACCATTGTGCACTAGCAGGCTAATCTATCAGCACTAAATCAACAACCAAAAATCCTGGATGTGATAGTCAAAAAGTAGTTTGTTTCACTTGGACATTTTCAATGAAACTTTAAGGGGCATGGGGAACATATATGTCCCCATTTTGCTAATTATGACTTCAGTTCTGTCAAGCCTCATTAATTGCAAGAATTCTGTAGTTCTCTCTTTTGAACTGTTAAAGATGATTCTGTATGATGCTCACTCTGGTTGTCATCTCTTAGGGTGAGTTGATAAAGCACCCAGAGCACAGAAATTTTTCTTTTTCCTAGTGAGTGAATCAAAATATGGTGAACAGTCACAGTAGATAAGCAGACCTGTTAAGTTATTTAATTGACTGTCATACAATGAATCTCTTTGATATGCATTACAACAATGAGAACTAATGCTTGTCCCTTGCCATTGAGGTCAGCTATAATTTTTGATACTATTTAACTTCTCCCAAGACTGCAAGCCCATTGTAATTATGCTGCAATCAAAGAGTTCCTTTCCTACAAGGCAGCATGGATGTGTGTTAGAATTTCTCCCTGTAGAGTTTTGATTTTCATGTACAAGCACCTGTTTAACACCATGATTTGATCTGGAGAGTTGTAGGCATTCGCTTCTGAATTTTCCCACATCTACTTGAAAGTACTTGAGTCCATCAGCTCTGAGGAGAGTGTGATGTTACACTAACATAACACAATCATTTTCCTGATTGTATCATCTAATGTCATTATAAATTTACATGTGCAGAACTTATGGTAGGAACTTTGTATATTTTAAAGTATTACAGGCATATTTACATTATTCAGTGGTGATCTAGGCTACAGATCGCAGCTCTGAATCCAAGTCAGGATTTCATTTTCAATGAATATTCAGGAAGCAGTGCCTACTTTATCTTATAATAAAATTTCCAAATCAAACTCCTAGGTGTGCAAATTTCTGATATCAAATATATCTCAATTCCAAATAAGGATACTCAGAAGTTTTAGAAATGAATATGCTTCATGCCAACACTAATATGCTGCAGCTGCAATAAAGGAATATAAAATCCAAATACTTGTCTTGGTAAGAAATATGACAGTTTTCTTGAATAGAGCTTGATTTTTATAACAGCTGTGTTCTATTTTCTCACACAATCATAATAATACAGATATCTTAATATTAAAAACATGTGTTCAGTTAATTCACAGAACGACTGCAATTAACTGGCAACAGTAAGAAAATTTATCATCATAAAAAGAAACAAAAGAGTTCTATATTCTTCAAACAAAATAACTGCTAGACAATGTATAAAGGTTGCCCAAATGAAAAAAACACTCATAGGATCATTACTTAACTAGGCAGAGCTTTGTATTTCTCTGGTGAGTGGCATTGTATATAAGAAGTATGATATGATCTGAGGTGTAATGTGATGTTTACATATGCAGAAGCCTATTGAATTGAATTGAATATGTTCACAACAGAAATTCATCCAAATGGGTCTAGTGAACAGTAATTCATTAGATATTAGTGCAGCTGAAATTTATCGCCATATGAGCAATATTTATGGTGAATGCAGGTCTGTCAAGCACCATAGTTCAGATAGTGTGGTGCATTTTGTGACAGAGGACATGCTCAATCTGGTCAAGCGCACTTAGAAAACCTTGAAAGAGAGAATTTCCAAAACACCACCTGGGAGATTGCAGAAACATTATCAATGAGCAAGGGAACTGCTCATACCATTCACCATTAATAGTTGAGATATCACAAGGTTTGCATGCAGTGGGTCCGCAAGCATCTTTCTGAGGATCAGAAGGCTTGGCTGCATTACCAAACAGGGGGGAGTCAGTTTCTTTGAAGATTGGTTCTGCAGTAAATACAGATGTCTTCACTCAGAGTATTTATAGCCTTGTGAAGCGCCGGGAGACTTGCTTTAACAGACCAGGTGATTATGTGTAGTGGATATGTCACCCATTCTTACTTCCTGAATGTTCATATATTCTAACTAATAAATCATTACAGAAAGAAAAAAGGAGTCTCACTTTCATTTGGGCAAACCATTATTTAACAAATCTTCTCCATCTTTCAACAGTTGTCAAAAGCTCATCCAGAAGATAAAGCTCTGGAACCCAATGTCTGCTTTATTTTTCAGTCTAGTCTCGTTTAAGATCTACATTGGTTTTGCTAGCATTTTTGCAATGCTAAATCTAAGTCTCATAGAAGCATTTTTCAAGTTATTAAAATTTGCACAGCTCTAATGTTATCATCAGCACCAAACATTGCCCAGTCAACCTTTTCAATTTTCAGAACAGAACAATTTTATGATGCATGAAACAAGGATTGCAAATGAATTCATTCCACCAAATTATTATCTGTTATCCTTCATCTGGTACATTAGATCTTAAAGTCTTGAAGTCATGGTACTATGATGAAACACACATACACAAAAGGGGCAGGTGTTTCTGCAATTCTAACTCCCATTCGTGGAAGACAGCCATGGCAAAAACTCATGTATGAATGAAAGAAATATCCTGGTGGAAAATCACTACTATGGAAAGCTTTTCAGATACCTAACCTTCAAAGCATCTTGTAACTTTCTCAACAGAGCATTAAAATATTTCCAATATGGACTGGTCCTATATTACACCTTATGCATCTCAGAGTAACTTTGTAAGCTTTCCAAGCTGATGGGATGGGCTTTGCCTGCTTAGGAGCAAGAGAACATCAATTGTCTGGACTGATCTTTGGTCTGCAGAAACCTTCATCATCTATAAACCCATCTTGGTCATTTTATTAAATTACAGACTTTGTCTAAATCCCTGCCAAAGTCTCTGAGGATCACAAGTGCACTTTGTGCATATTTTCCTGCCACCATCTCCACCTGCCTGCCCAATTAAGAGTCATCTTTAGTGTTTGTTCTTCCATGCCTTAATTCACCTATGGCACAGGAAGGTGTACCTTCTCCTAAAATGTCACCAGGCCTCATGAATGTTCTTGGACTGTAACTCTTTTCAGGTAGATATTTGATCATTGATCTGAGCTCTTCTTTCTTCATTTTCTTGCATTTAGCAACATTCTAACCTTCACAAAAAAGAACTGAAATAAATTTAATAACAAAAACTAGCTAAAATGTATTAAAAGATATGCATTACAGATTTCCAAAGTTATTTTCAGAATGGATTACTGTCATATAGACCTCAAGGCTTATGGGATTACCCACATGGCACCATGTTATTTTTAGATTTTTGCTTTATTTTCTTATCACACAGAAAATATATTATGTGTAGGGTTATTATAAATTAATGTACAACTTTGAGGATTTATTATAAAGAAACTATTTTAATAACCATTGATATGAAAGCTCTTAATCAGTACACCAGTACTTTTGCACAGCTACAGCAGTATAATGTTACTGCCATTGAAACCATAGCTTGTCTATTACATGAACATATGATGTATGCAATGCTGCTGTCACACTGAATATTTGTGATGTAAGTAAAGTTGAAGAGTTTTCCTATTCTATAATATCTCAATGCTATAAAAAGTGGTTGTATTATAATAATGCTCAAAGTTATTCCATTAATTTAGAATAACCTGTACTTCTGAGTTGTGCCTAAGTTTATGCTTATTTGTATTAACATTCAGAAAGTATTATTACCCTGTTAATTCTCTTCAATTTTATTTCTGGTCAGTCTGAAAGTAAACTTTACTTCTTTAGGAGTGAATTTGTTCCTTCAACATAAAATTGTATCCTTTGAAACTGTGATGGTGATGATGTTAACCAAGACTGTAGCTGAGATGCTCATTTAGACTGTGATGGAGTGTAGTACATAGCATCCAAAAAAAATCTTGTGAAATCACCAACTATGGAACGGTCCGGAATACTGTGCGACATTCCATACATAGCAAACTGAAAAAATAAACAAAATAAAATTAAACATTTGATTAATTATTCTCTTTAGGGTAAAAATATTAATGCAATGATATTGCATTATTGCATACTCTTACTTTTCCTTCCACTGGTTTTTTCAGATCCTTCATGATGATTTCCAATTCTTCTTCTACATCTGACAGGAAGCGATCTGCAATTCCAGGGGCTGTATGCATGTATGTGACACACAGATGTAGCCTGTACGAAAAAGGTAAATGTTTAATTTTGCATATTAAGGGGCAAATATGAATTATAAAAAGTCAAATCCAGATAAAAATCAATATGAATAGGAAAATTGTCAGCAAAGAGTACAACTGAGTAGACTGTACATTTAAACCTGCTCCATTTAAAACCCATGTTTAAGTGCCCAGTTGTGTTTTAGTAAAACCAATGCAATTAAGGCATTTCTGCTTAATCTAATGTAATATTTGCTCTTCACTTTAGATTTTTTAGATCATAAATATTAATTTATGTGCCTAAAACAGGATTATTCACCCAATTAATACAAGTGAAATTGTTAAAACAAGCTCTAAAAATTTAAAGTTCTTCCTCTAAAATGAAACATTTTAACTCATATTATTCAACAAGTAAAACAATTTATAATTTAAAAAGAAATATTTATACAGACATAAAATGACTATCCAGCTGCTGATAAAAAAAAAAGTTTAATGTTTACATTTGTCATCAAGCTTTTGAATAAACTAATCCTTAGGCTCAAAATTAATTAAATCCCTCAAAAGCAACCTACACAGACATTCTATGTTGCTGTTAATTGAATTTTGATTCTTCATAATGCTAGGAGAGAGAATAACTGAATAATAGATTATTTACAAATTACAATTAGCTTTATATCAGTTTCTATAATCAGTGATGCAATAAATTATGAAAGTTTAAACCTTTTCTAAGGCTTAATGTAATCTTTGTCTCTGAAAACTATATTGACTAATATCATATGTGCCTCTTTATTTGTTACATAAAATAAGGATTATCACTATTACTTTTACAACTAAAAGTATCTACTGCCAAGTGTCTGCTTGTCAGCTGGCAAGTCCGGGTTTGATAAACGGTTTTAATAGTTAGGTTGAATGAGTTTTTTTTTTAAGTTTTCACTCTGAACAGGAAATGCCACATAATTACACATTATAATCTCATTAATTCATTTTGATGTTTTATAGGAGGAAGGAAAAATTTGCAAATAAAAACCCAGAGATATTCACAAATAATGCTGCTGTAATATAATCAGCATTTTCTTGCTAGTGCCATGCAATATTAATGTCTTCAACTTTAGGAAAAAAAATATTTTAGGAAATAATAAGCCCTCAAGATTTAGTTGGAAAGGTGTTTTGCATCAAATATCATGGGAGAAAAAGAATTAACTTCTAACACAATGCTCTTAAATTTAACAAATTTCAATAAACTAACAACTTGAACCTTAACTTAGAGAGTATACCAAAGGAATTTTCACCAAAAACCCCCTTGCTTGTCTTCTAAACTCAAGATCGTGGGTTCAAACCAAGCCTGGATCGATGGATTTTTTTGGGCATAAAAATCCAAAGTATGGCTTCCTTTGGAAGGGAAGTAAAGCCGTGGGTCCAGTGTTGTATATTTACAGCACAAAAAAGAACCTGAATCCTGAAAGAAGAGACCTTTGAGCAAAATTTGTTGGCCATTTCACGCCCTGAATAGAATGGGACACTGATGACCTGAGATGTTAAAGAGCATCAGTTAATAAACCAAATCAACAAAAAACAACACCAAAAACCAAAAAGAAGAATTCCTCAACTACTTTCACCAAATCATTACTAAAAATGAAAAGGAATAACTCAAAAGAAAATTCCCATGGATTCAAGCATAATGAAAAGAAAAATCCTTATTTAACTATCTTCAAAATAGCTCAAAAACAGTAATAAACAATACCCAAATTCACAATAATATATACATAATTGTACCCAAAACAAAAAGAATTCCTTATTTACTTTCTTAAAGATGCCTGGATTAAAAAAACAATTTTAGCAAAGGAGTTCATAATTTCCCAATTTCAATACAGAATTATTTAAGCAAAGAAATATTTGGACCAATATCCCCCCAAAAATTGTCATTAAGAACACCAAAGAGATGCATGGCAATTACAGTCAAACTAAGGCAGTCATTGTGGTATCCAAAATGAAAAGACATTCTCCACAAGGTAGTTTGGTGAATAAGTCACCCTCTAAACCCTTGGCATTAAGCTTGAAGGCAGCCAGAATGGAAGAATGATTCCATGTGTTGCAATCAATCTGCCACCTGCTCTAACCAATGAGCAATAATAATTATTTTACAGGAAATTCCAAAGAAGTGTGTATTGTATTTAGGAGGAAAGGAAGAAAAGCAGGATTATTCACTCCCACAAAATACGGGGAAAAGCCTGCACATTAATATAAAAAAACTTTTTAAAAAAATGTAAATTATGATACTGTAAAAGGTGGAAGAGTGAATGGTTAAAAAAGAACCAAAATTGCAATATTATAGTAATGTTTTTGCTGTTTGTTAATTTGCTTATATTATACAACTGTTTTATGTTTAGCATCACATATTTTCCTGATAAATTGATCCATTTTTTTTTTAATTCTAACCTCTTCCTAAGGGTATTTGCATTCTAAAATGTGTGTTAATCATTATCTCTTAATCCACTCATTGGGCATTTTTCCAGATTTTTTTTAGCACTTTCAGTTTTATAGCTATCACTCAGCTCATGTAAATCCTTCTCTATATACACTCAAGGCTATTTTATTACAAAAACTAGCACAAATTTTTTGTACTTCAATATGTTCAATTTTAGATTTATTTCTTTACAAAATCCATTTTTCATATCAATTCCCATATTGCTCCTATATCAATTTTGTCAAAAACTTCTTTAATCTTGTAAACCTGAGGCTCAGCTTTCCTGTAGTTTAAGAATATTTTGCTTCTCTATATATCAATATTACAATACTTTTTCCAGTATTGCAATTCTCCCTAGTTTCCATCTGTGCAACTTTGGTGAAGCTATTGGCAAGCCCACAATTTGTTTACAAAAATTTCTATGAATTAAATACAGATTTAGCCAAATTTTCCCTAAACTCCAACACTCAACTCAATATAACAATTAGCTTCTACTACAGCAAGATAAACTTCCCCCAACCAATTTATTTGCATTCCTGATATTTTGTTTATACATGCCTCTATGTTTCAAAAAAGTTTCCTTTTAGCATCTTTTTATTCTGATCATTCCATCCACTATTACTATTTAAGCTTGCTCCTAGATAATCAAATCTACTAAGACTCTGCTCCTTGCCAATAGCATTTCCCATCTTTTTCAGTCTATTACCTTCTTAAATACCATAATTTATTTATTAATATAAACTCCATTAATTACAAAAACCTACTATTGCTTCGATTGTTTTCATTAATTCCATATTGGTAATGATCCTTCTACCAAATCATTGGGAAAGATTTGACCCAGTATTTCTATATTGTTGATTTTGGTTGGCCTAACTTATTACCACTAAAATATCATTAATAAAAAAATTGAATAATGCAGTACTTAACTTGCATCCTTATCTTAACCCTAAAGTATTTGGAATAATTCTTGTTGAAAGTAGTCCAGGAATTCTTCCCTTTTATGTTTTAGGGTGAAAATTCCTTTGGTATACTTTCTATGTTGTTGTTGCTGTTGCTGCTGTTGTTGTTATGCAAACTTTATTATTTTAAACATTCTTTGTAAAGAAAATATCTATAAACCCATTGTTTACATCCTTTCCACTCAATTTAAACCAAGTGATTCATGATTAATTGTATTAAAAGCTTTTCTAAGTCCACAAATAACATACACATCCCTCTTTTTGAACTTACATACTTATATACTAATGTCATTATCACAAAAATAATCAACATGCTCTCTTATTTTTCCTAAAAACTGTTGGTAATTCTGATAACTTACATTCATCTTATGCTGAAATTTGTAGTCTTTTAGCAAATATATTTTTGCTAGCACCGACAGCAAACTAATCTCCCTATAACCTCAACTTGGGTATTCATTTTTTACACTAAAATCCATGAATACCTAAGTTCAGGTTATATTGCCACTCCATTGTCAACAGCTTCATAAGTACAATATTTAATCTCCTGTAGTTAGCTGGGCTATTAACATTTCCTTTGTTTTTAAACATTGGTGCAATTATTGACATTTTTTGTCTCTTTGGGACAATATCTCTTCAAATATCAAATTTAGAGCCTTACTAAAAGGATCAATCTATTTTCATTCATGCTCCAAGGTCTCCAAAATTCCCCATGTATTCCATCAATAACACATGTTTTATTTCTCTTTAATTTTCTAATTTTTTTTTCTTAACATTGGCTATTTTGATCCCTCTGTCCAATTGCTTTAATAAAAACCATTCCTCTGAATTTATATTCTTTTCAATTACTTTCTCTTTATACATTTTCTTAACTAGAGACAATTATTTTGCTGTTATTAGCCCTTGCTCTATCATACAGCTTGTGACAAATTTTTTTTCCCTATCCTTTCTTTTTTACCTCCATAAGGCATTTGTAACCTCACCTTTCATCAATTACTTAAAATACTGAATCCATTGAGTTGTGTGATTTTATTCAGAAAAATGTCTTTCTTATAAGTTCTTTTAATTGTTGCCAAAATTGTTTTACTATCCCCTGTATTTGCTGCCATGTGAATCTTATAACAAATTTTCTTTCCCCATTTTTTCTTTTTTGTTCCAGTTAACACTTACATTTTCACCTCATAATTAGAAACAGTTGTCCTTTTACTTCATATTTGCATCTCCTTGTATCTCTTTTTACCCTTTCTTTCATCATTTTATACCACCCTTCCCTATTATGTCTGACACCTTCCTTTGTCCTATTCTTTTACCAGCCTGTTTCACGTTCAACATTAACTGTTCTACTGAAACCTCTACCTTCCCTTCCTTCAGTGAGCATTCTACATTAATTTCAATCCTTCTTTCTTGGTTCAAGTCCAATACTTTGCCAAAGAACTCCTCCTCCTTTTACTTTCATTTAAAGCTCTTACCATACTCATGTGCATTCCCTCTACTGTTACTGCTAAATCTCAGAATTACTGGAAAATGATTACCCCTTACAATTTAATGTATTACCTTGAAATTCATAAGAAACCTATCAATTTCATTAGAACACAACATATAATTAATGACATTATATCCATTTTCATTTATAAATATAAACTCGGCAGGCTGATCCCTTCCTCTTTGACCATTACATATTATAAGATTATGTTCTTCACAAACTTAATTAATTTCCCTCCTCCTTAATTATATTTATCCTTACTGCTTCTCTGTTCTATTTGATTTTTCTTATCCATATTTCCTTCCAAATCAGCCATCTGAATCTGTTCTTCTTTTACTCTAACATTAAATTTTCCTACAATTAGAAATTCAACACCTAAGTACTTATTTTCTAATTCTTCCACATTCTTCCCTATAATTTCAAATATATTAGGATTATAAAAGTCTGATGACCCTGGTGCACTGTATTCTTCTCCTATACACAATTTACTCTTCTCTTTAATAACTGCATATAATATTAACCATAAAATCATTTCACTTCCTAGCCTCTTTTCTTAAATGGCCTGTCCTTCTTTGTAAAAACACAAATTCCTTTGGATAATCATCCTTTCCCTTTCTTTCACATTTTCCATAATACTCAAAGTCAGTTAATTCCACCACCCTGTTTTTGGTAGTCATATCTCAACAATTGCAATAAAGTCTCCCATCATTAACACCTGTAACATATCTCCCTTATTTAACTTGTCCAATAAACCTTCAACATTCCAAAGAATTACCACCAAGGTATTTTCTCATACCTATAATTTTTTTTCCCACTCTAAAGTGATCTAATTTCGACTTTGTGCTTGTAACTTTTGCAACCTGATTTTTTGGCATCATCTTGCATTTCAAGTATACTCCCCAAAGCAATGACAACACACTCAAACCTTCTATGTCCTTCCAAATATCCAATGTATCCTGCATTGCATTTGCATTTCTTCTTGCATCTTCTATCAGCTGTTTGTGCAGAGACCTGCCTCTTTCTACCCAAGACCATCCGCCAATTTTAGTTATTGTAGCAACAGTGAATTTTAAATGCAAGTGTTAATCAGCACAAGAAAATGGAAATAGACAAAATTACATGCAACAGGACTATGATGAAGATCAAAGAAATTGTATAAATATGTTTTTTAGAAAAATGAAAGAATCAAGGGATAAAGGGAAAAATGCATTTGTTAAAGGACTATAGCTTTACATTGATGGAAAAAGACAGGATTTATTATTTATTTGTGGACGCTCTTTAACATCTCAGGTCATCAGTGTGAGAAAGACAGGAAATAATGGATCAGCAAAAAACTGAGAGACAAGCTGAAGTAGAAGTACAACAAAACCGAAGGAGGGGAAAGAGGTATATGCAGGAAGGAGACATGGAGGGGAAAGCAGGTAGCTGCACGACGTCACTGAGAAGGATGGTCACTCCAGACAAGAAAGAGAGAAAAGAAGCAGCGGCCTTGGCCTTGGCAGCAGCTGGTAAACAAATGCATGAAAGGGGGTTAAAAGTTGTGTCAATATCTGAGGGGAGCATCCTATAGGTCAGAGACATTATAGAAAATGCAGCTGCAGGTGGAAGTGTAATGACAAGGCATACAGCAAAGTTGGACAGTGTTAGATAGGGGTTGGAAATTAAGGCGATATTCTGGAATGCAGAAGGATTAAAAAGCAAAATAATTAGTGGTGAGGTGTCTTTGGATGACATGTTAGTAGCGATCAAAATGTGGATTCATGACGAGGAAAGTGTGGAGGTAGACAGTGCTGTTTATCTTATTATGATTTAAAGTAAAACACTAAAAATCATGTCGTCACATTAAAACTCTCTTTAAGTTTCACAAACACACTTATAAAAGTAATTTTGCCAAAAAATCAGGTTGTGTTTGTGAAACTTAAAGAGAGTTTTAATGTGACGACATGATTTTTAGTGTTTTACTTTAAATCAAAATAAGGTTAACAAAAGTTTCACTGTGTGGATTCCGACATTCCGTAAACATAGTGCTGTTTATACTTGGAGAAGTAGCAGAAATGAAAGAACAGAGCTTTATCAACCCCCTTGAAGAAGAGTAATGAAATGTATGAGCAAAGAAGGAAATAGTACATTTAGTTTTATGGTTAAGAATCAAGAATAAGTTCTGAAAGTGAACTTAGCATTGTATATAACTCAAAAGGGGTATTAGATTTCTGTGATGAAGAGCTGTTTATTAATTTAAGTAAAAATATGGAGAAATTAAAGAGGAGAAATTCAAGTGTAGAATTTATACTAGTGGGGGATTTGAATGCAAGAATAAATGAGGGGGGATAAATAAATTAGTGGAAATGGAGAATGAAAGTGGATGGGAGAAAGATATATCAATTATGAGGAAAAGCAGGAATAAAATATGTGATAGGGAGGGTAAAAAGCTGTTAGATTTTGTAAAGTTAACAATTTGCTAGTGTGTAATACAGCATAGGGGAAGATTTGGAAGGCGAATTTACATTTGTAAGTACAAATGGGCAAAGTGTCAAGACTACATATTGTGTAGTGAAGGGGTGGATGAGAAGTATTCAAAGAAAAATTTGCAAAAGTGACCTTCCTTTAATAATGAAATTGCTTATAAATGAACAGGGGATAAAGTGCAAAAAAACAAGTGAATGCAGAGAGGGTATGGGATCCAAAATGGAAAAACAATATTGTAGCAATTAAAATGTGATAGAGGGTGGGAAAGAAGTAGGAGTATGGATAAATATTAAGGAAGAGCAAGGGGCAAGTGAACTAGGAAAGTGAAGAAAGAAAAAGTAGGCGAAACATCGCTTTAACCCATGTTGAAGACCAGAATGTAATGAAAGATTTAAATAAATATGCTATTCTGTTCTACTGTGAAAAAAATTATAGATTATGATAAATTTCTTTCTACCTCTCCAAGAGCCACATTTAACTTATTGTTCGTGATATTGACAACATGTATTTGATGGTTATGATGGTGGCAGAAACCAGATTCTAACAACTAGGACATGTGAATGTTAAAAGTTTAGTAAGTTAGTACATTTTGTTGGGGAAGGGATAATAGAGACTGAAGGTGATTCTTTATTCTTGAAGTTTCCAAGTATTGTGGCATATGGAGGGCTTAATTATTTAATATTATTGATAATATGGTGGGTTGACAATGTAGTGTGAGGATATATATTATTTGTCTTACGAAGCTGTTGACAATGGAGTGGTAATACATCCTAAACTTAGGTATTCATTTTTTACACTAAACTCCATTTATTTACATAAACCCATTCGGCCAAATTTCTATCCTTGAGAGTTGCTTATTTCTTAGGGCCTTATACACACTAAAACCCTGATTATTGGTGTATAAGAATCCTGTTTAACTAATATTAGATAACTACTCTCATACCCTCCCCTACTCATTCCATCCTCCTTTCACTATCTGACAATTTTATTCTCAAGCACATTTCCTAAGTATTTTATACCCATAACCATTTTTGTCTTACCTTGCCTATAATTTTTCCCAGTTTCTTAATGTTTTCATCTGATTTTAAATTTAAAATTCTCCTATCTCTCATTTCATCTGGTAGGTTTTCCCATTTTCATAATAGGAACTCTTCCCTCCAAAACTTAGTTTGCTTACATTCTAGTATACAATGCCAAGTACTATATGGTTCTGCACACATAGGACATTTCCGCTTAGTGTGCCCAATTTTTAATCCACTTAAATATTTTACTCCTGTTCTAAACCATGCCAACCCTTCCCTTCCTACCTTATCACAAATTTCAATATATCTTTCTCTTTCCCACACATTTTTTAGTGTACTATATAATTTCAGAGATTTTTTGGTGTTAAAATTTCCAAAATCCTTTACCCAATCTTTCTCCCTCATACCATACTAGTCCCAAGCCTGCTTCTTGTAGGATATTTTGGATTTTAAATAACCAAGTTTCTCTCCCCTTAATTTCACCTTGTGCTACCAAACACTGATTAATAATATTCTCCTCCTATAGTCTCCCTATTCTATAACAATATTTCAATACTCTTTCTATGACCTTGCTTTTATAGCCCAATCTTCCTAGTTCCATTAGAGCAACTTCGTTAGGTGAAGATCTAGGTAAGCTTAGAACAATTCTACAAAATAATTTATTTATCATATTTATCCCTTTCCATCCTTCATCTGGCTCCCAAATTTCTATTCCATACATCATTCTGCTCTCCACTATTTAGCCATATATTCTCTCTAACCATTTTACTTGCATATTTGGAATTTTGTTTGCACAAGATCTGATTACACTCATGATTACTTTTCCTTCTGCTACTGCTTTCCTTTTTTGATTGCTCCATTTCCCATTACTAGACAATCTAACACCTAAATAATCAATTTTCTTGACAACTCCAATTTCTGTGCCCTCCCTCCATCATTTTTCCGGTTTTTTTAATTTGAAACCTTTTTTTCATCACCATAATCTTAGATTTGTGTTTATTTTGTAAAAAAAAAGTATGTGATGTATGAGAAATAAATACTACTACTACTACTTACATAAAATAAGATGCGTTTCAGGAGAATCTCTCCCATCTTCAGTTGCTCACTGAACTGCCATTACTTGAAACCAAATGAACAGGGGCTCAGTAAGCAACTGAAGATGGGAGAGATTCTCCGGAAATGTGTCTTATTTTTATTTAAGTTAATGGAGTTTAGTGTAAAAAATGAATACTTAAGTTTAGGATAGGATATATATTGTTGGCCACATAGAGTAAGTGAAGTTTCATTGTTCCATTGTTGCTTCAACAATTTTTTCAGTCAATCTAGAGCATGGGAGGTCAGAGAGAGAGGATTCTACACCATCAGCTCTAGGATGGGTTATCTTATCAATGCCCAACATGAGTGTAGGAAATTATTATTTATGTTATTAAAACGATATAATTGAATTTAAGAGTTTCAGAGATTACCTGAATTCAAAATTTCCTGGTTTTCATTTACTTTTTGGTTAGGACATTTATTATATAAATGATTTTTTTTAAATGTGTCTGGCCATGTTGTAATGAAGAATGAGAAATAAGCAGGTAGTTCATTAATAGGATGTTACAACTTACTTAAACAAAATCTAAATTATACATAGGGCTACACAGCAGTTTTTATTAGCAATATCTGAAGAGAAAGATGCCATTAATTAGCATTTTATTATATCAGGCAAACAAAAGTAAGAATAGGAGATTTTTCACAACATCCTTACATACGAACAGCAACACAGGAGGCTGCTGCTGACAGCTTCAAGTAAATGCATCTAACTTGTGTAATACATCAGCTTAAAAATTGTAGGATTCATGATATGGAGCATATAGAAACTAATGACAGTACCATAGACATAACCTCAAAAGTCTTAAATAGCATTTAAATTAATACTTTGCATCTCATGCTGTTTAACTTACCCTGCTGGAAATTGCAAAGGATTGAGGTTCCAGCCTCGTCTACTCAGAGCATCTGATAACCTGTATATATGGAATATATCTGAGCCAATGGCTATTACAGAAGTTGCTGGAACTCCAAATACAAATAGTCCATCCATCTTATTTAGCCTAAAAAAAATAAAGGAAATCAAGGAATTAATCATAACTGATCAAATACCTTAATAAATTGTCGATAATTTGAATTTCCAAAAATATTTTATACAAAAGTAAAAGTTACTTATACTATAAAAGTGAGGGAACAAAACAAGTAATTTTAATGAAATGCTCTTTTGAAATCAGTATCTAGAAAGTAAATACATTTTTAATGTATGGTCAATTTGCTAATTGTAAAATAACAACATAGATTTGAGGGAGTATGCTGAATAGCATAAATGCAAACAATAGAATAAAATAATAACTTAAACATATAATTTTAACAATTCTAGCCTATAATCATAAACAGAATGTTAATAAATTATTGCAATAATTTCAGAGTTTGTAGAGGATTATTAGACAAGCAAATTCAGACATGGAATTTATGGTCTGACTTTAAAATGACTAATGACTAATGGAGCTTTCATCTGAAGTAATACCACACAATAACAGACAGAAGTTGAATATATCTCTTTGGTGCACAGGACCTGAACCTATGATTTTCAAAATGGCATTCTATCACCTGATA
Organism: Metallyticus violacea; assembly: GCA_030762175.1. Lineage (NCBI taxonomy): Eukaryota > Metazoa > Arthropoda > Insecta > Mantodea > Metallyticidae > Metallyticus > Metallyticus violacea. The sequence continues at coordinate 1,952,872 of CM060838.1, forward strand.
ATTAGCTTTCTAGATTAAACTACATAATGCAATAAATCAGTTAACTATCGATACTGTGCTATGTAATAGGATTAGTCTGATATTCAAGGGATTTTTATAGCACCAAATCTCAAAACCACTGAAGATGAGCTATGGAAAATTGTACGAAGCAGGTTTAAAGACATTCAGGGAAATTGCTGTCAAATTTTGCTCTAACATTGACTTATCCATTTAATTTCAATTTTTTTTATGCTGAATAACACTGTTATTTTCATGGATTATTGAGATCCTATCTCAATATATGCTTATCTAACACTCTTTTATAATCTGTAAAATTAATGCAGTGTAGTTAATTAAAACCTGATATTATTAGGCAATGTACTGTTACGTAAGTAAACATTTAGGTCTGTTATTTTTGAGGTAGTATTTTGGGGGAATTATCCTCACTTTAGAGGATTATTTATAAAGAATTAAAAATAAGTGGACATGGATGGTTAACAAATGAATTTCTTGTGGTTTGTTAAATTAGTTTTAAAATTTTTGGTACTCATATAATATAGTTAGGCTTATATAATAATCAGCAAATACTGTTTTGAATTGAAGCAGAGTGCAATTTGTAAAGTTTATTTGTTAATTAGTGATTGATGAACTCAAGAAGAATTAAAAGCTTAAAGAAGAGCAATAATGAGGAAAATAATGGAAAGAGAACTCTCTGATGTGGTGAATCTCTTTTTTCTGGAATTCAGGAGATTACTGATAAACCGAAGACAGAGGTGAGCAAGGATCATAGATGTTACAGCGGGTAGTCTAATTATTTTATTTTATATTGTTTCACAATTGGAATAAGAATAAGTAAAGAAACTTATTGTAACACACAAATTGTTTGAGGGGGGGGTTACACCTAAGAATGGCCAGGGCCAAATAGTTGCCCCATGTATTTATTTTTATCTTAGCATTTCAATAAATAAATCTAAATCTTAAAATCTAATACTGGGTATTTCACTTACTCTGAACCTTTGAATTTTCCTTTTAATTTTCAAATTAATGAACACAATTTAGTATGACTAAGACACCAACATATCTTGGTGTATGAGAATCATGGTTAAGGAAATTGACATTGGTAGCCAAGGTCGTTAAGGCACACTTTTGAGCAGGAACTCTGGGGCTCGGCTCATTACCACCAGAACCATTCTCTTTGATGCAGTTTTTACCTTATTCCTCATAAATAGCAGAGAGCTACCCTAAACTTAGGCCTGGAACATTTCCTTATTTAAAACTTTTTTCCCCCAATTTATCATTTCATTTCATGTACTATCAGTGTCCACCATCTATGGTGTCTCAGTAGTGTAAAAATGGGCATTAAACACTATTAAATAAAATGGTTATGGAAGAACATGAGTAGCCATGGTACTTCCTAACTCATGTGTCATGCATGCTCATGATGGCCAATTGCATGTTTGCTGTCCTCAGCAATAGTATGATGTATCTCATGTACTATTGTTACAACATTATTAACAGTCATTATATCTTTATGTCAATATGCACATTAGACTAGTAGTAGTATTTATTTCTCATGCATCATATATATATATATATATTTTTTTTTTAAATATATATATATATATATATTTTAAATACAAAATAGACACAAACAATAAAAAAATAACATTACTTTTAAATATAACAATTAGGAACAGTGCCTTCAGCAATTCCAGAAGGCACTGAATCCAATCAAAATTTATTCCAATTTGATTGGCTCGGCCCCAGGTTCATCAGCAGTTACCTACTGGAATATCCAGGGGACTGGGCTTCGATCCAACCAAAAACAAAACATAACATTAAAAGTAATTTATACACTCAATACAATATTAACATTAGAGTAAAAATCAGTACAAAGAGGAACACTACACATTTATTGTTGACAGGTCCAGAAAGCTGCATCAATAAGGGTGCCAAAGACAATTAATTACATAGTTCAAGATTTGGAAACTACCATCAAATTCCTCCATTCAGTATATAGTAAAGGAAATGGAAACTACAGGAACCCATAAAGAACATTTGAAACTGTCAGAAGCAATAGTAGACTCCCAACTGAAATTAAACAAAAGTGGGTTGCATGCCTGCATACACTTAAGCCACCAATGGGTCTATTATGACCCCTTCCTTCAGTAAATAGTCTGATGAGAAGGCAATTTCCAGAAGCACATGTCGCCAAGCTATGAAAAAACCAAAGATGCACGCATATTATGTTACTGCAGTGCAAGAAATGAAATTTCATGACAAACAGAAGACTTAGTTACTACTATGTTGTCAGCTACATCCAGGAGTACTACTCTGGTTCTCTGACAAGACATGTTTCCACCTTACTGCATTTAGGATAGTGAGATTCTCATATGATGCATGATGAAAAATATTGCATCACATTATTGGCCTCATCTTCTTCCATATAACAATGAATATTACTGTGTCCATGAATTTGATGGCAAGGAATTCCCCTCTGGCAATTTTCAGTAGGACTGTATTACCTATTATACTTCCAATATCAGCATGACTAAACTCTTTCCTTCTTTGAAGATATTTTCCAAGGACTTCGGTTACCAAAGTCACCTGATCTTATCTCTCCCTGTGGAGTATGGTGAAAGGGAAAGTATAACACAGCAATCCACAGACTCTTAGGGAATTGCAATTTTGTGAGGCTGTGACTCCTGATAAGTTGGTGAATATCTTCCATACCAAGGATTTTTTATTTGGTTTATTTATGGACGCTCTTTAACATCTCAGGTCTTCAGCATCCCCTTCAATTCAGGGCATAAAATGGCTGACAAATTTTGCTCAGAGGCCTCTTCTTTCAGGCCTGAGGTTCTTTTTCATGCCATAAATGTACGACACGGGACCCACAGCTTTACTTCCCTTTCGAACGAAGCCATACTTAGGATTTTTACACCTAAAAAATTCATCAATCCTAGCTGGGTTTGAACCTGCGATCTTGGGTTTAGAAGGCAAGTAAGGTTAATACTACACCACCAGGACCGACTCCATAGCATGGAGAGACATGTGCAGGCATGCTTTGAAGTTAATGGCAGCCACTTTCAGATCAAATCTCTTTAACCAAGTGTGACCAAGGTCAATATGACATGCACATGTTAAATAGGAGATCTGCAGTTGGAATCCTGCTAGAACCATACTCCCTGACTGAGGTTTTCACCACATTTCCTAATTTATTATTTCATTTCACGATCATTAGTGCCCATTGCCAGTGTTGCCACAGTAGCAAAAATGGGCATTAAATACTATTCAAAATAAAAAAAAAATGCATCTCCTATAGTAATGTACATTATGTAACATGTGACAAAATACATTCATTAGTTTGAAAGTTATTTAGGAAAATCAGGAATTGAGAGTAAGTGAATTTTGCAATCCTTAGCTAAACCTTGTCATTTTGTTTACTTAAACCTTTCATAACTGTTAATCTTTTTGATATATGAATTTTCTTATGATGACCATAACTATTATGCTTTCAGCCCTCTCCATTTTCTATTTGTGTAGAGTAAGAAAGTGTCGTGTGTTCTATCATTAAGTTTTCAGTCCAAGTTTGTCCCTCAGCACCCTGGACATGACCCCTCTCTTCATCTCACAATCCACTAGGTATTTTAACAATCATAGATCTCCACTGCTCCGACCATAGTGATGACCTCAAAGCATAGGCAATCTGATCTCAGGCCTTTATTGCTCCATCTCCATGAAATACCAAAGAATGTGACAGAATGTAGTTTCTGTTCACTTTCAATTTCCTAATAAATCTGTAACTTCTATCTTATGCATAGATATTACTACAACACAGTTTTCGTAATCTCTCATTCCATGTCAAAAACTAGAAAACACATACCTTGTCTTCTGTAAATGAACTTAAAATAACATGAGTGTAAATTTGTCCATTTGAGTAGTTTATTATACCTTCTTTACTGCTTACACCTGCTACAACAGGCTATATATAGAATTTATAGCCCGATTATATTATTTAATCTTCTCAAATGTGTTATTCATGGATACACTTACTATTAAACTGGATGTAAATACGTATTTTGCAGTAAATAGTTCCCTCATGCAATGATACTGTTACATAAAATGGGAGAAAACTAAGTATCATTTGCCAGTTTTAACAGACAGTGGAAATTATGATATATATAAACAATTAATTTACATGATAATATGCTTACAGTAATAAAATTCAATATTAATTCAATGTTTACTACAAAATATTAATTCTCCCATTCCCTACCTTTTCTCAATGTACTTTGTTGTTTCAATTATTTTTCTTGTTGCCTCCACATAACCATTAAAACCGAAATACATAAGAGTTGCCCAGCATGCAGCAATAATTCCTGAAATAAAAAAAGTGTCTTTTTTGATTACTCAAAGAAATAAATCGTCACATCACACTAAAATTCCATTTAATGGTAAATGTTTATTTCATGAATTAATAAAATATTTAATATATGAGTTTCTCCCACTCATAGACCCTGATTTTCCTTTATAGGCTCTCATAATTCAGTGAAACCTGGCATGGAATACTTTGGTGTATGTGAACCATGATTATAGAAGGACATGAATGGAAGTGATACCCTCTAACTCATGTATGCTGTTTGCATTTTCACCCTTGGCAGAAGTTTCAGTCAACTGACTATTCTAGAATCATCAACATTCATTGTGATGTGAGCATTACAATAAGTACTGTATGTAAGAAACAATACTCAGTTTAACAGCACAAGTTTACTATCCCACACACACTGGAAATCTACAGCAATAAAGGAGTGACAAATAATATTTATTTGGATTCAGAAACCACTGACAAAATTCTTCATGCAGTATCTGGTGAAGTAACTGGAAACCACAGGATCATTGTTGAATATCCACAAAGGAGGACAGTCAAAATTGCAAAGAGAATGGTGCAGGAGGTGTGAAACAAACTACAGAATTACTACAGAAGTCTTTCATAAACTGTCATAGTAAGGTGCAAAGTCAGTGTTTTAAAATTTAAAGGTCTTACCCCTTTATGTTATTCCTTTTAGGGTGTTATAAAAAAAAAGGACAAAGAGCTAATTTAGAAGTTGCACAAGAAGCTTGACTTTTTAAATTTTGACAATTATTAACATTATGATTTTTCTTTAATAGTGTTTAATGTCCCATTTTACTACTGAGGCATCACAGGCAGTGGACACTGATGACTCATGAAGTGAAATGATAAACTTGGAAAGAATTTTTTTAAGGAAGGAAACATTCCAGGCCTAAGTTTAGGATACCTTTCCGGCATTTGTCATTTATGAGGACTGACTTGGATAAAATTACTATCGTGAAGGATGGTAATGGCTGGAATGAAACCCCAGACTCCCGCTCATGAGTCCATGCCTTAACAACCTCGGCATGTTGATGTCCATTTTCACTGGAATGGGTATGTGAATAAGGAGAATTTCTGCAACTGGGCACCACAAAATCCTGTTCAGCTTCACCAGCATTTGTTGCTTTGAACAACAGTGACTCTGTGGTTGCAACAATTACTGTGACATCTGCTTGTTATGTCAACAAGATAGAGATGCTTTTGGTTTGAAAACTTCACAGCATCCCACAAATTGAAACTAGTTTCAATAGAACAGAGCCACCTCACACACTGCTCTACACTAGATGACTGCTTGGAGATTGTATGATCTCCATTACATTGCTTGGCTGTTCTGGTCCCAAGACCTCCCAGTCTACAATTTATTTTAATGGAGACATCTTAAATGACCATGACCATTGCCCAGCTGAAAACATGGATTGTACAGGAAATCGCCTGCATTCCAGCTGATGCATTGTGCCATACCATGGAAAATTTCAAAAATTGACTAACTGAATGTGTTTACAGAAATGGTCTGAACTTATCAAATTTGATTTTTAAAAAATGAAGAAAACAATAATGTTACTTTAATTTCCAATCATGTAGAATATATTTTGTATGTTAAATAAAATTTTCACTTTTTTGTTTTATTTACTATTCTTTTGCATTTTCCTGTTTCCCTGCACCACCCAGTATCAGGATGATTTTGAAGAAAGTTTTGAGAAATATTTAGTGCCATAAACAATTAACTGGAATTTGATGTAATGAAATTACTGAGTTGCAGAGAAGATATAGAACTGCCTTTCATTTCAGTGTGTTAGTCTTGTTGCTTCAAGTTTTCAATCATTGAAGAGTTGGTCCTGGTGGTGTAGTGGTTACCAACTTGCCTCCTACACCCAAGAATGCGGGTTCAAACCCGGCCAGGACCAATGGATTTTTTCGGATGTATAAAATCCTAAGTATGGCTTCCTTCGGAAGGGAAGTAAAGCCATAGTCCCATGTCGTACATTTACGGCACGAAAAAGAACCTCAAGCCTGAAAGAGAGGCCTCTGAGCAAAATTTGTCAGTCGTTTCACGCCCTGAGTTGAATGGGATGCTGATGACCTGAGATGTTAAAGAGCGTCCATAAATAAATCAATTAAAAAAAAATCATTGAAGACTCTATTTCAGATGGAATGTGGCATCAAAAAGTGCCAAGCACTTAGCAATTGATTTAAATATCATAAATGGTACTGGAACACTTTGAGAGAAATTTTACAGCCTCTTTCATTTACAGTTCTGTAATCCACTAGTTTCTTAAAGAGTTCTAGATTTTGTTGTGGGGTTGATACTCTGCACAAGCTATTAAACAATGCCTTCAAATATACTTAATTGCACGAGTCTTTGCAATTTCTGGACTTCCAAAGTAATTTGTGAATGAAGAAAATATATATGGAAGTTGCAGATAAGTTTAGCATCCATCTCTCATGATGATAAGCTCCTGGTGCAGTAACTGGAGTTGCAAGGAAACCATTAAGAAACATAATTGCTAATTACAGTAACTCTCTGCAGTCATCTGTTGGTGTTGGGTGGTGAACTGTTTCATGAGGAAATTAATTAGCTCTTCTCTAAGAGATTCATTTAACAATTCATTACTAATAGAATCTTCAAACTGTTCTAGATTTAGAAAATTCCAGGCATTCTGTAAAATATAAATTTATGAGTACTCCTGAACTTTGAATTAATAAATCAAACTCATTTGGAATACAGTGTCTGCAGCTAAAATTTATCAGGGCAGCATACATACTCTCCTTTTACTTGTAGTGATGTATGACATCAAAATAACTCAAAGATTTCACTCTTACAGCGCATGTATGCCTGTTGCCATGTTGTTCAACTTCCATTTTTTCACAAGTATTAATGGTTGGCACCATGTCACAGGAAAAGATGATTTCCACATACATATGCTAATGAGTTGCAGAGTTGCTGACAAGAGCACATATGAGACAAACATGTAAATAAAGAGCTCCCAAGTAATTAATAATCAAATTCTTATATACCACTCACTAACCATGATGTGAAGTATGTATAGAATCCTAAGACAACTCAAAGGTAAAGGGTTAGGTGGTTAGTTTCAGTTTTAAATTTTATTTGAAACAAGTGTAGTGGTCTAAGTCAAAATCTCTGTATTTTTAAAATATAGTTATTAATTAATGTTTGAAAATTCTTATTTCATTGGTTCCAGGAATTTATCAGTTTATTTCTGGATTACTGGACTACATGCATTTCTCCAATGAGACTTAAGTAGGCACATCAGTTCCCAGATTATCTGTAGTTGGGCAAGTGAGAATGCTCACACAGTACAAGAGATACCTCTTCATGATTAAATAATTTATGTATGTTATTCTCTGTCACAGCATCTCATCTTCTATGAGCTTGTGAATCAGTAATGACAAGGAGGAGTTTGTTAACATGATGGAACTACATGTCAGCAGGCTGAAATTGTTTCCTTCTTTGAAGACTGAATTGTTTTTAAAGAACTTGCCTGTTGCCTGACAATACTCCTCTTACTTCCTTTGAAAGGGAAAGGTACATAACAAATGATGGAGTTTCATGGAACTGCAAGAAAATGCTCAGTGGAAAACTGGGGTATGATTTTCAATGCATTGATAAATGCATTTCTTAACATGGAGAGGCTTGTGCAGGCATGCCTTGAAGGTATTGATAATCACTTCCAACACTTGCTGTGATATGCTTCTTCTAACAGGCATGTCCATGTTAAATGTCATTTATTTATATTCACTAGTTTCAAAGCTATAAGAAAAAGGGATCAAGAGAACTTGAAACACTCTATAAAAGACAAGCTCATAAGCAGGAAATAATTTCTTTTTCTATCAAATGTTTAGCTCTTAATTTTCTAAAGACAAAATATTTGGAAAATATTTTTGCTCATGTCTGTAATATAAAGCAAAATTTCTAGGCATTAGGTCAAACTAACTGGGCCAAGATGGAAAAATTTACACTATTATCATTATTATTCCATAGACCGGTTATGTATTTTATAAATGACTACTGCTGTACTTACCCCCAGCTCGTGAGCCATTCACGGTGGGTGAGCCATATACTCCTCCAGGCCAATCAGTGGTCACACAGAACTGATGATGTCGGAATTTGGGCTCTGAATACAATATTATGGAGGAGCCCTTTGGTGAAAACCCATACTGGAATATAGTTTGGTTTTGGTTACTAAAACTTGCTGCTTAATTTAATTTTAATTTTATTTTAATTCCACAGTAGTTTGGATGTAAAGGCACTTGACAAACCTATCCAGCAGTCCTATCAAACCTAATTTTATTTTATCTTTGGAAGTTTATTAAATCAATCAATTTTCAAAGAACATGCTCTTCTGGAAGCACGAAAGTTTAATATCTGGCATATGAAATTTAGTTTTACTTCTTATTGATGTTATACTGTTTTTATTTATAAAAAAGAAATTATTATTAGCTATAATAACTTTAGCAAGTTATATCAAAGAAATTCAAGTAAAAATGAGTATGCTTAATTGTTTAAACAAACTTATGAATAAAATTATATTACTACAGCATTTTTAGAGGTCAAAATCTTAGCCACTGACACTAAATTTAGTTCAAAATATTATTCCAAAACTCATAATGTAACAAAATATGCTAATGCACAGTTTTGAGAATATTTGTAATTTTTAATTTACTAAAAGCTCCAATTAACTTAGCATTATTAATTTGCACTTTCAACTTTAAATAACTACCAATCTTTAACCCTGAAAAATTAACTGAGCCATATTCCAACCCTCTCTTTCCATTAGAACTATAGGCTTTTAACCATTCTGCAGACAACTCATTTCACTGCATATATATATATATATAAAAAGGAATATCACACTGTATACATTTATCTTGACTAAATTACAAAAAGTTCCAATCCACATAAAATGCTTTCCTAAAGGCCTCAAAAATGTAATTATATATTTAATTGGTTTTGCATGCATTTATTTTTCAAACACTTTGAGAATGATAACTGTACTCTGAGGCAGTGAAAATTACCATGGTAAATTGTTTTGCTGCTGGTACCAGGAACTTTAATCCTTTATCAAAGCTTGCACCCATTCTGAGCTTTGAAAAAGAAGGGACACTCAATAAGTTTCTAGATATGGGCCAGGTAGTTGAAACTCAACACTACATCAAACAATTATCTACCACTCTGCAGTAACTTTTTTTCCCACCTTCAAAGGGAACTGTTGCTAATGGAAAAGGGTGTTATCATTTTCTTCCCCACACTCCTTGCTGTCTTGACTTTTGTTGTCATCTGGGAAGTTCCAAAACTTTGTTACCACTTCATATTCAATGATCCATGTTTTATCATGTGTTAGTGATTTAAAAAATACTGCAAGAGTCCCAATTTTATCTTTGGAGAATTTTGTTGCATAAGTCCTTCTGCCCTTCAATGAAGTTGTGGGAAACCCAGTAAGAACAAATTTGCCTGACCCTTAAATAAGCATGCATAATTTTTGACACTTTCCAATCCAATATTAACTGATGCCTCTAAATCCTTTTAAATCCCTCTGAGATCACTTTTTCCACAGCAGTGATGTTTTCTGCAGTCACTTACATTGAAGGTATTATGGTTCTGTTTTAGTATTTAAAAGGGTTCAGCCCTCTTAAATTCTACAAACTAATTAAAGATTAAGGACCAGTTTCCTAAAGCACAATTTCTTATTTTATCTCAGACTTTCCAAAAAGGTTGTAAAAGCTTTAGTATATTTACAGCACTTAGGAAAAACTGAATAATACCTGAAGTAAAATTTTACAGGATATTTAAATAAAGATCAAATACAGCAGCACATTGACAGATGAAAACAGAATTTGAGGAAAATAAATATCTTGATGCCTTCTTTCAGTGGGACAATTAAAGTACAATGATCTGTACCATTATGGTACAAATACTTCTCCCAGTTCCTTATTGGCATGAAGTGGATTTGCTGTTTCTTCTACTTTCTCTATTTCTTATGATTCTTAAGTGTTGGGTTTCTTCAGTCACTTTCTAAACTTTACTATATTTTCTCCATTTCTTGCAGTTCTCTTATTGATTTCCACTGAGTGTGTATTATTTCCATTCAAATCTTGGTCTTCCCCTACTTCTTCCTCCTTCCGGCTTTGTTTTATGTATTCTCCTCAGGAATCTATCCTCTGTCATTCTTATCACATACCCAAACCATCTTAGCTGCTTTCTTTCCATTGTACTAATTACATTTCCCTGATTTAAACTCTTTCTATTATTGCATTTTTTACTTGGTCTCTTTTCACTTTTCCAACCACTTTTCTTAACTATTTCATCTTAACTGCTTCCATTCTAATAGAATATTTACCTAGAATGGTCAAGCTTTCACTCCCATTTAATAAAATTGCTTCATATATTTGCTTTATATACTCTGATTTTTGTTTTCAAACTAATTTTTGTTTTCAAACTAATTCCCTTATACCTACTATGTTTTGTATATTTGATAACATGTATTTATTCCTTTCTTTATTCTATTATTAATGTCCTGATCTATTTTTACATTATTTGTGACTAATACTCCCTAATATTAAAATTTTTCCACATTTTCCAACATCTCTTCCTTCCATGCTATTTTAATTTCTTGTTTTCCTTCTTTACTTATTACCATTACTTTACTCTTTTTTTATATCCACTTCCATTCCTCTTTCCTCTAACATACTTGCCCATGCTGCTATTGAAGTTTGTAATTTTTCTTCATTCTAAGCCAGCATCACTATATCATCAGCATATACTCATGTTTGTACATTTACTGGTCACAATTTCTAATTCTCTATTTTCATTCTGGCGGTTTTCCTTCTATAGTATAATATTTGATTTATAAAATGTTAATCAACAAAGGGCTGAGACTGTCTCCCTCTTTCAATCCGTTTTTCATCTCAAACTCCTCTATCATTTCTCCTTACAAGCTCACTACCTCCCACCACTTTTCTTACAAACTTTTGATAATCCTAGTTATTTTCCTATTTACTTCTAGCTCTTCTAAAGCTTTCTATATTTCTTCTTTAGATACTGAATCAAATGCTGCCTTAAAATCTAGGAATGCTGCAAATATTATCTTCTTTCTGTTCAATTTATGATACATTATTTGTCTCATAATAAAAATATGATCTTGTGTTTAGAATTCTTCTCTAAAAACGCTTTGTTCTTCATTTAGTTTTACCCCCACTTCCCTTTTCAATTTCCTCTCTATTATTCTTGAGTAGGTCGTTAGTAGTACAGCTGACAGAATTTTGCTCTGTAATTCTCACAACTTAATGTGATCCCTTTTTTTATATATTGGAATTATTATATTTCTTTGCCAGTCCATTCGGATTTTTTTGTTTTCATTTCTTGGTTCATAATATCAAATAATCTCTTATGGGCTATCCTGCACATTTCAGGATCTCTGGTAATGTATTATCCCATTCCACTGCTGCCTTCTTCTTCTTCTTCCTCTTCCAGAAGAAGTCTTCTTTGTGTACTTTCTCCTCTCTAACTCCAAAAGCAGTTTTATGATATTTCCCCGTACACCCAATACATCATCCAATTTCACTTTTATTTTATTATTCTTATCTTTAATGTTTATTATTATTTTCCCTCTTACAAATTTTAGTCTCTTGACTGTTTGCCAAAATTACCTTCTCTTGTTTTGGAATTTCTTTTCTAATTCCTTTCCAAATATTTCCCATATACTGCTTTTTGCTTCCTGAACTGCTTTCTTTGCTGTATTCTTGTTTCTCTATACCTTTCATAATTTTCCTCATTTTTGTTTGCTATGTAACTCTTCCATGTTCTTTTCTTTTCCTGAGTTTTTTATTTACTATTTCATTCCACCATTTTGTTTTCTTAGTGTATTTTTAATTTTGGTGATACCACAAACTTACTCTGCTGACTTAATCAAGACCTTCAGTATTTTTCATTTCTCTTCTAAATTTGTCTCTTCACTGGAATTAATTTGTTTCTGATCTAATTTTCTTTTACCTGTTTCTTCAAACTCTTTCTTTTCTCATTATCTTCTAAAGCTGCTATTTTGATTTGTTCAATTTCCTTCTCTGTTTGTCCTCTTGGTCTCCTAAATCTAGTAACATATAAGTAACCTATGCTCTGTAGACATTTCTGCATTTCCATGACAACAACAAGTGTTTTCATCTCTTCCTTTCTCCATCTCCTCCTGCAGTTTTGTATAGAAATACTCCATTTCTATCTCTTACTTGTTCAGTGTTGGTGCATATATCTCTATGATGGACATATCCTCATCTATTGTTCTATTCTTTAATATTTATTTTTGAGATCACTCATTAATTTATTCAGAAAAATTAGAAAAGCAACATTCAAAATGATAAATTATTATATATATTCTCTATTATATGTGAAAAATGCAATTAATTTGAGTTTTGAAAGCATCTATCAAGCATTAGTATCAATTTCTTTAAGATCCAGATTACTTGCAGAATTGTCAGCAACAGGAAGACTATTTTTACACAATTATTTACCTGTTTTTACATGATGTGGACCTGGCCATAAGGGAATGCTCAGTGCATTTGACAGAAAGCAGAGCTACTTGGTTTTTCCTAAATGCTGTACATATTTTATGGAATATTTCCATTTATTTTTAACATATTGGTTTACAATTATTGAGCAAGATACATATAATATTCCATCAGAGCATAAAATGTAGCTGACTACTTACCTTATGTGTATCTGCTGAGATACTAGTAACGCCTGGCACTGCAAAATCAAAAGGACGAATGTTGTAACCTGCTTTACTCATGAATGGAAGAAGAAACCCACCTAGGCATGCGTCAACATGTACTGGGATATTGTACTGGCGCCCTAGAGCAGCAACTGATTCAATATCATCCATTGTTCCATATGGAAAATTAGGTGCTGAGCCTACTAACTGCAACAGGTGAAATTCATATAAAATAAATATTGAAAATGACAACTTTGAACAATTCTTTCCTTAAGGTTACAGAAGCAACAAGAAACATAACCTCCTTACTAATATTAAAATCACTGTATCCAGAATAATATTACCCATTCCATCTTTAGTTTGTTCACGTTTTTACTTTTCTTGGGGCAATAGTGTTTACTTCTAGAGGAACACAAACATTTAATGTTATAAAAATGTAAATACTACCCTCAAATGGTGATGTTCTATAAGGTCTATAATGCTTCACATACCAAATTCTGTAAATTTTGAAATACAAGTTCTGTTAAAAAATACCAAAACTTCAAAAATCTGCACCAAAGAAGAGTCCTAGCAAGAAAGTTGGTACTACTGATAGCTCAGACCTTGGTGAGATGCCTCTTGTTTGCCATGCAGAGTCATTTTATTTCTGTTGAGTTGTATGCTACTTTCTTTGCAAGCATTTTGAACATAATACGATTATTGAGATGACAAGCTATTATGAGCAGTGAATTAACATTTAGTTTTGCGTAAAATATTGTAAATCTTTTACTGTGACTAATGAGATGATGAAAGAAACTTTTAGATAATTATTTACACTGTACTCAGTGCTGTAAGTGGTATATGCGGTTTAAAAGTGGTATCCCAGACAGCCATTGACATCAACCGAAGATGCTTATACAATTAAAAGTAATAGATCATCCGCAAAAACTGATGTTCCGACTGTTCCAGAAATTTCAGAAGAGTATAACATTTCTGTCAGGCTATCATGTAATCAAAAAATCTTGATATGTATCGTATTGCAGTAAAATTTGTTTCTTGGCTGTTGGCACAAGGATTGAAAGAAAACTGCATCACAATCTGTTGGTAGTTCTTGGTTTGCATTGATGAAAAAGCCAACTTTTATGAATAGAATAATCAATGATTATGAAACATGGGTCTATGTTATTAGGTTCAGATGAAAGTCCAATCATCACAATGCAGTGACAAATCTTCACCAAGACCCAAAAGAGCTCATCAGGTTAGGTGAAACTTCTGAGTGCTGTTGATGGTTTTTCTTTGACATTAAAGGTGTTATTCATCATGAATTTCTGCCAGAAGATCAAAATGTGAAATGCTGGTAGAAGATATCCTCAAATGTATCCACGAAAACATGAGAAGGAAGATGCCTGAACTTTGGAGAGACAATTCATGGATCCTGCAACATGATAATGCACCAGCGCATGTATAATTGATGTTTGCACTTTTGGTGAAAAACAAGCTGGCTGTTAATTGATATCATAGTATGATTCAGTTGAACTACACTCTCTTAAAGCTTCACTTACTTTTCATAAATATATGGAACCGGTTTCAAGAACATTTAGTTCCCATCTTCAGCCAGGCTAAAGTACAACTCAATTAATATAATATAATTAATTATATTATAATTAATATAATTGATATCAATTAATATGATTAGCTTCACTGTGCAAGTTCCAATTTATATTTAAGTTTTAAATCTGTATCTTTTCAATAATTATTCTGCCAAGTTTTATAAACATAGCAACATAGTACAAACCAAAACCTCAGCTAATCAGATTTCAATAAATATCCATCTTATTCTTAATTAGCTGGTATATCGATTTAATAATCTTATGCTCCATTTACCATTGAATACAGAACATGTTTCACAGGCCATTGCTTGCATCATCAACTTGTCTTCTTTCCTTTGAAGAACATTAGCTGTTCGAAATATAGCAAGCAATAATGGTATGAATATTTAAATTTTTTTTTTTGTAACAGTAGTTATTATTTTAGTTACATTGTTCAAAGTGTTGCTCTATTTTTCATTTATATTACATATACATATAATGTAACAAATTAACAGTAATTATAATAGTAGTCACTTGTCTTTTTGCCATAGAAGGACTTCACGAGTTCGAAATATAGCGATCTCAAGTGTGACCTTTTTCTTAGTGTTTTATCCTTTTCTACTATTATAATTACTGTTAATTTGTTCCATTGTTAATAGTGTTACTTTATTTTTATTTTTCTTTTATATTATATATATATATGCACACACACACACATGCATAACTCCGCTTAGAGAGGAGATGCCCTGCCCTCCGAGTACACACCCCCCGCTCCGAGCCAATCCCCTATGAGCAGCCCTTATATAAATACAACACCTCCAGTTGGCAATTCAGTCGTCCCTGAACCTTCTCGTAGAAGACCCAGACTGCGCCACTGAAGATGTCCTCCGCAGGTGGGGACGAAACGTTTGGACTGCATAGCTCCAACAGACCATGGCTTCCAAGCCCGGAAGAAACTTCTAGTTATAAGTCTGACTCCAGCCGTGAAAACTTCTGACTACTCAAAATTATTCATGCATGTATGAGGATGACCTTTTGTATTTTCAATTTTCATTAATATTTATGTATAAATACTGGTTTTTATAGTACCTAAAAATAATATTTTGATGTTAGTTACTATTTTCCAGTTTACAGTTTTTTTTAATTTTTATATTTATATTTCTTATTTTATTTTTGATACTTTATATTTTTACAAACATCAATTCTTTACAGCCTGTACAATACAATATAATAATACAATATATCATAGTTCCATTAACCTTTTGTATCAATAGATGTTTCAATGAAGGTGTTACTATTTTCCAGTTTACAGTTTTTTTTAATTTTTATATTTATATTTCTTATTTTATTTTTGATACTTTATATTTTTACAAACGTCAATTCTTTACAGCCTGTACAATACAATATAATAATACAATATATCATAGTTCCATTAACCTTTTGTATCAATAGATGTTTCAATGAAGGTGTTTTTCCAAAAGTTCTAAAATTTTCAAAAGTAATACCAACATATAAAAAGGGTGGCAGGGAAAATGTGAGTAGCTATACACTCATTTCACTAATTCCTACATTATAAAAAATTATTGAATGCTTGCTAAAAAATCAATTACAAGATTTTTTTTGAAAAACATAATTTATTTTTTTTATAATCAATTTGGATACAGAGAGGGAAATCAACCATATTGGCTGTTGATGCATTTGTAGAAAAAAATCTATCAAGCTTTTGAGGAAGGTAACTGGGCACAGGGAACTATTTGTAATCTAAGTAAAGCTTTTGACTGTGTGCAACGTGATATTTTATTCAAGAAACTGGAATTCTGCGGGATAAAGGAACAAAGTTTAAATACATTTAAATCTTATTTAGAGGATCGCAAACAGCTCTAGTATCATATGGAGGAAAGTACTCTCATACTGTTGACGTGAAAACTGCTGTTCCACAGGGCTCGGTGCTGGGGCCACTACTTTTTTAATAATGATAAATGATGTATCAAAATACTATTCCTGCCATACAGTTGTTTAAGCAGATGACACATCTTTCCTTTATGTAAATAAAGACTTCAAATTACTGTCACAATCTGTAAATGAAACTGTACAAAAAGCTCAGCTTTGATTTAGAAGCAATAGATTTTTTATGAATGGAAACAAAACATAATATATAATTTTCAGCCTAAAATATACATATGTTCTCTGTGACAATGTGAAACTTCTTGGCATGATAAATGACAAGCATCTATCCTGGAATCCTCACATAGATGTTATATGTAGTAAGTTATCATGCACTATATTCTTACTAGCAAACATAATAAAGGCTGTTCCTAAAGATTTTTTGCTTGTATGGCTTACTTTTCAGACTTTCAAAGCATTTTTAGGTATGATATTAGTGTTTTGGGGTAGTAATCCAAGGATAGCAGAAGTGCTAAAAATTAAAAAAAAAGTTATTAGAATATTAACAAACTCTAAGAAAACTGAACATTGTAAGCCACTATTTGCAGATCTAGAAATTCTTACAGTTATTAATTTATATATTTATGATGTTTTGGTACATA
The DNA here is from genome assembly GCA_030762175.1 of Metallyticus violacea. Lineage (NCBI taxonomy): Eukaryota > Metazoa > Arthropoda > Insecta > Mantodea > Metallyticidae > Metallyticus > Metallyticus violacea. The sequence goes on from CM060838.1 coordinate 1,970,081, forward strand.
TTAAAGAGAATTTGCAAATTTATAATATAAGGGGTGAAATACACACATATAACATACGTAACAGGAACAGAGTAGATATGCCATATCATAGGTTTCAGAAGACCTCTGGATATTATAAAATAACAGGAATAAAACTTATCAATTCACTTCCTTTACAAATAAATGCTGTAAATACTCAGCTATTCAAAGAGAGAGTATATAAATGGTTAATTAAACATCCTTTCTACAGCATACAAGAATTTGAAGTAGAAAATAAGTGTAATATGAAATAATAACAAAAAAAAGTTATAATGTGTACAATGTAAATAAGGTGTTGCTCTTCATCCATAGACTTTAAGCCTCTTTCTCCTTTTTTCTTTTGACAAAGCCTATTGTAATTACCAAATGGTGAATAAACTATTATTATTATTATTATTATTATTATTATAATAATAATTATTATTATTACCTCTATAATAAATGGACAGGTAGCAACCCCTTCTTCCTTCCCACCTTTAGAAAACCCAGCATTTAGTGATACAATGCAAACATATGAGTATGTTTTCCTTTGTCAATAGACCTTACAAATTTATCTTTCACCAGAATTGCAATCTGGCTTTTAAAAATTAGTTGGTTTTTAGAGTTCAAAGTGTTCATATGTAAAAGAAGCCTAAATAATGCCAAAAATAAAATCATCCAAAGCATTAATAACTCATTGGTATTTTCATGATTTACTGCATCACTTGAAAGAAGGCAAAATTATATTTTAGCAAAGTATACAATAAAGAGGTGAGTAAAACACATTTCCACCAACTTTTAGAAGTTGTAGTCGTGCTTTTTTTTTCTTTCTTTGTATATTTGAATATCCTTAGATCTACATTGAATGTACTTGCACATACAGATTTATGAGCATTTTCTTACTGAATAGGGTGGCTTGCACAATAAAGAAAACAACATTAACTTCAAATGAAATTTAATTCAAATATTGTATTAAATTTATCCCTTAATATGACACTGCCATGAGTGGCCAAGGTCGTTAAGGTGCAGACTCGTGAGCAGGAGGTCTGGGTTCAAATACTGCCATGACAGTCCTCCCTGACTGAGGTTTTTTCTGGGTTTCTCTCAGTTCTCATAAATGGCAAATGCTGGGAGGTAGGGAGGTACCCTAAACTTAGGCCTGGAACAACTCCTTCCTTAAAAATAAATCCTTTCCTAATATATCATTTCATCTCATATATCATCAGTGTCCATTGTTGTGGTGCCTCTGCAGCAAAAATGAGCGTTAAACACTATTCATTCATTCCTTAATGTGAAATTTCTGTGGAATCACCCTATAATATTTTGAACCATTACAACATTAAAAAAATGATGGACCTTCCACCATGAACTCCAAATATGCTTTAGCAGTATTGACAATTTCCATATTCTTCACAACAGATTTCAAAGTTTGATATTTTGGTCAAAATGGTAAAAAGAATATTCTCAGATTGGAAAAATATATGCTTTATAAAACTTTCTAAAACAAAATAGCAACTCACAAATACTGAATAAATGTATAAATGTTTGTTTTTTCAGGTGCCTAGTGAAAAAAATGCATCAATGCACATTATACTCAAGTTTTCAATGAAAATTTCATCAGAATTGCCTATATTTTCCTCCACAACTTGTAGAGTGAGATATCTTTTATTCATTTCCACTGTCACTTACTTCTTCCTTCTCACTTGTACTAGAAAATGTATTTTTATATATAAAGAATATGCACCCTATCCATAATGACCTATTTAATAGTTATTTCATTACTTTCTTTAAGTTGGCAGAAATTAGATCACTTGATAATTGAAATTAACTTCAGACCTCTCTTGAACTAATCACTATGCTAACAATTATATATATATATATATATATATATATAAAAACACTGAGAAATGCAACACTTTAGAAATAAGCAGACCAATATAATTTTAACTTATGGGAATATTCAATATCTAGGACAGAACTGTTTAAAAATCCAAGGTGTTGAAAAGACTTGTAGGAACCAAATGAAGATATTCAAGAAGCACAGTGAACACCATAACATGTATGTAAAACCAGCACTCCAACACTGTGGTGAAGTTCTCATTAATATTCATCTTCAGTCAATAAATTATACTAATCCTACAGAAGTTAAGACTATACCACTGAAACCTTTAATGACAATTTTTAATGAAGAAGAAATCAAAGTCAATCCCAGATTTGCCTAGAGCATTAGCTATTGCATGTTTAGGCTCATTACAGGCCATGACTGTTAAGCATATCCTTACCATACATGTGTTCCTGCTGATAGCTCGCTTCATTGCTTGAATATCAACAGTTAATGTTTCCGGGTTTACTGGCACATGTGTGATTTTCATACGGAAATAGGATGCTGCCTTATCAAATGCTGGATGTGCAGTTATGGGAAGAACTATTTCTGGATGAGTAGTTCCATATTGTTCACGAGCAAAATCACGATATGCTTTACATGCCATCAAAATTGACTCTGTTCCTCCTGTTGTCATCTGAAAATTTGTACCATAAAAAGAAATATTTAAAGGTTCATCATCACCTTCAATAAATATATTTGCAAAAAACAAAAAATGAAAAGTAGATGTAAATACAAGCTAAATCACATACTTTTTAGGAAAAATTTATTCCCATTTTTTATGCTGTCTACACATAAATTCGTTAGAACTGTATTTGTTTCTGAAATTGGATTTGTATTTATTTTAAAAATTAATGAATTTTTAAAGGAGGAGGAAGAGGAAGGGGAAGGGAAAGGGGAAGAGGGAGAGGAAGGGGAAGAGGGAGAGGAAGGGGAAGAGGGAGGAGAAGAAGAAGAAGAAGAAGAAGAAGAAGAAGAAGAAGAAGAAGAAGAAGAAGAAGAAGAAGAAGAAGAAGATGATGATGATGATGATGATGATGATGATGATGATGATGGGGAGGTGGAAGGAAAATAAGCAAGAATAGGTGCATGGTTTTTTTAAATTATATTTCTATAACCATTCACCATAGAAATATAAGTAAAACTTCATTTTTAAGGCAATGAAATAAGCTTTCATTTTGTTACTACATTTCAAAATGCTACATTTTCTCAAAAAAAAAATGGAACTAACTTTCCTTATATATAAATCAAGGCTTCTTTAATGCCATCAATAATACTTTGTTAAGTCCAATTATTTGAACATTGCCTCCTTGTTCTTATTTTGGTTGTGTGAAAACCTTGGTAAGTGGATTTACCCAGTTACTGCAGGACTTTCCCTCTGCCTAAAGAAATGAGGAAAGCATTTAAGTTAGTTGTCTTTTTCATGAATATGTTTTTATGCCAGCATCAAGTTACTGAACAATGGATAATTTTTTATGATGAAAATTACTTTTGTCAATATTAATCTTAAGAGTCACACCCATAAAGAAATGTGTGGCAATAATCTAGACTACAATTATAGTAAAAGCTGTTGTCATTTTATCTGTTTTGGCATGGAGGCAAACAGTTCGCTTTTCCACAATTAAGGAGCCTGCCAAATCATGCAATTAACAATGCATACAGCCTGCCATCTGATTATCAGCCTTTTTATACTCATTAACATAGCTAAAATTTTGTTTTTGAAATTTTACAATAAGAATTGAAATAAATACATGTTTAATTCTTGAGTTAAAAAGAGATTAATCTTAGGAAACATGTGAAATTAAATAGTTATAAATCTATTTCCCTGCAATTTTTCAATTTTTTTTCATTATGATTTAAAGTATGTCCTGAGATGTATAATTCAAAAAGAGTTGGCAGTAATGAAAGATGCGTAATTACATATACTGTAACACTCCCCTGCTTATAACTTGGAGCATTTTCCAACAAGAATGAAAATAAATGGTTAATGTTTGACTCAAAGTGTCTTACTTAATATAAACATAAATAGAAGTCATCTAAACCGATGTACAGCAAATGGAAAAATAAATGATTTAGCTAAAAAAACTACAGAGCATAATGAACTGCAAACATTTCTATTTGAAAGATCTTGTTTAAAATTCTATATCCCCTGAAAACAGATTTTTAAACATTAATTTTTGATTTTGGTGGGTTCTGCCCCACATTAATAGCATACATCCCAAGATTCGCTCCAGAAATGAGGCCCTGCAGTTCTTAAATGTAGTAGTCTACAGAAAGTTGGACAGTTGTGGCCTGTCTTGTTTTGAGTTAAGGATAACCTACAAGAAGAAGAAAAATCAGGAATATATCACATGAACTGCAATGATTATGATAAAGTTTATGTTGGAAAGACCAAAAGAAACATAAAAACAAGAGCTAAAGAACGCATTAGGAATATAAACCAAAAACAAGAAGAAAAATCGAGAGTAACTTGACACTTTTGGAAAGAACAACATAACATTAATAAAAACCTCAAATTACTTAAAAATATTAAAGGAAAAACTAAACTTACAGTGTGGGAAAACTTCTATATTTGGAAGATTAAGGAGAAAGTTTTTAATTTCGAAATCCTGCCAAGTGATGTACTAATACAAAAGTTTATTAAACCTTCACCAGAGATGAATCGATCTACCACAAACAGCAAGGCCGGCAGTCGACCAGGAACTGACGATAGGAGAGATGGCTCCCGAAACTAGTCTTCCATTTTATTGAATTTTAGTGGTGTGTATGTTACAACCTCGACTCAATTTTTTTAAAAATGTTAACAATGTCTGCATACCTTACTGTAGGGATCTCTCTCCAACAAAACTGGCAGAATCTCATCATGACAATTTTGTCTCCCTCCCAAGAAAGTAATGCACCTGCTTTGCCCAATGAAAGATGAACTTAAGCTATGAATTCCCGGTGTATACCAGATACCATGTCGATGGTGTCTGGCATGCGTAAGACAGACTGGAGCTACCATCAAAGAGAGATGCAAAGAGCACAAACACCTGAGGTTTTTTTATTTTGATAATTCTGCAGTTGCCTTGAGTCTGGTCACAAGATCTCATTTGAACAGATTATAGTCTTAAACAACTCCAACAAGTATTGGGATTGACTGAGTCTTTGGAAACACAAGTACAAGCAACAGTACAATAGAGACCAGTTCTTAGCAAAGCTTGGAACCCACTATCTTCTTGCTTAAGCAGAGAGGAAGGGGATGACCAACAGATGAGGAGGCTGGAGTGAGCAGCCATGGACCAATGACAAGATCTGAAACCAAATCACTGATGACAGGGTCATGTGTCACCTGAATGGCTCTCCAACCTCCTCTGACCAAAGAAATAATGTTAAATGTATGAATAAATTCACAAGATATATGTCATACTAAACACTCTTATCAAGTGAAGCAATAAGAGTGCTTAGTACAACATATATCACATGAATTTATTCATATGACTTGGCTTTACTTGTTAGTTCCATATATATTTTTTTAAAATAATTTCCTTTTTAAAATATATGTTTTAATAAATGTTAAATGTATTTATAAAGCTTGGTTTAGCATGTTGATTGAGTATCCTAAAGATGACCATGGAATTGAGATGGATGATGAGAAAATGCTCCACTGATATCCTGTGAAACCATAATTCATTTCCATTGTCAAAAGAACCCAAAATCATACAGACATTCTTTATTTTATTTCTGCTGGTATATCATTATACAACAAAGTAACCAGTTACATAGAGAATCATTCTATCATCATACTTTTTACATACAATTTAATCTCGATATCACACAATCCCTATCTGGCAAATGCAATTGAAATACAATAGGTGAAGTGTACTGAACATACCCATCAACTAAACAGTGAGAAGAACATAAGAATATTATACATTTTAAGTGACAATAGTTCTGGATAGAATAAAAAATTTAATCTGCCTTTGTAAAATCACAGAGGCCTTTCTTAAATACTGAACATATCTTTAAGTTCACTCATCATCATACTTTTAAAAATATTCAGAAATACCTCAGAAACACATTATGAACAACAGATAAGCAGAAAAATGAACTAATTTGATGTGATATTCATTCACAAAAGTTTCAAAACTGTGCTATACTTCATAGTCACATAACTAAACAGCACATTCAAGGTGCCACGTTTTCAAAGGTTAGAACATTTACCTATTTTGACACATTCAAGATTGGGGTTTGAAATCAAACTTGCCTACAATGCAGAAGAACTGTACCCAATTAAAATGTAAAAAAGTTAATTTAGAATATATTATGATAATTTCCATCTCTAAAATGTGAGGCTATGCTAATTTCATTAGCATAGCTTCATAAAAACTTGCCAACACAAGAAGTAGCGACACTAACTTTGGGAGTTGAGGTGCAAAATAAGAAGGTGATGACAGTTTATTACTAATTTATTACTATGTCACATCTTGTAAAGTAAAATAAAATGCTACAGTATTTATTATGGTATGCACATATAAACTTTTTCCTGTTTTGTTTTCTATAGAACAAACACTTATAAAATATATCTTAGTTTAATTTTCATTTTTAAAGTTTGTTTAATTCGAAACGTTGAATTAATACAATATTGTCACTTCAATTCTTTGCTCAGTGAACCAATTTCTTTCCAATTTAAGTTTATCCTAGCCTATAATATTAAAATAGTTTTAACTGCTTATTCTGATTAAGTTATAAAAAAATTCATCTACTTTCACTTCTATTAACAATTATAAAATGGAAGACCTGTAAAGACCTGAAAAATTAAATTTTTCTGTGGTTTATGTATTGAAATGATGCTAATATTCAATCGCATTTCTTTTCTAAACCTGCTTTTGGGACTTATGTCAGTGCTATTCTATAGGCTTCATTTAAAAGAATAAAAGTTAAAGTGGGGAAAAAATATAGTTATAATATTTACTGTGCCACATGAATGAGGACCACCATGAAACAGATTGGCCGTAATGCGGACAACCTCAGCTTCCATCTTGCACACTCCTGGAAATACATCAGGATGCAAGGGATTTGTATATGATGCTCGTCCATAAACTTCTGTTAGAAGACTGATAAGCTGTGCATCATAGTTGTATACTGCACCAGATACAAAGCCACCTTTCCAATCATATTCTCCTGAAAAGTTAGCATTTGACATGAAAGCTTGACAACTACTTCACAGTTCTTCAAAACTAACAATAAATGTTGCTGGGGAAAGGTTTAATGAATGTAAAATATGTAAACTTTCAAGAAATTAAAAGTGACTGTGAAAATTACAAAGGAACCTTTATCATCAGCATTTCATACTTTTATTTAAAAAAAAAAATAGTTGCAAGTCTTAGCAGAAGAATTTTTATGTAACACCATGGATTTTGAAAGCACATTACCAGCATTTAGTATCAAAAGCTATTAGAAAATAAATCTTCATATAATTTTAAAACTATTAGTGAATTATAGTAAAACAGTGATAATGTCAAACACAAGAAAATGTGAATCAAAGTAGAAACAATGCTATTATTACTAACAAATATTACAAGAATTAACACAAATTTCTTCCAATACAAACAATGATAATGTGAAGACAAGATTGTAATTTAGCACTATCCAAGTATCAATAATTTAATGATGCTTCCACAAACAACTGATATTCAGATACCAAAAATACTATAGACAAAACTAAAAGCTATAACTGATAGGATTTACAGTATAGAAAGATTAAGGATAAAAGAAACCACTATAGTGGAAGAAATTCAAGGTTATCAAAGGATTATTTTTTCAAGATTTAAACATCACTTGCTGCTGGCCTTTAGTCTTTGATAGAATGGATGAAATAGTTCTACATTAATGTGTCAAGTTGTTAACACTAACTCCACTTACTTTTTTAAAACTTTGGACTAGTTTGGGGAGAGGTTCCTCCCATTATCGGCTGCTGTTGACTGAATGCCGTTGTTCGAAACGGGGGATGGACTCCTGTTCGTTCCTGTGGTGGTATCTTGTGGTTCTAGTAGAAACTTGCTAAGTTCATCCAGCGGTGGAAAATCAAAATTCATTAAGTTCTTCTTATTTTTTAAAATGAAAATTCTCTCCCATGTGGATAATTCTATTGGGTTGTGAAGTTGTTTCAGTAATTTAATTTCTGGTTTTATTTCATGATTTTTGTCCCAAAAATGAGCTGCTATTGCTGATTTGTCTATCTGTTTCAATCTAATATTCCTAAGTGTTCTTTTCTTCGAATTTCTAAATTTCTTTTCATTTTCCCAATGTAGCTCTGCTCACAATCTGCACATTTAATCTCATATATTACTGATTTTTGCTCTGTAGGGATGGTATCTTTCACTGTGCAATGTACTAAATTTTTTATATTATATTTGTTCTTTGGGACTAACATAATTTCATGTTCTTTGAATATCTTCTTAAATTTGTTGTGGTATGTTGGGTGGTATGTGATACTTTTGAATTTATATCTTTCTTCTGTGTTCTTAAGTGTGGAAACTTCCTTAATCAGTTTTTGTCTTTTAGCTTTATTGATGATTTTTACTGAGTCTGTGTTGAAATAGGTTAATAATCTGAGATCAGAATGCATTACTTATATATGATGAGGGAAATATTTGAAGAAACCACATCCAGATAAATTGCTCTATCAGGAATCAACCCTAGTTTAAACAGTTAACAAGCTATCAGAGCCAAGGTAGTTAACTTCAAAAGAAATAGAAACAAATGTGCTATCAAGATTGTCATTATATTGCCTGTGTTTTACCCAAATGGCTCAAAAGCATGACATCACAAAATGAAAAGATTAATTTCAGCAACTAAAGGTCAAAACATTTATGAGAAGAACACAAAGTATTAATTACAAGTTTTATTTTTCTGTTGCTATTAGTTCTCCATTCTCCATGCAACTTTACAACAGTATAACATGTAAATTAATTATGGCACAAACAACTGTATATCTTCTGCTTAAAAAAAATGTTATTCCTCTTTCTAGGATGAAAGAAATTTCATGTAAAAAAAACCTTCATGTACACTTTCAACCAGGTTGAAAATCAAATATGGATCCACTAACTGACATACATGTTTATTGGTATGGAAGTGAAACTATAGCCACTTACATTTGGAGAGTTAGTCTTAGCCACCAAAAACAAACTTTTACTCTTCCTCTGAAATGTTTATCTGGGGCTTTCCCTCAAACCAAATTATAAACATTTAAACACTCTTACAGAATAAAAATGCAATCAATATAATCAGTTCATAATCCTAAACATTTAGACAATGAGAATAAATTAGAAATAATTTTGAATAAAATTAAATAATTTCACTTCAAAAATTAAAACTATTGGAATAACATGAAAATGAAGACAGAGAATGATGGACAGTCTGTAATATAATGAGAACTTTAGATTCAAATATTGTTTGCAATAAAGAAAATATTAGAAAGACAAAACAATTACTATGTCCAAAGATATGACAAAAGAATGAATTAAATTAAAATCTTTACTGCCAGCAAACTTGTTAGAAATATTGGGATTTTACGAACATATGACACATACTGGCCTTTACATATTCAATACAATGTTAATTTAAATGCTTAGTAGTGCAACAACAAGAGAGAAGTCATCTCCTGTAGCGTTGTCATGATGGTGGCAGAGGCAGATTTGAGGAAGTATATGTCCCATTCAGTCCCATAACAAAAAAGTATTTAATTGAAAATAAACATCTGTGGGACATAAAGACTGTTACTCAGAGGCAATTGCAGCAAGTGAGGGTCAACAATAACCGAATTTACTTCTTAGGTGAGTTAAGTAACGCACTTAACAGTTTGTATTTAGGGAAGCATCTGACCTTCTGTCAATGAAAGCTTTATCACTGGTAACTATTGGCACATTCAGTTGAGAAGACTATTAGTGTTTAGGTATAGTTTCCCAAAATAAAAATTTCATTTCATCCCACAACAGATAAGTTAGTGAATACATTTTACAATATCACTAATTACCCAAGAACAACTGAAAATGAACAATGTTGCAAACAGTAACCATTATTCAAAGGAAACTGGAGCATATGATGCTTAATTTTAAGTTAGATGTCTATTTGTAAAATGAGTACCAAAAACACTAGTCTAATTGACACAAGTATATTTAATAATTAATAGCATTATATTAATACATATTTAATATGTATGGAACTGTTTGTAGTCCCATGAATGAGCAGTCCCCTTCACCAGCAACTAGTTGTGGGCTTGTCAAAAGCCACATGCAACTAATCTACCTAATGGATAATCCTATGTACATTTTTTGTTTAAATTTGTTTATTAATTTTTTAGTTTTATATTTAATTAATAATTAACTTTAATTTTGAACATCCATTGTATTTGAAGCTAAGCTCTGTTATAAATAACTGTACTGATACCAAACAGCTGTCACCTGTAGCAGCATTATCCCAAAGTGCACAACTTTTCTATTACTACTACTATAGCTGAATATAGATCACATATTTATAGAATCGGAAAACTTGAAATAACACCATGCATGCTTGGTTGAATATACATAGCAAAAACAGAGAAAGCTGATAGAATTTAATAAAATTCAATAAACAATATTGTTGTAATACACCTACTTAACACTCTTGTACCACATGGTTGCCTGCCCTTTAAACACCAGAGTAAATCTTGTTGCCTTCATTAAATTCAAGGCCTTAAACTTCTATCATACATATATTTGTGGCAGCTTATGGTGAGAAATTGCAAGTCCTTGAAAAATGATATCTCTAACTACCTTCAGTGTTTTTATGAGGACTATTCAGTTTTCACAAGAGTAGTATTTTAGATTTAAAAATAACACTGTCAGTTCTTGTCTTATACTCAGGGTTGAAAATGGTGAATTGTTCCCATGTTGTTTTTAGCCCTACATTGATCACACTTCAATCTTAACATGGTTGATTGTACAGCATCTAGAAGTCACCATGGAATTTTATCTAATTTTGCTGGTTTGTGTGAATGTGATTTGATTTATTTATGGACGCTCATTAACATCTCAGGTCATCAGCGTTCCATTCAATTTAGGGCATGAAACAATGGACAAATTTTGCTCAGAGGCCTCTTCTTTCAGGCTTGAGGTTCTTTTTCATGCCATAAATGTACGACACGGGACCCACAGCTTTACTTCCCTTCCAAAGGAAGCCATACTTAGGATTTTTACGCCTAAAAAAATCCATTGGTCCTGGCTGGGTTTGAACCCACGATCTTGGGTTTAGAAGGCAAGTATAGTTACCACTACACCACCAGGACCGACTTGCATGAATGTATTTAAACATTTTTTTATAATAAGGCTCAATTCTATCTTTGTTTATTTTGATTCTCATTTGTAATACAATTGCTTTGTAGTTTATTTTCATCAAAATGCTAATGTAATAATAGCCTAAACAAAGCAAGTTAGACAATTAATATTTCATTATCAAAATCTTACCAGAAAATGCAGCAGATATGTTAAAGTTGGATGCCGCGGATAATGCACGGCTGCATATTCAAACGTTGTTGCTGACTATATCACTAAAATAATTGTGTAGTGTGCCCCTCATCCTCCCTGTAGTTGTGATTTAACCCTTGTGATCTTATCCTTTTCCCTTTTCCTTGAAAAAACACTTTCAAGAGAGACATTTTCCATCATCAAAAGCAGTGGTAAAAACTGCAGAGTTGTTTTGAAGGATCTATCAAAAAATGGTCCAGCATGTCTTTAAAATTGGCAGAAATGATGAAGCAGGTGCATTGCATCCAATGCAGATTACTTTGGGAAAGATTATCAAAATTGCAAGGATAAGTAAAGGTATATTGCCAAAAAAAATTATAATAATTCTTTATTGAATAATTCTTGTTTTTAAACAAAACCAATAGAATATATTTTTCAATCAGTTCAATGAAAAAGACTATAATATACAAAATGATATCAATAGCCCACAATAAAGTCAATACATAATCTGTTTAACATAACAAAAAGTATCTTGAAATGTTACCTTCAAAATAAGTTAGTGAATATATTGACCAAATGGGCAAGAGAGATTGAGAGCCTGAGATTAGTGTTGCCTTTTCATTTTTATTGTAACTATTTATGCAGATGTACATGATAATTTTTGTAAATGTAGAATGTTTGCTACTGTGATAATTGTAAATGACAAATTCTATCATATAACAAATTATTTATGAGGAAGTCACTCAAATTTCACTAGTTTTATTGTGAAACTAGTGCATTGTGAAATTTGTGAAACTAGTGAAATTTGAGTGACTTCCTCATAAATAATGTGTAATATGATACTATATTTCACTGTGAAAATCCTAAACTATTCAAATTTATAGACAAATTCTATGTTTGTAAATCTCTGTAACTGCTTCTTGAACTGACTGAATGCTCCAGGAACTAAACTAAACTGAAATGAACATATAATAACTGAATTTATTTATTTACCTACATCTTTGTGGGAGGAAGGAGTGTAATATTTTGAAGAAACAATTACAAAATTGTATCAGTGTACTCACCAAATGAAAGATATTGATCCACATGTTCTATAATTTCCTTACATTCCTTTCCCTTTGTGGGTAAAGTTGTAATATATGGGTTGCCCTTATTTCGATGAATTACTTCATTTTCAAAAGTATCATTAAACTTTTTCATTTCACTATCAATCTTGTGAGCAATAGCTGGTATTTTTCTTGCAAGCCTGAATGCAGTTTTCTTCCCACGAACCATTAAACCTGTGAAAATGAAAAGCAAACCTTGACTAAAATACATATTCCAAGAACAACAGTATAATTACTTTTTTTTACTTTCTGAAATGATGAGCTCGCATTCTCATATTATCACTTGTACGGTATAAATTATAGTAACAACAAATTATTTTTAAACTATGATAAAACAAAGTTTATTCAGTTTAAAACTAAAAACAGGAATGTCCATGAAGTTAGTATTCAGTACCAAAAATGAGCCATACATCATAAGTTTTACATCCAAACATTTGGGATTAAAATTTATCTTAAGCCAAACTAGAGTACACATAACAGAGTGTTAATGAACTATACTGAAATAAATAAATATATATAAAAGACATCAACATAATTGTACCAACATTTCAGACATACATATAAATGTTGGTACCTTTATGTTGATGTCTTTGCAATAGTAGATGAAAAATGGAAAGGCGACGCAATAAAACTACTAAACCTACAAGACAACAACATCAAATTCACAATGGAAATGGAGAACAACAAGGTTCTTCCTTTCTTGGATACAAAAAGTGTAAAAAATGATAACATATTCAATGTGGCATATTCAGGAAGGATACTCACACAGATAATTATATAAAAAGCAACAGCCACAATCCAAAACAACATAAACTTGATTTTATCAATAGCCTCTCATTCAGATTAACAAACCTACCAATAAGTGAGACAGAATACAAATTGGAGTACCAAAAAATCAAGGATATAGCACAGAAAAATGACTACACAACAGATTTGATCAAGAAAAAGGTAGAAAAATTAAAAAACAAATAAAAGATATCACCACAATGAAAGGTTACAAAGGAGATCAGATATATATAAGAAATTTACATTCCATCCATGGGCACACCAAAAATTTCAAATGATTTTTAAAGATGCCAACATTATTTTGGCTCCAGTGAATAAATGCAGCTTGAAAAACCTCCTAAAAGCCAACACAAAAGACAAAATCCTGCCAGGAAAACAATCAAGCATTTACTAAATCAGTTCCAAAGACTCCAATAATAAATATATATGTAAAACAAAACTGAACATTATCATGTGGTTTAAGGAACACATGAGAAATGTAAAATAAAATATATGGAAAAATCAGCAGTAGCATACCATTCCTGCAAACAAAACATGAGTTCCAAAATGAACCAAAACTCTTAAAAGCTCTTCAAAAACCCATAAAATTATTGGTGTGGGCAAATATATTCTTGAACGAAAACAAAGAAAATTTAGTTAATTTTGATCTTCCAAACAACAGTAACCTCATCAAAATCTTCATAAAATCCACAGAGCAACATCTTAATATCATGCTGGAAAGCTGACAGTGGAACTGTGCGGTGATGAAGGAAATTTGCCTTTGAAACATGTCTGAGTATGTGGAACAAAACTAGTGAAATTTCAGTGATTTCCTCATAAATAATTTGTTTATATGATATTATATTTCACTGTAAAAATCCGAAACTATTCAAATCTATACACTAAAATAATTTCAGAGAGTGTAGAGATATTGTATTTAAGTAATTTTGAGATAGGCAATTCTAGTTTATTATACTTATTTCAACTCAATAATAAAACACTAATGTTTTAGAAAAATTCAGTTAAAAGTGAATGAGCCTTCGTATTACAAAAAAAAATTATACAAATAAATGATGGTACACATAGCAGACATTCATGCAGAAACCTCTTTAGGCAATTTGAAATTTTAACACTTCCCGTGAATATATATGTCCCTCAAGAACTTTTATACAAGAAATAAAAGAAAAAATTGTTTAAATCAAAATATACATGCAAGAATACTAGACAAAAAGCAAATCTACATTGACTGCCTTTAACACTTTCCTGCCATCAAAAAGGAGTTTATTATGATTGCATTTTAGTGCAAAATGCTCTTCCCTCTAGCCTAAAAGCCTTAATAAACAACGATAATTCCTTTAATTCTGCTCTTAGAAAATACGTATGTAAAAAGGCCTATTATTCTATAAAGGAATATATGAGTGACAATATTATACTGAATTAAAAACACTGCAATAATTTTATACCAATCCATATGTAAACATGTATATAGTAAAATTTGAATAGTTAAGTGACTTGTCTGTTTCTGCTTCTCTATCTTTGTTGTTTGGTTGAGTTGTTCTAGATGTTCTTTTTCATTTTTATTGTAACTATTTATGTAGATGTATACAATATTTTGTGTAAATGTAGATGTGTGCTACCTTGGTGATTGTAAATAACGAGTTCTATGTTCATAGGTCTCTGTGACCATTTCGTGAACTCACTGAATGCTCCAGGAACTAACTAAAGTAAGCTAAACAATGTATGGTCCACAACTAAACATTTATGGCATTAACATTTTTACAGCAGATGCTGATAAGTCAGTGTTAAAGCCAAGCAGGGTGAAAAACTGGTTTAGAATGTCTTTAAAACTGCCTTGTAAGCATAAAAAATATCAATTTTCCGCATCTTGTTATCAGTGTTTTAGAGATTTAGTGGCATAAAAAATCCTAAAATCTCATACTTATCATTTGACAGTGCAATGCTGAATTTCTATTAACTGCCTTCTGGCATTATATAACCTACTCTAGAGGGAGCTTGTGTACATAATGCAAAAACTTATATATATGGTATCCACTGAGCTTGCGCTCTTGTAAGAGTTGGCTGTGTTGGCTGAGCTTGCACTCGTGATGGTTACCCTGTAGCTTCGGACCTCCCGTAAAGAGAAGTCATGGTCGCTACATGGGTTGGTGCCACCTTATACACCGTGGCCCAGTGTTTGCCCGAGGGCGCGTTTATCCTGACTTTTGTCGGCACAGTTTTCGCTGAGCTTGCGCTCTATTTATTAGTATCCATTGAGCTTGCGCTCTTGTAAGAGTTGGCTGTGTTGGCTGAGCTTGCGCTCGTGATGGTTATCCTGTAGCTTTGGACCTCCCCTACTAAAGAAATATGAATGCAAATTCCTTAATACTTTCAAGTTTTATTTCTTTTCTCAACAATGAATGTATTACGAACATACAATGGCTAATAAGCTTAATACAAACATGATGCCTAAAACTTAATTTAACTTGCACATACTTAACTGCCTTCTTGCATTATGTAGCCTACTCTTTATGCATAATGCAAAAAGGCCGCAGGATCAATTCTTTTCATGCCATTAATTTTTTTTAATTAATATGAAGTGCTGCGATATGCATACTACAGAATTATGAATGAAATTTAGGTAATCTTTGAATGTATGACATCGAACTCATTAAGAGTACCCATAATTCTATGTTTAAATTGAAACAGGCCCTAGTCAGTAAACAACATAAAAAAATGATGAACGAGACCCAAACTTGGAAACAAATGACCACTTCTTCTTACTCAAAAGCTAATCCATGGCGCCAGAATGATATATTTAAAAACCTCCCTTTGTTATTGTGTGTTATGCTTTCATGGGGCATCTTCATTAGCCAGTGGCATACTGGTGCTTTACAAACTTATAGCCATAGCTCTTTGAAATTTGAACAGATGGGTCATATGTTTTCAAACCCAAATTGCTTATATACGACATCTTTACACTCTCTGAAATTATATTGGTGTAGTTCATTAATATTCTGTATAGATACCATCATCCCCAAGCTCAGCTCAGACTGCTTTGCCTTAAAAAGCCTGAAATATCTTCAGAACCAAAAAGAAAGTATACTTTGCTTACTTTCGTCCCATTCTCAGATATATTCATTTATGTGCTATCTAGTTGATAATTTTAACAATTTTAAATGTAGTTTTGCATTTCACATATTTAACACCGGGAGAAAAATGATCTGCAATGGCCAGCCAACTTGCTGACACTTTTTCAGAAAAGCAACCATTACTTTGCTATTCAAATAAATAATAAATTTTCAGTGGGCAATCATTCTAAATGCAAAGGTTTTAAAAAAAACTTAAAATAATTCTTAATCAGGAACACTTATTATCAAGTTTTGGAATTTCTAAGACTAAAAGCGGAATAATGGGACATTATGTTATATTGGTATTGGTATTGGAATGTGGATAAAAGGTAGGGAGTACAATAGGTCATGAGCTAAAAACTACTCTCTCCCCTTATGCCTATCACTCATCAGTTCTTGTTTACCTACTGGGTTGTGGCTTATAATCTGTGTTTGAGTGGTTAAGAATTCCTATGTATACTTATTATTTTTTATTATAATTGAGCAGTTCAACAGGCTGAGCTACATATCACATTGCACTTTGACATTTGTTATGAGTTAGTTGTTGCATTTGTTTTGCATTCTGTTTTTACAATAACTGTTGTGCATTGTGTTATTACATTTTTCCATTTATCATCCATCACGTGTTTAATTACAGCAAAAGAACGTATTTGTTTCATTTTATATTTGTGAATTATGAACTCCTTTATCTGTATACAGAATGTTGTGTTTGACATGTTCTATGTCTTAATGCTCTTTGGGATATACAGAGTAACAGAAAACTACTATACAAGTATTTCATGCATTTGATAATTTTCAAATATAGAGCATGCTAAAGTTAGCAATCAAATAACAATTTTTTTTAAAAAAAAAGAAATAAACAAACAAAAATGTGACTGCATATTCAACATTAATTTAATGACCTTCTGGTAGAAAGATAAACGTTTACTTTTATTGGCCAACGCTGTGATAAATGCTAAATTTAGGAAAATATACTTATAAAATATAAATATTTATAAATAATATAAATTCAATAAATTGGTAAGCTTATCTACTGCATTGAAGAATGCAGACAGCTAGGATTTGGGTTAAGCTTTTCCAGCTCCAAAATCATCACCTGGTGTTTTCCTAGCCACTTTTGAATAGTAGTTAAAATTCATAATCCTTAATTTAAGCGACACTAAATTGTTTATCTGAACCACTGTCCTTTGTAGCAAAAGAATAAGATACTTTTTAAACTTACCTACGTCATCGTATAAACATTTTATTTGTGTCATTAGTTACTCACTTTCTTCCTGAAAAACGAATCCCCATAGCCAGACGCTGGCAAGAACAGTACCTGCCGTTACAGAGGCTATTTGCCATGGTTCTTTGTTACCAAAACATTGATTGACAAATAATTTGGAACTGGCCAGTCCTTGCTTAATCAAGTTGAACGGTTCCATTCTTTTGCCAGAATAATCAGCTATAACACTCCAGATAAAAATCCAATGTTGTAACGTTATTCTTTAGCACACAGATTACATTTTGTCTCTATATCTCACTTAACCTAGATAACAGTGTTAACTGTCATCCTAACAGTAACAGCTGATTCATCCTCGTAGTCCTTCGTAAGATAGTACAAATGGAAAACTCAATGGTAAAAACTAATACAATATAATAACCACATTTGAACGCCAATTTTGTACCTTTCTTAGTGACAGCCTAGGAACTAAGAATCGTCCGTGAATCGATATTGCAGATATATCTATTTCTATAGCAGGTCGGTAATTTAAATATGTCTACACCGGGCTTGACTTGGCTATTTTTTTTTTTATATAAATCTTGAATGTAACAAAGCCACTGTCAAAACAGTAGTAATAACCCTATCAAGTACCGCACAGACATATTCAAGATTTCTTATGCTGTCCATCAATTTTATGACTTTGCGCCAGGGCTCTGTTTCACAAAAATGTGATCTAATACATTACAAGTGTATGGACTTGTAACTTGCAGTTAGTGAAAATTCTGTTCCGCTTGTGCTTTATAACTCCACATTTATAAATTTACAAGTGCTTTTCATTGTTCTGTTCCACAGAAGTATTAGTATTAGTAAGGTACTGGTAATTTTTATACTTTCTATACAAATGTAGAATATTGGTAACTTCAAATACTAGCCAAAATTTATAATCTTTTTAATGATTTTGGGAGTAAGTTGACCCAAATGTGCTGTCTTAGCAAAAGTTATTATAATGATGAGTAGGAATATGTATAAAGAAAGAATATATACACATTTGTGTAGAATGATACAGTTAGGTTAAATACAATTAAAGTGCGGCTTATGTCTGACACTGGAATGTAATTTCAGACTAACATCTTAGATAATGGCCATTTAAGTTTTTGCTAAATGCCACGAAATTGAATTTATTGTCATCCTTCTTTCTCTTAAAATAATCTATTTTGATACAAATTTTCCAGTTATTTGTTTATAATGAAAGCGTGATTGTCAAGCAATATAAATGATCAAATGGACCTTTACCTAAAAGATTGATCCTGTAGGAAAAAGATGGACTAATAAAATAAATGACCGAGCAATCGGGAGGCTCGAGTTTTTTGCCATCATTCAAGGACTAAAATTGATGCTCCTAAATGTAGCCTTGTAGGACCGTAGTCCCAAATGCATTATTACGCTTGAATATCGACAAATGCATAATACAATATTTAAATTATCATTATGTTTGAGCAAAATACAAGACCCATTTAGCAAGAGTGACATTAATCCGTGGTGTACATTAAAAATCCCCAAGGAACCATCTTGCTCTTATATGACGTCACTGGTAACCTTTTACCAAGTGTTGTACTTCTTTTGCACAACATAAGGACTTGCTATGTATTATGGTAATCTTTGGATATAGTGCACTCAACTCAACTGTTTTATGTTTCCTATGATGCACGAGGGTTGCATGTGGGTTTGTGGGAGTCAAATGAAGTATATATATTAGTGTGTGTAACAGGACATTGAAAATAGGTGGAATATGTTCCGAAATTCGACGAAATAATTATTTGTGCTGTCATTATTCTGCCCCACAATAGTGAATGAGAGAGATATTTTTCTTTGTGTGCAAGGTATTTATACGCACTGTTACATATGTGGATTTTTGCATCTTTAGTTCAAGCAGCCAACATTCCATTTCCAACAATTTGAGCCAGAATAGCCATAGGGATAAAAATAAGGATTTGCATAGCATGAATAGAAATGAAGTTCTGTCCATCAAAGCTATTCATGGGTTTCTGTATGAAATGTTTATTTGTGCACAAACGATATAGGAAATGATTCTTCCACAGAGGAACAAACCATGTTCAACATGGTCACCTGCACCTTTTCACCTCAATCGCGGCCAAACTGCTCCTTTAAGAGACATCAAATATATCACTAAAGAGCACTAGTCCATTAAATCGAGACCCACAGTGAACGCACCTTCAGGGCTTGTGCACTTTTGTGTTTGCGGCATTAGTACAATAATGATCAAGCGTGATTTTGTTTCGTCATGCTTCCGCTATATACGGAAAGAGGAAAAATAAAATAGAAATCTTTGACTCTGTGGTTCTCCATGTGCTATCCACGCGTCCCCTAGTGTTAGCTTTGGGAAACAAAACAGAATTCGGTGCTCCATATTCAAAGAATGGTAATACATACAAGTGTATTAGTACAAACCTTTGTAAAATATGGTCTTTTAACTTTTCTGTTTAGCGAACTCCAATTCCGAGCGATAGCGGATATTACCAAAGGTAGTGCAACTTTCAGAGATATAGCTAGATAAAGTGATAATATGGCTCACTTATCTTTAAAGTAACATTATTGCTACGGCTACTGGAGCTGCAGTCCCGAGTGATTGCCAGACTCCTTAATTGCGAACGAGATGGGAATAGTGAGGATGTATATTAAGCACTTTTCCGTTTGCATGCAGTGTGAATTAGGAAGTACTAGAGATGGTGGAATAGTGCGAATGGGAATGCTAATCCAAAATTAAAGAAATATCAAGAAAGAGAGTTTTCCCGCAGAGAAGTCTCTTTACTATAAATAATAATAATAATAATAATAATAAAGTGACTTCCGCAGATATAGCTAGATAATAAGGCTTCCAAGCTTAACGGCACTAATAGCCCAGACGGTTAGAGTGTCATGCTATAATTGTTGAAGGTGGGAGCTTCGAATCATTAAAGTACATTGAAGAAGTATTGCACAATATTAGGCACACGTATCCCTAGCAGTTGCTTCCAAAACGGAGAAAAATAAATGAAAAGGAGCCCAACGATAAATTATTGAATTATTAACACAAAAAAATAAGTTAAATTAACAGATGAAAATTGATTGGAGAAAATTTGAAAGCCTTCAGAACTTGAACCCCTTTATGCATAAAGACCAATCACCTTTTCTACTCCAACCTGAAGCATGGCTAATTTAATCTGAAATAAATATAAATTAATATACTGTTGGTATGCTGAAAGACGTGTAGTTACATTTTAGTATTTAAAATCCTGCTGTTACATTTGTTGTTGTTAATTATGAAAATCCTTCATCACTATGAATAAATTTACAACTATTTTGTTTGATTAAAATGAGTAACATCGTTTAAGAGATATTATACAGTGATGTTTAGGTAAACTAATAGTTTAACATTACTTTCACGCAAAACTTACTATTGATGAGCAACAACTTGAATTTCAAAGCAAATATTCGCTGCAACCTGCATTTCACTTCCATGAACATTTCTTGTAAATACTATATTTTGAGAGAAAATGTGATAATACTAATTACTTATAAATATATATTGAGAGTTTTTAATAAAATATTACTATTTAAATCAGCTGTACTTTCATGTTACAACATATTCTAATTCAGGTTGGTGATCAAATTTCTATTATTGTTAATAAAATGACAATATTAATTATATAAACAAATATTATTAATATCACCCCATATCGTATCACTATGATTCATAGTTGCAATAATCTAAATGCGGCAGAAAATGGCGTCAGTAATGTTCATCTGTGCAGTTAGTTGACAGTGTTGGATAGGAATTGGTCACACTCCCTTTCATACATACTATGTATGTTATAGACAGTGTCTTTCATGTAAGTGATTAAATTTTTATACATTTTATTTTTATCTAACTTATAAGATGCACTTCAGTACTAATACTATGCCCAGCAAAATATGCTAAATGTTGGAATCGGCACAGCCAAAAACCGCTATCTGCAGTAAAATCTGAAATTGTTGTAATTTTCAGTCTTTAAGTGGCAACTTTTTGTAGAATGCATCAACAATTAAGTATTTAAATGCACAGTAATGGTGGTAAAAATGACTTTACAAATAAAGGAAATTAAAAATTACAGCATTTTTTGTATCCTGAAAAATTTGTTAAGATGCACATATTTGGTTTTGGAGGTGCAGCTACGATATCTGAACTGTTCCTAGAAGTAAAATATAATTTTAATGCATTTCATTATTTTTTCAATGATGTTTATAGTTAATAACCAGGGCTTGGACGTTGAGCCAAAATCATTAAAAAATGACCTAAATTTCCTATTTCCTACATGTACTATACAATATATCAGTTTTATACTTAATATTAGACATATTAAACAAGATGACAGACATGTTTGCCTGCTAACCTTACAACAAGCATGCACTTAAATGCCTACAGAAATCAAAAGGTTGTAAATGTATCCAATGTATCAGATTCAACCTTCAAAGAACCTTTGTCACATTTTTGAACTTACAGGCGGACGAATCTATATGATTAAAAACTCCTCTCCACATCAACTAATACCAGAAATGCATACTTATGAGTACTATCCACTGCTGAAAAATCTTTGATAACTTTCATGTCATAATATTCATCTTGCAGAATTTTCTCTACCTTAGATATTACATAGGTACTTAGGTTCTTTTCCAGCACTTTTTTTCAGTTTTTCTCTAAATTTCTGCACAATACCCAGAACTATGTTTCAAAGGCTATTTTTCATCTTTCACTTTCTCAAGAATTCAGTGGCTGCTTTCATTCACATTATTTTAACCATCCTATTGTGTTTTCAAAATTAAAATACTGTTTTTCATATATACCAAGCTTCAATTCATGAGTATTTTGCAAGTCATGAGATAATGCAACAGAAACAGCCACTAATCCTGTTACAACTGTCAATCATTCTTTTTACTATAAGAAAAATATAAAAGGTACATGCAGCAATCAAAGTGCTCAAATGTAAGGAAGGCTATGATGACATTTTTATAGATATTTCTTAACATCTGATATGGATTTGTCAAACTGATGAAATTTTTTGCACACATTTACCAGTTAATATGTGGATCAATTACATAATGTCATGAGGAATTGAAGGAAAACTTGCACTACTGCAAGATATGTCAGAAATGATTCTACTTTGTCTTCAAGCTTTGAAATGAAAATATTAAAAAGAACATTCTCTTAAAAGGTGTAAATAACTAATAATGGGGAGGGAAAAAAATAAAAAAAAAAAAAAAAAGAGAGAGAGACAAAAAAAAGAAAGAAAATAATAATAATAAAAAAATCCAAACTTGGCAATAGATGAAAGATAGCAAAAAATGCAAAGTAAAATGATATTATATTGATTCATATTTTATCAAATTATACTCATATTGTCTATGATATTAAAAAAAAGTATTTCATCAATTTCCATCAAATTAATAGCTACAAGGAGCACAAACTATGCAATGGAGAAATTCTTTTAAAAAACTGTTGATTGACACAAATAAAGAATATTACACTTTCTTATTTTTTGCATTGTATTTCACTATATTTTAAAGATGTTTATATTATGAATGTGCATCTGAATTAACTCACCACCTTCGTTATATGTTAATGATAAACAAAAAAGATAAAGATATTTAAAGCAATATATTTAGTTTTTGTATACACTTCATTTTCCTGATTCAGGAATTCTGTTACTACAATCATCTGAAATTTCAATGAATGGTTCTGTGGGAGTACAAACCATGAGAATTAGGAAATAACAAAAGAAATCTCTTTCACAAGAATGAGGTTGCTACTTGACTAGTTATGGTTTCAAAGGCAGTTAAGAAACTTCTGCAATTTACACTCCCACTAACTTCACTTTTTATTTTACTTTTCTTCGGCTTCTTCTTCAGAATTGAAAATACTAATGTTCATAATTTCAAATCTTAACATCTGCTTCATAAGAAGTTTCTTTTCACTTGATAAACAGCATATTTATACACTGCAAAGAATATTGCATTCCTGTGAAGGTGAAGTTTTCAAAACGTTAAAAGATATATCACAGATGAATTTATTAAAAATTACAAAAACCATTTTCTTATTAATTAGCCAATATGTACCAGTCATCTAACATACTGTATACATCATATAATATATTACAATTACTTTCGTCTTCAGTCGAAAATTAAGCGAGGAACAGTCTTATCTTAGTCTCAGTGTGGCTTTAATAGTTATTGTAGTAGTGGAGAATTTCACCACAACAGTTCTGAAGTCACAATTCTCAGAGCAATGAAATGTGGTGAAAATTTACTATTCAAAATAAATGATCTTTGAACAGCAAACATAATGCAATGCAAATGATATTATTTTTATGTTTTTAAACCAAATTCTTCAATTAGACAAATTGTTCCGTCTCTGTGCAATACTGCAACAGAGATTACCTATTTACAGAGCACCATTGCATATCAAAATAAGTAACAAAAATTATGTAAAAGATGGTTCATTTTTTTACAATCTTTCTAACAAGAGGCTAAACCCAGCTGCAAAATGTGGGGGGTTTATAATACAGCTGTTGTTTCTCTTGAACTGTTGTTTGGTTGGTAAAAAATCCTCCCATAAGTCAGCTACAAGAGTTTGTTCAAAAATACCATTATCGTAGTATGGCAGTTCATTAAGTATGTGCTGGAGTAGTCTATGTCCTTGTCAAGCTCAGTAATTAAAGATGTTTAGTCTGTCAACCAAATATATGGAAGTATACAATAACATAATAAAGAAGGATTCTTTTTAAATAATAAACTTTGCATCTATCTTGGATTTCAAAGTTATTTTAGATAATCAAATTAAGGAAAACATAAAAGTTATTCCATGTTAAATCAATTGCTCTTATGATATGTATAACTGAAGTTATTCTTCATATGACAAAACATATAACAGAATTGCATGCAATGTAAACTCTAAAACCACCGCTCGAGGCTAATTATATATATATCTTTTTTCCAAAGCATACTTAGTCCAGCTTTAAAGATTTGCAGATCAGAATATTTTTCCTAACAATGCTTAATATGTGCATTTATATATATATATATATATATAATGCTTATAAAATTACCCCAAACAGCATTCTTTATGGAAAAGCTCAATGTAATTTCCTCTTAGCTCTTTATGACTTTTACTCATTTGTCAAATAATAATCTACCTGAAAGTAATAATCATTTTAAAATTCTCATACAAAAATACACAATTACTAATAAAAATACACATAGGATTTGCTAATATTATTTGAATAACATTTTAAGAAAATAATGACTGATAATCATTACAATCTCTGAAGATCTTCAAAACCTTTATAATTAATATAATACATATATAATATTTATTTTTCACTGTGAAGATAGTATAAAAGCAATATTTAATGTAATTCTCACTAATTTTAACTTCTGCTGAAATAAAAAGAATTTTACATTTACTTCAGTTACTTTAATGTTTACAAACAATGCCTGCGTGCTAGGCTGCAATAAACATAACAGAAATCATGCACGAAAGTTTTGTAATTTTGCATAAAACATATGCTAAAATAATTTTCAACATATCTGTCTCTTACCTTCTGCATGTTCAATGTTCCATGAAAAACACCATATATTTAACATAGCAACAGTAATTAAACATAACTTTACTCTTGGCATCATGGGTAACAATATATACAGCATTACATTAGTCAATTATTTGCCTGAACACCATCATTACGATGTTTCAAAATATTTCTTTTTCTAAGAAATGAACATAGCAGTTAGATTACATTTTTTTATGACAAAAGCATAACAAAAATTGTAACTTTATAAAAACAGGAATACGATCTATGAATTATTGCATTGACCAAAATTATGTTTACTTTAATACATTAAGCATAAGTAAATATTAAGGAAGATTTTTTTCTAAGATTCAACCAGATTGATGCTAAAGAGATACTTGGGAATATATACTTCATTACTCCCTTTCTTTTGGGCTATTCTAAAACTAAGAGTTGTATAAAAGGAATATTTAATAATTCTCTACCTGGAATTATACTATGCCCTCATTTTGCTATGCAATTAGAGTTTCCATATACCATGCAAAACCTGTTTGCCTTCAGTGGACATGCAATTCCTGGTAACATCACAGTTAAAATTCTGCAGAAACAGGCAATTTAGATTGATGAGTTTTGTTTACCATGCCAACTGTTTCAGTTGCATTCTATAGGAAGCATGTGTTAAATTTTCTATTGGGTACTGTGGAATATGCTGAGAATGACGTACTCTAAAACAAAGAATATTTATTTATAATTGTTATTTACAAAAGAAATAATATAAGAACTGTAATAGGGAATTTAATGCTGAATTTATAGGAGTAATGTTTCCACCAAGAAGTGCAATTTTCAGATTGGTGAACAAAATTAACCCAACGCATTTTCACTGACAAGAAGCCAACACAAAAATACTGGGTTTTAACAGAAGCTTGATGAAATATGCTACTGACTAGAACCTTCTTCTCTAAAGTCCTTTAACACAATTAGCCCAGCAAGTTGGTATATTTGTCAGCATTGTATATAAAAACCACTCAGCTGCTGCATCTTCATCAATAAAATTACTGCTGTATCTGAAGGGGACACTGAAACAAAATATCCAGGAGGCAGTTTACAATATTTGGGTGGATGAACTGCAGCAAGTCTCCAATCTTTTCAAAAGGATTCAGGTACTTCAAGCATCTACCATGATGGTGAGCAATATATTAAAATAAATGTACACTATTAGTTTCAATCTCACAATATGTTTTCCCTCGGCAGCTGTAGAAGCTGTTGCACAGTAACTTCCAGTGGCCAAATCAATTTCCAATTGCACAGCAGAATGAGGACTCTGTATTTTCCAACCAAATATATCACCAAAATTTTAATTTAAAATTACTTTTAGAAAGAACAAGCATTAAGGCACAATGAAACAAACTTGTTTGAATGTTAAAAAGTGCCATTGATTTATATATGCATTTATTTTTGTAAGCCGTTTTCAAAATCTTAAAGTAACAAAACAAGTTTATAGAAACTATTTATTATATAACAAAGTTCACAGAAAGATGTTTAAAAAAGCCAAAAAATATTAATAACTTATTAAATTTAATTACCTATCTGAAATACATCTAATATATGCTGCACATATAACCTATTTCCATGCTCTTAGAGCTATCATCACATTTTCATTTCACACTTTCCATATGGCTGTACTATAGTACTTGAAATAATTGCATTTCTTAAAATGATTCTAATCTATTTATTGTATATTAATGATACTAGATAATAATGCCACTTTTATACTACCATTTCATGAAACTACTTTTTACAAGAGCTCTTTCCATTATTGTGATTAGAGTAGAATGCTGTTAGGGGTTAATATCTGGCAAGAATTCAACATGGACTTTTGCCAAAAAGTTGCAGAACTTAACATGGAATAGTTTGAAAATAATACTTCAATCTATACTGTAATTCAATTTCATCGAATGACAGCAGAATTCAACGTGAGAAAACACCACATTATGCTCAAAAATAAGGAACATGACAAGTTTACATTAGCATCCTATGTTTTGTTGATAAAAATTTAGATGCATTACATTCTAAATTGTTTAGAAATGAATCTAATGTTTCAATGTATCTGGCAATGTTACTAAACCTTAATTATCTTTTTGGACTAATACTGAAATAATATGCTAAACACAAAGAATGATAATTAAAAAAAAAAACTGAAGAAATGGAATTGACTCCTACAGAGCAATATTTCAGAGGGACAGGAACATATATGACCTTCGATGTCAATAAAAGGGGTGGATGGCAAAATTGTTAAAGTTTAGCAACAAACCAGAATATATATTAGTTACGGCTAAACTTGCTACATGCAGCACTGAACAAATCTGCCCAACATAAACAATGGACAGGCCACTCTTTTAGCTTTTTTGAAAATAAGAGAAAACTAAATCTTGCCTTTCGTAAATCAAAATGTTCTGCTAACAATTTTTTCCATACTGCCTAGAATAATATTTAGAGATTTTTAACAAATTTGATGGGGCTATTTTAGTTTTCTCTTATTATGCAGTAATAATTTTTAAGATTCACCATAATAGCTCTCCCTTAAGGGAACTTGTTTGTCTTTTTTGTGATATATAGTGAGCTACTCAGAACTGAAAGCCTCCCATGGGTACACTTTGATCAGCATTGAATTGGTACTGCTGTGCATCTTGGTCAACAGAAGGTGCCACACGTGAATCCTCCTCTTCGCTACCAAAATAGTGTTCTATAATATCAAATGCTTTTTGGTATATCTCCATATTTTCATGTGATTGCAGAAATTCAATTTTATCCAAACCTGAAAGTAAATAACATTTTAGAAAAGACCTGAAAGTAAATAACATTTTAGAAAAGCAGTACCTTAAGTGCATGTTTGAATAATGCAAAAAGGATATATAAAAATCCATCTACTGGTATGTATCTGTTCACTCAAGGGCTTAGGTGAATGGAACACAATCTTAACATTTTAAAAAATTTGAGCCGAGATTGTAACATACACACCACTAAAATTCAATAAAATGGAGACTAGTCCACTCCACTCAAATTATTTAAAATGTTAATATTTGACATCACTGTTACAAAAGTTCACTATATTTTATACAATTACTAGGAACACAATCTCTTTCTATTCTTATTAATTACATGACAGCCCACTCATGCAACCTTCCAGCTAATATGCCAGTGTGCATTTGACCTAAAATGGATAAACTAATTCCTCTGTAGTTGCTTGGGTTATTTATATCACTTTTCTGTTTATAAAATGGTACACTTTCTAGCTTTCAGATATTACCTTCCTCTCCTTAATCCTATTTCATAACTGTTAGCAGCCTGACACTTCCTTCCATTTCCCTAAATGTTTTCCAATACTCTTCTGGAATTCCATCTATTCCTGAAGTCTTTTGCTCTTTTCAAAATTTGATATGATATTCTACCTCATTCATAGTAAGCTCATTATCTAAACATTGTATCCTGTTCACAGTACTTTCTAAGTTTTAATTCATAACTCTGAAGCTTTCCACCACCTATCAGATTTCAAAAATGATATTTCCATTACAGTTCCTACCCATTTCTTTCTTGAGACATTCTTACCAACTGATCATATATATTTACTATCTTTAGCTTTTACAGATTCCTTAATTTTTTTACCCATTCTGTTGCCACTCTCTTTTTATTGTGCACTGAACACTTAATATTCCCTTATTTTTAACAAAAAAATTTGCCAATCTTCTTCTTCTGAGTTTCTCCACCTTAATGAATCCTTAAATACTTAGTTTTTTGTATCGGGATTTTCACAGTGAAATATAGAATAATTTGTCACCTTAAACACTTCTTTGCTTTTAAGCACTCTTCATCATACCATCCCATAGCCTTTTAAGTTTCTCCTTTGTTTCACTTCCATCTTACTTAATGCACACCTTACTGTTGACTCCACCCTTTCCAAAGCCCCCTCTATCTTTCATAATATGTTCAAATCTAGACTGTGTTCAGCTGTGCAACTTGACCTGCATAACCAGGCCTTCACTAAGCTTCCTGTAAATGTCTGCAGAAGATGCATCTTGTTACCAAAGGACTATGCTGTCTACTTTTGATTGCAAAATTGCTTTCCATTTATACAAACAGCTAACATAACTCTACTTCATTTAAGAACTCAGGATATATTATATCACTTAATAACATATTTTCACAACATTAAATATTCATTATCTCAGAATGGATTTCAGAAGAAAAATGTACTCAATACTTTCTAGGGATGTTCTAAAAATTCTTGGCCTCACTCAAAATGTCATTAAGACAGCCAAATTACTATGACAGTTGTGAAGTATCATCCTTTAGATGGTGCATTGTAAAGTTTCAGACTAATTAATATAGTCATTTGTTTTTGATGGGCATATAAACAAACTAGTGTTAACATTTTCTACAAAATAGATAAAATTGAAATAAAAATTGTTATAAAGTGCTTCAATTTGAAGGGTTTAACCCTAACAGAAATACAATTGGAGTCATATTTCACATTAAAGGATTCATTTCCTTTGTTTTTGGTGGTTAAAGTGCAGGCTGCTGAATTTAAGCATGGTCGTACATCCATTTAAAATGATAAGCACTTAGAGCTTACCAAAACTGCTTTGACCAATGACAAAATTTCACAAATGTTGTACTAAATGATCAATGACCTTTGCTTCCACATCTGCCGTATTTGGCTCCCAGTAATTACTTTTTTTCCCAAATCTGAAGAAATGACTAGGTGGATGAAGATTCACATCAAATTATAAGGTTGAAGCTGAGAGAAGGCACTTATTTTTCACAGTTCGACATTTCTTATTTTAAGGTATTAAAAAGTTGGAAAGGCATTGGAGTAAATGTATTGATTTACAAGGTAACTAGGTTGAAAAATAAAAAATAACATTTCTCTTAAATTTTGCGTTTTCTTGGTCAGTACAAGAACTTTAGAATGCGCCTTGCACACAGTTGATGTCATAATTATATTCATATTAAATGGATTGTTCATCCATGTTATACTGTACCAGCCTGGACACAGGAGGAATTATTTTCCAATTTGGTCAGTCAGGCATTTGTGAAAATGGTAAATTGACAGGCGAGATTTAGGCATTAGGCACAATAAATGATTAACCATTGATGGCATGGGTATACGAATCAAGGCAAACTATGACTAGTTGCAGTTATGGCTGATAGAGCTGCTTCTGACAGCTGGCCTTCACAACTTCCTGTTTCATATTGGCCATGTCCATTGTAAGGTACATAACACTGAAAAAATAATGGAATAAACAGCTTTGCTATATAATACAGTACATACAGTAAATGTCAAGAAGACCAAAAACTGAAAAAAATATGTGCATATTGGATATCATGTGATCTAACCCATGAGCAAAAACCTGTAAGAATGGAGAAATGCCATATGTTTCTGCTTCTATACAGTAAATTTTTGTAATGAATGATGATGGTTTTATTTGCCTGTTTGTTGAACAGCCAATCAAAACAGTGGAAACATGGCAGCAGCTGCAGATCAAAGGAATTCCACATGATACCTTCTGTAGGGAACTAGATGGCTACTATCATTTGAACATAGAAGAGATCATGCTCATCAAGTGTCTTCATACAAAATACTGCAATATACTGACACACCACTGTCAAACAGAGCTGAGGAAAAAAGGAAAATGGGCTTGCTCTTTACTGTTGCTCACTGACAATCGCAAGCTATATACAAGCACTTGTGCAGTAGGATATTTGCAATCTTTGAGGATAACTTCTCCGTCACATCTAATATATTTGCTTGACCCGAATATATTCTCTTTCGTAAAATGAAGAAACTTCTCCTTTGACAAATATTTTCAACTGCTATCTGCAATTTGAAATAACCCTTAAAGAATATATGTATATAGGCAGGGTATAACTAACAGCATATGGCATAATTTTTTGTTAGCATAATGAACATAGACATGTCTCAATAGTTATCGACCCGATATATTCAGTAAGCTCTTACCGTAACATTCCTCAATGAGGACAGCATAAGGATTCATTCCTCCATGAGTTTTTGCATCTTGGTCTCCTAGCCTTAAGATATTTTCAAGACCATTCAATGAAACCTGGACTATCTTGATATCCATTACTGTGAGGAGATCACAAAGTGGAGGAATACAGCCTTGGTCTACAAGGTATCTTATCTGTTCAGCTGTTCCTCCAGAGGTGGCATTTGTAATTGCCCAGGCAGCTTCTTTTCTTGTTTTAAATTCTGCTTTTCCCAAAATGTCAATTAGTACTGGGAATATATTAGCATCAATAACAGCCTGCAACACAATATTTAAAACATGCTTTGAAAACAGTACTAAATATTTTACATTTAACAATACCTTAATTCTATAATCTGCAATTATTATGTTTTTAACTGTTCATAAATCATCCTTAATACAAAAATGGTTTACCTGTATTTGCTGTCTGTTGCCTGCAGTGATATTGGATATTGTCCAGCATGCCTCTTTCCTGATGGATTCTTTTGGAGATGCCAAAAGGTGGAGCAGACATGGTAGAGCAGAACAATTCAATATTACCTGCGTTTGGACATCATCACCAGTAACAATATTTCCTACAGCTCGCAAAGCAGCTGACACCACATTGTGCTGATTGTGCCTGAATTAAAATAAAATTATTAAAAATTTCAGGATATTTCTATTGAATGATTAGCAGGGAGTTGTAAACAAAATTAAAAAGGAAAAATTCAAGGGGAAATAAAATTAAATAAAAAACCATGGATGCACTTGCACACACACAAACAAACACACTTTCTTTGTAATAGTATTAATCTCATTTTTTTATTGCTGAGGCATTACAGGTGGTGGACAGTGGCGATATACAAGATTAAATGAATATTGTGAAAGGATTTATTTTTAAAGAAAGCATTCCAGGCCTAAGTTTATGGCACCTCCCTGGCATTTGCCACTTATGAGAACTGAGAAAAACTTGGGATAAACCTCAGTTAGGAAGGAGCCATCTGCCATCTGTGTAGAAATTCAAGAGACAGAAACTTATCAAAGAAACCACAACACTTTCTGCAAGAAAAGATTAACTAATTTTTAAAAAATTCACATATCATCCATGGGCCACAAAAAAATGTCAGAATATGCTTAAAGATTTTAATATCAGATTGGCACCGATTAATAGATTTAATGTTAAAAATTTACTGATAATATTAATGACAGTATTCCACAAGAAGGAAAATCAGGTATTTACAAAATAAACTGTGCAGAATGTGAAAAAATCTACATAGGGAAAACAAAGAGAAACATAGGCACATGGTTAAAGGAACATTTCAGGAACATAAAGTACAAGCAAATAGAGAAATCAGCAGTAGCATATCATTTTTGGACACAAAATCACGACATAATAACTAAAGCAAAATTATTAAAATCAGTACAAGGACCTACGGAATTTGCAACCTGGGAGAAAATCTACATCTACAAATATAAAGACAGCATAATGAACTTCGACATTGCCGGGGATGAAAACATAAACTACAAGTTTATCACACCGCCATCAGAGCAGAATATACATTCCCACAGCTCAACGAATGATCCGACAGTTGAACTTTAGCCTGGCTGAAGGTGGGAACTAAATGTTCTCGAAACCGGTTCCATACATTTATGAAAAGTAAGTGAAGCTTTAAGAGTGTGTAATTCAACTAAATCATAAAATTATATCAATTAAAATGAAAAATAATTTAAAAGCTCTTTATTGGGAATGGAAAAATGTTAAATATCAGCATCCTCATGGCCACTAGCAACCAACTAACCAACTTTTTAGTGTTTCCACAATTTCTGCTTTTTAATAGACATTTTATAGCAGAAGCAATTACACATTTCACAATTCTGTAAAATGCAATTTCTCCAAAAAATTATAAATCAAAATAATCCGCCAAGCTTTTGAAGGGTGTGTATCCTAAACCTTTAATGTGCATTGCTGTAGAAATAGGTACATTTAGAGATGATTTTCTATTAATTTAATGAAATCTCCATGTTAGTTTAGAATATTTTGTACACACTTGTAGGGATGTGGCTTCTTTTTCTTTACATTTCACTGATATGTTTTACACATTTTAAACAAAATTTAAATAACATTAATAAAACTCTCCCAAAGAACAATAAAGGAAGGCCTTTTTCATACCATTCTTAACAATAGGACCATATCCTTACTCTCCTTGGGGTTTATCATCCGACATTTCAAATAGTTCATCTTGCATTATTTTATGGCAATTGTCTTCTTCTGTGCTTTCAAATACACCACAATTGCATTTAACACCCAGTTTACACCAAAACTCTATTCCTAGCCATAAAATCCTGTGTTGTACTATTTTATAAATTAGTTGTCACCATTTTCATTGCAATTTTTTTTTCATTGAAAATACTCTCACAAAATTCACAATTTGTGCATGCAGAACTTTTATCCATTGCTTCTTTTAATATTTTCAATTTTTTGTATGGACTTAGATCTTTTCCAGATTCAGCTTTTCCTTCATAGGAGCTCTTTGGGTACAATTAAGGGATAACTGCTCACTTTAATGCACATTTATTTTCATATCAAGGAATCTGCTTTTATAAATATTTGATAATTCATTGTCATTTTCAGTGAAGAGGCATGAGCAAACAACTGATGTACTAATATTCCGACTCGCAGAGCTTATTAGTGCATGTTTCACTGTTCGATTTCAAATTGAATAAATATTGAACTGATGTATTATTCAGAATGAAATGCTTTATCACACTGAATACTATGAGAGAGATTTAACTTTTTAGGAAATTTGTGAAACAAATGGTCTTCCTTGTTTCTTCTGTTAGTATGACTATTAGAGCCAAACACTACACACAGAGGCATTGATGTGGGATCACTTAGGAAAGGTACAGTTCTTTTTACCTTTGATGCTGAAATATCATCATTTGATTATTTTTATTTATTTTTTTTATGAGCTACTATAAAGAATTTGCGACAACTCTTGCATTTATGGAGATCTGAGAAAATTGCAACATAAACCACCTCATAAAAGATCCCACTTCCCTGGCTCATATCCCTGTTCAATAGCAAACACTCCCCTTTCTTCCTCCTCTCTTCCTAATACTATAATTTTGCTTCAATCCAATTTAGTAAGTGAGATTGCTTTCTCTTGCTAAAATGGGAGTGGAAAGACAGTTAAACATGCAAGAAAAGTACGCTATGATGTATGCCTATAGAACAGTGGGTCAAACAACAAAATCAATTATCCCCTAAAAGTCAACAATTTAAATTTTTTTGAAACTTTAAAGTGCATTTTAATATATATCTAATTTATATTCTTTTAATGGGCCAATTTTTATTAATTATATATGATAAAAGTGATCAACATACTTACATCAGTAATTCCACTAAACGTCTGCAGACACCTGCATCAATGACTGCTTGAATCTTTTCATTTGGTCCATCTGACAAGTATGAAAGTGCCCAGCAAGCATCAGCCAAAACATCAGCATCAGCATGGAAAAGGAGACGGGAAAGAACTGGAAGGCATGGACATACTTTGGAAAATTCGGGAGGTGGATTCTTGCCTCTACAAAGGTTAGAAAGTGCCCAAACAGCATTGCGAGTCATGGACAGACGTGTCGATTTGCTAAGTAGTCTGGGAAAGAAAAAAAAGTACATAAGAAATGCGATTTCCAAATCACCTGTTAAAGCTTATTCTGAAGTTTAGTGGATTTCTATCAAATCTTACAAGAAAATTGAAGGCTTCTATTAGTTTTCATTTACATTTGACAGCTCATTAACAAGATAATATTAAGAGAAAATGGCTATGTGATCAAGCATATTAGTTATTTGTGTATAAAAGAAATTAAGTTCTAGTTATTTTATTATTACCATTTTAGATGCAATTATAGCAAGTCTAAATTTGAAACAGATACATTGATATAACATAACAATGTGATATGGTTGGCAATGAGGCCATTGATCATCATTCCAAAAAAGGGAAGCATTATCATACAGAAACCCCTGACAAATTTAACATTTTATGCAGTTTAAAGATTGATTAACTTCAAATTTCAAAATATAACATTATATTATGTTAATGGAAATTCAAAAAATAAAAGATGGAAAAGTCTCACAGGAGACCAAGTTTACTGCTGAGGCATCAAAGGTGGTGAACACTGCCACAGGTGGCCAAGGCCATTAAGGAGCGGGAGATCTGGGGTTCCAATCCCGTCAGGACTGTCCTCCCTGACTGGGGTTTTTCCAAAGTTTTCCTCAATCCTCATAACTGGCAAATGCCAGGGAGGTACCCTAAACTTAGGCCTGGTCACTTCCTTCCTTAAAAAATATCCTTTCACAATATATCATTTCATCTCATGTATCATCTTCAGTGTCCACCGCCTGTGGTGCCTCAGTAGTTAAAACAGGCGTTAAATACTACTTAAAGAGAGAGAGGACATAGAAAAAAATAAGCAAGTCAGGGAGGATGTTCCTAGCAAGAATCAAATCCCAGACCTCCCACTCATGAGTCCATGGCTTAACAATCTTGACCCCTTTTCAGTTACCAGCATTAAAGTTGATTTTGACATTAATATTTGGTTTATTTTCAAATAAATTATTCTATAACAGAAGATGGTGCCTTTCTTGGTCTACCATTTTTGGATAATATAAGTGAACTTTGGAACCATTTAATTGGATCCTGTGAGTGATAAATGTGTCAGTTGCTGCATTGGTAAAAAACTTTGGTGACATGAAATATTTCATAATTCTTGCAATCTAAAGAAACATGTCACCCAAATGCATAAAATTGCTCTTACGTAACATACCAACAAAAAATTTGCAACAGTAAAAGTCGAACAAGGGAAAAAATTTGTGTGTCTATTCTTTTAAAGTAATCATCCTTGTTACCATCAACATTATCATATTAGTTAATTAAATATGGTGGACGTTTGTAACAGTGATGTTTAGAATAAGTTTAGTTATTCTAAAACTATCATATTACTTGAATTTGAGCAGTCTTTCCATAACAGTAAATCCAGATTTAAACCAGGAGATAACTGATCAAAGATAACTACCAGCATACACTATATGCAGACAACTAGCCATTTAGCATTGTTGATGACAATGGATTTAAAGAGTTGACTGAACACCTTGAATTACTCTAGAGGTTCATCAATATATTATTGTAAAGATGTTAAATATTTCATAATAAAAATACACTTGGTCAGAAAGGATAATCAGATTTATTTGTTTTATATTATCAAAATAATAACAATATCTGAAACTTGTATTTTTATTTTATCTGATAAAAACTAAAGTATTGATACTAAAACATATATAGGTATCAAGTATCAAGAAAATCGGTATCAATCCAAATGCATTCTCTTTTTCTAGGATTTCCCTTCCACCCTACATGTAGAGGCAGATTTATGGACTTGCATGTGGACAGTGGTGTCAAATATTAACATTTTAAAAAATTGAGTCGAAATTGTAACATACACACCACTAAAATTCAATAAAATGGAAACCAGGAACTGATGATAGGAGCAATGGCTCCCGAAACTAGTCTTCCATTTTATTGAATTTTAGTGGTGTGTATGTTACAATTTCGACTCAATTTTTTAAAATGTTAATCCCTGTTTACTCTATTCTACTATGGAATTTTGCAGTACACTTGTTAAACTAATCATGCTAAATATTAGGAATAATATTTAACCTGTTTATTCCAAATGCCAACAACAATAGCAGTATAACAAATTATTATTGAGGAAATCACCCAAATTTCACTAATTTTGTTTCTCTTACTTGGATATGTTTCAAATGCTCTTGCCTTCATCTGCAGCATGATTCTATAAGTGATTTCTTCAATGATAATTTGTTATATTTTACTATATTTCACTGTGGAAATTCCCATTTTTCAAAACTAACAACTGGCTGATTTTATATCTTTCATTAGTATGTGGTGACTGTTGTGTGCAGGCTTGATTTCTTTACTTAAAGTCTCGCATCTTACTGTTTATACTTGCTAAATATTTTAACTTTTCCTGAAACATGGATAAATTATTTATAAGAGGGAAATGTTAAAGCAATGAAAAAAGTGACTACAGCATTCAACTACCGATAGTGAAAAGTGCCATTTTACTATGGGACAATAGTTGAACCATCTATGGGCAAGTAAATCATCTTACTTTATGGAGTATTCAACAAATTTACAATATCGATCTTGAAGGGAAATAGTCAATAAGAAAGGGAAGTGGTTTTATAAGAAAGTTTTACTTTGAATTAACTGGTTAAAAAGGGAATGTTGCTATTTACCCAACTGTGTCTGAACACAGTGGACAAAATGAAGTTAATGTTGCTTGATACACTTTGGGAAATAATCAAATACCATCTAAAAATCTCAGGTTACAGTTTAAGAAGTACTTTACAGAAATTGAGAAGGATGATCTCACACAAGATTGGATTACAAATCCATTTTCCACCATACTCATCAGTTCCCAGAGGATCTTCCCGTAAAATTAAAAGAAAGCCTTTGGAAATGTTGGTTGACAGTTTACTGAAAATAAAATTTGAAACTTGTCAATTTGTGATTTCTGGTGTTATGCTCACAAGAGTATATGGAACTACCATTAAGCAGCTTCTAGCATTCCCCTCTACTTATCTATATTAGTATTGACAGCAATCAAACAAGACAGAATTCTCTTGAATCCAGAATACCAATGATACTTGCACTCATAAACATTCAGCCATGAATTGAGGAGCTGGTGAGCAAGGGGGGAAAAAAAAGCTCAACCAATCTCAATAACAGACAGAAACATTTACATTCATAAACATTTACATTCATAATATAATAAGATAATTTTTTCTATTATTATACCTGCAATGTAGCTCCTTTATTAATATCACAATATTCATTTTTATAGTTTAAAACTGGGATTAAATTTATTTTAAATAATAGTTATGTATAATTTGAATTAAACACAACCCTCCGGATACAAACTTGAAAGTGTCTCTAGGAGTACATACTGAAAGCTTAAATATCACTGCTCTAAACATCAACATATGCCATTTTCTTATAATTAAAAACAGATTTTACCAAACTATTATGTGAGTTACTTTGATATTCCTTAAGCAAAAGTATTTCCTCAGATCTTTTTGATAAGCCATTGCAATATGCTCACCACTGTGAAAGAAAAACTAAGATGTATTAAATTCACAAAATGGTTTACAAATATGCAATTGTCAATAAGCATTTTACTGTTTGCTAAATATACCATAAAACAACGGAATACCAAAAAAAAAAAAAAAAAAAAAAAAAAAAAAAAAAAAAAAAAAAAAAATCAAGAAATAGTCAACAGTAGTCTGAATAATGATAGTAAAAAATAATTGACAAAAACTATCCAAAGATTAAGCAAAAGCAGAACAGAAAACAAATCTTAGGTAGATTAAAATTAAAACTACTTAAAACCATGTTAACACACTAAAACATCAGTCTTTCTATGGTTAACAATGTGAACAAGGTCTCACAAAACATGTCCAGCTTTAATTTTAAAAATTTTTAGAGTGGGATGTCAAGATATTTTTAATATGTTAACATGGGTTTAAGTAGTTTTACTTTAAATCTACCTAAGATTTTATGATTGTTTCACTTTGTGGATTCCTACATTCATCATTAATTGTACAGAAAAGAAAACTAAGCATATTGTAGACTGAAAAACAAAACAAAAGTGGCCTTAATGTGATACTGAAGAATGTTTGAAAAATTTAAGGATCCAATTACTTTACAAGGAAACTCAAGAATTTATAAAATCATTTGCAAGAACTGAAAATAAATTTATATTGAAATGAGAGAATCAAAATGTATTCAAATACAAAAGAAATGCTGGGAGGGAATTTGATTCTTTTCAATACTACTGAAAGATTGTTAAAACAGCAGCACAAGTTTCAATCAAATAAGAGAAACTAGAAATAAAATACAAATTCTATCAGAGCAGCAGAAATTTATGCTCTTTCAGTGGGTTTCATCAAAGTATATTTTTGCCAAAAAAAGAATATTACATCTATATATATTAAAATACCATGCTCTCTGATTAGAAACTTCTGGATGCAAAATAGAAAATGGTGCTACATATTTCCCATGGATGACAGTGGCAACACAGAACGGCCATGGACTTCAAGATGCATAAGCAAACACATATTTCCTGAAGCATCTACTATTGCATCATGTGAAAATCAAGACCTCACTGAATCATCAATTTGTTAACCACTGAAATGTCCAGAATACTGAGCAAATTTAAAATTTTAATTACTTGTTTAAAGACTAAAGGGGTATGTAACTATTACTTTCTCAGAAAAAGTTATAACAATCCATCAGAGGAATATGAAAAGGAGCTATCAAATGCATGAGGCAATGTTCATTAATCAAAGAAGCCAATGGTTTAAATTAATTTAAGTTTTATCATACAATAGTATATTTATAATCTATATCAGGACACTTCATCATGCACATTAAAGATGTCAAAATGAAAAGGAAAGGTGCTTGTACAATCCAGCAAGCTATTCAACATTATCTTGGTTTTTTATTTGCTACACAGCTTTGCAGGCAGTTCTTGCACTAATTTTTTGAGAAAATGTCTTAACTACATTTGTTAAGATATAAATACAAAAGAAACAGAAAGATAATATTAATGCTGAAATCATTGAGGAAATTACTACATACACATTCTGCATGATATAAATAAAATAGTACATCACTTACTGCAGAAGGGGTACAAGTATGCCACTGTCCAGGACATGGTCTCTACATTCTGGTGAATCACCAGCTATATTACCAAGTGCCCACACAGCCTGCTCCTGTACATCCTCGTATTCTGATGCCAGAAGCTGGATGAAGATTGGAACGGCTCCAGCTTCTATGACCATGCGGGTTTGCAATGAAGTGCCAGATGCAATATTGGTTAGTGCCCAAGCTGCTTCAAACTGCAAATAAAATGAACTCTCAATATCAACATGAAAGAACAAAAGATAATGGGATAATGTTAGCCCCAAAAAAACAGATACAACATCAGAATTTATTAGGTTGCACAGTAAAAGACTCTATACCAACAGAACAGAAATCAGGAATTTACAAAATAAAATATGCAGATTATGAACAGGACTACATAGGCAAAACAAAGAGAAATTTGGGGGAAAGAACACTTTAGGAATATCTGGTTTAAGCAGGTGGATAAATCAGCTCACTTTTGGACCAAAAATCATGAAATAAAACCGGGCATTAAACTGCTGAAACATCTTCATAACCCATTGGAGTTATCCATTTGGGAAAAAATTTTCATATTAAAAAATAGAGAAAACCAAATGAATTTTGAGTTTCCTCCAATGGATGAACTCAGCAACTTCCTACTTCAACCAACAGAGGCCACCACAGGAACATCCGGTTGTCTAGCTATTATTTCGAGTAACAGCAGTTCAGTGAGCACCTGAAGATGGGATAGATTCTCCAAATGCGTCTTATTTTTATGCAAGTAAGTGGAGTTTAGTCTAAAAAATGAATACCTAAGTTTAGGATATATTACCACTCCATTGTCAACAGCTT
Source organism: Metallyticus violacea (assembly GCA_030762175.1). Taxonomy (NCBI): domain Eukaryota; kingdom Metazoa; phylum Arthropoda; class Insecta; order Mantodea; family Metallyticidae; genus Metallyticus; species Metallyticus violacea. The sequence continues at coordinate 2,010,859 of CM060838.1, forward strand.
CGTAAGTTCAATATCTATGAAAGAACAACTTTAATTCAATAAAGAATTTTGCTGACAAAAGCACTTCTGTAAGACACAATTAAAAACTACAATCCATACAGACATACTTGCTTGCAAGGCAGAAAGGATTTCTTAGCTCTATTTAACATTAGCATTAATGTATTTAATTTTACACTTCTATAAACTCCACATTGAATAAAACCTTTTTACTCACAAGTCGGTCATTTTTCAATTTGTTACATACCATGCTTTCCAGTCAACCACCTGCTAGCCATGCAAACAATGGTTGGCCACAAACTAAACAAATCTGCTGGCACATGGCTGCATTGGATGCATGGTATAAAACAGTAAAATCTACATTTAATGCTTTTGCAAGAAAAAGGTATAATTTGCTATGCAAACATCCATAGTCATACGCATTATCTCAATGCTATCATAATTAACTATGTAGTAATTAAACTGCTATGCTTTCTATGTAGTTTTCATACATTCACTTGCTGATAATGTGTTTTGTTCACAGATCTGCCTAACCAAAATCAGCATCAACTGGCTGTAAAACAATCCCAATTCTAAGTCTTCATTAAAGATGTTCTACACACTATCAGTTTCAAATTTATTGCCCTATGCAGATTAAGTAGCACATTGTGGCATAAGGGGGGTGACAATGTGGGGAAAGTAGTACATGTATTGTAACAATGAAATGGTTAGTATTTAGAAGTGATGGTTGGGGAATCAAGCATGAGGAAAGTAACTCTGTATAGGCCAGAAGGGCAATGCATAATATTTTTTTAAAGCTTTCTGAAGAGTTGAGAGCTGGAACTTGAAGAGAGTGGACATTGCACCTTTTTGTTCCTGGATGCCACCTTTATGATGGGCAAGTCAAGTCCACAACAATTTTGCAAAGGGTAATAAAATTATGATTTATAGTTTAGAAATGTTCATATTTGCATAGAATACCTCGGGAAATTGTTTCCTTGTTTAAACTTCAATAGTCATATAAATGGATTTAATTAAACAATCGATCCTATGTCTGGCCTAATGTAATGTTAATGAATGAGTATAGAATGATATTTATGCCATGCTCTACAGAGAATGCTTAAAAACAAAGAAGTATAAAATGGGGGGGAGAAGAAAGCAATTTAAATTTGCTTAATGGATATTAAAAACAGTAATTTATATATATTTTTAACATATTTCTTTCCACTTCTATAGTTTCTTATTTTTTCACTATAATAATTTTCATAACTTTTATGCTTAGAAGTAGCTGCTTCTATCAGTATTCATAATAATGGAAAAAAAAGACGCAACTGCTACCTTGATCTATTTCTGATTCAGTAGCTGAATAGATATGAAAAAATTAATTGCATTATATTTTTTTTCTGGCTACATCAATAAGCAAAAAAAATACAGAAAATATTTAGGACTGTTCATTGGTTCTTTTAGGATGTCAATCACAGGAATCTCTGCACCTATTATAAATACGAAACTATTTAGTCATGATGCATCAGAAAATTTACTTGGCTTCCTTTTCGTTAAACAATAAGTTCAGTATTCAAAGACATTTCATTTTATTTTTTCTTTAAATCAATCAACTTATAGTTCATTTCTAATTTTTCATCATATATGAATGGAAGGATTTTAGGAGTCTGCACTGATCTTTCTGGAGATGAGATATTTGCAAAGAATCGCAAATATTAAATCAATTGAAACATTAAAAATGTTAATGCGTATGAGTGTGTGTGCACATCTTCTGAAAAGGCCTATTAGAGCCTTTTAGTACTATTAGAGCTAGATTTGCAAAGTTTTTTTTTGATACCATTTAGTATTAAAAATATATACTATTGTAATTAATTATTATATGATCTTGTTTTTTTTTTTTTCCCCCTTCAAAATTACTGATTTCATGTATAAAATCAGACTTAATTTTGTAATCTTCTTAACTTTTCCTAACTCTTTTGTAATAATTTTGGTTAGGGTATCTTAACAAAGTGCCTCATTGTCATATCATTCATTATTATATTACTCATTCATGTAAGGACATAAACACTATTGTATTGTAATGTATTTTTTTGCTTTCTATTACTTGTTATAGTAAATTATTCCTTTATCAGAGGAAACTGTGCCTACAACTGTGGAGCCTGCTTTGTATCAGGGGAGCTAACAGCACAGTCATCCCATGAATCACTGCACCTTTGATGCTTCACCACAACATATGCTACCTTCTAAAACTCAAGTCAACTGACAAAATTTTGTGTACTCCTGGTACAATAAAATTAATTATAACCACACAATACAAAATGGGGGGGGGGGGTTTGTATCTATTTCAGTTTTGTGTTCTATCTCTCATCCTATATGCTCAGTATTTCAAGGTTTAATTTTTTTTTATTCTATTCTTCTCCTATAATGTTTATCATTGGAGGATGTTAATTAGGGTGGCTTGGGGGAGATGTGGCATAGCAGGGTTTAATAATAAAATACTAATAATGAGATCCATCATCATTGTAACAGTAAAATGCTTTTGAAGCGAACCATTTTGACTTAATTCGATGCTTATATACCATGCGTGAAACAAGAAAAAGCCAAGGCCTACACATGCTTGTCAGAGAAAATGTCTTGGCTTTGGCTTGTTAATGGTGACCATGGTAAAAGAAGTGAGCGGGTCAAGATGCACAGCTTCTATCCCTGACCATTGTAACAGAATCTTACAGGTAACATTTAAAATTGTAATAGGAATGATATAGAGAATATACAAGGCTGCAGTAGCCAAATTAACTATCAGTTCATTCTGTATTTGTGTTCCCTGTTCTTATGTAGATTTTAACTTAGGATGTACGGATGTTTAGGGATTCAAATCAGGATCAGCACCATGTATCAAACCTCACCAAGTTAACTGAAAAGAATAATGTAAAACCAAGTGTTTGACCACAGGTTGTAATAATATGTATGGATCTCTGGCCTTTTTATTTTGAAAAACATTTATATTAATTGTAAATAAAATGACATAACACTGCTACATTTTGCAGTGCTATATATTTTTACATTTTCTTGTTCAATTACTAACTTGTGATGTACTATGATCTAGCAAAGTCATACACTCTATAATGCTATAATAACTGCATTTGTTTAATTATATTTCAATGGAACAGTTTGAAAATGATATTTTACATACCTGTAGAGTACAATTTGTATTATTCTGCAGAAACTCCACAAATCTTGGCACAATACCAGTTTGAATTACTTCATCTATTGGTGGGTTGGGCTCACGAGATAGAAGTTTGCGGAACTTTTGTGTTGCTGTAAGCTGATCTTCTACATTGCTGCTATACAGAGCTTGCACCATTCCTGGTGTGATACCTGGGGCATTGATGAGTGATAATATATCTTCCTGGAAATAGTAAAAACATAAACCATCAAAAAGTATACTGTTGTGGATACATTATGCGGGCAGTAACATTGCTGTCCCTTCCATTATTTACTGACGGAAAATGCGAGAGACCAGAATAAAGAAAATTAATGAAAATGTAAAAATATATGCAAACATAAATACATTGCGGTAGGGCTAGAGCTTTGCAAAAAATTATACAACTTATTTTTAAGCAAGGATTCCAGAAACAGCAACCAAATAAGAGAACTTTGGTACCAATTGTTAAGCCAACAGAGTGTACATTGATTTTCTCAAAGGGCATGCTGCAAGATTGCACAGATATGCTCGAAAATATTCTTATTAAGTGGGAAAATATGATAAAACACATATATTAAATATTTTACCAACTCTATTAACATGAACAATAACACTGTAATACAAACTATTTTTAGTTGAAAATGTTTTTTCAACAATTTCACTATTTGCTAATTCAATGAAAAATATGGATTTAAGATGGATTTCCAGCATAAGGACTGTGGTCTATTGGAATATCTTCTCTTTACACACGTTTTGTATATAGCTGTAACAAACACCCTGGTGGCAAGGCTAAAGTATCCTCTTGGAGATGTCGGCAATGAGTAATGTGCAACCTGTTGGTGTTACATGAGCAAAAAGCTGAATGGGTTGAACAAGGTGAGGGGCGCATGTAATGATTATAGTGTCAGAGAAGTATTGTTATTTATGGATCTAGCTGGGTGTAATAGTTCTGGCTGATTGTTTTATGGGTGGTTTTATTTGGGTTTTCTGTAGACCAGGATGCCAAACCTTGTTTAGTTCCAATCCCCCCCCCCCCTATTTTGTTAAATTTGGGATGTTTGAAGATTTTTATTCACAATTTAGTTAGGCATGGTAATGTGATGTGGAAGAACAGAATTTCCATGTTTCCATAACTTATCACTAGAGCCTGGATTTTATGTAAAATGAATATGAGAAATAAGTAATGAAATAATTATATGTAAAATCAAGCATTTAACTTCTTTGCTACAAAATAGAATGTTACAGCTAGTCAAATTTAGATTATATTAATCAGTTCACTTCTGCTAGAAATATTAAATTACAATCAACTTTAGAACATCAGAATGAATGCAAAATATGGTGGACATTGGAAGACAAGTGTCCCCAATGTAAGCTTTTAAGTTATATTGTAAGGGGATGCACAATTAATTATAATATACTTTTCCAAATGTTTTGTTGATATGCAGTCTTCTGTCTCACAATATGTTTTTATATGCAGAGAAACATCCCAAGAAATTACTGGTGCATATTTATACAGAGGAATTATTGTACTAGCAGGGGATTCTACAGTTTCATCATTAAATAAGCGAGACAAAGTAACAAGAGTTCAGTACCTAGGTTTCTTGTTCAACATGGATTACAGTTTAGTGGAAATATAAAACCTACTTCACTGTTGCAACATCGACCTTTTGAACTGCATCTTCCATCATTTCCATGGCTTTTTGGTGGGTATATCTGAAGTCTCCAATTTCTTGATACTGTCGCGAAGCCAAATGAAGTGACTTGCAGTGTTTGAAACTGAAATGAGCACTTTAAAACTGTTGAATGTTTACAAGGATTTGTTCATGACACTTCAGTATAAGAAGAAAATTTCTCCATTAATAAATTTACAGCTTTGGAACACTTACTGTAGAAAATCACTGCTTTTATCCAAGTTGCCACCTTTGTGATCACAGGCTTTGGAGGCAGAGATATGTTGGGTAGCTGCTCCTTGTAGCATTGTACATGATGAGCACATTTAAAAAGAACCTTTTCAGTTTCTGAGATCAGCTTTACTTCCTGGTGTTTATCTCTAATTGTCTCTGGCAATCATTGCAATGCATGAGCCATACAAGTTTGATATAATACATTAAGCAATTTATTTCCCTGCTTTGAATATGTATGCAGCTGCATCCATTGCTCATTACGCTTTGCAGTTCCCTATGAGAAATGCAGTAATTTCTTAACAAATGTTAGTTTTCAAGTTCATCTAAAGCGTGTAAATTTGTTTTGCACACTTTCTCTTTTAAATTTCTCTTTTAAAGGGGTTAAATCAGAGTAGCAAAGGGGCCATATATTGTTAGTAATAGCTCTATCTTGAAACACATCATGAATTTCCTGTAATCAGAGTACTTTTGGGGAATACCCATTTCACTTGATACATCTTCAATCAATACGCTGTACTGTGTCACCTAACAAACACGTGCTACATATGCAAAATTTCAATTCATACTGAAGCCTTGAGAAGCAGAGGGGAAATATACTCCCTGCCTCAGCCGACATAGCTGTGCCGGTTGGTCCTGCGGTTGCGTCAAGTATTACTCACCCAGTATTAAGGATTTATGTGGGCTTGCAGATGACCATGGTATTTGAGAAGCTTCTTGATCTAGTCCTAGGCATTATTTATGTAGGACAGATTAAGCAACATCCTTCTTCTTTGGTGAATCAAAATTGGATTTGGAAAATGATTTCTTCTTTGGATGCAAGGCTTTCGTCACTTCTTTTCAAAATATTGATTTGTTTGTAGTGTATAGTCTATGTGTGCCAGTTCTAAACAGATTCACATATGCAGATAGCATGTTTTACAAGAGTTTTCATCATGGTACATGTTAGACCTGGGTGATGGAGTTCTGTATGTAATGGTCTGTATGACAAAGAGTGCTGTGTATTCTTGATGACAGTATTATCTAGGAGCAGGAGCTGCTATCTCTTATCTCCATGGTGAACTGAATCCATGAGTTTATATTATTAATGTGGTGCATTTCTTCTTTGGTCATATTTATATTGTTTTGTATTGTAAAGTATAGAAAAAAATTTACTTCATGAAATTGAGTATATATAGTGATGGAAAAATGTAACAGAAATTAGGGAAGGAAGGAGAGAAAGGATTATTTCTTCTTAGGAAGATAAATAGGAGGGATACAATAACATGAATACCTGAATTGCAATTTTAAGTTCATTAGAAAATATATTATAAGATTTTTTTCATTATTAAACCAACTGTACATACAAATAAGCATCATGCTATATTCTGTGTGTTTGGTATATGCTCCTTTACATTCATAATCTAGTTATACTAAAACAAGATAATCTACTCTATTTAATACAAAACTAAAACAGAGGCACATATGGGAATAAAAATAACAATGTGTGGAGAAAAAAAAACAAAAAAACATGATTTTAGAAGAACTAGCAGCAGCCTTTGAAACATTTAATGTAAGCTCATGAAGAAATATAATGACTAATATGAACAAAAATTTAAACATTTAAATGAATAAAACCATTTTAACGTTTGTACATCCCCATATGCTTTGTCTTGTTACTTTTCTCATATCAAAATAGGCTCATCTAGTTTCCGTACTCTGATCTCATGTCATTAAGTCTTATTCAAATATTCTAGTTGGATTTCTAACAGTATTTTTGTTGCAGAAAAACACATATTTTTATACAGTTCTAAGAGTGCAGGCAGCTTGCTACAAAACATTTTACCATAGTTAAAAGATCCCTGACAGTGACCTTTTGTTAACATTTAAGTATTTGTCAATCTGAGTACTTGTATTATGGTTTTTTTATTTATGTATTATTTCTTGTTTAAAATAAAAATTACCTCACATACATATAGTGGTATTACTGTTAAAAGTCTCACTTCTGTGAAAATAGGTACTTCTTTATGGTATTATGTATTTAAACCATATATATGTGCATATCACCTTTAAAAAAATCTGTATAAATATTCAGTACATGTACTTCCCCAAATTTCAATTGATGTAAATATGGTAAATCAAGTGGCAATAAGTTAATTTTAATGTGAGAGTTTAGGACTTATATCTGATGACTATAATGGGGCAAAAATATACCCATTCTATAAATGGTTCTACATATTATCCTGGAATTAGTTTATTAAGTGCTTACTACAAAGCATATGCTTTTAATAAAACATTTGTCCAAATACAATTATGAAGGGAAACATCCTGCTAAAACAACATTTTTACTATCACTGAACTCTGGAGAATCACAGTGAATTAAATATACCAATTATATTGCATTCATCGACTTAAAAGCACTCAACAGCTTAACCAAGCTTTGGAATATAATGTTACAGGAAAAAAAATCTGAATACCCTTTTAAAAGCAGTGAAAGAAGGTGACCAGATGTCTGGTATTAGCCTGGATAGTCTCGTTTTTGTGGCAATGACTTACCCTCATAAAAATACAGAGCCTTCATTTGGACAGGTGGCCAGCTAATGGGGATTTGCCTGCACTGCTTCTAACCGGCTGTTCCCCCCTCTCCATGTGCCGGCTAATCAGTATTCAGTTGACGCGATGTTTTTGCACTGTACAAAAGTTAACCTTATGAGACCAAGTGCTTCAGTGTTAGTGCTGTTATAATGTTAAAAGTCCATACACTTTAGCACTCAGTATGTTCATGATTTCTGTGTGACTGTTACTGTTGTAGAGAAGTAAGACGGCAACTTATAGACAGATTTCCAGGTGTTCATGCACCTCAAAGCGAAATGGTTCATAATCTTGTGAATAGATTTAGGAAAACAGGATTTGTTCCTGTTAAGAAACTGAGGGTAAAACACTATAATCTTACAGAGGAAAAAACTCGATTACATTGGAGAATGGTTAGAACTAACTTCAAAGAAATCTCCAAGAAAGCTGCTTGCGCAGGAATTGGGATGCTACTAAGCTTTTAAAATTAAAACCCTCTAAGATAACTGTAATTGAGGAATTGTTACCGTGCTATAATGTAAGTACAGTTAATTTCTGCAACTGGGTGTTGGTTAATATTAATGTTCGCTCTATTGACACACTTTTATTTTATTATTATTATTTTTTTAAGAAGCATGGTTTTATTTACTTGGCCATGCAGCAACATAATAAAACTATAGATACAGAAGTGCTTTTGTTGTAAATAATGTTTAACGCCCGTTTTCACCACTGAGGCACCGCAGGTGGTGGACACTGAATATACATGAAATGAAATGACAAATTGGAGTATTTTTTTAAAGGAAGTAAGCATTCCAGGCCTAAGTTAAGGGTACCTCCCACCATTTGCCATTTATGAGGACTGAGGAAAACCTGGAAAAAACCTCAGTAAGGGAGGACGTTCCTGGTTGAAATCTAACCCCAGACCTCCCGCTCATAAGTGCGCGCCTTAATGACCTCGGCCACTCGTGGCGGAGGTATGTGCTGCAAACCCGATCTTGTACACGAAATTCCATTATGCGACCAAAAAATTCATGTTTGGTATGCTGTGGATGCTTACAGAATTATAGGTCCTATAATTTATTAAGATACAGTAAATGGGAGGATGTAAAGGGATAACATAATCATACCACTCATAGAAAAATTGTGTGACAATGAATGTACATAGACATGTTTTCAACAACATCCCGCTACAGTGCATACAGCTGATCTCTCGTTAAAATTAACTAAGGATTTTTTTTTAAAGATAGAATCATCAGCAGGAAATTATGGCCAGCGTGGTTTCCATATCTTACCGCCGTATGCGATGTCTATTTATGGGAGACCTTAAAATAACCCGCATGTTGGAAGAACTGAAAGACAATATAAGAGAAATTGCTGCCATTTCAGAAGAAGGATTAATGAGTTTTGATGCAAATTTTCTTAAAAGGAGTGAGAGATGTGTGGCGGCATAAGGACATCATTTCCAACATATATGACGAAAGTATATGGCTAATGTAGTTATTTTCTGCATAAGAAATCTATGCATTTGAATTTAAGGGGCTACGAATATCCGATTCCGCCGGCAAAGAGCGTGCTTTTCGGTGCCAAGCAAATCCGCGTTAAGTCGGTCACGCGTCCAAATGAGGGTTCTGCATAAACGAAACTTTTTGTTCAGAGCGCCTAATGAATAGAACGAGCGGGCGGCTGGGTCTATACCAGTTGGGTGTGGATGTCGGGAGTGGGTAGGGCGAGCGGTTATCCTCCGCAAACCATTTTAGTAGTACTGCTCATGATGTCTGAGCAACAGGTTCACCCCTCCACTTTTTTTTAATAGTGTTTAACGCCCGTTTTTACACAGGCGTGAACACTGATAATACATGAGATGGAATGATAAATTGGGAAAGGGTTTTTATTATAGGAAGGAAATGTTCCTTGCCTAAGTTTAGGGTACCTCCTCGGCATTTGCCATTTATGACTGAGGAAAAACTGGAAAAAAAAAAAAAAAAAAAAAAACTTATCAGGAAGGCGGTCCTGGCGGGATTCGTACCCCAGATCTCCCGTTCACGAGTCCGCGCCTTAACGACCTCGGCCACCCGTGGCGGTAGATTCACCCCTCGACTGCGCAACGCACCTTAATCAAAGTTCTTACTTGTGAAGGCGTGAAACCGGCAGAAATTTTGCTGAGATTGACACACAGTTGCACTAAAAGACTCTTGTATTTGCTTGGCAAATGGAGTTCGTAGTGAACGAGTTGAAAATCAGAGCCAGGGACGAGCATACCGGAGTAGAATACTCGCGCCATTTACGACCTTGAAGGCGGCCGACGTTTGACGCTTTCCGAAATTGCTTCTCAAGTCAGAATAAGTTATGGCAGCTGTCAAGCTATCATGCAAAGTAAATTGTGCGACCGGTGTGTCCCTCTGCTTTTGAATGCAGTACAGTAATTGACACGCTTGCAGGTCTGTGAGAGGATGTCAGCAAGGTTTGCATTGTCACCTGTGACGAAGGTTTGGTACACCACTACACGCCGAGTCAAAATAGGGCAACACTGAGAGAAGGAAAAGTGAGGCAGCCCAAGTGAAAGCCAAGACTCTGCTGTCAGCCAGTAAAGTGCTTGCGACTGTTTTTGACAGCGAGACGTTTTGCAAATTCGTTTTACACATGAGTGTTGCACCATAAACTCGGCAGACTACTGTTACTAAGCGACGTTAGGCATGCTTATCGCCGGAGAAGACATGATCAACCATTAAGAGAAATGATTCTCCTCCATGACAACGCTGGCCCTCCTAATGTAGTTCTCGCGAAAAATTGGAATAAATGAAATGGACACCGATCTACGATTTTCACCTCCTTTGGCAACTTAAAGAAGCACTGGTAGGAAACGATTCGAAGAAGACGGGGGCGTGGAAGCTCTGCGCTCAACTGGCTGATGACACAACCTACCCCCCTCTTACGATGACGCATCAAAAAGCACCCAATACGCTAGGCTATATGCATTTGTAAAGCAGAAGATTATGTAGAAAAAGGTATATGTACTTGGTTATCTCGTTTATATTTGTTAACTCCTCGAATCAATAGCACATATGAGAAGCCAATGGTGCGAAATGAGGCTTCGGTCTTACTGAACCAACTCAGTAAAATAAACAATATTCATTATGAGTTTGGAAAGACATACTCTAAGGATATAATAGTGTAAATGCTCAATTGCACAGTTTAAACATAGAAATTGAAATGGTGCATGGATTATTTGAACCACTTTTAGAGTTTCAGTTCTATAACAAAAATCGATGGAGACGACTGATATGAACTATGAATGCATCTTTATAAGATTAAGATAACGCAGTGTATGTTTAATGGTCCATGCTGATGAAGAAACAGTCCCAAGTTCTTCTGACTGGTAATGAGAAATTTAAAGTCGAAATGTTTTTCCCAATACTCGACAGTTTGCAAGATAAGTTAACTAGGTGAAAGGAAAGTTATAAAACGCTGCCAGACTCCTTCATAGTTTTCAGGATAGTTTATAAGTTGCGTTATTTTTGAAGAAGAAGCAAATCTCCAACCGTCATATGAAATGAGTACACTTCGCGACACTTCTAAGGTCTTGTGATGCGCAATTTCAAATGAGTCAATTTCTACGAAAAGAGCGGTACGGTCCATGTTCCCAAACATTAACAGTGCTCTTAGAATACTTTTGTGTAAGGCACAAATTGTTCAGCAGAACGCTCTTTTTCGGCTCTTAAATGATTGAAATCACACCTACGCTCTATTTTGAGAAGAGACTGAACGTTTTGTCCATTCTTCATACCGAAACCAACCTCCTGACTGCTGATGACTCTGAACTATGAAGATATAATCAATGATTTTGCTATCATCAAAACCAGATGCAAACTTCTGTGAGTGATGCGTTCTTTCTTTCTTCATCTTTATTTTAAAGTTTTCTAGTTGCAATATGTTTTTCGTCTTATCGGCTTCCAAAAGATCTATTATATACCAGGACCAGCTACTAAGTTTAGACAATGGGGTGATGTGGCATCCAGGATTTTTCACGCCCTAATTTAGAGTAAATCCTGTGGAAATTTTGGGACTACAGGCCTGGATATAAGTATATAAACATCTGCTGTCTGAATGTCTCTAGTGAGTGGTACATGTTTAGTTTATTAAACTTATGTTTTGCTGTACTTGTGCCAGTATCCAATTTCACTAAATTTTGTTTATACTCCCAAAACAGTACACTTAATTATTAATCATAATATATTATAAGCTATATCAACATTTATTATAATATTATAAATACGAAGTAAACCAACCAAGGTCACTCAGTTGTTAATATCTGGTGTTGTGAGGTGTTGATTTTCACAATTACATTTTTTTAATGTGTTTTAACAAAGCCCAAAGCAAAATCAATTACAAATTGTCATTTGCAACAATGTGCTGCAGAAATTTAAGGATATTTTTAGTTCATGTGAACATACACCATACTGCAAACAATTTGTAAAATTGTATAGGCTAACAGCAGTCTCAAGTTACACGCCATGCTGGCACTGCCTGTGGCACCTCAGTAGTAAAAACGGGTGTTAAACACTAATTTGTCACAGATGACTGAGGTCATTAAGGCATGGATCCATGAATGGACCGTCCTCCCTGACTGAGGTTTTTTCCAGGTTTTCTGTCCTCATTAATAGCAAACTTAGGTCTGGAACATTTTTTTATAATCCTTTCCCAGATTATCATTTCATCTCATGTATCATCGGTGCTCACTGCCTGTGATGCCTCATTAGTTAAAAACCGGTGTTAAACACTATAAAAAAAAATGCTAGTTTTGTGCATCATGAAGAAACAACCTCTAATTACTATATTGATATGCTAAGGAATATCTGAATAAAGATTGAAAACAGGGGTATCTGCCGTGATACAAATGGTAGTCAGATGGGTTTCACTCTGTTTTGTCATATCAATATGGTACAGTACAGGCCTTTGTACTAGCAAAGCCTACAAATGGGCTCTCCCCAAAAGAGTTCCATTTTCTGGAGTTATTTCTTAAATTCACATGTCAATGATTAATCCCACCACTTGTCTCAACCCCTTCCTTTCTAATTTCAGGAGTGTTTCAGTGAGTGTGATTTGGTCTGCTGACAAAACTTTTTCCAAAAATTTGTCTGGGATAGTTGGATCATCCTATGTTGCTTCTGGCCCACAGCCTAATTGCTGTTCTTGCTGTTGATTTGTTAATCCTGCATGCTGGTTCAAGTCGAATATAGGGATTTAATGCTTACTTCTTGGCCAGTTTGTCTGCTGATTCATTCCCTGTCACACCTCGATGGCCTGTTACCCACCTCAACTTAAAAGAATTATTATCTGACAGGGCTATCAGTTTTTGAAGACAGTACCATACCAACTTTGAACTAAATCGGTGAGAATCAGAGTATGTTTACCATGATACGCTTTCTATGCCTTTTTGAACACAAACAGAATTGCTAAAATTTCTGCCCGAAACACAGTGCAATACTTCCCAAGACTTATACTAATGTTAGTCCTGGGGGTTTCACTGTAAATATTGCTCCGGCTTGGTTAAGAATCCATGTACCATATTAATTGTCCTAGGACCTTCTTTGGCTTTAATCTTTCCTGTTAGTCAGATCAAGATTTATTCTATAAGCTCATTGAAAACAGAATTGGGAATCATGAGATCTGATCTCATCTCTGGCTCTGAACTACCCATTACCTCTAATATTTCAGTATGTCTGGAATAATAGCAATTTCTCCATCCTCCTGAATGTACTAATCTATATCTATAACTATTTGGGTTAATTATCTGCCCTTCTGATTTGTTTGTAGGTATTCCTTTGCTGTTATCATGACCTGTGAAGTGTAGATTTGTTCCAAATTTCTTTATTCTTTGCATGTTATAACTTCATTCAGATCTATTTGGGAATCATATACGGCACTACTTTTTTGAGCATTCTATGGTGAGTTCATATGCAATGTCAGAGGGGTGGTTTTTGCTGCTTCTGGGAATTTTTTTTCAGAAAGTTTGTTTATATTTCTTCTAGTAGGACTAGCTTTATTATGATGTGCTCCCATATGATTTCTTTGCCATAGCATAGGATGTGTATGATTTTTATCTGAAATTGGTTTATTGTTATATACAGTGATGTGAATGGCATCATTCATTCTCTTATTGTAAATATGACAATTTCATTTACATGGCTATGAACTTTCTTTCTGCTGCTTTTAGACTTAGTCTTAAATATTTGAATTCATTTGTGTTTTTTATATTTTTGTCCTCTATGCTGAATCTTGTTTTGGTTGAGATTTTTCCTCCATTTTGGAAGACCATTATTTTGGTTTATTTTGGATCCATGGTCTCAACATCATCTTGCTCTTTACAGAATCTGCATTTATAGATGCTTGTGATTGCTAAGGCAAGACCATCAGCACATATTGAAACTTTTAAGTTGTCTTTTTTATCTCTTAAACCATTACCTCCTGCAGCAAGGTTAATTAGAGAGGGGCTGAGGGGTCTCCTTGCAGCATGTTGTTTGTGCCACTGAACTAGGAGTGTTGAAGAAGATTAATATCAAAAGTGTGTTGTATTTGAGAAGGATTATTAACAGCCTGTAGGAGATGATGGTTCTGAGCACATCTAAGTCAAGCTTTTCCTAAGCCATTCCCTCTCTAGGTCAAAAGTTTTCATGAAGCTGAGGAAGGTCATGTAAAAGTTTTCACTTTTTCTGTTGGACTGTGTGCTTTATTTCTCCCACAGAAGGTAGATTGGTTTTTTGAAGATAGTTAATTTGGGATATTCAACAATTTTAGAGTTTAGCCTGTATTTTGTTGTATATTAACCTCCTTTATAGTTTTAGTGAGTTGCACTATAATGTAATTATTCCTCGAGAGTTATTTGGTTCCCTTAGGTCTCTTTTTCCTTTATACATTACTCTGATTGTGGATTTTTTCCATCTATTCAGTATGTTCCTGTTTTCTATACATATGGTGAATAATTTTGTCTATATTTTAATTAGCACTATAACTGTTATTCTTATGTGTTTGTTGAACAATTAATTTGGTCTCACTGTTTTTCCATTTTCCAGGATGGCTAAAATAACCTCTTCTACTTCCTTTGTTATGAAGCACTGAAAAAAGTTGTGCTGAGTGAATACATTGGGTCACAATTGAACACTATTTTAAGATAATTCCCAATTTTAGATTAATGCATGCATTATATCATGAGCCAATCCTTTTTGTTGAATTTCTAAAGAAAAAGGATATAACTCATGTTTGTCTCTATGTTAATATATATCTGAAATACAGAATGAGCGTACATTTACTAATACATAAAATGATATGCACAGTGCAATATATAACATCTTATTCTTATCTTATTTGTTCCAAACTATTTTTTCATTTTATTTTCATATGCAAAGTACAATGTTTTGAAAAAATGCATTACTTTAGCAATTAAAATGCAGCCTCCATGTCTAATGGTAGCATTTACTACTACTCCTCATCCTCCAGAGGTCATGGGTTCGAATCCTGGTCATTCAAGCTGCCTAGGTTAAACTTTTTTTTTTGAGTTTTTCCTTACCACAAGAACATTAATGCCAGATAACTTATGGGTGCCAAGGTTTCCAAGCTCACAGTGTTCAGTCTAATTTACAAATGTCGCCAGAAGACCAATGCAGCCAAAGCAACAATATGTAATAATAAATTTTAACAAAACATTTAACTCCTTATTTATTACCTCTACAGATAATCGTATATTATGCTGATAAATACAAATGTGTGGCAGATAAATCATGACATCTATGAGTGTACAGGTAAAATTCTAGTGTTGTGGAGGATAAGTATTTACTGCTGCATCTGATACAAGTCTGGAAAGTAGAGGATTTAGATGGACAGATGGTAAATAAATAAAGTTTGGAGAATCAGGCAGGAAAAGATACAAATCTACTTCTTTGCTCCCAACATAATGCCTCTCTTATCTTTTCCTATTCATAATTGTAATTTTTCAAATTAATTTATAATTTAATTATATGTGGGGTCATAAATATTGATTACTTAATGCCAAGTGTAAGAATGAATCAACTGAATTCCCTTCTAACTGCATATAATATGGTTCATACAATTAACTTTCCCACCAGGACTGATAAAAACTCTAGCATAGCAATAGATAATATGTTTGTAAATTCAGACAAACTGCCATTATATTCTGTGTCTTCATTGATCAATGGTCTCTGACCATGATGCTCAAGTAATAATGAAAAAAAATTCTACAATAAAACTCAAAGAATATTATAGATTGTATATACCTCCACCAGAGATGAATCGACCTACCACAAACGAGACTGGCAGTCGACCAGGAACTGATGATAGGAGCGATGGCTCTCGAAACTAGTCTTCCATTTTATTGAATTTTAGTGGTGTGTATGTTACAATTTCGACTCAATTTTTTAAAATGTTAATATTATAGATATATAAAATATAGAGATATTAATGATACTAACTTCAGTAAAATGGCGGAGACACTTCGACAAGAATCATGGAATAGTGTTTTCAGTGCAAATGATGTTAATAGTAAATTCAACAATTTTTTTACAGATTTTTAAATTGCATTTTGAAGCATATTTCCCACTAAAAATTAAAAAAATGAAGTTATAATATGAGCAGGGAATGTTTAACCCAAGGAACTAAAAAATCTTGTCAACATAAAGGACAATTATATAATGAGCAAAAGCTCAGTCAAGACCCTAAATTAAAAATACTCTCAGAAAGTATTGTAAGATACTTAGGAAAGTCATATAAGCAGTGAAAGGCCTCCATTACCAAACACTTATCAATCAGTCAACAAACAAAATAAAAACTACTTGGAAATAATAAAACAAGAAACAGGCAAAAATCTGCAACAAGATTAGCAATAATCTCAAATATTAACAATCACGAGATACAACACCCTGCAGGCGTAGCAAATGTGTTTAATGACTACTTTCTTAATGTAACAAAAAATTTAAATTTATATTCTGGTGATAAAAGAGATGCTTTAAAAATTTTACAATCACAACTCCCCATCATAATAATGAATTCTAACCAGGTATCACTACTACACTAGAAATTAGTAATATCATTAGAAAACTAAAATCAAAAAACTCTTCTGGCTATGATGAGATCAACAGCAAAGTCATAAAGTCCTGTGCAAAGGAAATTAGTATCTCCCGTAGTCACTTGTGTAGTGAATCTTTAACATTGGGTGTATTTCCTGAGAGGCTAAAATATTCAATAGTGAGGCCTCTGTACAAAAAGGGAGAAAAAATAAATGTCTCTAATTATAGACCTATAGCTATTTCACCTACATTTTCTAAGGTGTTTGAGGAAGTAATGTACAATGGGCTTTACCATTACCTTGAAAGTAACAATATTCTAGTTAGTGATCAGTTTGGCTTTAGAAAAGGAATTTCAACAGAAAATGCAATCTATAAACTCACTAATGAAATTTTAACTGCATTTAATGAAAGAGCACATGCAGGAGGAATATTTTGTGACTTAGCTAAGGCTTTTGATTGTGTCAATCATGAAATTCTGTAGATAAAATCGCTTTCTATGGAATAAAAAACCAATATTTAAAATGGTTTATATCCTACCTTGACAAAAGGAAACAAAAAGTAGTGATAAATTGTCCCTTCAATAATAAAAACAATGCATCAGAGGGGGGAATGATTAACCATGGAGTATTTCAAGGATCTGTTCTGGGTCCTCTTCTTTTTCTGATTATATATACATATAAATAGCCTTTCCTTATCTATCCAAGATGTAGGAAATACTGTTCTATTTGCAGATGACACAAGCATATTGCTAAATTTGAAAGAGCCTTAAGATTGTGCCATTAAATTAAATTTTGTTCTCAGTTCATTGTGTGTATGGTTCAAAGCAAACAAATTGTCTCTAAATCTAGATAAAACAAATGTTATGAAATTCATTACTCACAGATCTCCAGATCCACAATTACAGATAGGACATTATAACAGTGTACTTTCACAAACCAAATATATTAAATTCCTTGGTTTAATAATTCATAACCATCTGAATTGGAAAGATCATGTTCATCTTATTACACCTAAACTATGCAGTGCATGCTAAGCAATACGTGCATTAGTAATGTTGGAGTCAATTAAGACTTTAAAACTAGTTTATTATGCTTATTTCAACTCAATAATGCAGTACGGTCTAGTATTTTGGGGAAATTCAGTTAAAAGTGAACGTGTCTTCCTGTTACAGAAAAAAGTCATGCGAATAATCGCTGGTACACATAGCAGACGTTCATGCAGAAACCTCTTTAGGAAATTTGAAATTTTAACTCTTCCTTGTGAATATATTTTATCCCTCATGAACTTTTATATAAGAAATAAACAAAAATTTGTTCAAAATCAAAATATATATGACAAAAAGCAAATCTACATCATCCAATTTCAGCACTTTCGTGCCATCAAAAAGGCGTTTATTATGAGTGCATTTTAGTATACAATGCTCTTCCCTCTAGCCTAAAAGCCTTAATAAACAATGACAATTCCTTTAAATCTGCTCTTAGAAAATAACCTATGTAAAAAGGCCTATTATTCTGTAAAGGAATATACAAGTGACAATATTATACTGCACAACATATCAATGTATATGTAAATACATATATAATAAAATTTGTATGATTAAGTGACTTGTCTGCTTTGTTGTTGGTTGAGTTGTTCTAAGTGTTCTTTTTTATTTTCATTGTAATTATTTATGTAGATGCAGACAAATTTTTGTAAATACAGATTGAAAGCTACTGTGGTAATTGTATATAACACGTACAATGTTCGTAGGTCTCTGTGCCTGCTCCACGAATTCACTGAATGCTCCGAGAACGAACGAATGAATATTTAATATGTTTTACAAAACACTTTGATTTTAGTTATGAAACTATAAATTACATTAAAAATATGAATTTTTGGAATGGATATTGATCCCATCTGGTTGGACATTAACTCATAGCTTAGAGCTATCATACAGTATCCTATCTACTGGACCACAGGAACATTTAGGTAACTAGGGAAAAAATTATTCTATTTATGTTGCACATCAGTCAGTCATCAATAAGAAAAATGACAGAGTTTTAATAGGTATAAAACTTACTATTAATTTGTTCAATTATAACTGTTCTTAAAATGGATGTAAAGAAGTATACTTAGGAAAAGAACAGTGAAATAATAATCTTTCAGAATGCCGGTTTTATTTGACCAATGTATTTAGAATGTGAGAGGTATAAGCAGCATTATCATTTTATTTCAGCATGCAGTAAATTTATTACAAATTTCATTACCATTTAAATCCAACAACACTATGTTCTGTGAGATATGTTATTTTTTCGTCACCAACTAACACTACCACAGTTGCCATTGCCTTTGCCAGAGGAATCTGATGGCAGCAGAGAAACCCAAAAAAGTGTGCAAAAAAAGGACCAAGTCTTGTTGCATGACACTAAAACATTAATAGTTTTTATATCAATGTCAAATTTTATTACTTGAAACCTACACCATATTATAGCAAAATGGTACTATGAATGATGTATGTTGCTTTGCATGAATACTAACAAAAATTCTAATATGTGACCCATAAAGATGAACCCAATATCCTAAAGATATGCTATCAACTTTGTCTTTTGAGTAATGAAATGGTAAAGTACCTAATTCTATACTAGATTCTGTAAAGTAAATCTATATTGCAGTTGAATCCTGTTTGCTGTCATAAATTTTTGAAACATGCTCCCCCCTCCAGATAGTTACTAAATTCGTGTTAAGAATAAACGTGCAAAGAAATCAGAATGTTTTTCTTTACTTACCTGCATACCGCCATCATCATCGGATAACGCTGGCACTAATACGTTCCGCCGCTTAAATAACTGCTGTTCTCGTTTCTGTTTCCGTAATTGTACTCCTTCTTCTTCTCGTCTTCTCCTAAGTTCTTGAGAATCCAGTCCCACGTTCTTATAACGATATTTGTGTGTAGGACCCGACATCTTAAATTTAAGAAAATTTAAACATTAGATTCCGCATATCGCACTAGCTGAAATTCTGAGGTTTTACATAACTTGCTCCTTAAATCTACTCAGTTCTTTACCACCACAGAGGGAAAAAGCACGCAAGAAATATCTATGTAAATGCAGCACTTGTACACCATTTTTAAATAATCACAATATATTAGGCCCTAACTATAGAATATGAGTCACATGAGAAAACTCTTTTGTCAACTTCATTTGCCATTAATTTACATTGTGTGTCCATTCCTCTATTCATCATTTTCTTAATACTTAGATTAGTGCACAGGATACACTGAAGTATTACGACTGATGAGTTCATTAATTACCTTTAAATCCTATTTTTTGGGCTAATTTTAATGGTAAATGTTCATGGAAATTTCTTCTACTCCAACTTTCAACTTCAAGGCCTGATGGTTTAAAGGAATGATGGGTACAAGATATGAGGGCGAGATTAAACAAAAGATGGCTGCAGTAGCCAGTTCGGAATGTGAAGATTTTCTTGAATTTCAGGTATGAACGATTTGCTTCATTAATTGTGGATTCAAAGAAAATGTAATATGATTATGGTTTTATTTACCTGAAACATGCTATGGCTTACTTATACCGATCTCCAAAATCATACCTTAACACTTAACCTTAAATCGTTGCAAACCGGCTTAGATAAGTCTTGATGTTTTTTCTAGGATACTTTGAAGAAGATGCGCATTCTGGATGATAAAATAGTGTATGCACTTAATACATCAATTCCTACAGATTCTTTTAAGAGTAAAGTTGATCCAACATCAACATGTAAAGATCTCCACAAACAGGTAAAGGTTAAAAGAAATATTAAGTATATGATATAAGTACTAATCTAACATGTAACAGACTACCGTAAAGTTTAATACAAAGTAAAATTATACAGATCTGCAGTTTAATCTCCTTTATAAACTTTATATTAATAACTAACAAGTAATTGCAAATTGAAGATATGGTTCAAATAAGGGCATACAAAAAAGAAAAAAAAAAAAAAAAAATAGGATGCACGTGATTTTACTGTGAGAGAGCTTGTTACCAGTCGAATTCAGGCTAAAATATTTGAGTACATCGTTTTTATTTATTTTAGAATAAATGTAACAAAAAAAACTTTTATGAAATAACATTGCAATTCAGTATTAAAAATTGTGAAACATATTTTACACCATTTTTCCGATATATTAATTCAATTTGTGAATACTATAATAAGTTTAGCCAATTGTAAAATAGTTAGTATAACTCTAGGATGTAATTTAATCAAAATAGTAAACAAACTGCTTGGGCAGACTAGCTAGAACAAACTGATTACCCAAATAGACTGACACAGGCAAATCACTAGGACAAATTATGTATCCTGTGTATGTAATGAAATTGGAGATATATTCAAAACTTTGCTAATATGTACTGCACACACCCCACTTACAAATTTGGCAAGGGCAGTGCATGCCTTTATTCAGGCCATGTTCTCAATTTCATTTTATTCTCCTATGTTACATATAAGACTTGATATAGAGCTTAAAGTTCATTAGAAGGTAGAATTGTAAAGATTTGCAGCTTAATTTGCATTATGAACTTTGGCTTTTCATATAGCTGCAATTGCATTATATTTTCCCTGTCAGTGTTAACATGGCACCTTTAACTAATTTCTTTACGTATGCCAATATTTATAATGCATATTCGTTGAAGATCTGGTGGTTTAAATACGTTTTATATGTAATATAAGTCAGTGTTAAATCATCAAATCAGTTATCTATCCCTCTGACATCTTTAGATGCTAAGCTTAAGCATAATTCCAATGGTTCTGTAATCCTCATGCGAAATTTTTGTGAGTAGTTGATGGTTTTAAATTATTAGATGAATGTGGGGTAACGTACAAGCTTGTAATTTTTTTGCAGTTAATGCAGAATTATGACAGCAGAGAGAGTGCTATCAAAAGATGCATTAATGTAGCTGCTGAGAGAGTTCGAAATCTCAATGAAGAAAGACTGAAGGAAACTGATAATGTACGCATTCTCAAAGCCTTGCGAAAGGAACAGACAAAGGTAAAATGACAGGGATTAATTATGTAATGTAATTTAGCAAAACATAAAGTTTTCTATAATTATTATTTTTGGTATATGCACATTAAATAATATATTTTTACTTTGCATAACACAACTTAATCTGCTCCCTTTGTGCTGCTTACCTTTCACTGCAAGACCCATGATCTGTACACACTCAATTTTATGGTAAAGGGATAAAAAATTTGGACTCTAATTAAAAGCATCATGTATAAACAGATAATTTGTAACAGATGAACAGATAGTTAAAATTCATTACTAGATTATTTACAGGAATGCTCCATTTTCTGTCTTTAAAAACTGGTGAAGGAGACTGAATTATCAGTTTATATTTTGTCATTGATGAAGCAAAAACATCAGCTTATCATCTACATTAATTTTTTTATTTATATCTTTCACAGGTGCATGGTCCTAAAATATGAACCTTCATTTTTAGAAGTTAAGATTATTATCATTAATTGATAATGGCACATTCTTTCTTTCTGCATATCCTGAATATAGTTATGCTTTGAGTTTGGCAAATAGTAAAAAATTAAATCTGGAAAATTAGAGATTGTAAAATTAAAAACTAGTTTTGGAAGATGCACCGAACTAGGATTTTTCTTAAAAGTAGGATCTGATGCTGTGTATAAGCCATTAGGTAACAAATTATAGTTTTAATTTCCTACTTATAATAAATTATTTTCTTATGTTTTTTGTAGTTGCGGTTGCTTCGATCTGAACTGAATGTTGAAGAAGTAGTCAGAGAAAGAAGCACAAAGGTGTATTATGAAAGGTGTAGATCATTTTATAAGCCACCCAACTTAAATATGTAGAAAAATAAAATATGGTAGCATAATCAGGTAGGGAAGGAAAAATAATTGGATATCCTCAGTCAAACTGTGGTTGCAATGAATAAGTTACAATGGAGCCATTTATGTGAAAACTGAATAAATGATATAAAATGTCACTTGTAAACTGTTCAATGTGAAAAGTGCCAATATCAGGGAGAACTGTTATAATATTTTTAGAACTTTTTATCAATGTAAGAAGTAAATGCCAGATTTAAATATTGTGTCAAGAAAAGCTGTATTTTTTAACAAAATAGTTCCAAGTTTTTTAGTTAAACATTTATATTTGAATTTAATGGAATTTACAAATATTTTCCATTATTCATTCATGTCTACTTATACCATACAAGTCTTGTATTTAGATATGACTCTCTATATAATTTTTTTCCCAAACTACATTGTTTTCTACATTTTGTTTATAAAAAAGCAAGCCTTTGAATAAACATGTTCAATCCATTCCATTTAGTCAGTAATAATCTCTGTTACAGCAATTGAAACTGCTGACTTGGGGCAAACTAAAGGAGTATGTGCCTGCACTAAGCAACATAGTAAGAGTGCTCTAATTTAATTGTGAAAGTTTTAAACAAAATTTTATTCAAGGCATGTGCTGGAGTATCATGGTTAACCAGGGCAAATAAATGAATTTTTTTTAAGCCTTTCATGTTATAAAATGATCACAGTCAAGAAGCAACAAACCACCATGGGTGGCCGAGTTCGTTAAGGTACAGACTCGTGAGTGGAAGGTCTGGGGTTCGAATCCTGCCAGGACTGCCATCCCTGACTGAGGTTTTTTCCAGGTTTTCCTCAGTCCCCATAAATGGCAGATGCCAGGGAAGTACCTAAACTTAGGCTTGGAACGTTTCCTTCCTTAAAAAAATCCTTTCCCAATATATCATTTCATCTCATGTATCATCATTGTTCGCTGCCTATGGTGCCTGAGTAGTAAAAATGGGCATTAAACACTATTTAAAAAAAAAGGAACAATGCAAAATTATTGCACATTGATACATGGACCAAATATTTCTATTTCTTAATTACTGAAGACTTGTACTGACAGCACGTTACACACACACACATATCACATTATTATGTACAATTATGTGCAAAAGAACTTAACAATGTGCATTGAGACTGCAAATTCAGCAACTCTCCTTAAACGTTACTTTCATTAATATTTCCATTCATATTAATAACATTAAATGTGTTTATTAGTGCCAATCCAATATTAAATTTTTTTTAGAATACTTTGAAATTTATTGATAAGTGAATTTTTCTGCTGAAAGCGTTGTGGTTTCTTGAATAAGTTTTTGCCTCTTGAACTGCTGTACTTTTTTGTGAGCCAATTCTTTGCTAAATCCATTTTCAATTGCTGTTCTTTCTACTTGCTTGTATTCTTCAGAGATTTTGTTCTCGTTAATGGATAGGTTAATGAGTCTGTGCATTAAATTGTTGATTACTGCATTTTTTTGTGTTTTCGGGTTAAATAGAAAGAACAGAGCATAGATTTAGAAAAGAACTAGTTCACAAAAAGTAGAGAAGGTCACAAGACAAAAACTTATTAAAGAAACCACAACAGGAAAGATAAAGATAATTTTAAAAAAATTCACAAATTCTAAAATATATATATAAAATTATATTCTTTCCAGTTAAACAGACCACAATGCTCCTACCAAAGTTGGTAAATGTAAAATGAACAGATAATACTGCTCTTTCTTTGTATCTTTGCTACAGTCACTGTAAGGTATATGAATAGGAATTTGGGGTAATAGGCGGCAATATTGATTCATGAAGATGTGTGTTATCTGGAGCAAATTGTGAAATCTTCATTTGGGAATAATGAAAGTAAAGGTTTATTAGAAATGTAAAATGTAAATCTGCTCTTATTTAGAGCAAGTTTTTTTTTTTTTTAATATTTGAATTTTCTTCATTTGGAAGTTTGTATGCTCAATAAGTGCCTTTGTAGCTCAAGTGCCAAGGTATATAACTACACACTTCAACACAATTAGTCATTAAAATGTAAACTGGAACTTGCGCAGTGAAGCTAATCATGTAATTGATATCATTGTATGATTCAGTTGAACTACACATTCTTAATGCTTCACTTACAAGTATTATACAATTAGTCATTCCATACATTCAGATAGGTATACTTAAAAGAAATGTGTATGATTCATATAAACTGTAAAGACATGAGATAATCCTTTTAAATTTTATTCTCATGATGAATTCCTTAAAGAGATTAGCATTCCAGCTTAGTGCGATTCTAATCTTAAAATATCTACATATATTGGTTTGTAGCATTTCATTTTTTATCAAAATTTAATGATTTAGATTTCTTTATGTAAGCAAATCTAATAATTGCTCTTTATTTAATTAATTTTGGGGGGTTGACTCATGGCTAAGTCCATGTTCAATAAGCAAATGCATAAAACCTTAATGCCATGAAATTGGTTAATTTTCTGCACATTTGCACCTTTACAGAAAATGTAAATATTTTTGTTTTCAGAATTTTTGAACTACTATTTTTTGAGTTATTGAATTTACAAAATGCCTAAAATTCTCAAAATTTACTTACCACCATATATTTAAAACTATATTTACTATAGAACTATGATGCTACCGTCATGAGGAAGGTGTCATTAAGCTTATGAATAAGGCTTTCATTTTATATTTAAAAGGATAACAATATAGGTATTTTCAAATTGCACTGGTTCTCAAAAACTTCAGTTTTGAGTTTTGAGATACAGGATTTATAGATTTTCTACAAAAAAATATACACTGCAACACATATCTTGTAGCTAGATTCTCAATCCAAATTTCAAGTTGGTATCTTAATGCTATGAAGCAGGAATATTATGGAGTAAAACGGAGGGTTAATTAATTTGATTAGTGTTGAGAAATGAGGAGGAAGAATTTGATCATCTTTTGTCACTGATCTTGGGGAGTACAGGGGATGTGAAAGTTTGTAGACTTTGGACTTGGAAATAATTCAGCCGTTTAGCACTTTAAGACCTGTTCCCTACTTCTTCCCTCTCACTCCTCTCTCTTCCCGCTCATTTTGAATGTGCTTAGTTGATTTTATTCTTTCCTCTGGCTATAGAAATAATACCAGTATATTTTGGAACTTTTAGAAGTTCTGGGTAGAAGGAATTGGAAAAGGATTCATTGATTTCATAAAATAAAATCTTCATAAAATCCACTAGATAGTTTTTATTTTCACTCATTTACACTCAGGGGCCAAAAATTAATTATCAATCGTCGTAGACAGAAAGTTTGTATGTCATGTGGACAGAGAATTTAGTTCAAGAGTCCAACAATGGGACATTGTTTTCAGACAAGGTATGACTCTGACATTACCAATCCAAGGAGGCTTCACAACTTAAGAGTCTTAAATGCAATGAAGCAGAATATACATCGTATTCTTCATGCATATACACTAACACAGCACAACTGCCGAATACTTATGAAAGACTCCTAACGCAGTTCTTAGCATATGTGAACAATCGTAAATAACTTAATAGCACTCTTTTGGAAACTGACTAACACACAGGACAAACTTTACGAAACACTCGTCTCTACTCAGGCGACTACTAGTAACTGACACAAAGCGAGACATTCAAATCTGCAAGTAGACTGACTTAACTGAAAAAACTAGTTTCAACTAATCTGGGCTTTTTTATCAAAACCGGTTTTGATTCAGACACAATGGTTTTGGGTGTCTTAGATATTAGTAATTTCAACATTATTAGCCTTACGTGTTTCTCATATATGCTTTATGGGACTTTACTTATTGGTGGATGAGTTCACACCGTACTTGTCTTGGGAAAGATAATTAGGCGCAGCTAGGGGGATAGTTTTCAAGATTGTCTTGACCCATTCGTGGCCTCGACTCAAAAGCAGATGTTCCATATATTTATTAGTTTCAGAAAAGAGATTGCTTGTTTTCTGCTGGGGAAGCATTCAAGGCTTACTGGCAGCAGACAATAGAAGTGGCGACTTACCATGTTTATAGAATGAGAGGTTTTCTGGTCCCCTTTTAAAGCATTGCTTTTAAGAAAAAGGGATGCAGGGTTTTATAACTGTGTTAGTCATAAAATACCCTTATTCTCAGCCTCTGACCATTTCCGTTCTTTTTTGCCAACAACAAGAGAAGAATGTGTCAAAAATATAAAATTGTAAGATACTTGAGCAAGATATACATTACCAATGGCACTAAAACATGAGAGTATTACATATCATAGGAGTTTAATTCTAATTACTGTACTTCTGATTGTATTGGAATTTGAATAACGTAACCATAATTACCTGGGATCTTATGAGCCATAAACAATCTGTTTCATAATTTCGATTCAGCTATCATACAAAAGTTAAGTTTCCTTTTTAATAATAACAATGAATTTTCTAACTAAATGGAACTGTTTCCATACCTAATGATAAAGATTGTCTTTCTTCTTAACTAGCATACTGTATGCTTTTGTCTTCTCCCGTAGGGTTAGGTGGTATGTTCTCCCTGTAGCTGTAATTGGATCCATTGAAAATTTCCTGGCATGGTGGGAACATTTGGTTGATTAGGCTAAGAGAAGGGTGTAGCTGGTCCAGCTGGATGTAAGAATGATATTATAAATTCAAGTTCAAAAGCATTTGTTTGGATAATACATCCCATCCAGCATGCATTGTAATAGGCGCATGCCACAACATCATTCATGTTGTCCAAAATGTACTTCTTGAAATCTGGGAAGTGATTTTAATATAATGTAAAATAGTTTCTTCAAAACTGAATAAGCTTTATTTGCTAAATCTTCAGTTGATACAGGGAGAAAGGCATGAAACTGATGCATTACAGTAGCAGCAACTGCTTCAAATCGCATTTGTAAAAATCTTTTGTTTTCAAGCAGTAGGGGTGTTTGCTTTCCCCCACTCAAACAGTTGTCAAGGTGTTATGGTCTGATTTGAGAAAGAACTTTGAAAACTGGTCTTTGCTGCAGACCTCTTAACTGTGCCTACAACACCATTACAAACTCCTTTGCCTATGTAGTGTCAAAAAAATATTATGCTTCAATGCCTCCAAAATTGTTATGATGGTTGCACAAACTTGCAAAGCTCTTCCAATTTTTGTATTGTGATTCCAAACCATCTAAAAGTATATCTATTTTTAAGTTTGGGAACAATTCTGCTCTCAAATAGCAAGAAGTTTGTAAGCGTTTAGGTCGTGGGTGGAAGTGAGATGGGAGTTTTATTCGAAGTCGTTGATGCTCCCCGTCAAATAACTCTTCTTGTCGATCTACAGGGATCTTGCTGGTTTTCGGGACGTGATTGTGCCGGGTTGAGTGAGGGGAAGTAAAGGTAATGTGTTTGATGAGAAAGAATACCTTGTTATCTACCAGATGACGTCGTTTATTGAACCAACATGTGCATACCAGGGCTTTTCTCTCGGACCGCAGTTGGCAGACGCGCTGAGCTATAATCTCTGACAAACAGTAGTTTTATATACAAAGAATGTTCTGGCGTGAAGATTAAGGATGGAGTCTCGGCGTAATGATGTACTTCGACCGCTATCTTGCTCCGACTGGTAGGAAGCAGCGCCGAAGGCGAAGTGACGAAGATTGATGTTCCGGTGCGAGTTCCCAAGACTAATTCTCACAAAAAGGGCGATTTCATATGCGCGGTCGATCCTTTAATACTCTGTAAGACTCGCTTGACCACATGATAAGGGAAGCTCTGTTTTCTCGCCACTATGAATTTAGACATCATTATAGGCTCGTCGTGACGTCATGCAACTCTCATATTATTGGCTAGTCAGATTATCTGAACGTAACTACTTGACGATTCATCTGTCGTTCAATTTAATTTTCTACCGTATGTTAGGGTTGAACGTACTTTAATGTAGAACAGTGTTAACAGCGTTCGTCTTTGCTAACATACCAGCCGGGGGAAAAGCAGTCCCCTCCAATGAACAAAAGAAAGAACTTACTCTATTGTCTGAACGGTCCGAACGGCCCCTCTGATGTTCGAGCGAGAATCTCTGCTTTTTGTGACACTTACAGAACCCTTTACTTACATCTAACCGAAATTAAATTATACATACGAGTGTATTATCAATTCCTTCTCATCGATAAGGTACCAGACTCGCTTGATCACGTGATACGGGAAGCTCTATTTTACCTCGACTGTGGATTTAGACATCCTTATAGGCTCGTCGGTACGTCATGCAATTCATATTATTGGCTAATCAGATTATCTAAAAGTAACGACTTGGCGATTCGTCCACCGTTCAATTTCAATTTATACCGTACGTTAGAGTTCAACGTTCTTTAACGGTAGCACAGGTGTTAACAGTGTTCATCTTTGATAACATACCTGCCGGGAGAAAAGCAGCCCCCTTCCAACGGACAAAAGAGAGAGAAAAAAAAAATACTCTGTTGTCTACCAGAAAGGCCCCTCTGGTGTCCGAGTGAGAATTCCTGCTTTTCGTGACGTTTTTACATAGAACCCTTCACTTACCGCTAGCTGAAATAAAATGTTACATATATTCTAGTTAATTTCTCACAATTGATGGGGTACCAAACAAGTATCAACGTTCAGGCGATTTTCTGTTCTCTGTCAATTTTCAGATTTCCTGCACTGTTGACAGGTAAGGTGCATTTCGTCTATCAAAAATTGAACGAAGCTTTCCAACGGTCTGTGCATAATATTCACCGCACTTAAAATGCACTTCCAGCGTCTGGACGCGTTGATCCTTCGTGTATCGCTCACTTTTGCTGATAGTGATAACTAGGGCCCAGATTCTTAGGTTTTAAACTATTTTGTTCCTTGCTAGCGAACTGTGATATTTTAACACAATTATTCGTTTCTATATCGTGGAAGTTATTTAGTTGAATCTTATGAAATCTAAAAATGGCTAAATAGGACGCTGAAATTTAAAAAGGGGTAAAACTATCCTTTAAAAAATTTAAATAAAAAGTAAATGAATTTCAAGTTAAAATTAAATGTAATAATATTTACATAAAACTACTTTTAAAACATTAAACTTCAAAGACAAACCATTGCATTTAATTTTGTAATACCATTATTGCCATGTGTTAAAAGGATTGTCGAACCTTATTATAGAAGCAAACTGAGTGTAATTTCGTAATGCCGTTGTCAGTCACGTTCGACGCTATTTTCTTAATGACTATTGAACAGACGACTTCTGTTTCTTTATTGTCAATCACGCTCTGTTAAATAAAATTATGGAATGTAACTCTTATTTAGGAACAAACTGAAGGCATTATTAAGAAGCTTACACTTCTAGTTTATTAACAGCTATAGCAAGATGGAAAAGAAAAGGTTTCTAAAGTCTGTAGATCGGCAACGTGCGTGTCCAAAGGAAGTGATCTGTGACCAAAAATAGCATTTTCTGCAGCATAGTTTGCAGGACTTGTAAGTACCATTGAGAGAAAACAGAGAATCCAGTTCCAAACACTAATTTCAGTTTGTTTGTTTTTCTGGCTCTTCAGAAGACAAGTTTAATCCACGTTTATGGTATTAGCAAATGTGTCATGGCATACGGTGCAGA
Source organism: Metallyticus violacea (assembly GCA_030762175.1). NCBI lineage: Eukaryota > Metazoa > Arthropoda > Insecta > Mantodea > Metallyticidae > Metallyticus > Metallyticus violacea. Next base: position 2,040,991 of record CM060838.1, read on the forward strand.
ACCCAGTATTGAATAAATTTCTTCAAGACATCAGTTACCGAAAGATACCAGGCGTATCAACCTTAACAAAAAATGTTTATACCAACTATATGAGAGATTGAATTCATCAGAGCCGAACTACTGAACTGTTAACATCTGACTTTCAATAGATGATACCATCGATAGTTGCGGTCGCTTCATTGCTAACGTCGTGGTGGATAAGTTGGACCCCACAGAACCTCATACAGAGTGTGGCAGTGGGATGTATTCGTTTCTAGCGGTTTTGAGAGTCGTAACCAGCAGTTTTGCTAATGAGATCCCCTAAACCACGCGATTGTTTTCTCAGCGTTGTGAAAGATAATGTGGATAACTGCTATGTGGCAGAACGTGTGTTCGCAGTAAGAATTTTTTTGAGTTGAAATCGATCACTCGTGTGCTGGGAATATTTAGAAATGAATATAATATGGCACGGAATGAAAGAATTCCGTCCCGAAACACTGTCCTAAAGGAGTGAGTAAATTTAACAATTCTGACAATATTTGTGATAATTTCGTCGTTTGTTATCAGTCAATGGCTTTGAATCTATCGTACAGACGTTTTCTCCGCACCCTACACTGCGAGCTTACATTTCATCCGTAAAAATGTCAGTTTATGCATGGACTTAAACCAACTGATAAACTTCTTTGAATGTAGTTTTGTAGACAGTTTAATTGATTGTGTCGGATGAGGCATATTTCCATCTTTCTGGTTATGTAAATAAACAGAATTTCCGCTACTGGAGTGATGAACAACCCTTACAAATGCGGAAAAAACCATAAGTAACGGTGCAGCATCTCTACCTTTGGAATAACCGGATTTTTCAAAGAAGATTGTCGTACTGTGACCGTCAACTCAGAACGGTACCAACAAATGCTCAGTGTTGCAACTTCTGACGAAATTAATTGTGATGAATTATGGTTTCAGCCAAATGGCGCCACAGCGCACACTACTCGTGGTTCAATGAACTGTCTGCGAAACATATTTCTAGGATGCATAATTTCACAACTAGGAGAAATAGCCTGGGAGCCAAGATCTCCTAATCTGACTGCAGCTGATTACTTCCTATGGGGTTATTGAAAAGTAGAGTGAATCGCAATAAGCCTGGCACCATCATCAAGCTGAAAGAAAACATAAGGAACGAAATTAGTGTCATCGATCCTCTTTTGTTGGGGCGAGACATGCAGAACTTTCACAGCAGATTGCAGGAATGTATTCGTTACTGCGCAGGCTACTTAAAAATGTAGTTTTTAAAAAAGTAATGAGACATTAATAAACTGCATTGTACTAGCTTACTTCCACAATATGTATTTTCTTTTAATTCGTTCTGATTGACCCACAACAGGTCTAAAAACCGTCATATCCCACTGCTGCACCTTGTATTATGCAATATGCTGGACAAAACGAACTACAGCACCATAGCGTGCACCATCAGAGACGCTTTACACATCCTACGACCATCAGAAAAATAGAAATTTCTACTGCTTGTGACCGACAGTGCGGCCTATATGATCAAGGCAGGAAAGACATTGAAAAATGTGTACTCTAACATGCTGTATATCAGATGCCTTGATCACGGCTTACACCGATTGACTGAAGAGGTTGGGGACAATTTTCTAAGAGTAAACAAAATTACTTCACCCGTGAAGAAATCCTTTCTGAAAGCTCCCAATCGCATTCAGATTTTCAAGGAAATGCTACCACAAACCCCTCTGGCACCAGAACCCATCGTCAGCCGCTAGGGTATTTGGCTGCAGCAACCATCTACTATGCCAGCTATTTTGAAGTCTTCAAGAGTGTTACAGACACTTTTGACGTCAACGATGAAGCAGTCTGTTTAGCAAAGGCTAACACGGCTCTTTATAGTAAGTCACTTGCCTTTATTAAGGCCAATTTCAGTGATCTTCCTGCAGTTATTCAACGATTTGAATCCGCATCTCTACTAGTAAATAATGCAATGGAAATTAATGATACAATTTCAAAGAAAGAAATACCAGGAACTTTAAAAAAAATTAGTGCTCTGACATTATAAAGATTTAGAAAATTTAAATATTCATGTAAATGGAAAAAGCAAGTAAAATTAAATGAAAATAAATTCATATTATCATATATTTGTTTCAATGTGTTTATTCTACTCTAGGTTCGAGAAGAGGGGAAAAATACTTCCCTAAAAGCGTCAAAAACTTTTAAAAAAAATTTACACGTTAAAAAACTAATTCATGGTTTATAAACACCTTAAAACCTGGGTCCTGTTGATAATGCACACAAATGACAATCGTTAATTGCAATACAAGTGACAGTCTGTTAAATTTCAATTCCGATAACTTAATAAACCGACAGATGCTCAATTTAAAAATTGCGTTCATGATGGGACCCTTACAGTGGTTAACACATTTGTGATATTGATATATAGCGAACAAATTATATACCAGGTGAATTACCTACCCCTATTTGGGGGGGGGGTGGGCTATGCAACACGCTAAATGAGAGATGCGCCTTGGCTCTATCTTTACCGTTCACTCTACTCCTCACACATATATACGCAGACAGAAGACGGCTTGAAAACTCTGTGAATGAGTGGCTTAAGGGACAGAAGGTACTCGCTACTTAAATCCATTCCAAAAACATGGTACTTTCATAAGGAGAACTGCACCGGTTTCTATACCTTTTATAAACGTTTATTCTACTGTACGCATTCATACTTACTACGTGGAAACTCCCATTGAACGAACTACTTACCATATGGATCAAATATCAAAAGTATTTAAACGAAAATGTTGGATCTATGCAAAGCAGAAAGTGATAGGCTATAACTAATTTAAGACACGCCTACATAATGGATATTGTAGTCATATAAATATTTAATAAGTTAATAATTCAACTCTGTCATAATCCACGGCATATAACGTTTTGTGTGGAAGGCGTAATAGCTTGCGCCAAGTTAATATTAATATTAAAATTCCAAAAGGGGCTTAAAACAAAATTAAAAGGTTATAATATCCAAGTAAAGCTGCGAGGCGAGAGCAGAGTTCCCGCACTACTCAGATAGCATTGTGGGTAATAAGTGCTTGTATCCAAGCTTGAGTGACCGAGCGGAATTGATACATTTCGTTCAGGGCTGTGTTCCGACAATTCGGGTTCGAATTTTTCGTAGTAGGTGGATTTTTAACCCCCTTTTCTTCTTTTTAGAGCAATGATGTATTACAAAGAAAAAATAATGTAAACATTATTAATAAATTACATGAAACGGATGAGAATGTTTCATGTCCTTTGCTGGCACATACATAGTGGACATGGTCCACAGGTACTTTTTTAATATCAGTGTTAAACTTCACCCCATCAAACTTGTAAATCCTTCAAAATGCGAAGTGTTCAGGCATAGTGGACATGGTCCACAGGTACTTTTTAATATCAGTATTAAACTTCACCCCATCAAACTTGTAAATCCTTCAAAATGCGAAGTGTTCAGGCAGCTGCGCCGAAATCTGGCATGAATGTACTTTAATCTCGGTTGTTAGTCAGGTATAGCAATCTATTCAAACGCCAAACATGTTGCTCTATTGTGAAGCAACGGACTTGTACAAGGTACGGTTTACAGGAAGAATACCAACTACAGATACGTTTCGAAGGGTTGAAAGGCGCCTCCGTGAAATAGGGTCAGTCAAAAAATCACCCCCTGCTAGGGTTACTCCAGCGGCTTGTAGAAATAATGAAGAAACGGCGCGAAATGCAATTGCAAACAACCCGCGTATCAGCTCTAGGGCCATAGCACAGGATATGAACATTAGCCAGGCATCTGTTTTAAAAATATTGCACCGCAGTAAATTTCATCCCTACCATCTACAACTACACGAGGCTCTCTACGATATAATATGCTACTGGAGTGTAAGTAACTTTAACTGGGTGAAAGAGTGTAATGGAGTGTCAAAGTGTGATGATCATTTAACAGAACCCTGTTTTTTTTTTCCAAGACAATCTCGCGGGACCACGATATCTTCAGTTTCTCCAAGATCTGCCGCTATTATTACAAAATATGCCGCTGATGAAATGAGTGAAAATGTGGCTCCTGGTGCTAATTAGCGAAGCATTCAGGCATGTGGCTGCATACAAGAACGTCTTTGCAACAGCATGGCTCAAATATGCGTTAGCCAAAGAGGGCACCATTTTGAGCATTTGCTTCTTTAATGAAGTGCTTTTTCAGCTATTTGTTTTTCCATACTTTACCCCTAGCAAAGACATTTAACTCATCACAGTAATTACGTTTAATAAAATACAAACACCTAAAACTAATTATATGTAAAAATGAACCAAAAATAAAAAAGAAGTAACTTTATCTAACGAAACATTTCCGTATCACGCTGTTTTCAAGTCAGCGAAAAAGTAGCGTTTTTACGCTTTTGGCAGCTTCTTAGCTTATCATCATTGATACTAGATGGGCATAAGAACGTTTAAATGGATTAGAAAAACACAGATACAAAAGAAATTGTTTTTTGACAAAAGAGACAATGTTTTCAAGCAAAACTATAATCCGCGGGTTGCATAAGATGCTAAAAAATAGGGGAATATAATATGTTTGCCATTTTTTATAAAATAAATCTGAGTAATTTAAATATTGCCGTTCATGGTTGAAATTAATATTAAGGTCAGTTATTTGCTAAATTCAAAGCATGAGAAGGAAGATAAACCAACAACTATGAATAACCATCATTCCCCTGCCAAGAATTTTTTTATCCCATTTCCTTTTAACACAAAATAAACATGTTTGTTGAAATATAATAGAAGTTAACACATGTCAGTAGGCACATGGAATAAACTCAAAGATTACAATGATAATAATATGTTTTGGATATAATAAAAATGTGCCGTTTTCACTTTTAGTAAAATAATTTACTTAATCCTGCTATAAACTGTAATTTTCTCCCAATGCATGAAAAGTGAATATCTTGAAATTCTACCAAAATTTGAAGTTAGTTCACAATAACTGTTTTATATTATAAATACTTGAAGTCCTTCCTTTCCAATTATTTAGGCTTAGGTGGGGTATTTTCCTTGCAAATGTTAGTAGTATTTAATGTAGTACTCATCTTTAGAAGTCTTATTGTTAACTTAAAACTATTTGAAGGTTTGATACAGTATATACTGGTTTATAGTAATAATGCATCTCCATGTTACGATCATTAACACCTCAATCAATCTCAACTACCCTCCCCCCCCCCCCCCCACATGAGCTATTTGGCACTCCAAGCTTACTCCATTGCCAGAGTAATAAACATGCAGAAGGTTTTATTGTTAATGTGTTATTGCTACTATTACTGCGCTGGGCAGGTTGTTTAACTTCCATTAAAATTATTATTGTTAGTTTAAGTATATTTAAATATTATTAACTTAGCAATTAAAATATAAAAATGAAGGTAACAAAAAAAAGATACGAGGGGAAGAAAAAAGTATTCCTAGTGTGTAATTTTTTATCTCTTGTTCACTTGCTTAATAACTATTACAAACCTTTTTAATTCTAATATTAATTTCCCCCTATCATAAGACATCTTAAAAATATTTTCTTATATAATTCATCCTTAGCAGAATATTTTTCGACACTTGAAAATGAAATAAAGCATTTCAATAATATGTGCAGCATTATTTTCTTACAACTTCATTTAAATAACTTATGCAATAAAACTTTCAAAATAACATTAAATTAAAGATATAAGAGCTTAAGATCTGCCTTAAATCAAGATATAAAGGGAAAAAATAATTAATAATAATAAAAATGATAATTTCTTTTGCATTTTATGCTTCAATAATACTGTACTACATGCATTTGCAAAATTTGAAGTGACATTTAAATGTGCTAATCCGTAATATTTAATAGCTTACTGTTCAAAAGATTTTTACTGTAATTGCTAAACATTTAGTGTGCTATTATCAAATGCATACAGACTATTTATTAATTTTTAGACTATCTGACAAGGACTTTGGCAGAATGTAAATGTATTCCAAATCCTAAATTTTGCTCAGCAGCACATTTTAAAAAGCCAAATAGTTTTTTTTTCTATCCATCATTTACAATTCCAATATGACTCATTATGAACAGGTCTTGCAAAACCTTGAGTTTTTCTCCTACTTTCAATTCACTTACAGCAAGCATTAATTTATTTTTTGTGGTATATTAAAAAAAGTAACACTTTTTCCACACTGCACATAAGGATTGCTAATAAATAAATAAAGCATAGTTTAGTTAAAAATAAACAAATACAGGTTGCTTGCTTAGAACACACATGGAAGTGTGAAGTACAATATTTATTGCTGTTTTGATGTCCTCTCTTTCTCAGGTTCGTTTCGTTGTATAGGTCTGAATCCATAAAGTGATTCTCCTCTACGAGCAGCTCTCTTTCCACTTATGATACTAATAATGGCTCCAACGGCTGTTGCAATGCTTAAGATTACAGCCAATTTCACTCTCACTTTATTCTTTGCTGCATGCACAGTTTTACGCCTACAGAAACATAAAACATATGATTTCTCTTTTAATCAACATCATTAAAAATAGAAAAACTAGTTATAAGTTAAAAAAAAAAATAATAATAATTATATATACTTTATAATTTTTTAATAAATACTCTAAATATATATATTTGGCCCTGAATGGGAATGAAAAATAATATTTGGCAATAAAACTGGATATATACATTGTGTATCACATAAAATCTGTACGTCTCACTGCCATCATAATTAATAGATGTTGGCATTCTTGCCCTAATATTTATGCCTCACTGCATTCCATTTACATAATTGTTATAGAGTTTGACAGTAATTGACATCAATATTGTGGAAGTATTGTGAGAGAAATGGTACAGTTTTTAATTGAACACTAGTTACTTGGACTGTGTTCTTCTCATGACAAATGAAGCGTGGATATGTTATCTCACAGAATTGAGATATTGGTCGCAGAATAACCCACACATTATGCATGAAGAACCTCTTCACTCAGAGAAGATAACATGTGGTGTTCAGTGTCAGAAATGGCATTATCAGCACATTTTTTCTAATGAGACGATCAACAGGCACAAGATATCTGCAGGTTTTTGAGTAGTTTTATTGACAATTATTAGAAAATGGAAAGCAATATGGAGTCTTTCAAAAAGATGGTGCCACCTTCTACACATACAATCATAATACAGCCTGTATCAACAAAGCGTTTCCTGAAAACAGGTTTGTCAGCATAAAGTAAGCCTCCACGATTGCCGAACTTAACACAGTGTTATTTTTATTTTTGGGGAGCTCTGAAAGGCAATGTATGAATACAACCATCTTAAGATAGACCAACTGAAAGAGAGCATTACAAATGAGGTAAATAATATCTCTCCTCAATAATTACATGTTAATCAGAATATTTTCATAGGAGTGCAGTGATGCCTGAATGTCGGTGGAGGCCATTTACAGCATTTGTTATAAACCAATGTCTTGTAACTATGCAATATTTACATAGGAAGTAATATAATTTAGTGACACATGCCTTTTAAATGAATGCAGTGAGACAGTGAGGCGTATCGGTTTTATATGGGACACTCTGTATTTATTATATTCTTGTTTATTGATAAATTTTCTTTTTCTTCCCCACCCCCCAGCAGAGATCACTTGAGCAGGAGATAAATGTGTAAGGAGATGCAGAAACTTTACAAATGATTCAAGTTGTACAATAGCAATCTATATTTTTAACTATTATGAGAGTGATGTCTAAAAACCATCAATGCTGCTGCTAAGATAACTGGTCAGTCTGTTAGACTTTTTTCTACTGACATCTAGGCTCTTAACAATATTTTGGTATGAATATCAAAGATACTGTATTATTTGCTCATATTGTTACACACGAGAATTGCTGCAAACTTTATTAGTTCTACAGAGTTACCTTTCATTATCTGCACACAAAGTTCTCAGAGAGTTTTATTTTATTCAAGCAATCATATTTTAGCCACTTTGAGTATCTTGAGCATTGTTTTAAGGAAAAGTTATGGCATGAAACTTTGTCAATAATATATTATTGACCTCCCTCTCTCATTATTTTGGAACTGGCATGATGTACTTAACAGTTTTCAGACCACCATTGGGAAGAATACTGACAAAACAAAGATGCTGGATTCTATTTCATTCAAATCTCATCTGAATAAATATCTAATGTTTGACTACATTTAAGGTTGTGCACTGTTTGTAGAAATTTCCACCTGGAGAGAAATATATATATTTATTAACTGCAATTGGGATTACTTCTGGAACAATGAAGACTAATAAAAATAAAAGGATTATTTACAGCAAAATACTTAAAAAAAAAAAAACAGTCAACATAATTAAATACCTGCCAAGCTAGATTTAAATTAATACATCTAATTTAAATATATGCCATATTAATTTTACATATAATTTACATACCAGTTAACTTAATTAAATATATTTTACCTAAATAAAAATATGTCTATGTACTTGATCTTTAAACCTTTTAAAATGTATTGCTTTTTGATTTTTAATAAAATGTGAGTGAGAAAGTCCTTAGAGCTTAAAGTTTACAGAAAGGTATAGTTATTCAATGTACACAACTTCTCTGCATTTGTCTAAGTATAACTTTTATAAGCTTTTCATTGCGATTATCAGATTCAATTATTGGACATTTTGCCTAAATATACTTCTCTATTTTAAGACAAACATATGTAATGTTATTAAAATGTATAACATATGGCTCCACATATTCATAGTCATCATTATCATCACTATTATCAACAATGTGCTCCTTGTTTTCCTTTCTTTCTTTTTCCTTTTTCTTTTTTATGCCGTTTCCATTACTAGAATTTAAAAAGTGTTTTTTTTAAATATTTTATTTATTGTTGCTTTGAATAAATTAGTCTTCTAATGACGTCTGAGAGTTGGTCTCAGTTGACCTGCTGGTCTAGTGATAACTTTATTTGCCTTGTAGACTCAAGATCGTGGGTTCAATTCCAGTCAGGATTTTTTTGGGGGGGGGGCGTAAAAATATCAAGTATGGCTTTCTGTGGAAGTAGATTTACGGAACGTAAAAGAACCTGAAGCCTGAAACAAAAGGTCTCTGAGCAAAATTATCGGCCGTCTCACACCATGAATTGAATGGGGCGCTAATGACCTGAGATGTTAAAGAGCGTCAGTAAATAAACCAAAATAAATCAATAAAAAATTACGTCTGTAGATTGTGGACTGAATACTATTGGTTGGTGTAAGTCTGTTGAAATGAATGAATCAGTGATGGCGCAAATGAGCTCGGAGTCCTTGGCGCTGTAAAACTATCTGGGATTCACCGACTCACCGCTTACCTGACAGGGATCCGAACCCAGAATCCCCGGATAAGAAACCGCAAACGCTGCCAATAACAGAAAGTCACTGAAGGTGTAAACTAGTTTTTAGGAATAAAGAGTATGGTTATAATTATTACGTACAACAGAAAATATAAGTTTTTCTGATATCGGACAATACAGTTACATTATCACGGGACTTTAGGAAAATAATTATAAAACATATCATCACCGGTATTCCAATTGAACTGAAAATTCGGCATTTTTCATTGGAAGAAAATGTGTTGAACCTAATGCAAATGTGTTAAATCACATTTCACATAGGCCATTTATAAATCGGACAGAAAAAACGCATATGAAACAGCTAATGCAGTTACTGTCAACTGTACAAAATAATTGGTTACAAATAACATCGTTTCTTATGGAATTCATAACAAAGCTTAATACTTGTGTATTAAGAATTAATTTCATCACTCAACAATCCAGAAATTGTCGCAGACACTGTAATGCTTACATAATGGACAACTTTTTAAACCATGACCTTAAATCATATTAGACAGAAAGCTTTGCAATGGAGATGGAATTTTGGTCCAGCGCAAAGAATGTACGGGTCTAAAACAAGTCAATGTGTTCGTGAAATTATGAGAGCTTTTAAAACACCCTTCAACTTGATGAATAAGTTTTCATGACTAATGTCCGTTATATCCAGGGCTTTCCAAAAGAATACGTCTTAATGGCTGAAGATGTCGAAGTTGTTTCGCCCATTCCTTCCTGGCCTTGCATATTCACTGAGAAGAGAATAAAAAAAAGGCTGTATTTAACAGACTGAATGGTACTTACTAGTTTGGGCTTTTACAGGGTTATTCATAATCCCCCATTACATTTTGCGCCGCTGGAAGCCGAGTTGTGAATACAAGGAACGCCTGCCAGTTGTGCAGATGTACACAATATTTTTACTTGACAGCAACTGGTGTTCATTCAGTAAATTATTATATGCAAAAACATGATAAATGACATTTGTTTAATAAGATGAAGGCAGATGAAAGATTTTTAATTGCCTTTATACAATGTCGTCTTAGTAAAACTTGCTCTTTCCTTTAAAAATCACCATACTTATAACTAGGAGTTTCTTCCGGGCTTAGGAGCCCAAACGTTTCATCCTCAACTGCGGAGGACATCTTCAGTGGCGCGTCCTGAGTCTTCTGGGCGAAGGTCCTGGCAAGACTGAAATACCAGTTTAATTTTTTTTAAATTTAATTTTTACCAACTATCTACTTGGTAATACTGTGGTGTATCTATTTATTTAATAATTTGGACAGTGGGGGTTCATTGTGCCTGGTACCGCCTAAGCAACCAGGGACTTGTGGTTAATTCTAAAAAACACCAAACTGGTTATAAGGGAACCAGTGGGGTCGAGGAAAGGTCAGGATCTCCATCATGGCAAAGCCCTGACGTGAACCTGTGTCAGTGGTGTGGGGATTGCATCATATTTGAACGATGATATCTCGGTGTTCGTCTGAGGTATCCCTCGAACTCGTTTTCGTAGAGGTTGTTTCGGCTTTGAGGTGGTGCCGCCTGGTATGTGGACATTTCCGCTCTATTTGGAGAGTCTGCAGGTAGGTTTTGTTGGAAAGCCATAGTGCTGTGCAACAGTTTGGTTGTAACGGAGAAGTTGTCGTTCTGGGTGTTTTGTATGGCTTTTATTCCAGTTTCAGTGGTAGATTTCACGTCTTGAATGCGTCTGTTAAGGTTTTCTGATGCCTGAGTATTTGTAGCCTGGAGAGTGGTAAAGGCCTCCTCTAATTGATTCAGTCGAGTTGCGGTGGCGTCCTGTTCTGCAAGTTGCTGATTAATTAAGCTGTGTGTTGCAGGATGGTGCTCTGTAGAGAATCGACGAGTCCTGTAAGTTCTGTCACTGCTTGCATGATTGTGGTCAACATGTTGAGTACTGCTTCTCTGTTGTTGAAGATTATGGATGTGATTGGTGCGCTCTGTGCAGCGGCTGACTGCACGTGGGCTGTGGTTGGCTTGCTGTGTTGAGAGTGAGAGAGAGAGTGGGGGCTGCACCGGAGAAGGCAGGCTGCCTGGCCGGTAAAATAGGAGGCACAAAATTGGCGCCGGTGTGCCAGGTCATTTTTTTTTTTTTTTTTAGTAGTGTTTAACGCCCGTTTTTACTACTGAGGCACCACAGGCGGTGGACACTGATGATATATGAGATGAAATGATAAATTGGGAAAGGATTTTTTTTTTTTAAGGAAGGAAGCGTTCCAGGCCTAAGTTTAGGTACCTCCCCGGCATTTGCCAGTTATGAAGACTGAGGAAAACCTGGAAAAAACCCCAGTCAGGGAGGACGGTCCTGGCGGGATTCGAACCGCAGACCTCCCGCTCACGAGTCCGTGCCTTAACGACCTCGGCCACCCGTGGCGGTGCCAGGTCATGAAAAGTGCAGTCCGAAGTGAGCGAAGCTGCTCCACAGTAGTGGCTGGAGGTGTTATATTTATATATGAACTGCTCGAAGGGGATTGGTTCGGCTGGAGCAGAGAGGTTGTACTCGGAGGGCGGGGCATCTCCGTTCTGATCGGTGATTGGTTCGCATGAATTTTGCTAGTGTGGGCTTGCTTATTGCAACCGCATATCGGCTCCTTACGCAGCCCTAAAGGCTCTACCTGCCACATGGATGAAGCTCATTGCTCACCTATTCAACTGCTTACTCAGTATCGGCTACTTCCCTAAGTCCTGGAAACATGCCAAAATCATCACCTTAAAAAATCCAGGAAAGGATCCGCGGGATCCCCAAAACCACCGGCCGATCAGTTTACTACCTGCTCTGAGTAAGCTGTTCGAAAAGGTGCTCCTAAATCGACTTCAGAAACCGCTCGACGCTCACCCAGTGCTAAGGTCAGAACAGTTTGGCTTCAGGCGGCAGCATTCCACCACCCACCAATTGCTCCGCATGGTGGATGAAATTATCGTAGGTTTTAACAACCAACACTATGTACCGGCGTTGTTTTTAGACATCACGCGGGCCTTCGACACTGTCTGGCACCAAGGCCTTCTATACCGACTAATCCACTATAACATCCCTCATTATCTAATACACCAAATTGCATCCCACCTGAGTACCCGCACCTTCACTGTCTCCGTCTCAGAAGTCTTTTCCTCTCCCCGTCCTATCGGTGCAGGAGTCCCCCAAGGCAGTGTCCTCGGCCCGGTCCTCTTTTTGGCTTATATAAATACTCTGCCATCCTACACAGGCTGCTCACTGTACCTCTACGCAGATGACACCGCAATTACAACTAAATCAACACGTCACCAAGTTGCTGTCGAAAGACTGCAACGCTACGCCGACCAGCTAACCACGTGGTTCGCCACCTGGAGACTGGCTGTAAATCCCAGCAAATCCCAGGCAGTAACCTACACACGACGTAAAATTGCGGACGTCCCCAACATCACTATCGCAGGTGGCAGTGTTCCATGGAGCACAGAGGCTACTTATCTCGGAGTATGTCTAGATATGAAGCTAACATGGAAGCCCCACATCAGTGAACTAGCCAACAAAATTAGCCGTAGGATGGCCATGCTATATCCATTATATTCTAAATTTTCTCCGATGTCCGTCGGAAACAAAGTGTTGGTATTCAAGCAGGTACTCAGACCAGCGCTGACATACGCCTGCCAAGTCTGGGGCATAGCCGCCAAATCCCATCTCCATCGCTTACAAGTCCTTCAAAACCGTTTCCTCCGTACTGCCACTGGAGCAGGGTAGTATATCCCAAATTCCAACATCCACAGGGAACTAAACTTCCCAACCCTAACCGAGTACATCCTTCAACTTACCAAACAATTCTACTCCAGTCTCCCCAATAATTTCAATTCCCTCATCCGCGGCCTCGGGGAATACGACATGACCCCGGAGCCCCCTACAAACGCCCCAGACTAATGATCATAAACTAACTACATCGTAACATTTGATCATTAACACACTACCACATACCCACATACACACTCGCAACACACACCTATATATCAATGCCACCATTCACCCACAATCACCTTCTCATTAACCATACTTCAGCCAGAAAAGGACTTTGTCCTGGCATGGCAAAAGCTTGGAGATCCCCTCCCCTTTGGGGAGAGGTTCTCCTTCCGCTCATTTGCTGCTGCATATCGGCTCCACCGACTATTCCTGTCGCAATAGGCCTAAGCCCAAATTCAAGATGCCACGCCTTGCGTGTGGCCCCCTTGGATAACAAAGGAGCATAACCTAGCAACAGGAAAACATTCCAAATTTCCATCAGCCTCAATAGCAATACAAAATAGCGGATAGCGGTATGCCCATGTTGTTCTCAAAACAGAGAACAGCATGCGCATAGTAAGCATACTCCAAGGATGTCATATCCGCCCGCTACATTTAGGATAAGCCTTAGCACAATCCGTCTGCCTCACAACCAAAACACCACAACCACCCTACAACCTTCATCCCATCTCTGCGGTTAAACCCACACAGGGTAGGTACGCAGCAACCACACACAGGCTGAGCACTAACCCAGCCTGCCATATTTGCTCGCTCGCTCCACCGACTTTTTGTACCATGTTGTATACGACAATTTCCATAGACAGATCACAGGGGTGTTATTATATTCCGTGTCGCAGTTACTTGGTAAGAAATGTGGAAATACTCATGTTTCCTGTGTTGACCGATATATTAAATTATATTTTATCTAATTAATATAGAATATAAAAAGAACGATTTGCATATCATATAGCATTTATGATTTAATTGTTATCAAATTGTCTACCTGACTATAATACATTATAAAGTGATTGTTTACACCCTCGGTAGTTTGTTGTATCCTGTAGTTTCATTCATTATCAGGGACTCGGTGTTACACATATGATAAAATGTAATTTTAACACAAAGTTGCAGGACGGGTTACAAATGTTAAAAAGAATAATAAAAGAAATGATAATGATGAGCTAATGTACTCAATGTGTAACTGTAACTTTTCATCGGTGACAGAGGACGTCGAGACATATATTTTTTAGTGGTGTTTAACGCCCATCTTTACTACTGAGGCACCACAGGCGGTGGACACTGATGATACATGAGATGAAATTATATACTGGGAAAGGATTTTTTTTATAAGGAAGGAAGCGTTCCAGGACTAAGTTTAAGGTACCTCCCCGTCATTTGCCATTTATAGGACTGAGGAAAACCTGGAAAAAACCAGACAAGGAAGACGGTCCTGGATCACGAGTCCGCGACTTGAAGATCTCGGCCACTCAAGACATTATGAAACACGTGAGTACCTATTCAAAATATATGCTGCCTGAACTTCCACTACAAGCTCCGTATTAACTTTGTCAAATATAAAGATGATCGTCAGTGTGAAGTAAAAGAAGCAACATTTTCATTCAAGTTCGGGTGAGCAATGATACAGCTCTGGAGTCATTCTATATGCAAGGCTATGTCCAAATGGTGGTATACCACTGCCAGTCTATCTTCAGATATAACGGAACCGCAGTGATGAAGGAATATACATTAGTATTTAACGCCCGTTTTATGTACTTCGGCATATGTATGTAGGGGGATCCCTCCCCAAATCAGGAGAATATACACAGAGGTCTGTGCAGCCCAGTGGCAGTATACTTTTAGGCTAACCCGACTAGCCTTTCTGCCACACACGATCTCCAACTTAGTTACCAGACTCTCACTGGGGACAGGTCAGATCTAGCATAGATCTACTCAATTTAAGATGCGAGTCACCCCAGTATTAAAGTAGTCACCACCCACTCCATGACAAGCAGTGATTCAGGTATCTTCCTGCCCTCAAGGTACACGCCAGAGGCACTACCCTGGGACACACTGCCGCAGCGGGTACCCATTTACCCGTGAGTTACGGGACCACTGTCACGCCGAGTCCAACCCATCTGGGCGGCTCGAACAAATCAGGCACGGCTGCTTCTAGTGATGTCAGAAGTGCCTCTGGTACTCAGGGTCCGCAGAACCCGCACCTGAAGCATCTGTAGAACGACTTACGTCGCGCCCGCTCCGCCATCCTTACAGATAGTGGGACGCTGATTATTCATTAATGAAGCGATGAACTGGGAAAGAAAAATACCAGACCCAAGTTAGGGTACCTCCCCAGTACTTGCCAATGATGACTGGGGAGAAAAATGCCTGTCAGGAAGGACCTTCTTGGCCATGTTCCTCTCATCCATAAATGTCCTTAGTGACCTCGGCCACGTGTATCGGTATATCCATCTACTTGTCAAAGTTTCGATCTATTCTAACTTTGCTGGCTTACTGCCGATCACGTTTATCTTCTGGTTAATAACATTATATCTATGTTTTTGTCACGTGTAATGCTAAAATATTTAGCGGCCTAGACTGAATTTTTATTTCTTGCATCAACGTATTTGTTTCTCCGCTTCTGCCAAATGATGTGGACTCCACAGGGCACAGAGCTTGCTCACAGCGAAGATTACGGAGAACATTATACCTATCTCGGCGTAGCTGAATTGATATCTTTTTAATCATTCTAAGCATTCTTTGTCATTGGTCCCTGTCGTAAAAAAATTATTGCTGATGTGTGTCTGCAGCTGAAATTCATTTGTTATAGATCACACAACAAAAGATGTTGCACTGAAACTAGTGTATCTTGAGGGTGCTACGCTTGAAACGGCAAGCAGTAATTTGTGTATGCTAGTTAATATAAATACATTAGTGCAGAGTTCAATAAGTAATGCAACGCTCTTTTTCTCTATTAGCTTATCTGGGAAAAATAAAACAGCTTCAAACTTCACAACTATCTCAGTGGCAGGATGTAGTTGGTTTCCAAAACGGAGTCCCTAAATGATGGGCGTCATAAACAAAGAAAGTATTTAGTGGAAAAAGAAATCATCACTAATATTCAGGCGTTCAAAAATATTTTAAGGGAGATGAAAGCAGAAAAAAGCGCTGTCAGTCGGGCGAAAAGACCTGTGACTTTTATTTGTAAGACGATTTTAAAAACAAAGCATACAGAAACAATTATTTCCGGTATCTGTAAGCTCTAAAGAACATTTTCTTAAAGTGATAGTTAGAATTAACTATAATTAATATCTGAAAGTTTTCTATGGTGAATTTGAATACAGGCACAACTAATACAGAAGGATAGACATTATGAGCAACTCGTGTACTTTACTGTTTGTGATAATACAACGTAAAACGCAGAAAGAGTTAGCAACGTTGCCTCTCGCGAAGTTTACGCCTTAACTGGCATTTGGCTATTGCATTTAGCTCGTGAAAGCATTCCTTGTAAATAAGCAATGAGCATAATTCGTACATGTTGTTACATTCGCAGGGAACATCTGAAGGGAAGGAGGTTGGGATAGGAGAATCAAGGTCCCTACAGATGCTGACGGGCTTCAGAAGGAAAGTACATGATATAGCCTTCAAGTAGATTGCAGCTATGACTAGAGGCATACATGGGTCAAATGGAATGGAATATTGGAAACTACGCAAGTTCGAATCTCGCACATTCTTTTTACACTTGAACCCCTTGGTTTTTATGAATATAATTAGTCCAAAATTTAATATATATATATATATATATATATATATATATATATATATTAAATAGTCCAATATTAAACATAGTCCAAAAGTACACGTTTAAAATAAATTAAATTATACATAATTTGTCACGTTTTTTTTTTTCCAATGCTAACACTGATTAAGAGTGCAAAGTCATGTGATTGTCACGTCATTAAACAAAAATAATTCTATGTAATCATTTAATAAATATACACAAACTTATTCGGGATACTTATAATGCTTTCTATAACAACAAGAATGTTCGGTTTGATTTAGTGCTATGAGTTTCCTTTATTTCGCTCTAGAGCGAGCTACTCAGCCCACGTGTTACGACACATTAATATCACTCTCAGCGACTGGCCAAACTATTCGACTCTCAGCGCCGCTTGCAAGTCCTATTTTCTTTGAATTGAGATATGATTGTTTTGGTGGACAGACGTATCGGTATTTTAGCTTTCATTAACCATGTTGCTCCCTCGTGCCGACCTCCTCAGCTGAAAGTGGCCAGAGGCCTGCCTCACTTGTACGGTAAAATGCCGCGCCTCTTTAAGGAAAAAAGGCATCACTTTGAAAATTTGTTTCTATAAATTCAAGAATAGCAAATAGCGCCAGATAAATCCATGGATAAGGAGCACATTGCATAGAATTGATTAAAAATGTAAAAATAACTTTAAATAGCCTTATTGTTTCAACCAATATTAATTACTTTCAAAAGAAAAATATTTATTTCTGTTTTGAGTTTAATCATGAACTTTAACATATGTAATAAACTTAAATACACGTGATAATATGATGTTCATTTATGAATAAAGTGCCACATAATAAATTATGCAAATCAGGAGGCGTGCCCGGTATAATTTTCTTCACTGTTATCCGAAGTGAAATTATCACTTCATTGGATATCAAATCATCAACACTAACAAACATTGCATTCTTCAAGATACACCATCATCTTATCATTTACACCTGCCTTAAAAATATCACAAGAATAACTTACAAAGATACCTAATGAAGCTGTCATTGTTCAAGGGTTTGATTCCCTCATCATATGCTGTCATAAAAAGTATATCATTGGATTAATATGCCAGCCAATGAAATCAGCGTTGGCAATCTTATACTGGATTTAAAGAAGCCGACTGGCACCTTCTCCGCCAATAGGAATGTTGAAGAGCCACTGAACAACATGCGCTGACGGTGGGGTGGCGATCATAACCATTTCCCTCGTGCGTTTGTCCAGTCATTCAAATGGATGATTGCCCACATGAAACATTACCGCTTTCACTCCAGATAAGTGGCTAAGGAAGGAATCTGAATGCTTCCATAGGTACTTCAAGTTTGCTACCACTGCACAATGTAAGTTTGGAGTTTAATTTCTCTCCTTCCTCTTACTGCTGTTATTTGTGAGGGCAGCAATTTCCCTCATTAGTCATGTATACATTTATATAAAGGAGTTTCTCCTGAAACATACTCAATAACTGGTTTTTCAAAATATTGCTCTCCTTGGCTTTGTATAATGCTTGATCCTTAAAAAGCACTTCTGGAGATACACGTGCCATTTGTTTTACAGTCGGTCCTGGTGGTGTAGTTACCATAGTTGCCTCCTACACCCAAGATCGCGGGTTCGAACCCGGCCAGGACCGATGAATTTTTTCGGGGCGTAAAAATCCTAAGTATGGCTTCCTTCGGAAGGGAAATGAAGCCGTGGGTCCCACGTCGTACATTTACGGCACGAAAAAGAACCTCAAGCCTGAAAGAGAGGGCTCTGAGCAAAATTTGTCGGCCGTTTCACGCCCTGAGTTGAATGGGACGCTGATGACCTGAGATGTTAAAGAGCGTCCATAAATAAATTAATCAATCAAACAAAATCAAATTGTTTTACAGTACTTGCAGCCAATTCTTGGCTAAGAGTGAACAGAGATTTAATTTACATTATGTTATCTGAGATCTGATGATGTAATTTTGTTTAAAAATGTTATAATATAACAAGAATACTAATGAAATATGTATATCACATTTACTCAGAAAAAATTTGAATAACTACATATAATTCTGTTAAAAGACAAAAATCAATAAGAGAAGTTTCCAAACTGAAGAATACAAAGAAAAGATACAAATTCAAAAGTTTCACATATCATCCATCTTACCACAATAAATTTAAGAAGATTTTCAAAGAACATGGAATAAAGTTAGCTCTAAAGAATAAATATATCAAGAATTTATTAGGTTGAACAGTCAAAGACACCACACCAACAGAATAGAAATTAGGAATTCATGAAATCAGATGTGCAGAGTGTGATCAGAGATACATTGGAAAAATGAAGAGAAATTTGGTAATTCGGAGAAAACATTTTAGGAATATTCAGTTTAAGAAGGTTGATAAATCAGCAATAGCAGCTCATTTTTGGACCAAAAATCATGAAATTAAACCAGAGGTTAATCTGCTGAAACAAACTCACTACCCAATGGGACTATCCACTTGGGAAAAAATTTCCATCATAAAAAACAAAGAAAACTGAAATGAATGAAACTGAATGAACTTTGGATTTTCTCCCATGGATGAACTCATCAAGTTCCAAATACAACCACTGGACACCGCCACAGGAGCATCTGGGTATCCAGCCGCCACCATTTCGAATAACGCAGTTTGTCAATAACTACCGCAACATGTCTTAGTTTTATGTACATAAGTGGAGTTTAGTGTAAACAAGTTGAATAAATAAATGTAGGATATGAATGTCTAGATTGATTGTCCAAGTTATCAATGTACTTCAGGAGACTTGGAGCCATTTTTGATATCAATTTTGTCTTCTAGTGCTATCAGAATACAAAATAATTGATCAATGATCCTTTGCAAGCACTTAAGATGTTTTACTTTCTTATCTCCAATTCTTGTGCTACTATTTCCCCTTCAGTTTTGTACCACAAAATTGTAGCACAGGCGTTTCTCTTATAATACACTAAGATGTCAATTTTGCGAATGTTAATGCCTTTTTCAGATCAAAAGTCAACACACAATATACTTCATCGGCTAAATATATCTTATTTTAAACTTTCTCTTGCTTTCTCTGCATTTAAATGTAACTATTTCTGCATTTTATATTCTTTTCATTTCAAAGATTCTTGTTTCAAGCCAATAAGGTGCTGTAACTTGTCACAATTTTGATTGTAACAGCATGCAGTTGTTTGAAATGAAAATTAAATATGGATCTGAAGACAATGTAGTAGTACCTCTCTTTCAAAGGAGGTTTTCTATTTTTATTACACCATTCATACAGTAATTGTACATTTTTTTTGGATTAAACCCATAGAGAAAATATTTTCTATCATGAATGTTTAGATGTAGAGTAGGGGTTTTGATAGCATAAAATGATGGTATATGCATAACCACATTGAAGCTATCAATTTTTTCCGCATTCCCTGGTATTACAGAGAGCATGCAATTCATCTTTATACACACATTGATAAAAATGTCCATACTAATTTGAAAAGTGTTCAAAAAATTTCTTACACTCTCAGAAAATATAAAAATATGCCAGGTTTCATACTCATTTCTTTTTGTCATGTGATCAACGACTCTTTCTTTAAATCAGTCCTCTTATAAACACATTTTTTTCTCTAAACAAAAGTGCCCCAAAAGATTGGAAAATTTATTTTCTGTCCATAGCAACTTCTACATTGGTAATCTTGATTTCTGAATATTTAACCAAGCAAGCATAGATATATGCACACCTGGTAAAATATTCCAATACAGAAGATTCGTCACAATCCTGACATATATTCCTAATATTTCTCCTACCTTCAGTTCATTCCTATCACATGGTTTACTACCAGCATATTCATCTAAAATGTGAGTAAGGCTTTAGCTAAACTATTTGTATTTTTAAAAATGGCAGTGTAAGGCTAAAGTCATTTACATACATGACCATATTTGAATCCTGTCAATAATATTCCAAAGTTCTTAAACAAAACTTATTGTTTCCTAACCTAGAAAGACTCACTCTCATTAATTTCAGCAAGAATAGTTATTTATATTTTACCTTCATTTTGTTCATGTTTTGATGATATGTTCTTAATACTTGGTTCATATTATGAATGTTTAGAATGCTTAATAACACTACTATTAGTGTAATGGACTTGTATGGATTAGCTTTATTCCTGCTTGGAAAAAAAAGCAGGGAATTTGTAACAGTTGTAGGAAAGTGCTGCAATCTGTAAGGAAAAGAAAGCACTGTGGACTTACCTAGCTTCACTTCTGGAGGAGGAGGAGCAGAAGAAGAAGAGGAAGAAGAAGAAATAGACTAGTTGTTTGCAATTACATAAAAATGTTAATTTTGGACTTACACCAACCACTTGCTCTGCACTCCTCATGTGAATCATTTGACTATAACTAATGTTAGCATCTGCAGATATTCACTATCAGCCCAACACCTAAAGTGTCATCTGGTGTAATGCTAAGGTTAGTTTTGGCAGCAATTTTTTTTCCAGGAACCTCTTTTTTCAATTATGGAGTTCTTTAACATGCCACAAACCTATAACATGGAACCATGGTTCAATATTTCTTCCAGAGAACTTTACTAGAGATTTTTATGTTCACAAAAATCTACTGATCAAGGCTGGGCTTGAACTTGCAAACTTTGGAATCAGAAAAAAAGTATATTACTCTTAGACTGCAGAAGCTGACTAATATTAGCAAAACCAAAACTACAATCTTTTAATACTTTTAACATCTCTGATTAATTTAATGCATTTTTTATTCACTATAAAGTAGCATTTACATTGATATATCCTAAACTTAGGTATTCATTTTTTTACACTAAACTCCATTTACTTACATAAAAGTAAGACGCGTTTCGGGGGAATCTCTCCCATCTTCAGTTGCTCACCGAACCGCAGTTACTCGAAATGATGGCTGGACACCTGGATGTTTCTGTTGGTTGAAGTAGGACATTGCTGAGTTCATCCATAGGAGGAAACTCGAAATTCATTAGGTTTTTTCTATTTTTTAATGTAAACATTTTTTCCCAAGTGGATAACTCCAATGGGTTGTGAAGATGTTTCAGCAGTTTAATTTCCAGTTTTATTTCATGGTTTTGGTCCAAAAGTGAGTTGCTACTGCTGATTTATCCACCTACTTAAACCGAATATTCCTAAAATGTTCTTTCCTCCGAATTTCCAAACTTCTCTTTGTTTTGCCTATTTAGCTCTGCTCACAATCTGCACATTTTATTTCATAAATTCCTGATTTCTGTTCTGTTGATATGAAGTCATTTACTGTGCAATCTAATAAATTGTTGATGTTGTATCTGTTCTTTGGGGCTAACATTATTCCATGTTCTTTGAAGATTTTCTTGAACTTGTTGTAGTAAATTGGATGGTAGGTGAAACTTTTGAATTTGTATTCTTCTTTGTATTTTTCAGTGAGGAAACTTCCCTCATCCCTTTTGATCTTTTAGATTTATTGATAATTTTATCACTGTGTCTTTGTTGAAACCATTGATTATAGCTCTCTTTATTATTTGTTTGTATTCTATTTTGTACTCTGCTTCTGTGAATGGAACATTCATCAGTCTGTGTGCCAAAATGTGAAATACTGCATACTTGGGTGGAATGGGGTTATAACTCTCATTTTTATGTAGTTTTCTATATGTGTTTCTTTTCTGTAAATTCCAAAATTCAAACAATCTCCATTTCTTATAATTTTTATATCTAGAAATGATAGCCAACCATTTCTTTCTTCTTCTATGGTAAATTGTATAGATTCATGTTGTAAATTAAGAAATTTCAGGGCATCTATTGACTGTTTCTTCGGTATTATTGCAAAAATGTCATCCACACACCTATCCATGACTTAAAAATTAAAGGGAAGGCTTTTGTGATGTGTTTCAAATGAACTCATGAATAACTCTGCTAGAAAAGGTGACAAAGTTTGTCTAAAGTAAATGCAAAAAAATTTTAGAGAACCTTAAAAACCGAAAGAAATCAATAAACTACAGAATGATATTAAAAAAACTAAAAGAAAAACCTGTTATATACATAAAAGCACACAAAGGTAATAAAATAGCCCTTTTAGACGAAAATGAATAAATAAATAGAGTTGAAACTATGTTAAAAGGACAAGACTACAAACCAATTGATAAGAATTCGCTCAATAAATGAAATAAAATGTTATCTTCATCACATCTTCACAACCCACTGGAGTTATCCACTTGGGGAAAAAATTTTATATTAAAAAATAGAAAAAACCTAATGAATTTCCAGTTTCCTCCTATGGATGAACTCAGTAATTTTCTACTTCAACCAACAGAGGCCACCACAGAAACATCTGGGTGTCCAGTCATTTCGAGTAACTGCAGTTCGGTGAGCAACTGAAGATGGGAGAGATTCTCCCAAAACTCGTCTTACTTTTATGTAAGTAAATGGAGTTTAGTGTAAAAAAATGAATACCTAAGTTTAGGATATATTACCACTCCATTGTCAACAGCTTCGCAAGAACAATATTTACATTAATCTTGAATTCTTTGACAGCTGTATATTTTAAAAAAAGAATCAGCTTTATATTCTTCATTCCTATAAACCACACAAATCTCTTTAAGTTTCCTATTTCATTAATCATTAGTATATTTGTTTCTGTATTAATGCTCATAACTCTTCTTTCACCATGTGTCTTTCCCTCCCTCACATGCATGACATGAACATTGCCATGACAAATTTTTACCATGATGATTGGCATAAGTAGGGTGAAGTGTGCCCTCCCTTAGACCCCAAAATAATGAAGTTTTAGCTATACCTAACTTGTTGTATCTTCACTTTATTCACATCAAAAGTGATATGGATGTGGAAAAATAAAGTTACAGCTATAGAGGGTAGTTGTTATTACTTTTATTCACACTAAAGAAAGTTATAACTTACAAATACTGAAGTTGTAGCAACCATCTACATTTTACTCTTTCCTGCCAAATTTAAAATACAATTTCATTTCTCAGCATCTTATTTCCTTATCCTCAAAATATGTAACACTGATCCAGCTTATTACTGTACCTATATAGAGTGGATATGAACTCTACCAACAAACTTTCTAAGGTTAAAATTATTCCATGACTGAGTCAAACTACATACTCTTATTTGCTCCATTTACTTATTTATATTTAGAACATATTTTGCAGACTATCGTTTGCATCCTCAGCTAACTGTTGACTGCTAGATAATTTACAGTGTTCATTTGAGGATGCTATTCTACTCTGGTGGAAGTGTGATGCAACTTAAAGTTTATGTTTTCGTCCCCTGAAATGTCAAAGTTCATTAACCTGTCTCTGTATTTTTCTCCCATGTTGCTAGTTCTGTGGATCACTGTGCTGACTTTCATAATTTTTCTTTTTTTACTATGTCATAGTTTTGTGTAAAGATTTCTTCATCTGTTTGCATTTTATGTTCCTGAAATATTCTTTTAATTGTGTGGCTATGTTTCTCTTTTTTGTTTTTTTCAATATAGATTTTTTTGCATTCTACACATTTTATTTGGTAAATACCTGCTTTTTTCTTCAGTGAAATACTTCCATTAATATTGCCGTTCTAGAGATTTTTAATATTAAATGTGTTTATTGTTGCAAATCTATTACAGAAATCTTTTAGACCATTTTGAAATTTGTGCATACCTCATGGATATGTGAATATCTTTTCCTGGTGGTGGTGTTATGATTTATTTAATAAGTTTTTGCCTCTTGGACTTATATACTAATCCATTTTAATCACTGTTCTTTCAATTTGCATGTATTCTTTAGAGTACTCTTGTCTTGTTAATGGGTAGATTAACGAGTCTGTGCATTAAGCTGTTCATTGCTGCATGTTTGTGCGATTTTGGGTTAAATCTGTCAGCTTTGATGTGATTGTCTGCAAGCATGTTCTTTCTGTAGGTTCCAAATACCAGCTTGCCTTGTTTTATTATTTTAATGTCCAAGAATGGTAGCATGTTATATGTGAATGATATGTTTCTATCTTGTATATCCAGAAGTTTTATGACATTGTTAATGTGTTTTTTATTAATAATATATCAACATATCTGTACCAATTTTAAATATGTATGGGAATACTGTGTTGATGTGCATTTCAAATCTGCTTCAAAGGTTGTTTAGGCTCTCTGGAGGCACATTACTGAGTACATGTATTCCATTCACTTTATTACCCCAACTACCTTTGTATCTGTTTACACAGAATGTGTTGTTTGCAAACAAAATGTATCCATTGACCCATGGTTAAAGAGCAGGATAAACATGTATATAAGTAAAGTTAGGTATGAAGAAGTATGCTCATCTTCTGGGATGCTTGGGGTGTGTGCAATAGATCATGATGCATTGCTGTAGAGCTTGTTTGATCATGGCAATCAACATTTTGAACAGCTGCTGTAAAGAAACAGGCTCATGTCTAACACATCAACATAAAATTACTGAATAATGAACCAGAGACCATGAGTTCCTTATATTACTGAACAAATATCACTGAACAACCTCTGAAAGTTAGTCAGTTTAGTTTACATCCACATTGTATACATCATAAAAAGTGATATATGCATGTTCTTGACTAATTAATATTATTACATAATATGTTAGCACAATACTGTTGGAAAAAATAGATTTTTAAGCACCAAACTTGTAAAATTTATTTCTGCAAATTCCACAGTTATTTGTATTTTAATAATTTTTCTTGCATTCCAGCTATAACTTTCCTTGTACATTGGTGATACTAGAACTATAGTTTTAAAAGCATTACTTCAGATAAGTCAACCAAGATTTGGCAACATGTACAACCATTAGTTATACTTACTGAATATTTGTAGGAACATCAGCAAGGCTTTTGTACTTTCCAGCCCATACTAGAATAATCTTGTCATATAAATTTGTCTTACGCTCTGAACTTCCTGAAAATTTATAACATAATTTTTATGTATTTCACCAGAAAAGTTGATTACATTATTTCTAAAAGTTTAAGCTATTCCTAGGTTTTAATGGCAAAAAAGTGTTTCTTTTCCATGAAATCATATACTTTATAAAATTCTAATTAGTATTCTAATTGTCCAAACAATCATTACTATCATTTTTTTGTAAAGTTATAGTAGTATAATATTGTCCATAAATAATATTTGAAATTACTAGGTAGACATAAACCTTATTTCTGCACATTAGCTCCACAACAGCACTGATTTCTAATAAATGATGAATCAGGTTTGTTGTATTATTAAATGGAAATAAATTCAATTCAATAAGTTATGAATGAACTTACCATAATCAATTCCCTTCATTGGTGGTGCTTCAGAATTTTTTTCTCTTATTAATTTTGTTGTTGTTATATATCTTTGCTGCAATGTTGCACATCTGAATGACTGTATACTTTTTATGCTTCTTTTGAAAAACAGAGATGCCATTTTTTTTTCTAAAAAAAAATTAATATATCAAACCTAAAAGATAAATTAGAGTACTGGAAACTATTTGGTTAAGTAATTAAAGGAACAGATAAATTTTTACCATGCTTCATTAAGGTATTAGACCAAACGTGTATTGCTATTTAATTATAAAAGAATTAGTGTAACTGCAGATCAAGGTCTGTCCAAAAAGAAAATGAACTTTCAAAATAATCTACCAATGAGTTACTGCTCACTTTATCACTTTTCTATTAACTAGCATTTCATAAAAAAATGTTTAGAAACAATATACCATTTATTGCTAAATATATATTTCTTCTTCTTCTCATTGACACTACATCTGGGGTGAACCTTAACCTGCATACATATTTGCTGAAGATAATGCAAGAAGCTACAAAACACTGATAATGCCCATCAATACCAAACTGAAGAATGAGCTGACCAAATGGTTGAGTCAGTGGGAAACATTCACTAAAGGAGCAATTTCCTACTCATTATTTCCAAAAGTAGAATGATTAAAAATGGAGATTCCTGAATTTACTGCGATAATTACTGGGCATGGAGAAACAAAAGCATACATGAAATAATCAAACTGATGGACAATCCAATGCATAATGAACACACATTCAAACACTTTATGCACGAGTATAGAATTCTAAAGAACCAAAAAATAATTCTGTAAAATTAAGCAAGGGTATGTGGAAAAAGCTGGCCAGTTACCAAAAATGATCTCATTGCAAAATATAAAAAAGCATCGACAGAATTCCTCTCATCAATAGGTTTCAGCAATTTATAATAAGAACAGTAAATCTGATGAAGAAAATAAGTCAGAGCTATAAACAGGAATGTTATAATTACCCAAGATGCATTTGTATAAATATTTATATATTATAAACACTAATAATGAAGAAAGAAAGAGGATAGCCTAACTAAGAGCAGGAATATGGAAGTTAAAAGGTCAAAGAAATGGATACCCACAAGGTGTGTGCCCATATGTGGGGATAAAGAAGATGTAAAACATAATTTATGAATGTAAAGAAACTGAGACTTGGAGAAAAGAAAGTATAAGATTAAATATTAGGGATAAAAGTAATGTTAACAAAATAATAGAAAAAAACTGTAAGGATATAGGGAAATTTTTAGAGAAAGTAAGAAATAAATGGAAATGGACTGTGAAGAGAAGAAAGGAGGAGAGTGTGCCCTAGAATCTGGTAATGAGCCTTGTAATAGTTTAGTTTAGTTCTCGGAGATTTCAGTGAGTTTATGAAGCAGCCACAGAGACCTACAAACATTGAACTTGTCATATACAATTATCACAGTAGTTTTCAATCTGTATTTACAAAAATTTATTTGCATCTACATAAATAATTGCAATAAAAATAAAAAGAACGCTTAGAACAACTCAACCAACACCAAAAACAGGCAAATCAATCATACAATTTTTTTAATATATATTTACATATACATTGATATGTTGTGCAGTATAATATTGTCACTCATATATTCCTTTACAGAATAATAGGCCTTTTTACATAGGTATTTTCTAAGAGCAGATTTAAAGTAATTGTCATTGTTTATTAAGGCTTTTAGGCTAGAGGGAAGAGCATTGTATGCTAAAATGCACTCATAATAAACGCCTTTATGATGGCATGAAAGTGCTGAAATTGGGCGATGTAGATTTGCTTTTTGTCTAGTATTCTTGTCATGTATATTTTGATTTTGAACAAATTTTTGTTTATTTCTTATATAAAAGTTCATGAGGGAAAATATATTCGCAAGGAAGAGTTAAAATTTCAAATTTCCTAAAGAGGTTTCTGCATGAATGTCTGCTCTATGTACCAGCAATTATTCGTATGACTTTTTTCTGTAACAGGAAGACACGTTCACTTTTAACTGAATTTCCCCAAAATATTAGACCATACTTCATTATTGAGTGTATATATATATATATATATATATATGTATAAATATATTTGTTATTTACAAGTATTGATTAAGTAAGTAAAAATAGTCTGGGGTTATATATGTATTTTTCTTGGCAATGAATAAACATTGAATTGACTTGAATTATCGAGCCAAGGATATTGGAAATTGTTCTATAAGGTGAATAAATGTAACATTATAGGTACTAGTAGAGTAATTAAGGAATAAACAGTTTGTAGAGATTGTAGTAAGTTGATAGAATAATAACTGGTGCAGTTATAGCAAGTAAATAATTTATTTTGGTGCTTCGGGTTGAGTTGAATCCTGGTCCCCTAGAATTCCAATAGGTTACTGCTGATGAACTGGGGAATGGGAATTGACTAAATCGAGGCGGATATTTTGTATTTTGTTAAATTATTTAGTATTTAGGAAAATATGATAGAATTAAATGTATTATGATAACAATAATTGTAACTGGGAGGGGTCACATTTAAAATGACCCGAGTCAGATAGGTGGAGGCCCTGATGTATTTTGCATGTAGAATTCTCTTAACACTTAATAAACATATCATATTATAAACAAAAAAATGTAAATTATTAACAAATAACTTATGGGCAAATGTAAAATACTAAAGAAAGATACTTGGTAACAAAATATTTAATATGCAAATTTTTAGTTTTAGTATAAAGTTGTATTTGTGAATAAAATATAATTTATGTTAGTTTGTAGTTTAAAGTTTTAGGCAATGTAATCTCAACAATTCTTAAACCATATTAGATCATCCACTTTCCCAGAGGAAATACTCTCTTACTCTAAATGTGTTAAAGCAAAACAACAAACATGCAAAATTACTCTGTAATGGAGCATACTGTCTAACATGTCAAAAATAAAATTACATATAATAAGACTGACACTATAGTTTTTTTCAAATGGGAAAGGTATTGACCTTCTCCAAACTCTAGTCAGTTGCTTGCAGTGTTGCAATATTGTGTCCTGCTGTTACTGTGTATCAATTCAGAGAAAATCCATAGATTAGGTGTCCCTAGTGCTGGGTTGAAATATTTCTATATCACAAAAATTACCTGACAAGACAAGTAGAGAATATTTTTGTGCGCATGTATGTTGAAACATCATTTTAGTTTCAGCAGATCCAATTTTACCACTGTTCTATTGTTGATAAATTTGCTTTCTATGGAATAAAAAAACCAATATTTAAAATGGTTTATGTCCTACCTTGACAAAAGGAAACAAAAAGTAGTAATAAATTGTTCCTTTAAAATAAAAGCAATGCATCAGAGTAGGAAATTATTAACCTGGAGTGCCTCAAGGATCTGTTCTGGGTCCTCCTCTTTTTTTGTGCTATATATAAATGATCTCTCCTTATTTATCCAAGATGTATGAAATACTGTTCTATTAGCAAATGACACAAGCACATTGATAATTAGAAATATGCCTTAATGATTGTACCATTAAACTAAATGTAGTTCTGAGTACTTTGCGAGTGTGATTCAAAGCAAACAAAATGTCTCTAAATATGAATAAAACAAATGTTATGAAATTCATCACTTATGGGTCTCCAGATCCACTATCAGAGATAAGATATTATAACAATGTACTTCTACAAAGTAAATATATTAATAATTGAGAACCACGTGAATTGGAAAGATCACATCAGTCTTTCTTATCATACCTAAACTTACTAGTGCACGCTATGCAATATGTGAATTAGTAACAATGGAATCAATTAAGACTTTAAAACTAGTTTATTATTTTTATTTCAATTCAATAATGCAATATGGTCTTATATTTTGGGGAAATTCCCTTAAAAGTGAGCGTGTCTTCCTACGACAGAAAAAAGTTATATGAACAATCGCTGGCTTCTTTAGGCAATTTGAAATTTTAGCTCTTCCATGTGAATATATATTATCCTCATGAACTTTTATTTAAGAAATAAAGAAAAAATTGTTCAAAATATGTAATGACAAAAACACTAGGCAAAAAGCAAATCTACATAGGCCGACTTCCAACACTTTCCACCATCAAAAAGGAGTTTTTATGGATGCATTTTACTGCAAAATAGTCTTCCCTCCAGCTTAAAAGCCTTAATAAGCAAGGACAAACTCTTTAAATCTGCTCCTAGAAAATTCCTATGTAGAAAGGCCTATTATACCGTAAAGGAATATATGTGTGGCAATATATTATACTGAGTTAAAAACACTGCAATCATTTTATATCAATGCATATGTAAGAATGTATACAGTAATTTATGTGTGAATGAGGGACTTCTGTTTCTCTGGTGTTTGTTTGAGTTGTTCTAGGTATAGCTTTTTCATTTTTAGTGTAACTATTTATGCAAATGTGAATGGTATTTTGTGTAAATGTAGATTGTGTGCTACCGTGGTAATTGTAAATGACAAGTTCTATGTTCGTAGTATTCTGTGACTGCTTCGCGAACTCGCTGAATGCTCCAGGAACAAAGTCCAATTCAGCTAAGTTAGCACCCATAAACTCATTATATGTTCAAACTGTATTTATATTTTTAAAAACAAAGATCTACTAGACTACAAAACTAGGCTGACATCGTCGTAACTCATAATACCTCGCCGCTCTTATATGCAGTGTGTACTATTTTTCCATACCAAATTTCGCACAGTAATAAACAACCTAATGGTTAATTGATATCGTTGTATGATTCAGTTAATGATTCAATTAATATGATTAGCTTCACTGTGCAAGTTCCAATTTACGTTTAATCTAATGGTTGCTTATAAATCGTAAATATTAATGTACTCTGTCACCCCTAACCGTAGTTATTTAAATGCACTTTATCAATCCTACAATTTGTTTCATATTATGGAACGTAGATAAACTGCTAATACCAGTAAAAATGAAGATAAACCACACAGCCTCACACCCACACCTAATTCCACAGTTCGACACTAATACGTTCCTTCTTTCTCCGCTGTCGCTTGGAACTGGCCTCCCCCTAGGAAACCCATTCCCTTTTTCTCTCAATGCTCCCGCACTAGCAGCAGCAACAGCAGAGCAGCGACATACAGCATGTGTGTCTCTTTGTATCGTCAAGTCAGCTTATAACAAGTTATCGGATAGTTGACTTTTTAACTTAGCTGATGTGCTATATATTATGACAAATAAGTTAAACATCGACAGTGTGTAGTTCAACTAAATCATACAGTAATATCAATTATATGATTGGCTCCATTATGCAAGTGCCAATTAACATTTTAATTTAATTTAACTCTGCTGGAAATTTGCAATAAAACAATAAATAAAGCAAACAGCCAGATTTTCCAAACAACATTGGTTTTTCACCATGAGAAAAAATATGTACCATATAAATAGTTTTAAGAATAATTTTGAAGTATTAAACCAAGGTAAAGATAGGTCACATGCAATTTTGAATGTGTCTTCAATGGAATAAATTAAAGAGAAATATCACAAAATAATCACATAAATTTTTGACAGAGCTGTTTTTTTTTATTTGTTTATTTAAGGACGCTCTTCAACATCATAGGTCATCAGCGTCCCCTTCTATTCAGGGCGTGAAACGGTCGACAAATTTGGCTCAGAGGCCTCTTCTTTCAGGCTTGAAGTTCTTAATCGTGCCGTAAATGTACGACACGGGACCCACTTCCCTTCCGAAGGAAGCCATACTTAGATCCGTCGATCCTGGCCGGGTTTGAACCCGCGACGCGACCTTGGGTTTAGAAGGCAAGTATTGTTACCACTACACCACCAGGACCGACTAAAACAGAGCTGTCATAATGGATTGTATAATGGGAAAAGTTCCAAGTGATAAAAGCCCACTATCTCATTTGTACCTCATCTAGTAATATTCTCATCCGTTGAACTTAGTTATGAAATGAACTGCTTCATGAAACTCATTCATAAGAGTATTTTGCATTAATTTATTGGTTTTTCCTGCACTCTTTACAGGTCAGCATTGGAACCAGTCAAAATGTATTTAATGCAGCATTTCCCAGAGTTGTAGAAAATGTCACATGATAAAAATTTGTAATGGAGGTGTTGATTTGCAGATTTATTTGGAGGATGAACAATTTCTTTGTATATGAATGTTTTTCAGAAAAATAATGCTGCATGTAGACATTTTATACAACAGCTATAAGCAAGATTATTTGTCGCAATTAAAGCAAGGAATGCAGTGTCTCATCTCATAAAAGTTATCAGCCAACTCAGAGAAACCACACCGAGTTAAAAACATTAGAATATTAACATGGTGATAAAATACTCTTTAACATTTCACTCTCAAATGTTAAGAGAGTGAAACGTTAAAAAATTTATATTAAAATTTTTGAATACAGAAGCAGAAAACTCAATTTTTACATTCATTACAAGACAATCAGACCTACCTACCTCAGGTGCCAACTAGAATTGTTCCATCTGTTTGCCAGCAACTAATAATATGGATTATGGTCCATAAAACATACCTAGATCATTTTAGTAAATGAAACAATAGAAATATATAGAAATAATATTCACTTGATTTAAATTATTACTATAAGAAATTAGGAAAGGTTTAAAGTTATATAGAAACAGTAATCAATAGTAAAGGAAGGTATATAAAATGGAAAAGACCATATGGCAATAAGTGAAAGAAGACTACAGGCAAATATTACTAATTAAGTAAAAAATGTACTTACGAAGCTGTAGACAATGGAATGGTAATATACCCTACATTAATCCTTTCCTACATTAATGTAGGAAATATTATTAATGTTTTGTCAGTTGATTATGGGTTCAAATTCCTCATAATAAAGGGACAGTGTGTGTTGTTTATTAGGTTCACCTAAACTGAGGGTAAGAAGTCAGATTTGGATAGTATGTAACTATTGCATTCTGTTTACTAAATAAATTAAAAATACTTGAAGTTTGTAATTTTAATTCACATTTCTTACTAATTAGTGCTTGTGTTACATCTTCAAGCATAGAAAATGAACACTGCAAGGCAAATTTATCTGTTGAGAGTTTTCGGGGTTTAATGTAACACAATATTTACAGACATCCTTATTGCTCACAGCCAAGAACTGTAAGAAAGTTGTTGAAATAAATATGTTACAAGAAAGTCTTGTAGTTGTTTATTTTTCTAGAAAGAATATAAATGAATGACAAACAAACATGGCTCTTCTGTCCATTATAGTTCCCTCAGTCTCTATATAGTATCTAATATCTTTCTTTTACACAGAGGAAGAATAACTGAAGGGATAAATTATGATTATATTGATAGATTTGATCAAGAGAGAGTGTCTTTTTTGTTAAGTATTGTGGCACTTCTTTCGACATGTTATGTTTTCTTTATTGCATTATACATTAATGGTTCTGCAGCACTGTTCATAAAGAATGCATTATTTATTAAAGTAAACTAATGTGCTTTCTATGTGAACAAATAATTTTACATTCTCTCTTGAATTAATGTATCCATATAATTAATGAAGTATTACTCTTTGTAACTAATTATGCTTTTTTTTTCTTTTTATTTCTCTACAATGTTTGACATATTCTTTGCTAATAATTTTAACAATATTCTAATCAACTGTATGAATTATAATGATTATGGTTAATGACATGGTACAAATTAAAACAAGCATTAAAATTTACAAAATTATATGCATTTGCATATTTTCTAAAAATTTTAAATTACAACTCTGCAACAAACTCAGTATTTATTTTTCAAATTGGTAATGTTAATATTTATGACAAATTAAATTAGGACCACTAACTGTTTCCAAAAGAAAACAGTACCGTGTTCTTTGTAAGATGATGAATGTGTTTTCCTTACATTAGGTATGCATTCTTGCTTAGTTGAAGAATGGCAGTATATGTCTTGATGAGCAGACAAAATTACAGGCAATTGGGTACTGCAGACTTAAGAATTTTACACTTAGGCCCATATAAAGCAGTACATATACAAGAACTCCGAAAGTATCAACCTCAAAAGGTGATAAGCTCTTAGGTTTATGTAAGCTCTAGACACAAAGAACACCAAGCACAATGAATGATAAAGACAAAGAGAAGACTAAATAGATGTAGTAAATATTTTAAAGGATTTAGTCGAGAATTGGAATATTACAGTTTGTAGATTTGGTAGGCCTATTACTTCCAGTCTAATACAGTTGTATATGGATCATTCTGGTCTTAGATCTATTACATCTTACCATCAATCAGTGGACTTTGCCATTGATAGCAATTTATCATAAAATATCTCACTAATATGCCAGGTTGTAAAATTTGTCAAATAAATAAAGGAGGAAGGGAACAAATTATACAATTTAAATATTAATCCCATACTTCAACAATAAATTTGCACTAATTAGTTAAAATTAGACATTTGAAAAAGTAATATCCCGAATAGATAAAAAAAGGAAGTATAAGACAATTATTTTGTTTTTGCAAAGAATCCCATAAGCTCTAGCAATTTTATAATTATATTACTCAATTTTATCACTGCATAATTATTTGGTCCACTGCTCTTAAATGCTATATAAAATGATACTAATACAAAGACCCATTTAACTGATAAGTCTTCAAATCTGTTTTATTTTTATTTGTTTGTTTTTTTTTTGGAACTAACAATTTATGGAACAAATATAACGTCAACCCTAAAACTTTTATAAATTTCCTATAAATAACAATCTAAGAAGACTGTCTTACAGTACTCCATTAATGCCACTATCCATTGATTGCTCATCTCTTCTACATTAGGGTTTAAATTATTTTCAACTTTCATTTTTAACAGTTCTTTGTGTCACATTTTCAGAATGACTATAATAGTACACATTTTTTATACACACACTTTAAAACTGTAACTTTCTAATTAAAAATTGGAAGTGCACATATTATTTCCCCAAAACTATAAGTATATTATATGTTACCAGCTTCAGAAAACGTTATGTGAAATGAGCATAAATCATGTTATAATTTAGATAACAGTAAATATATAATACCCTTTTTATCAGCATTGAGTATACTTACCCTGCAGTTATTCACATGTATTATAGAGCTCTGTTTTAGTTTTACTAACATATCATTTCAAACAATTATTTTTTTTATACAGCTTAACAAACTTTATAATGAATTGTGACAGAATAAACTTCTCTAATATGCATAGGAAACAGTTGAGTCAACAGGAGTATCGCATATGCTAAATATATATGTGAGCGAATATTTCAGAATTTGTTTGAAATGCTTTATATTGCATCTTGATTGATTCATGTTAGCACTATAACTGCTTACACTGAAAGTTTTTCAACAGTTTATTTTTCATTCTATTATTCTGAAATTATTTTAAAACTATATATTGAAATGCTACAGATTCCATGTATAAAAATGCTTAATTTAAATGTATAGAGAGTTATGCACCTTAAGCATATGAAAGCATTTTAATTCTAGATCTTGGCCAAATCTTCTGCATAATATAGGTTTGCATATTTGTCATTTTTATTGTTTAAGAGCACCTTGTTCATACACCTATTAATCTAAACATACGTAAAAATAAATAAATAAGCGAACAAATAAAGAGCTTATTACACTTTCTTCCTTCTCTGCTTTATTTACATCTTTCTTTCCTAAAAATGACCTCTTGTATGTGCTTTGAAATTTACTCATATACTTTCTGCAATTTATTAGAAACTAAGAGTTAACTTCATTCTAAATAGGTATAAATTAGAGTAAATAAATAACAATTTTTTAAAATATATTTTTGAAAGTTAAAAAAATGTAATACGTTTGTTGCAACTGCTTTTAAGCAGTCAATATCATCTCTCAGTAAATATATTTCTTTTTAATTTTGAACATTTTTATCCTCAGATCTTCTATTAATATAATTGTAAAGATAGATTAAAATTAAGAGAGAGATATAAAGTAGAGATCAGTCAGAATTACCAGATCATTGTAATAATACTTAGACATGCAGCAGAAAACATTGTCTTACAATGACTCACTGCATCATGCCACCAGCGAGCAAAGTAATGGGACTGAAATGTTTGAGACAATTTATAGTACAATACATTTACAACCTTAGAAAAGAATGAAGTAACATTTCATTCAAACTACATCCATTTAAAAATTTAAAACAACAGTTAATTTCATATAAGTTGGAAATTCAGTCACTTACATGTTAGAGTTGCAGATCTTATGCAGTTTGTTCATTATTTTTCTTCTTCTACCATTCTAACATTTCATCATAAGGAAATTACCACTTGCATTGTCATGTGTAGGCAAAATCAGACTGATAGAGCTAATATAATCGTAAACAATTCATAGATTAACAGTGTAAGCCATAGCTTCTAGGAATTGGTTATTGATAATCCAACAGCATTTAATTAAATCTTTTTTTAATGGAGTTTTCATTTTATATGTTTAGTAAAGCTTCATTTACCAACTTTACAATAAAGTAAGTAGCTGCAAAGACATTCAGAACTAAGAATATATGATAATATTGTTTATTTCATTCTCACAATGAAAACTCACATTTAATACACCAAATATAATATGCTTAGTGCTATATAGACATGCACACGTAACACATATCCAAAACACATACATGTGAATAAATTGTAGCTTATATACGAGCAGAACATTTATTGATATTTACTACCTCCTATGGCTGCAGCTACTAACTTTCCAAGTTAAGCACTTTGCCCTACTTTACAAAGGACATGCATCCTTTGTAGTTCCAGTGCTTGCTTCCTTTTTAAAATTTTAATATAAGTGTGGAATCATGTTGTTAAATACAGTAATGCTGTTACCACACAGTGAAACTTCATTTCAAGTAGCAGCAGATTCAAATATACATAGTTATAATCATATATACTGTAAATAGTATAAGAATAACTCAAGTTTCTGATTTATTAATTAAAAAACTCTTTATTTCTTAAAAAATTCTTAAATTAAATATATTTATTTCATTTCTCACTTTGAAAAATGAATGATATAAATATTACAAAGAAAATAAGGGAAAAATGGTTAAATAAATTTAGCAAATATTTTTTGCAGTAGTTACCTATCAGTGAATATTTATAGTGTCAAGATATGTTGTGTAATTAATAAAAGCAATTTTCCAAATGTTTTTGTATATTTCTAATTGCAACCTTAAAACAATCTATAAAAGCATTCCTATTAATTCTAATGCTGAACTATTTACAAACACATTACGTTCTAAATGCTTTATTACTTAGTATTTATTTCTGTATTTATATCTATAGCATTTAAATATTTTATTATTAAGCATTTAAACTACTTTACTTTATTATAAACTAAATATGATTCAACACCACTTAGCTTAAAATTCATCCTGCAATCTTTAGTACATTTTTTTTTTATTTCCTTCAAACTTTTGTTTCTGCTTTCTTTTATACTGTGCTAGCTTTTTTTTTTTTTTCAGCTTTATATTATTTATTGATTTCCTTCCTATTGTAAAGTAAATATGCACATTGCTTTTACATAATAAAGAAAAACAAATCTGTGGTAGCTAAAATTGCTATATTAATGAGTATAATAAAAAGATCATGCAATTAATTCATTCATTTATTGAATTAATTTACCATAGCCTTCAGAACATTCTGAATGATTTTGTGATCATATGGACTATAAAGACTCTTGGCACCATACATGTTCAGAATTTTTACATGATAATTTTTTTTTAGTATCTGCAATGTAGAATGCTGAATCTTGCAATATAGGTAGGTACTGCATTGCTGCTTTATGGACTGGCAATTTCTTGTATATTTCTCAATCTTGAATATTTTTCTTCTTTTTGAACACTTGCTGACACAACCACTCATAAATAATGAGTTCCTTATTAACACACTTCCAATGCACTGCACATGTTTACTTCTCTGCAGCTTGCAATATATTGCCACAAACTTTTGAAATAAAGTATGTATGACATATACATGCTATATGGTTGAATATAGGTTGATTCATCAAATGCAGTTCAAATATATCATATATAGCATAAAATATATCTTAGTTTTTGGTGCAGATTTCCTCTCCACAAATTTGACTGTTTTGCTGTAGCCTTGGATTTATGGACAGAATAATCTTCAGAGGGTCTGCATTAACTGATGCAGTGGCTTTCACTTGAAAATTACATGAATATAATAGTTATTTTTATGTCATACATTGTGTTGCTGTTGATCCACCAAAAGAAAATTATCAACATTACATGTTTGTTATTTATTTGTAACTAAATGCAAAGTAAAATTCATTCATAGTATGAAACCTTTTTTCTCCAGTATCTCTAAAGCTACTGGCTACTAATTAGTCCTTAACACTGAAGTAAATAGTTAAATCATAAAACACTTCTGATATAACTACTACTACTATTCCTATTATTATTACTACTACTAGTACTACTCTACTACTGTTTAAATCATATAGTTCCATTTCCTGCCTTGAAAATGCTGAAAGAGCCTACAAAGCTTATGATAAGCAAATATAAATAACTAAACATACAGTATCTAAATTTACCATCTTAATAATTAGCATACAACTTGGTAGGTAATGCTGCGCATCCTTCATAAAATGTGTATTATGGGTTAATGTAGAATAAACCGTTTAGTTTCCACTGTGTGCATATTTTGCTCCAATTTTAGCAATAGCTGTGCAATATCAGCACAAAGAACTACAGTGTTGAAGCTCTACTAAACATGTTTTACTGGGACTTGAGATGAACAATACATGACTGTCCAGCATGAGGCTTTGGCAAGGGCTCAGATTTGTCAGCGCTCATGTACTGAAAGTAGTTTTGCTCATCTCCAGCCTCAGATATGAATAGCTGTATACTGAAAGGCAATATCAGTCAGATAGTTCTTTCTCTCATTAAAATCTTAATGACAATGGCAAGAATATAATTATTCAGATTTCCTTTTGCATGAAAGAAGATGGACAAAAAAAAACTCCATTCT
The DNA here is from genome assembly GCA_030762175.1 of Metallyticus violacea. Classification (NCBI taxonomy): domain Eukaryota; kingdom Metazoa; phylum Arthropoda; class Insecta; order Mantodea; family Metallyticidae; genus Metallyticus; species Metallyticus violacea. The sequence goes on from CM060838.1 coordinate 2,080,178, forward strand.
CTTAGTTCATTATTTTGTTGAACTTCATTAAATCCTAGAGAGGAAATTGAAAGCTGGCATAACTATCATTATGTATTGAAATTACGTATCTAAATTAAATTTTAGGTGAATAACAATTATAAAACAAAAAGAGAGCACAATCTTTTTTTTTTTTAAAGAATACAAAAGAAATAAGTAAGAAATGTATTAAAAAAAAACACACACACGTGGTTTGTATGTGTTCTACTAAGAAGGATTTCTTAAGACAGCTTGCTGATGTTACAAAATACAGTTTGCATTATGTTTTTGGCATAGCATAAATCTGAAGTTGCTTTAATATAGCTAATTTCAAATTTTAAAATGAAAGAAATATATTATTGTATAATTACAGTATTATTATTGTAAGAAACAATTATGTGAAAAAATAAATTTGCAAATAAATGCTTGAAACAAGAAGAGAGAGGGCCTAAAATACTGAATATTCTCCTGTTAATAACAATAATGATTTAATTTATTTTTAATTAGCTAGTGAGTTCGCTCAATACTCTTATGCTCCACTTACCATTGAAGTCCATCCAATCAACAATGAAACCGGCAGTTGACTCACAGATGATGATGGGGACAAAAGCCTGTGAAACATGTTCTGTATAATTCAATGATAAGTGGGACGTAAGAGTATTAAATGACTCACCAGCTAATTAAAAATATACTACTTCACCATATTAGTTCTGACATGAAATAAATTTTAAATTTAATGATTTAATGTTTTACAAAAATTAATGCAGAACAAAATGCATTTTATATACTTCAAACTACGCTAGGCAAGCATGAGAAAATTAATGAAAAGGAAAAAGCAAAAGTAAATGGAATTATGGAATTAATTCTGTTAATGCTTTTCCATCTTTTCAAGTTAATAGTTTATATTTTGTTTTCTAAGAAAAATATGTTGACTTAGTGCTCTTAAACGCTTGTTTGATATAATGCTATAGTTATTAGCTATGGCATTTGCTTTACAAATGTACTTCTAACACGCTGTTGAATATGTTCAGTGTTAAGCAGTTTTATGAGTTAAAGATAACCTAAAGTTGCATATGTCTTGACAAATGGAGTGTCCACTTTACAGCTCTCCCTAAAACAAAGAATGCAACAACATATTACAATTTTATTCATAGATTATTTTAAATACATTAGCTTATGAACTCACCTAACACAAGGAGGCTTAACATGTATGGAATGAAATAGAAAATTATGTATTGTTTTTCTAAGTTCATAAACCAATAATTAGATTGCTTTGCTTAGAGATGTACACATTAATGTTCTTCAATTTTCCTGACATATTAATAATGTACTTATTGCATCTGGGATAAAGATATTCAGAATAATGTGTATAATTGCTTCTAAGTGAAGTTAGGCTGTGCTATTGAGAGAAAGCTACAGTAATTAAAGAGGTAAATTGCAATTCTATAAAAGTCTGTAAAAGTCCAATGTCTCAAAGAAAAAAAATATAAGAGAGTATAATAAAATACATACTAATATTAGAATGCATTTGAGAGAAAGTATTATCAGGAAACTAAGCAAAAGTTATAATACTGATCTGAAAATGAATCTTAAAGCACTGCAGTGAAATTTAAGTTTTGGCCAAGAAAGAAGAAAAGAAAAGAAAACCAAGACTAGAAGCTGCACAAATGATAGTTTTATCTCTGTTAGAAGAACAACAATAGACAGGTTAAGGAATGTTGCTTCATTAGAACAGATGGAAGAAATTGATACAAAGGAATCAAAGGGAAAAATGGAAAGAGTGTGTGCTAAGGATGACCCTCAAAGATCACTGCACAATGTTCTACATGTACACTTAAACACACAAACACACACACACACATAATACAATAGGATAAATAGGACAGTCTAATAAGAAACAGGAAGATTCACTTTAGCCATGGAATAGCCTAGACCTTGATTTGGAAGGAGAAAATGAAAGCACAGCATTTACATTTCTCAGATTACTGTTTTCACTCATTTAGGATGCAATCACATACTGTAAAAATATTTATAAATTTATTTCAGTCAATATCAGTAGGTAGAGCTCAGTCAGTATGCACCAACTCCTGGCAAATTGATAATACCTTTAGCTTGCTATATCTGAAGATCTTAAAAGAGTCCAGAGCAAAGGGATTTCTTTTACCAAGCATTTTTACTGCTATGGGCAGGGAAAGCTTGAACTTTCCTCAAAATAATCCAGTTTCTCCTTCTGTTCACACTATTAAAATATCTGCATTTTTTATTCTCCCAGTTTATTCTGCAATAAATTATTTTAAAGGTTTAAAAAAAAAAAAAAAAAAAAAAAGGGTAAAAATGCAATGTGCTTCTTTGAAATTATGTCTGTAACTAGAAAGTTTATTTCTAGCCTTCTGAAGAAGAGAAAATTCCCAGGAAAGAACAATATTAATAGTTTGAAGAAAACTGAAATCAGTTTGATGATTTCAAGCATTTTAGTATGAACGACAACTTCGAAAACAAATTCAAACCTATCTATTCTAGCTGTTTCTTTAGATAAGGCACATCATCTTTCTCTTAAGTGTTTTTGGCTGTTGTGTAATTTAGTTATGGATTTCACAATATGTGTAACATAAAGCTTTTAATGACAAATATTGAAGAACAATATGTAGAAAACGTTTTTTTAATGAATGCGAAGATGAAAGCAAATTCCATTGTTACATACTCTTGACTAAAATGCATATTCTTTCTCAAATATATCATAAAATTCACATTTTCCTGCATAGGTGATACTGTATCCTTCAGGGTTATTTAAATTATATGTTGCATATTGAATATATTTAGCACTCTTTTGCTTTTGCTCAATTCTTATTTTTTTTGCATATGTTTTTCCTTATAAACCCTAGACATATTCATTGCATGTTCATATTCTTTGGAATAATATTTTGACAATGAAAATCCATTTTTCTGAAACAATTTTAGAATCTCTTGTTTCCAAACCAGCAGCAGAATCATTTTTAATATCTTGGAATCCTAAGAAACTCTCCTTAGTTTTAATTTCAATGGGCTTTTCAAGATCCCTTTCAACTATAACATACGAAAATATTTTACTTAACTTTTATTTTTTATTAAGCCACCTATGAATTTTTGTGATAAAAGTTTAACTCATTTTGAACCTTTGGATTAAGGTACTTTTTAGATTTTGGCCCACTGATAAGTTGCTCCAGAATGAGATCATATTTAGTTCCATTATGGATCAAAAGTTTTCACTAAGTACTTCCTCTATTTATTCTCTGTGGGCTCAAAATGCCGCTAATGTATGTGGATGAAAGTGTCTATTTCCACCTGTTCACTTCCTTCTTTACTTCAGATTCCTACACTTATGTATTGAGCTTGTTTACACTAAACTCCATTTACTTACATAAAACTAAGACTGTACAGTCGGTCAACAACTGAAGATGGGAGTGAGAGCTCCCGAAACATGTCTTAGTTTTATGTAAGTGGAGTTTAATGTACATAATTGAATACATAAGTGTAGGATATATTACCATTCCATTGTCATCACCATGGGTGGCCGAGGTCGTTAAGGCGTGGACTCGTGAGCAGGAGGTCTGGGGTTCAAATCCCGTCATGACTGTCCTCCCTGACTAAGGTTTTTTCCAGGTTTTCCTCAGTCCTCATAACTGGCAAATCTGGGGAGGTACCCTAAACTCAGTTCTGGAACATTTCCTTCCTTAAAAAAAAATCCTTTCCCAATATATCATTTCATTTCATGTATCACAATGTTCACTGCCTGTGGTGCCACAGTAGTAAAAATGGGCATTAAATACCATTAAAAAAAACTCCATTGTCTACAGCTTCGTAAGTACAATTTATTCTATATGTTTATTTATAATTGTATTTCTTTCCTATATATTGAAAACAACACATACATTTGTATATGAACTGCAAATTTAACGTTGAACTATTTTCTTCGATAATCTTTGCCAATTATGAACTTCTTTTATATCAGTATATTAAAAACATGAACTATATGCAATTAATTAACATGGTTCACATATGAAAAATTCACTTTTACAGAAAAGCAAAGCCAGTAATTTTGAAACCATTTTTTTTTTTTGTTGTTTTTTCCTATAAAATTTAGGAAAACTACCTGTTGTTCTGGTCTGAAGCTTTAGGAAATAATGCTTATGGCCTATAAGATCATTTTGAATAATCATTTTCTTGATTCAATTATCTAAAATGTCCAGAAAATCAGCATGATTAGTAGAAAATTCTACTTTATTATTTGATACTGAAAATGTATATTTTTGTTATTGTTATTATTACTTATAGTAAAGGTAGCAGGTTCAGTAATTGCAGTAAAAGTAGTACTAGGAGCAGAGGCAGTAGTAGGACCAGCAGCAATAGCACATACACTAATATCTATGATGGTAATGCTTACATTTCTGCGAAAGACTAAATAAATTTTGACTTTGACTTTTCTGCTTCTCTTCACATTTTCTCATCTGAACTCCACTTAAATGGTCATACTTTGGCTTAAATTACAATCATTACATTAATGAAAAAAAAAAAAATTAAATAAATTTTGATTAACTTTGAAACAAATTTTGCTTCTCTTTTTAAGCCCTGCTCAAATGTTCATAATTTGGTTTTAATTTGTTCGTATACAGAAAACTTCAATACCCTGGGATAATATTAAACCAACAAGATTAAGAAATGTAAACTTAAAGCATATGTGTACTATAATTCACTATATTATATCGATATTCAATAAGAATGTGAGAGAGCTGATAGGATGTAAGGATTTGTTTTGCTATAATCACAAATAATTAATCTGAACACCACAAACACTATCAGATAACTGACCTTGACCAAACATTCTCTTTGCTCACTTGTAATTGTCAGTTCATTGTTTTTAATATAGAATGTTTAAAGTGTATGTAGAAAACAGTTGTATTGCTGTACAATGATGATAATAGCTGTGCTTACCAGCCAAGTTCATAGTTACAGGCATGCTTAGAGTGGCTGCCTGTCTATTGCTGCATGTTGAAATGATAAAGTAGGAAGTAATATGATTCAACATTGCATATGTATATATAAACATATATTAACTTTTTTTTGTAGTAGATTGCAGAGGAATAAAACTATATTTCTGAAGTTTCACAAAATGACAGGTCTGTCAATTTTAGCCCTGGGTACAACAAAATGGTGGCATTCAATTTTTGTAGAATATGGAGTAAAATTTAAAAAAATAAACTGTAAAAAATTTGTGATAGAAATGGCATGTGCAGTGGCAGCAATAAAAAATGAGTAGAAAAAAATAATATAGTAATAATCAGTATAAAAATCTCCAGCCAGATAATAAAATCTCTTAAGAGATTAATCTGCTGAAACAGCTTAACAACCCAATGGAACTATCCACTCGGCAAAAAAATTTCATCATAAAAAATAAAGAAAACTTAATTCACCTCGATTTTTCTCCTATGGATGAACACAATAGGTTCATACTACAACCATCAGACACCGCTACAGAAGCATCTGGGTATGAGGCCACCATTTTGAGTAACAGTGGTTGGTGAACAACAAGATGGGAATGAGTGCTCTTGAAACATGTTTTAGTTTTATGTAAATATGGCGTTATGTGGCATTTAGTGTAAACAAGTTGAATACATAAGTGTAGGGTATTTTCTAATTGTATTAAAATAGCTGCTTTGTTTACTTCCTTCTTTACACTGAAGAACAACCTATCAGGCTCAAAATATTTTTTTATGTTATATTTTGTGAGCATTACATATCTACATGAACACCTAAGTAACAATCTGTGTGTATAATATACTTTATGATTTCACATGCGTGCAAGTTCATGTGTGTGTGTGTGTAAACATAACATATATTATTTGTATGATAAAACTCACCAAAAAATATAACATAAATTCATAAAGTTTAAGAAATATTTATTATATAAGAACTAAACTCAGGGAAACACCAAAATAACTAACTTTCATTAGATAGTATGGGAAAGCAATTGTGCAATAAATTGTCAGAAGAATTGAAGTCAATACATCAAAATACAAAAAAAAAAAAAATAATCAAGACCATAAAGATGTATCTAGCAAAAAATGAATTTTATAATTTGGAGTTATTTAAATATAAAATAATGACGTATATTTGGATACAATAAAGTAATAGAATAAGTTTATTTATGGATGTATTACGGATACGCTTAGGTTTGCCATATACCCTGAAAAAGTGGGATTTTCCTGGACATTGCACATAGTAAAATGCCTTGACTGAATTTATAAAAATTGGCAAATGTCCCAAATTTTTAAAGTAAGCTATTATGAAATTTGGTTACATTCAATTCTAAAAGTAGTATTGTGTTTCCAATCATTTCTAACATTTTCATTATGCTCATTGATGCTTTATTTTTCTTTCCCTTTCTTGATGCAACTTTTAAATAGTACAGTTCAGTTCATGCCTTTCCTCTTTTTAAAGCTGAGCGAAAGTGTGAGGCTTAACACATTATTTGCATTTCTATTTTTCTAATCCATGGAATTGGTTGTAATTTATTAAATATTATGGTACACAGTTTTAGTGATTGGAACCTTGAAAATGAGTTTACTGAATATCATCAGTATGTATAAAAAAAGACTCAAAATTTCACATGTTGTCACTGGAATTTTCTTCAATTAAAGTAGAAAGGTATGAACATGAAGCTTTCTGTAAAATTTGCAAATAAGTATTTCTTATTTAAAATTTCATTACTTGCAATAATACTAGTTGATTTTGTTTTATTTACGGATGCTCTGTAACATCTCAGATCATCAGCATCCCATTCAATTCAGGCATGAAACGACTTGAGGTTCTTTTTCATGCCGTAAATGTATGACATGGAATCCATGTCATGACCTTACTTTCCTTCTGAAGAAAGCCCATACTTAGAATATTTAAGCCTGAAAAAATCCACCAATTCTGGCTGGGATTGAACCCATGATCTTGGGTTTAGAAGGCAAGTATGGTTACCTACACAACCAGGACAGACACAATAATGCTAACATGCCTTTTTGTATAAAATAATGGATGCTGAATTTTAAATTCAAATTTCTTGATAACAGCATTAGAGAAAAGAAGATTTAATCTAATTTTACCTCTGGATTTCAGTGCTTATGGGAATAAATCATTTGCAGGCAAGAGCAACTTGTATAAGTATTTGATAACTTATAAGCATAAGAAATATGTGACTGCTGCTTCAAATTAACCAGTGCTTCAAGGATATTTTATTGAAGTCAATAAAGTAGCAACTGCTGAAGGCACATTTGCATACCATACTGTAAGATATCACATGTCCTACAATTCAGGCATTTGTAGTTCTAAAATGTATTCAAAACTGTTTAAAGACTCAAAATTGCATGTAAGTTTTCAAGTATAAAATAAAAATTTAGGCCATTGTGAACATCATTGCTCCTAATACTTTGAGTGTGTTCAAAAATACAATTTAGAATGTAGATTTTCTGAGTGCACCCACTGATGCTAGCAACAAAAGGTATCACAATATGTTCCCAATTATCATTCAAACTGAAACCTCTCTTGCTATTTAAGATTATTTACTAAGATTTTTGATATTTTGAGAAAGATAGTTGCATTTGGAGGGAACAACATAAATATAAATTTTGGTGGGAACAACAGAAAAGGAAGAAATAATGTATTCAGTCATTTGAAGAAAACTGAGTTTGGTGACAGTTTGATTGGGTTGTGTGACCAGTTTATATACTTCTTAACATACTACACCCTGGTACTGATACTAAGTATTGATTTAGAGGCTCTAATACTTAAGCTTTTTATCCAGTTTTCTATTTATACACTAAGAGTCAATATACTTAATTAGTTTTGTGAGTGTTAACTATCAAAGACTTGATGGATGAGTATTTTTTTGCTTTGGAAAGGATCTATCCCTATTTCAGGATCTGAAATTCTATTTTTTGTCAATTGATAGTTACCCAAAATTTTTGAAGTACTTCTTTGAGAATCTACTTGCCAATGTATATCTTTATGTCATCCAATCATTGTCTCATGTCTTTCTAAAATCTATTCAAATACTGAGAGAGGTTGTGAAAGTGTTAAATTCTATAATAAGCAATCTTAAGGAGAGAATAAATAAAAATTTCTTCCTTTAATGGTTAATATAAAAAATAAGGTGTCATAAGTTTTGAGAAATAAATTAATTATTGCTATACTGTCTCTCTTAATTGTTTACAAAGATGGTTAAATTGTATAATTGATTTCAATTGCTTCAATTGGATGCTTTTGGAGGAAATTCCAACTTGGGAGGGAAATACAAAAAGGAATCAACTTTTTCAGAAGTATGAATATGCCTTATTAGCATTCAACTAATCAGTGTGCTTGACAAAGTTTGTTACAGGACAATTAGATAAAACAGACTGTAATTTCAAAAGTAAACTTGCCAGTGATAAATGGGTTGATTTTTTTTTTTACACATCATGAACAGTATTCCGAGTTACTAAAGTTGACTCAGTTCTATATCTTTTTACCTGGCTATAATGCACGTGTTGAAAGAATTTTTTCCACCATGAATGCACAATGGACAGATGACGGGGATAAATTGAAAGTTAAATCCATTAGGGCAATCCTGATGTTGAGTATAATATTAAAGACATGTTATGCTTGCATTTTCATGGTTATTTAATGACATTGAAAAATAATTCATTATTAACACAAGTATCAATCATGTTCAGAAAAATATGACTGATTTAAGAACACAGTCACAACAAATTATATATAATGTTCAGAAAATTATTTGACTAAGCTAAATACATAATCACCGAGAATTTAAAAAAAAAAAAAAAATTATATTGCAGTATAAGAAGTTTGCTAAGCATTTTTTATTTTATATTTGACGCTGAAAATTATAACCATATAAAACATGCATTTGGTCAACATTATTGCATAATATGATGTAGTTACATCATGAACTTTCTCCTTATAGCTTGACATGCTTTTTATGTTTATACTTATATAAAACAATTAGTCTGAAATACTACTTGTATAGACAGTTATTGGATATGTATATTATGGTTTAGATTTTTGTAAATTTCATTTTATGCACAAATTTGTAACATGTAGCTGTTGATCTAATGTGCAGGATTTTGATCCATCAATTTTCCCTGGTCAGCCAATATAATTTATGTATTTTCCTGTCAGATGCAGCTTTCCTCAGTTCTGTGCATTTCAATAGATGTTCTCCATTTAGAATCTTGTCAGTATTGCAGATCTTACACGTGTTATCATTCATAAAACCAAATCTGTGCAGATGTTCCGCTAGACAATCATGTCCAGTGGCCAGTCTAAAATGAGCAACTGCTTCCTTTCTTAATAGATTTTTTATTTGATGTACTGTTTCTTTTATATTAGAATATTTTTATTAGATATTTCCACTTGAATATTATGTTGATATTTTTTGTTCTATGGTTGTTTTGATACTTTTTAATTTTACATTTAATCCATGGGGCTTTATTGGTTTTGAATATAACACTGCCCCCTTTTTGGCCAGAAAGTCTGCATTCTCGTTACCTATCACTCCCACATGTGCTGGTATCCACAGTAGTATTATTGTTGAAATTTTGTATGGAGTAATCTATAATAAGATCTCACGTCCCTTACATTGTAAGATTCATATGAACTATCATATCGTTCTATAGCTTATACAGCAGAAGCTGAGTCTGTAAGAATCACTACTTTATTTTCTTCTATATCAGTCCTATAGTATATCTGTTCCAGCACTCGTTGTATTGCCACCATTTCATCCTCATAACTTGTGGATTATCAGGCAGTGTGAAATAATGCGAGAAATATTTACAATATATGCCACCTCCCACATTATTTCTCTGTTTGTCTGCAGATCCATCTGTGTAAATTTTAAGTCGCTCTGTTACAGGGAATTGGTTGTGTAGATGTTCAAGTGCTATAGTTCTACATACCTTAATTTGTAATATAAACCATAATATATCAGCTGTATTGTATGCAAAAGGATGAAATATACTTTATACAGACATGCTTAAATAATGAAATAAATGGCTCTCTCTATGGGTAATAACTATTGGAATTTAAATCATTAAAATTAGATAGTAAATTTATGGTGCTAATTATAAGAGAAGTTTGGTCACTCCTGAGCTTTAAATATTTTCTTTCTTTCTCATTTAATATAAACTGCCAAATAATTCTTTATATTATACTGCAGAAAAGCATTAAAAAGTAATTTTGGGTACAAGTAAACCAGTTAAGTGAATAAATTGTATTTACAAAGTTGTAGACAATGGAGTGGTAATACATCCTACACCAATGTATTCAACCTGTTCACACTAACTCCATTTACTTACATAACACAAGTAAATGAAGTTAGTGTGAACAGATTGAATACATTAATGTAGGACAAGTAAACTACTTCAGCAACCTGAGTTAATATTCATCAATACTTGTATTTTATCTTACTTATAAAATATTACATTTAGAAACATTAACACAAGAAACTGAGTTTTGATTATATTATATTATTCATAGTGGTAGATTGCAAGCTGTAATGGTGTAAAGAACATTGATATAAAACTAAAAGTTATTTATAACAAATTATTAATGAGGAAATCACTCAAATTTCACTAATTTTGTTCCACTTACTTGGACATGTTTCAAAGGCTGTTGCCTTCTTCTTCAGCATGATTCCACTATCTGGTTCCCAGTGTGTTATTAAGATGTCGCTCTTTGGATTTTACGAACTTGGTGATGAGGTTAATATTGTTTGGGAGATCAAAATTAACCAAATTTTGCTTGTTTTTGTTTATGAATGTATTTTCCCACACTGATTCTATGGGTTTTTGATAAGCTTTTAAGAGTTTTGGTTCCTTTTGGGATTCATAGTTCTTTTGCCAGAAATGGTCTGCTATTGTTGATTTTTCTGTGTGTTTATATTTTACATTTCTCTTGTGTTCCTTAAATCGTATGGTAATATTTCTTTTTGTTTTGCCTATGTATTTCATATTGCACTCTTTGCAACTGATTTTGTAAATTTTGTAAATGCCTGATTGTTTTCCTGTCAGAATTTTATCTTTTGTGTTGGTTTTTAGGAGGTTTTTTAAACTATATTTGTTTACTGGAGCCAAAACAATGTTTGCCTCTTTAAAAATCTTCTGGAAGTTTTGGTGTGCCCATGGGTGGAATGTGAATTTCTTATATATATGATCTCCTTTGTAGCCTTTTAGTGTGCTATCTTTTATTTCTTTTTGTTTATTGTTATTTTCTTGTTGACGAGATCTATTGTGTAGCCACTTAGATCTGGTCAACAAGAAAATCAGCAATAGCTGACCATTTCCGGCAAAAGAACCACAAATTCCAAAATGAACCAAAACTCTTAAAAGCTCATCAAAAACCCATAGAATTAATAGTGTGGGAAAATATATTCATAAACAAAAAGGAAAATTTGGTTAATTTCGATCTCCCAAACAATAGTAACCTCATCATTAAGTTCATAAAATCCAAAGAGCGATATCTTAATACCACACTGGGAAGCAGACAGTGGAATCATGCTGAACATGAAGGCAACAGCCTTTGAAACATGTCCAAGTAAGTGGAACAAAATTGAGGAGTGAATTCTTCAATAATAATTTGTTATGTTACACTATATTTTACTGTGAAAATTCCCAATATTCAAAACTACTTATAAAAGTTATTTATTAATAATTTTGAAATATACTTCTTATTTTCCACTTTAAAATATATTTGTTTAAAATTTGTAATGTACCTATTATTCTAGTCATAAAATACTGTATATTTCTCAAGATAAAAAATAACATACATTATATATTCGATTGTTCAAGTATAAATTCTACATTGTGAAAAGAGACAAACATTCAAATGAACAATTCAGAAATTTTGCACTAGTTGAGCACAAATTGTTGCAACATGCATTTTTAGAAGGATATCTACTCTAATGTGCTACAAATGATAACCAAAAATTTTATGGATGGAAGAATAAATAAAAAATTGAACCTTGAAAATGGTTTGAGAAAACTGAAAAAGGATTGTTTTGAGCCTTAGGTTATAGATACAGTTATTTCTGAAAATGAAAATGAAGGAAGTATGATGAAAATAAAAAATAAAATGGGAATAACAGATAAAAATTATTATGGAAGAAGAAGAAGAAGAAGAAGAAGAAGAAGAAGAAGAACAAGAGGAAGAACAAGAACAAGAACAAGAACAACAAGAAGAAGAAGAAGAAGAAGAAGAAGAAGAAGAAGAAGAAGAAGAAGAAGAAGGGCGGGGGGACTATGTTATATGCTGCAGGCAAAGCTTTGAGAAAAATTAGATGAATCTATATAGTTAAAAAGAATGAGAACTAGAGGTACAAATATAAATAAAACACTGAAACAGTTTCACAAATAGTGCAATATTTTGAACAGCCATGTGCCCTTCTTTAAATGCAGTTGACAAGTGAAAGAAGTATAAGTATAGAATAGAATATTTATTTTACTCAGTTGTTATAAAAAGTTTAACAAATGCTTTTATATTTTTATCATTGTTCCCAGAGTGCACATTTCTGGGATCCCACCCTCTCCAGTTCCTTCCCTATCTCCTTATATACATTCTTGCTTAACTTTAATCACTCTTTTCTACCATTTCTCTCTTACCTTTCCTACACAACCACCAGATTTTCTCAAAAACTCCTTGTTACTAGTTACAAAAAAGTTTAGCATTACAATTGCTACCTGTAAATTGTTCCATTTCTTAATCCATACACCTTCCCTACATTCTTTAGTTTGTGAACATTCAACTTTATAATGCAAATCCTTCTGTATTTATCCACACAGTGGACACTCTTCCTTGTTTACTTTTAATCCACTTAACCCTAATATATCTGCTCTACCCCAAGTAAATCTCTCTCTTCCCCTTTTATTACAAATATCTAAATATTTCCAATATTAGTTCAATTTGGAATTGAAGACAGTGAAACATGCACTAATAATCTGTGTGAGTCGGAAATTAAAACACTCTTTTTGGTTTCACTTAAATGAGATTTTACTCAGGACATATGTTTCTGGAAATGTTTTCCACATCATCAGCTGTTCACGACTCTGAGCTGACTTAATATTCCGACTCACAGAGATTATCTACATATTTTTTCCTCTCCATTCTTTCTTAAATTTCCTATAATGTTTCAAGGTACTCTTATCTTCTAAACTATTCCACATTCCTTGCTTTCCAACATCATCTATCCTTTACTGCACTTTATTCCATAACCCTTGTTGTTCCACACTTCACCTATTCCAACTATTCTCTTTAGTTGAGCTAACCAACCCTTTAACGTTTTCTTGTATCTGTAAACAGTCTTTGATTATGTCTCCTCCTTCTCTTGATGCTATCTTATACCAATAATTCAAAATACGTCTAACTACCATGACTTTCCTGCTAACTCTTTCTAATTCCACTAGTGCCACCCCATTTGTAGTTGCCCTTGGTAATCCCATCCCAACACCATTTTACAAAATGCTTTGTGATTATGGTTGATATGCTCCCACCCTTTCTCTGTACCCCATATTTCAACCCCTTACAACATTTTTGATTCGATCATTGCTGAATAAATTCTCTCAAGCCATGTTACACTCATTTTTGAAATCTTCTTCAAACAGCTTCTTATAATATTAATAGTTAATTTTTCCTTTCCTAATACATTCTTTCCCTGCTCTGTCCATCTTTCATTATTATTTAGCCTAACCCCTAAGTACTCCAATCTCTTTACTACTTCAATTTCATTATACTCCAGCCACTACTCCATTTCTCTTTTGAATTTATTATCTTTCTTGCATACTATGATTTTTGATTTATTTTTAACTCCCATTCTTTACTATTGTATTGCTCTGCTTGTTATTGCAACTAATATTAAATCATTTGCTAACAATAATCCTGGGATATCTTTATTATTAATTATAGGGCAATGTTACTCTCCTTTCCTATTTCTTTTAAAATTTTGTTTATAAAAAGTTTGCACAATATTGGATTTAGTCCTTGTGTTAGTCCCATATTATTAAGTATTCCCTCTGTTATTTTATTTTCTGCATATCTAACACAACACATATTTTCTGTATATAACCTCTGTATTGACTCTATAAACTTTGTACTTACCCCTTGCACAATTCTCCCCTATTCCCAGTTCTGTGCAATCTTCCCACCTTCTTTTATTACATTAAACAATTTAACAAGCAACATTCTTCTTTCTTCCTCCACACATCACACCTTCCAATATTTCCCTAGCATGCCATCAATTCCAGTAGCTTTATTATTTTTTAGTTATATAAGCTGCTCTTTTTGCCCTATTTCTTGATCTAATTCTCTCATATATTTATTAAACTCCCCTAATATTTTTGGTAGTGTTATCAAACCCATCCCCTCTAATAATTCCTTAAAATAGTCCCTCTCATCCCTCTACCCAATATCCTTTTCATAAGTTTCCCTATTCTATTACTCACCTCATCCATTGCCACTTTATAAATCTGATTCCTGATTCTGTCATTCCATTCTTTCTTTTCAGACTCCATTTTTAACCCCATCTAGCTATTAAGAATTACTCCCTCTCATAAATCTCTTCTGTTTGTTTTCACCTCTTTAATTCCCTTTCTATCTTTTTCTTTGTCAGCTAACACTCTTCATCTTACCAGTCCCTTGCCTAAACTGTCATGCTCTCTCTCTCCCTCTCATTTTATTTTCATCAGCCCCTCTAACTGTGTCATTGCTTCATCAGTTTTCCATTCTACAATTAGTTATGTAGCTCTTAATTCTACATTTCTACCCTAATTTTTTATAAAATAAGTCTCTTCTCTCCACATAAATTTTCCAAAGTTCTTTTCAGCTCTAAACTATCAAATATGCCCTTATCTTATTTTACTGCATCTCCAATTCGAAATTTTGCTAATAAAGGAAAATGGTAGCTACTCAATACAGCATTCAAAACCTTAAAATCTATGATATCATTATCCAGATTTGTTGAACACAGCAAGTAATCAATTACACTTTGCTCATTTTGATTTATGAAAGTAAAATCTCCACATTTATCTGATACCCTTAACCCATTACACATTATAAAATTGTTTACCTCACAAACTACCTTCTGCATTACTTATCTTGTCTCTACTACTAATTTGATCACTATTTCTTATTTATTTATTTATGCATCCTTTTGATCATTTTACATGATATAGGACATGTTGCTTAATATAATATTAATTTATAATTAAAATAAACAGATATTTAACATGGGATATAAATTCTATTTACAGATCTTAACAGAATGAGTTTGAAATTTTCAAAGATATTTTCATCTTGTATAAAATATAGTGAACTTTTGTAACAGTGGTGTAAATTATTAACATTTAAGAGAAATTGAGTCGAAATAGTAACATACACACCACTAAAATTGAATTAAATGGAAGACTAGTTTCGGGAGCCATCCTGGTCGACCAGGAACTGATGATAGGAGCGATGGCTCCCGAAACTAGTCTTCCATTTAATTCAATTTTAGTGGTGTGTATGTTACTATTTCGACTCAATTTCTCTTAAATGTTAATATTTTCATCTATTATTTTTATAAAACTCTCTTAACTATAAATCAATGATTAAGTGGCAGCTTTATTAGCAAACTTAAATTTATGCAATACAAAATCTATAATTGTATAAAATATAGTGAACTTTTGTAACAGTGGTGTCAATTATTAACATTTAAGAGAAATTGAGTCGTGATAGTAACATACACACCACTAAAAAAACTAGTCTTCCATTTAATTCAATTTTAGTGGTGTGTATGTTACTATCAC
Source organism: Metallyticus violacea (assembly GCA_030762175.1). Lineage (NCBI taxonomy): Eukaryota > Metazoa > Arthropoda > Insecta > Mantodea > Metallyticidae > Metallyticus > Metallyticus violacea. The sequence continues at coordinate 2,096,026 of CM060838.1, forward strand.
GACTCAATTTCTCTTAAATGTTACAAAATCTATAGTTTCTTATTAACTTATAATCACGTATTAAGAGATGTCTAATATGAGATGCATGTTATTTACAAATAATATTAAGTTAGTCATAGTTGATAAGCTCTGACTATATACAGTATAAAATGACTTGATATCTAACAGCTTTCTGAAACTCACTTTGATAAAAAAAGGCAATGCTCTTGTATTTTCAGAGTTTGAATTTATGCAGTACAGATATTTCTTTTAACAACAACAACAACAATAATGATAATAATAATATAATACTTTATTCACCATTTGGATCATTTACGTGAGATGGGCTTCGTCCAGAGTATAATATAAGCAATATACAAGTTCAGTAATTATACTATATTTACAATATGCCTTATTTAAAGTTCATATATTCACTTACTGAATAAAAGGTATGTTGTAGTAGAAAGGCTTTGACTTCTTTGTTTTATATTGGTTATTTCTTTAATATTTATTGGTAGTTTGTTATACATTTTAATGCCTACATTTGTGAGATTATTTTTTAAAATATTTGTCCTGCATATCTGAACATGTAGGTCATTTTTCCTTCTTGTATTGTGAGAATGAATGTCTGTATTTGTACATAATTCTCCCTGATGTCTCTTAATATGGTTTACGACCTCTATTATAAAGAGGCAGGCTAACGGTAGTATATTATATATATATATATTTTTTTTTTGTAAAATAGAATAATATTAATTCACATTCACTTGGGATTGTATGTAATGATTCTTCTCCAACGTTTGTGTTAAAATCACCCATTATCATAAAGTCTACCACGTCTGTTTTAAACACTCCATGTCCTTATCAAGTCCTTTGTATAAATTCTGATCATAAAAATTTAACACACCTGACGGATTATATACAACCCCTATACTTATATTTTTTTGTTTCCTCTCTTGCCACACCCATAATATGTAACCTTACCCATAATACTTTATTGAACCTATACTCTTTTCTTCTTATGCCCCAAGCCTCTTATCTTTTTTTTTTTTACAAACAATCCAATCTCTTCCGATACTCTCCCTTTACCTGTTTTTCTTTCCATTCCTACCAAAATAATCAAAACCATTTACACTTATCTCTGCACTATTGTTACCCACATTTCTATCATTGCCACCCTATCACCTAACTTCATCATTTGCATAATTTCACCTTTATTTATTATATCTAGTAGCCCTTCCACATTCCAACATACTACTGCCAGGTGTCTTTTTCCTTAGTCTAACCTTAATCTATTCATTCTAAACTGTTGCAATTTTGCTCTTGCTCTTGTCAGTTCTTCCCTCTTGTACTGTATCTCCCTTGTGATCTTCCAGTTGTAAATACTTCCTATCTTCAGTGACACCCCTTCTGAATTAGTCTTCACTTCCATCTGTTGACTGACCTGACTATCTTTCCTCGCATTTGGTTTGGTGACCCTGTTCTTATCCTCGTTGCCTGCTGTTCTTATCTCCCTGTTGCATAGTTCTGACATTATTCACTTGTCCTTTTCTTCCTCTTCTTTCCCCTTCTACATGAACCAATGTTCTTGTATTTGACCTTAACATGTCTTCTTGTTGTATCCTAGTTTATGGTTTCCCATCAATCCATAACTGAGTACAAAGGTCCTCTTTCCTTCATTTCTAAGCTTCTTCACCCCCTTTAATAACTCAAACCTTAATTCTTGATCCTTCTTACCATAATCTTCTTCAATAAAAATTTTTGTGCCTTTTAGCTTCTTTGCATTATTAAGCACCTCCCATTTAAATTTCACTGTGGTTAGCTTTACTAATAGGGTCTGGGAGGAGATACAAATTATATTAATATGCAAGATGGTGTGCATGCTTAATGCAAAAAATTATAGCTGTCTGAGGAAAATTGAGAAATCTGAGTCAGTAAGCATCAAAGTCTATGATTGTTCGTATAAAGAGAAACAACATTAGTTGTTAAACCATTTAAAATGTTTTGCAAAGCTTACAAAATAACATACAATATTCTTGGAGGCACAGTTAGCAAATTATGTAATAATTAGTTCTCTGTCTAAATTGGGGCTGTAGAATCATGACAAGGGATAATAAGAACCCAAGTTTTGCATTAAGGATGTTGGCATAGATATGAGCCTTGTGACTGGGTGGAATAATTGGAATGGACATAGATTACAGTAAAATATACTTTTAAGGTTGAGAGGTATTCGAAAAGTGAACAACTTTTGAGAAATCAATCATGAATTGAATTAAAAAATAAAGGGTCATGACTATCTTTCAAAATAGGGTTAATAAACTCAATTTCAAAGATATAGTTAGTTAAAAGCTTAATTAATTTCCTATTTGAAATTAAGGGTTTGCATTTTTTGTTAGGTACTGGGATCTTACAGGACTGTAAAAAGTAGGATGGGTATTTTTGTCTTGGGGCTTTTGTTCTATGTTTTTAAGAAGGTATTCAAAGTGCCATGACAAAAATACCCTCCCTACATGACTTCCCTGGCCGTTTCCATGCATTACATTAGGTAGCTTCTAAATTCAATATTTAATTTTACCTTCATCACCTGTCAACTGCCTGTAAAGAAATCACATTGATGTTCAAAAAATATTTCACCATTTGTGTGACTGTTTCAGTGTTTTACTTATTTCTATAGTGACCTCTAGGTATTATTAGTGTTAGCTATGACATTTTATTTTTCATTATATATATGAGTTATGAAGAACATAAGTTATATAGCAAAAATTATGTGACTGTTTAAGTATGTTATCTATTTCTGAATCTCTGGTTCTTGTTATATATACTGGGACAAAAGAAAAGAAAAATCATGCAAGAATTTAATAAAGGGGAGGAGAAAATGGATATAAATTAAAGAGTAGCAGTACAGAAGATATGCCCATTAGTGTCATATATATATATATATATATATATATATATATATATATATGTAAAGCACAATATTGATGTACATTATGTTATTATCACAGAATGCCTTTCTTTCTTTATGAACTTTATGTTCTTGTTTGCTTATCAATGCAGGCTAAAATTTCAATGAAAGTAGTCGAGGGTTGCATTATAAAGTATGCATTAAGAGATGTTTTAATTCCCATTCAGCATTTATCCTGATATGATCCTATTTTTAATTATTCTAAATCTTACATTTCTGAAATTGGTCACTAATATTTTTGTTATAAGAACAACCATGAAGAGAAGACTAGAAATGCATATGTGCTTATAAGAGAATTTTACCTTGAAGATTGAAAGAAGAAATAGATATAACTAATGAAATAAGTTATGTAACAATAAAAAGAACTGACTGAATTCGTCAAATACATTGTGTTTATTACTTTGAAATATGATCATCAATACACAGATGCTGAGAAGTTTTGTCAAGAAAGGTCCTTAACTTTGTGTAGGAATCTTGCTAATAACACCAAATACTTTTATTTCCATCTTTGCATGGAAGCTAAAATGTACTGCAGTAAATTTTCAGACTTATTAGTACACATTTAATTATTGATTATTTCTGTAATTGGATCTGAAAGAGGATTACTTATACTGGTTTGGCAGATTATTTATAAAACATGAGTACATGAGCATGAAGGAACCCCAGCTCTAGTTTATCTTGGCCTTTGCTGATATTTCATGTGGAGAGGAACCCTAATAATATATAACTGCCTAATGGGATACAGGGAAGTATGCAGTATGCAGTTTTATATGAAAGTAGACACTAAAGGCATGTGTTTGTTGGTGATTCATTTTTCATGAAAGGTACAGTGGGAAATAATAGGCTAAATTATTTTATTCATAAACCAATGTTAATTTATGATGCATATGCTTATATGTTAGTTTTATAAAGAAATTTCCAACATATTCCAATTTAAGATATTACCATAATTCATAACTTGTTTAATAAATTTCATAAAATGGGAGGTGTTAAAGATAAGAAGTAAAGAAAGCAATACAGTGTTCAGAGAATAAACTCTGATACATTAGATACTGCCTCGAGAAATTCCCTAAAATCTACTTTTCCCAGAAAATGGGAATTTCCTATACTTCCATGCAAGAGGCTACAATGCTACTTAAGTTAAAAATGTATAAATATTACTGTGGTGCAAGAATTGGATGATCCTATAGCCAAAGTTAGATTATTTAAATTAATGTATTAATTTTAGGAAATACATTATTTTTAGGAAAAAATTAATAGTTATAGGGATGTGTAAATAATTTTGCTAAATTAACTGTGAGGGAACACATTTTTGTGTTTTTAGAAGGGACAGACATGACAGCACATATACCTAGTGTTTCTCTGCAGGCAATTCATGAAGTGCTCAACAATAATATTGCCAGTAACAACATATGACTCACTCAATCCCCCCAATTATTAAAGTCCAAAAGGTAGGACAATTCCATGTACCATAGATTAACTGAAGAATAACACATGTCATGAGATTAATTCAATTGCTCAAAAATAACTAAGAAGACAATGATAATTTCTTAAGCAGATGCCAGAAATACACCACTATGAGTGGCTGAGGTCATTAGGCACGGACTCATGAGCGGGAGGTCTGGGGTCCAAATTTCGCCAGAATCGTCCTCCCTGACTGAAGTTTTTTACAGGTTTTCCTCAGTTCTCATAAATGGCAAATGCCCCTACCCTAAACATAGGCCAGGAACATTTTCTTCATTACAACATCCTTTCCCAATATATAATTTATTTCATGTATCATCAGAGTTCACCACTGTGGTGCCTCAGTAGTAAAAACAGGCCTTAAACACCACTCAAAAAATAACAAACAAAAATAAACAAATAATGCCAGAAATATGTGGAAAATGAAGGCAGGCAGTTCCTGCATCTCCAAGCATGACATGCATGAGTGCATGACTTTTTAAGTGAATATAAATAGAACTTATTAGGCACTCACATTAATGATGTGAGTTTAACTGCAAACTCTTGTTGGCAGTCAGCTGGGAGCATATGTTCTGCAATCCATAACTTCCTGGCACACAAATGATTTTTGTATAATCCACTCATCCAGTATTGTATAAACATCTGGTTTTACCATATTTTACTTATTTTAGTTTTTGTGCACTCACATTATTATCTAATTATTTTGCTTTCTTTATTTGAAAAAAAATATTGAGAGCATTATGCTTTCATTGGGTTAGACTTTCATAGTCCCAAGCAGCTATAATGCTCAAAAGGTTCATTATAATAAGGATTTCTACCAAATAATACAGTAAATACACTGAGGCAATTAGCAGAGATAGTTGAGACCACTAACAATACTTTTTTCCTTGCTTGCTGGGCATATCTAAGCATTTGATTTTTGCTAATATGGGGCATTTTATCTTTAAAATATTTAGCACAAAGAGTTTCAGTCCTGTTCTCATAATCTTGGTATCATATAGCAGTTTTCAATTGTACAGCGATGGAATTACTTTAAAATTATTAAATATATATATATATATTTAAACAGTGTTTAATGTCCATTTGAAATACTGTGGCATCATAGGTGTCGACATTGATGATACATGATATGAAATGATAAACCTGGAAAGCGTTTTTTTTTTTAAAGGAAGGCCCAAGTTTGGATACCTCCCCAGCATTTGCTATTTATGAGGACTGAGGAAAACCTGGAAAAAAACTTGTCAGGGAGGATTGTCCCGGTGAGAATCAAACCTCAGACTGCTCATGAGTCTGCACCATAATGACCTCAGCCCCTGTGGCAGTCTTAAAACTCATAATAACTTTTAAATTCATTACAGAGTTCATGACTATTTCAAGACTTCCTATCAACTGGAAGACTTTAGTGACTCTAAATACAATATTATATACAATTATCATACAATAATTATAGTCTGGCAAAAAGTATCATTTATTAGACACTAATGGGCATTCTCTGTTGGAAGATTTCAAGCATCTACATTTTATAGTGCAGTAGCAAGCTATGATTACTTACTCATCTTCCCATGGACATATTTCATTAATTTTAGTGCCAGGATTTTCATTTGGTTGTTCCCAGGGGACTTCTACCTTGCTATTGCTACCAGCAGTATTTTCGGCTGGTGCATCAGTGGTTGCAGGGGCAGGTGAAGCCTGACTAATATGGGAATCATCCATAGCGGCACTCACACTGATGAGGGGAGCTGTGGACATGGATGATCTTTTATGACCAGCATGGGATTTTTTATAAGTTCTGAAATGTGGGTCTTCACTACCTTTATTAGTTCTCTCACTGGCACCAGGATTTTCTGGACACACATTCGTGATAGTGTTAGGTGAGAAATCAAAAGAGTGCTGAACTGGTGTTCCTAGAGTGTAGTCCTCAGAGGAAGACACCGAAGGCCTTGTACTTCCAGGTAGTTTAGCTGCCGTCACAGACGACCTACGTGAATCTGAAGAGACAAGGCCAATGACAGAAGGAGTGGAATACTTTCTAATTGTGTGGATTCTAGAGATAACATGTTCTTCGGGAGGTCCTTGCACATTTTTATCAGGTTCTGGTGCACTCACTGGGCTGTGCTGATGTAGGCCATGTGTTTTCTGCAATCTTTCAGACACCTCAGCTATTGCAACACTGATATCTGAGGATGAGCTGCCAGAATCCATCTGAATGGAATTCTTGCGGGAAGATCGTGATTCTGACAAGGTTTGAGGTTGTTTTGATGCAGATTCCCCTGAACTGGTGTTTTTCTGTCCCAGAGATGGTACAGCAGCTGTACTGATGATGGCTGCAGCAGGAATGCTAAACTTCTTTTTCTTTTCATTCTGCTGTGGATTCTCACCTCCATAGGAGGGTATATCCCAAGGACAGACATCATCCTGCTTGCTGTTACCTGCATGTTTTGCTTCATCTGCAGAAGGTTCTCTGAAATAAGATAATAATAAATGTTAAATTATTACTTATCATTTGTTTAATCAAAAGCACAATTTTCTCACATTTTATCTTTTCATTTGTATTCGAAAAATAAACAGCACTTTGTCCTAAATTATAATGAAAATTGGCATGCAAGATAAATGAACCGATTGTAAAGCTCTTTTATTGGAAGAGATTATTTCATTCCTTTCACTTGTCATTATTTTTCAACATTAAAGTTCATAAAAGTTTCTGAATATAATTGTAACTAGAGGTAATAGCTCATTAGGTAGTTATTAAATTCTGAAATTTTAATTATATCACTATGATGAAAACAATAAGCTTCCATAGCTATTTATTATTACTTTAACGACTCTTACAGATAATAAGACTAATTAATTTACTGCCTGTTCATAATCTTGATCTAATTATTCTTGTCCTTTAATTACTTGCAGTCATTGAAATGAATGAATCTGCAGGCATAAACATGATGATATCGCACATGTGCACACACACCTACACACATGCTAGGCAGTCACACTTACACATATAGTAAATAAATAATAAATAAATATAGAAAACATTCTTAAGAGTAGTACATATAAGGTCCATTAAAAAGTTGTGAAGCTCCCATAAAAATAGTAAAAATGAACATACGCACACAATTCATACAATATTTTGGATAGCTAAGTATCCTTCACAGTGTACAGATCACCTCTTGACAGTGAACTAGAATGCTCAGTATATAAATAAAACACACACACACACAAATGAAATACATTAATACAATATTTCAAGCAAATAGCTGTTCTTCATATAGAGGCATATGTCAAATATAGAAGAAATGTTGTTTTCAACCATTGTGTGGTTTTCTTTGTTTAATTCTTTGTGAATGTTCTAGTTCACTGTACTTTTATACAACTCATGGGGGTCATTTTATCTTTCTATGACCATATATAAATATATACATATATACAATTTATAATATAAAAGAAAAATAAAAATAAAGTAACACTATTAACAATGTAACAAATTAACAGTAATTACAAAAGGATAAAACACTAAGAGAAAGTCATACTTGTAATCGCTATATTTCGAACTAATAGAGTTCTTCTATGGCAAGAAAACAAGTCATATACATTTTAAAAAATTGAGTCAAAATTGTAACATACACGCCACTAAAATTCAATAAAATGGAAGACTAGTTTCGGGAGTCATCGCTCCTATCCTATTTTTGGGGGAGGGGATTGAAATGTTAATTCAAAGAAGTGAGAAGTGTATAGCAATAAAGGGTAACTATATTGAAAAGTGAAATATAGTTTTTGTCTTAATCATACCTAGAAAATAGTTAGGCCGGAAACTTGTGGACCTACCCTCGTAGGAAAAACCCAGCATGGGCGCCAACTTCTAATGGAACAAAGGAACATTAGTTGTGGCAAGACTAAAATTCTTGCGCACTATGCATGATATCAGACAACCAGGCGACCCTCGGCTATATATTACCTAGACAAAACATGAGTAAACCAAAATCGCTCAATTTGGAGCACTTTTCTGAAATTTGTGTTTAAATGCGCCGGTAGTGAAAGGTGGCAGTTTGTCACATAGGAGTAGCTAATACAGGTTTCATGTCAGACAGCAAATTGTTGTTTAGATAGAAGAAAAAAGAAAATGAGCGATTATCACCAGATAATATTCGATTCATTTCGAGAATGGTTTTCAAACATTGCCTAGAGGAAGTCAGTATAATGATTATGGACAATGCGTCTTATTACTTCCAATACTTTCTCCAGAAAAGAACGTATAATTCAGTGGTTGGAAGAAAAAGGCGTTTTTTTTTTTTTCTCCTTTGGAAACAAAGGCCGAGTTTTTACAAAAAGCGGCAGCCTTTCAAAAACGGTGAGACATTTTATGAACCCGATCTATTGGGCAGTGAAATAACGTATCGGGTTGTAAGACTTCCTCCTCATCACTGCCACTACAATGCCACACAGCTTATATGGGCTCAAGTAAATAATAATAATAATAATAATAATAATAATAATAATAATAATAATAATAATAATAATAATAATAATAATAATAATAATAATAATACCGACGTGGAGCAATTAGTGATAAACTAGATAAAAAGTCTTGAGAAAACTGGGCAGCCTGTGTGAAACATGCAAAAACAACAAGAGGAGGCTTTCCAAAAAAGAATTAGGACGCCAAGACGTTTTAGAACCGATAGTGACACGGAGATAACGAAGCTGACATTGACGATAGCGATATCGAGGAAGAGAATGAGGATATGCCGTTAGCTGTGCCCTTTCAACACATAGGAAGGTATATTTTTTGTATATTGCATTTCTATTATTGTGCCTCTTCTTGTTTATTTATAATTTTAATCGAAAATTGCGATGGCATTTACCACAAACGCTGAACATTTTGCGGAAGGAGAATGAAGTCTGGCAAAGATCGGTTCTATCGAAACGTCAGGAGGTTTGGACCGCACAATACAAAAACAGTGCTATTGGGCCTTCATTCACTTCTAATGCAACTCCAAAGAAGGTTTCTCTGGCAGACATTCATCCTCTGAAAGTTGGGGAAAGAAAAAACTCAAGTGGCGAAAAGAAGAGCATAAGCCCCGAACTACTTGTTCTCTTATCAAAGAAGAAATGTATAAACAGCTTCTAGAAAGAGCCAGTCTTAAGATTTCTCCAAAGCTGAAAACCAAAAGATCCACTTAAATACAATTATCAGAGAGCAAGGCAAAATTCTGTTATATAGAATGAGCGAAAAATCTGTTAACATTTCTATCCTAAGATAAGATTGAGGAAAGCCAATTTGTTTTTATATTGAAAGGAATTGGGAAAAGTAAGACAGAAGTTTTTTCAGTTGGCAAAGTGATAAACAAACAAAAAACCCAATGTTTTTGAAGCCGCATTATTATAAGTGCTTGCCAAATACAAAAGTTATTTTAAGTTCAAAAAGACATATTTGAATACAACAGTGAACAAAAAGGTCAAACTGCCAGAACCAAAACTTTTTGGTTTTACCAAAAGAAGAATATTCCCAATTTTAGTTTTAAGTTCACAAAGAGGTATATTATTTATGTATTGAACTTCATTTAATAGTTATTAATTCTAAGAAGTAATAACATTGATTACAGATATTGTTATTGAAAATTACCTGAACCAGAGTTGTGGAGTGGTAGTACAAATGTAGTACATCATCAATTTAAATATGATGCGTAAATACTCAAAATTATAGAAAGAAATACATTATATAATATGTTTCATACATACACAGTTATCAAAAACTAAAATCTCAAAAGTTTGTCTCTATTAAGCATAGAAATCAATTTTAAAAAATGCACCATTGTACCCTTTTCTGTCCTATTGTTTTTATTTTAGTACAGAACTAATAATTGAGTCTTATGAGGTACATCAAAACTAATTTCAAAGGTTTTGTAGAGGAGTCTTGGACAAGCAATTTGAGACAGGGAATTTATGATCCAAGAACAAAAATAACAAAGGTAATGGTAAAGAAGTTGATATTAGATACTGATAAATCAATGTTAAGCCAAATGGAGCAACATTTTACCATAGAATGTCTTCAAACCTGCTCTGTAAGTGAGGAAATCCCAATTTTCAATTACTTATAATCTGCATTTTCAAGATTTAATGCTATGAAAATCTCTACAATTTAGGACTAATCATATGACAATATGGCACTGAACAATGGCTTATGATTATCATGTTATGTAGCTTAAACTATAGGGACCTATCCTCTAACTGGCTAATAATGCACGAGGCATCTCTGTGGTTTCAAGGATCTTAGATTTGGGTTTTGTAGAATAGATTATATTTTTATTTTATGTTAAGAATGCTCATATATAAGGCGTAAAAGGAAAAGAAATGAGTCTTGAACTTTATGCTAGTATAGTACCAATTTTGCCAAAAAGACACAACTTCCATCCATTATATTGTGATATCATATCAAATGGAAGCTTCAATAGTCAGCGGTTATTTTAACTTTCAGATTATTAGCATCCCATTCAATTCAGGGCATGATATTATCAATAAATTTTGCTCAGAGGCCTCTTCTTTCAGGCTGAGTTTCTTTCACAAGCCGTAAATCCATGACAAGTAACCCATGGCTTTACTTCCCTTCTAAAGGAAGTCATATGTAGAATTTTTACACCCGAAAAAATCCTTCAACCCTGGCTGAGATTGAATCCATGATCTTGATTCTACAAAGCAAGAATGGTTATTGGACTTAGTCAGTGGTGCATTGAACCTTTAGAAACTTTAAAATTGAAGGCAGACCATAGATACCCTATCTCAAACAGTTTGTCTAAGACCACACTCTACATTCTCTGATATTATTGTAGACCTAATTCTGATTAATTAACTAATTTTTGAAAGATGTTCAGTTGGTATTGCTCAAGAACATTACAAGTTTTTAATTTGAAAAATGTTGCATATGAAAATGAGGATTGACTACACTTTACTATTTTACAAAGAAGCAATAAAATTAAAAGCTGAATACATTTAGTTAATTAAAAAGCACAATTCATTCAAAACAATGCTTGCAATAATGCTAAACAGAATGTAATAGAATTAACATGTATCACTTCATCATTAAGACATTGTTGTAGAAAAATATTCTTGGAGGGTATGCTGCAACTAGGAGCCTATCCTTAATGAGGAAAATAAAAAGAAACAATTTAAATGCTTCAAAATGCATAACATTATAATCCTTTAAAAAAATAAAAAATCTAAGCATAAATGAGTCCAAGTTTATAACTGATAAATTTATTCAGTGATTTTCTGCATAAATGACTAAACCACAATGTCTAATACAACAACCTGAAGTCCCCCTGTTGTATCAGTATGTTTTGCAGGGATGGATGATAGTACTTGGTAAAGGAAGACTGCTCAAAGACAAGATAATACTCATAATACTCATAATAGAAATTATGAGGATCTTATTTAGGATCAACTTGACAAGAGAATTCAAAATGTTACCTAAAAATGAAAAGAAATTATGAGAAGTATTTTGTAAACAATGTTGTATAAGAAGGATTTTCTCAAATTTAAACTCAGAATGCCTAGAATTTACCAGCTCATTATTCAGACATGGGATAAATACTTCAAAGAAAGCAAAGTTCAAACAACAATAATACTCATAATTGAGGGTGATTAAATTCATATTTTAAAATAAAAATTATAGTTCAAAATAGCATTGCAAAGATTCAATGCAAGATCATCCACTGTAGATAGCTTGTTATTTTACCATATAATCTTCTAATTTAAACCTGCTTTCCTGTTGGTTCCGTCTTTGTAAAGGGTAGTCTTCTCCCAAAATTGTAGCTCATTAGAACATTCATTAAACTAATAAATAAACAAATAAAATAAAATTTCATAATATGAATAAGTATTGAGAAAAAAATTAGTGTACAAAAATCTAAGTATACCTAAATGACTTCCACACTCTGTAATGTGCAATAGAGATTAGCACACATAAATGCAGCTAAAAATGTGAGAAAGTTGATTATTATGGGCTAAAATGCCAAAATAACCACCTTTGTCACATAATTCTTTTATCCAAATGTTTAATTGCACTAGCATAAGCTAAAGTAAATAACAGCTGAAATTAGCAAGAATCATAGCAATAACAAGATAGTTTAATTTTTTATTTTGATAGAGACTAAAATTGCACTTGAAGGTGAATGAAAAGCGGATCTGCCAGATTGCAAGCTGAAAAGCTACATTTCATTTTTTGATTGAAATATGATGAGGAAGTGAATGTGAGCTATGGAAAACAAGCAATAAGAAAAAATAGTTGTGTAAAAAAATATAATGGAAAAATTGGCACTAAAAACATCAACATAGGATAATAACCTGACTAGAAATTCATCTATGAATTTCATCTCTCTGTTATGAGATAAAAGCTTAAGCAGCACCCCCCCCCCCACCAACCTTTAAAAAGCTGGTTGAATTTTGATTTGGTTTATTTATGAATGCTCTTTAACCTCTCAGGTCATCAGCACCCCATTCAATTCAGGGCATGAAAATTTTGCTTCTTTCAGGCTTGAGGTGTTTTTTCATGCCATAAATGTATGACACGGGACCCACAGCTTCACTTCCCTTCCAATGGAAGCCATATTTAGGATTTTATGCTAAAAAATCCATCGATCCTGGCCAGGTTTGAACCCACATCTTATGTTTAGGAGGCAAGTATGGTTACCACTACACTACCAGAACTGACAAAGCTGGTAGAAGTTTGAAAGAGAGTTATTTCTGTATGATTATGTCCAGCTGTACTTGAATATATTTTCCATAACACAATCATTTGGAAGTTCATTTAATTATTCTTATCAATTGCACAGTTGGGGGTTAAGATATTATTCAAAGCATGTAAGTTATCACTTCCAAACTGGCATACATTCATGAGAAAATGAACATGAATGAATGGTGTTTAACGCCCGTTTTTACTACAGAGGTACCACAGGCGGTGGACACTGGTGATGAATGAAATGAAATGATATATTGGGAAAGGATTTTATGGAAGGAATCGTTCCAGGCCTAAGTTTAGGGTACCTCCCCGGCATTTGCCATTTATGAGGACTGAGGAAAACCTGGAAAAAACCTCAATCAGGAAGGACGGTCCTGGCGGTATTCGAACCCAGACCTCCCGCTCACGAGTCCGAGACTTAACGACCTCGGCCACCCGTGGCGGTAAAATGAACATGAAAGCATACTCAACACTTCAAGTTTATGCTGAATATTATTTTGTAATTTTTGCACAGTTTAAATGAAATGATATAAAAATGAGTGATTGTGTGATATTATAATAATATATTCATTATCATTGTTTTACAATGCAAATAATGACCCATAATAAAGCAATGTAACTTGTAATGAAATATTTTAAAATTAGCATGGAATCTGTGGTTCATTTCGTAACTGACACAATTAAAAAAAAAAAAAAAATTTGAATTTGTATATGATCCACAAAAGTACATACCATTTACTTTTAAAATACTGTATTTGAAAGAACATGGAATTACTCTATAGCTTATATAAAACTAAGAATGGTGTGAATTACATGCAGACAAAAACTACTAAAATACTAATTACTTAACATTCAGAATATGATGCACTGATACCAAGATGTGTGAAATCGAAACATTATTGAGAATAAAATGCCTAATGTGAACTTTAAAACCACGCATATTTTAAAAAATTTAGTAATGCATTCTGCATTTACTGTTGTATACATTGCACCAGAGCTGGTCAAAAGAGAAACAGGAACATATGTGTTGGGGCCCTAGCTATGAACTGAAAAATCTGAAAGAGAACCCCATTGAAAGTATAAGATATATTGATGAAATAAGCAAATGGAACAATTTTCAAGGACAAGGAAGGCCCGACTTAAGCAGGCTCAATATTTGAAAAGGTCTACTGCAATTTGTTATTCCTCTTTGGTGAAGGCATTGAAATTGATATTATTATTGTTCAACATTAGCAGATATTAGAGCGTTTTGAAGTTCATGACAACCAGCATCAAGTTGTGAATTAATAAAATAAAAATGCAGCATATCTATTTTCAATACTTGATTAGATAAGTTTGCCTTTTTTAAATGTAAAATATCTTTCTGCAGATTATTTCCATCATCCTGAAAAGATAAATAGAGGTGGTTTTGGAAACTTCCACACACATTTACTTATGACTCAGATGCTACAATGTCAGAATTTAGCATAGAAATTTGTGAGTATTTCAGTTACTGGTTGGGAGTTTTTTCAGTTTTCTCTGATCCTAATAGGCAATTAAAATGTAACTTAATGTGCATTGCAATTATATTAATTATTGCAAATTATATATATTAATTTTATTAATAATTCAGAAGACCCGAGTCGGCATGGTATATTAAAAATTGTTTTTTAAAAGGATTATTGATTAACCATGTGCAGTTTTATTAGTTATTGCATGTGATGGATGATGGATCTATGACTTTGATAATAGAAACTAATAGAAACTAATAATTTTGCTCTAAAGGATGAGATTTAATGCAGGTGAAGTGAAAATTTCACAACTTATGGCTGTTTCATTATTTCTACATGTCTCTGAATTTTGAATCTTCTTCCCCTGAATTGTCAGGGAAGAAGATAATCAAGAATTGAAAGTACTGAAATTGAAGTTTCTAAGATTAAAGGAAATACCCAAAAGTAGTTAGAAAAAGAAGTGAAGGCAGGAATTAATATTTTTAAATTAATTGATAAAAATATTTCATTATCAAACTGGTTGGAAACTGTCAACAGATCAGAGTTATCTAACTCAAAGAGAATATTAGATTGCAGGCTCATTGGAATATATAAAACATTGAATAGAGCAATTCAACTTTATTAATTTTTTATGTTAATAGCATAAGCCTGTTAAGCTTAATCCATAATGGTTTATTGTAGTGGTGGTGGTGATGATGATGATGTGCCATCACACACACATAATGGCTTTGAAGATGAAAGGTAACTAATATGGGGGATTATAAGTAGAAGGTTAACTTTTAACTCCAACATGACCTATAGTACAGAAGAGGCCAAATTATATAGATCATGAATGATTCATAGGGAGAAGAAATACATTATTTTTTTTTTTCAGTTCTTTTTCCTATAGGACATCAAATAAAAATATTTGCCAAACTACAAAAAGGATAGTTAATTAATTTTTAATTAGCTTTTGAGATATCTTCTTTGAAATGAAATGATAAATAAAATGCTTCTGTAAAAGAAGGTGTGAATTACTTTGCAAGATGACACAGTAAGAGCAAAGTTTATTTATCAGTAAGTCAAAATACAGATCTGCATCTATCATTTATAGCATATACTCTACATAATTATTAAGTGAACATATGTTCTAGGAGGTCAAAATAAGAGGCACTGAAGTGAAAATTTGATTGCATTAACTTCAGGCAACTATGTGCATAAGCATAAGTGTTAGTGAAATTAGGTTTCTAAAACTACAGGAATTCAAAATACTATCAATATCACTATACTCAGAAAGATTAGACATTGTCGATCTAGTGGTGTAGTGGTTACCATACTTTCCTCCTAAACCCAAGATCACGGGTTCGAACCTGGCCAGAACCGATGGATTTTTTTGGGTGTAAAAATTCTAAGTATGGCTTCCTTCGGAAGGGAAGTAAAGCCATGGGTCCCGTGTCATACATTTATGGCACAAAAAAGAGCCTCAAGCCTGAAAGAGAGGCCTGTGAGCAAAATTTGTCGGCCGTTTCACGCCCTGAGTTGAATGGGACACTGATGACCTGAGATGTTAAAGAGCATCTATAAATAAATCAACCAAAAAAAAAAAAAAAAGACTAGACAATGCCATAATGTGAACTGTTAAATAACACATCATAGAGGCTGCAACAGGAAGGAATGATAGGAAAATTGCACTAACCATGCCTACCAATATTAGCACAGCATATGAGGAAAATCAAACCTCAATGATGACCACAGCTCAAGGACACCATTAAATATTATACCAATGCCATAGAATGCGATGGAAATTGTGAAAAGTAGTAACATAAGGAATGTACACTTCTGATGACATTGGGTTTAATGCAGTGAAAGGAAAAGGGGAAGCTTATGATGGATGTGATCGTGGGTTCAATTCCGGCCCGGACCAATGGATTTTTTTCAGGTGTAAAATCCTAAGTATGGCTTCCTTTGGAAGGAAGGGTCCCATGTCATAAATTTATGGCATGATAAAGAACCTCAAGACTGAAAAAAGAGACCTCTGAGCAAAATTTGTCAGCTGTTTCTCGCCCTGATTTGAATGGGATGCTAATGACATGAGATATTAAAGAGCATCTTCTCAAGACAAGCAAGAGATCAAGTAAGTTGAAGGTGAAAATAAGAAAACATGCAAAGAAATTCAAGAGAAGTTACAGAATATGAGTAAGATGCTCATGAAAAAATTACCCTCATCCTGGTGGCACAACTTCAACAAATGGAGTGCATTAAGCCAAGGGCAAAAAAATCTACTTTGGCAAAAATAATTTAAAAAAGACAGGGCAATAAACTTAGCCTAGAAGTTTAGATGATGAGCCGTCAAGTTGGTTGAAGATGGAGAGGATGTCTCTTCGAAAACCGGTCCCACCGTATTTAAAAGTAAGTGAAGCATAAGATTGTGTTAGACGACAGATCAATTATAATTTACATTTAGCCTAGAAGCTTAATCTGTGATCAGGCCCACCAATATTCATAACAGATATTAGAAGACAAAATAAAGAACAGAAATGCAAGCATATCTGAAAGTCAGAAACTTGAACCAAAAATAGAGATGTATGGGAGGATAACAAGAGAAAGAGCAGGATATATAAGGAAGCACAGAACTTAGGAAAAAAGACTGTTAGCCAAAGAATACTTCAAGTGTGATAGCATAAAGATAGCTATAGTAAATAAATTTAAATATCAGGGAGTGAATTTGCAGATTAGAGGAAATGTATTTATAAAAAAGAGAGATAACAACAGAATGCAGCAATCAATTATACCCACTGCACATATAGATCAGCTATCAGTAGATGCAACTATGAAATTATTCAAATTAAAGTAGCTCTAATAGCAATGTATCACCTGGAACTCATCTGTAATCATCAGCAAACAGGACCTTAAAGAAACTAAGAAAGGCAGTTTTCTTAGAGAGAGTTATATATGTACCATCTATCAGATGACAAGCGAGCCTTTATTTCATAGAAGTCTGAGATTTCAGATGGTATTGTCTCCTCTACAGCCAGCTATGAAAAACTGCTACACAAACTGAAGGCTGAAAAGAAAGAAATGTAGGAGAACTTAATTAACCGATGCCATGACTTTGAGAAATGGACAAACACAGGAGATAAGCTGAGACATTCAGTGACCCTATATGAAGTTCATGGTTTTCATTATAAAATTTATGAAGCAAGGAAATACCAGACTCAAAATATAAATCAAAATATGGAAAATTGTGCAGTATTATCCGCTACAATGTAGAAAAAGGGTCACATCACAGACTAAGCTTAACAGAGAGTGAAGAGTGTGGTGCATCTTCATTATTATTAATATTGAAAAGATATATTTTAAAAAGGCAAGTAGCATAATGAAGTATATTGTTTCATTTCATTATACTGTGGATATGCTATAATTCTTGGATTATAGAGAGATTCAGTATTAGACAAGAAAAGTAGCCAGTTTTAAATGACAGCAGATTTGTTCTACAAGAAGTTATTTTTTAATTTCCCAAACATAAGGGAAGGTTCTAGTAGTAATATCATTCACTATTACTGGAGGCAAATATATTAGTTAAATGCCAACTGAAATACAAAAAACAAATAATTATATTTAAAACTTGCTCATAGAGAATAAACATTTTTGCAGTAATTTTCCCTAATGAATAAATAAGGTAAACTGAATTCAATTTCAGATTACATGTAGCTTTTTCCCCCTTCAATTTAAAGGTATATGATTATAATGTGATTACTATTGGTATCAGAGCACCACCATCTTGTACAGTTATTGTTCTATAAGAAAAATGATAAAAGAATGAACATTTAAGAGCCTAGCAAAACAATGTCTTAATACAGTGGTTCTCTGATCGAGCTGCAATAATAGTTTCTACTGCATTATAAACTATGTTTTAAATTTTCAGCATTGTTTAAATATGCATCCAATAGAAACTTTCTGCTTAAATGAAAAGACTTACTTGTTTATTTGACTGATTTGCAGAAGCTTTCAGCGTTGTTGTGCTATGTTCAGAAACAAAAGGATCAATGAACTAAATGTTTTTTTAATTTCAAATACTTAAGGAGTAAGTAGGTGTGAAAATGAATCACTTTCTATTGTCTAATGTTACTACATTAAGAATCTGGTGATTGCAATAGGAAGGACAAAATATTTTATCTTCTGTATATATTACAGACAGAAAAATGAATTTTTTATATAATTTGTTTCCTACTGCAATTTTCAACAATAAAATATTTATTATGCTGGGTGAGTGGATTGTCAATGAAACATGAGTGCAGTGGAAAGTTCATTGGCTATAGGACATATGTTCCCAGCAAGCTGCATTGAGAATTTATGGTTATATTCATAGAATGACTTTCTAATAAAATACTATTTAACTAAAATTGTTATTAGAACATTATACAGTGAAGCTAATCATATATTAAGATTATTGTGTGATTGAGTCGAACTAACACTCTTTTGCTCCACTTATTTAAATATGCAGAACCAGTTTCACAAATCATTCATTCGCATCGTTAGCCCCATTGTTGACTGGAGGATAAGCTGTTATGCTGTAGGGATGTGTAATCTGCTCTGGTGGAGGTGTGATGAACTTGAAGTTTATGTTTTTATCACTGGAAGTGTCGAAGTTCATTAAATGTCTTTGTACTTGTAAATGTAGATTTTCTCCCATGTTGCTAATTCTGTAGGTCCTTGCACTGATTTTAACAATTTTGTTTTATTTAATATGCCGTGATTTCCTATCCAGAAATGAGAGGACACTGCTGATTTCTCCAACTGCTTGTATTTTATGTTTCTGCAATGTTCTTTTAACCATGTGCCTATGTTTCTCTTTGTTTTTCCAATGATTTTTTTTTTACATTTTGCAAACTTATTTTATAAATACTTGCTTTTTTCTCTTGTGGAATATTGTCATTAACATTATCAATCAGGAGATTTTTAACATTAAATCTGTTTACAGGTGCTAACCTGATATTAAAATCTTTAAGAAAGTAAGTAGAGCAAAAGAGTGTTAGTTCGACTCAATTGCACAATGTGAAGGATTATTTAAAGGACTTATCGAGGTAGTATCCAATGCCATCTAGAGTTTCTTTTGTGAGCAACACATATTCTTTGCTTGTTATCTTTAATGCTTCCTGTTTCTTATAATTTATTACCCAAGAATCACAGTAAGACCTGCAACTTGAAAATCTGCAAAATTCTCTTGAAATAACATCTTGATCACATAAACAGATTTTGTACAAATGTGCAAACACTATTCAGGCAATAGAACAATTAGGACTATTATTACATTTGATCTTTCCTAGCAGACTGTATACAAACCAACAACAAATTTTAGTGTTTGTATTTATAGGATACTGCATACTTCATTTCATTTGAATATCCCCTTCAGCTGTTTCAGTCCTGCTGGAGTTCTGCTATACTCATGTTTCATAGGTAATCCATCCAGTATAAATTTATGTTTTATGTGACTAATTGTTAAGAAATATATATTATATTATATAATTTAATTTTCATTATTCAAAAATAAATAGTAAAAATGAGAACCACTGTCTTAATGCATAATCAAATGTTAGGCTATAACAGATAGCATAGGAATTCTAAATGTTAACTTACCATGCAGACATTTATAAAGAAAATATTACATCATTTCAAGAAATGTTAATATTATCAGATCAGCAAACAGCAAACTGTTCAACAGGTCAAAATGATTTATAACAGTGATAGAAATATGGCAAAAAAGAATAATTTATAAATAAAACAACAATACTCAAGAATTTCAGATTCACAGTGCTTGAATAAAGTAATAAACTATGGGATAACATGGTAGCCTTGCTCACATTTGAATTATCTTAGCTCTTGGAGTCACTTGTATGTGTTTTATCATTAATATTCACAGTTGTCTAACCAACTTATATTCTTAGTTAGAACGAATGAAACTAAAAGACCTTGAATAGCATTATTGGTAAAAGCATATAAGCATTTAAAAAATAAAATGTACTCAAAATATATACTCGACAATCTTAATAATTGGAAATGTTAGCAATAGTATGTTAATGTAGTCACAATTTAAAATTAATTTTGTGTTGGAACTAATACAGTGAAGCAATTAATTTATTTGTAATTAGCTAGTGATTCGATTTAATACCCTTATACTCCACTTACCATTGAATTACACAGAACATATTTCACAGACCTTCGCCCGCATCATCAGCTGTGTGTTGACTACCTGATTCATTGTTGGTTGAATGGCCTTGGTGTAGCTCTCATGGACATTTTATGAACTTTTGGATTAATCTGTCTTCTGTTGGGATCTCAAATTTCATAACCTTATCTTCATATTCTTTTATAAATTTTTTTCCCCATATTGCTAGTTCCAAAGGTCTATCTGTGAATTTCAATAATTTGACTTCCATTTCTATATCATGTTTATCTCTCCAAAAGTGAGGTGCAACTGCTGATTTATCTATCTGATTGTACCTGATGTTTCTCTAGTGTTCCTTCAGCCCAATTCCAATGCTTGTTTTTGCTTTGCTAATATATACTTTGCTCCATTCTGAACAGTTGTATATTCCTGGCTTCTTCTCATCAGGTTCTATCACTATCACTGGAGTTGAGCAGATTATTTGGCTGAATTTGTTCACTGGGGACAAAGTAACCCCAAACTCCCAGAGTATTGGTCGCCCACGGATGATAAGTAAATTTCTTGTGAATGGTGTTCCTTTTTTTGCTGACATTGTTGTAACCTGATTTAACCTCATCTCTTGTTTGAATTTTTTGATTTTCTTGTCTACAATTTCTTGGTCATACCCATTGATTTTTGCCATTTGTATTATGTGAGAGTACTCTTCGCTGTATTCAAACTCATTCATGGGTATGTTAATGAGTCTATGTGCTAAGCTGTTGAGAACTGCATGCTTGTGTGCTGTGGAATTGAAGCAACTGGCCTTTATGTAATTTTAGTCTGCGTATCCTACCTGTATATTCCAATTTTCAAATTATTGCCAGTTCTTATAATCTTTAAGTCAAGGAAAGGAATCATGTTGTCTTGTTCTGTTTCAGAATTAATTTCCCTATCTTGTAGGTTTAGCAATTTCAAAGCATCAACCAAGTGCTTCTTATTAACTATCACAAAGATATCATCCACATATCTGTGCCAGACATTAAAAATGTATGCAAATGATTTGATGATGTGCATTTCTAAACTATTCGTATATAAATCAACTAGAAAGGTGACAGTGGTATAATTCAATGGTGGAGCACAGGAGTATTAAATTGACTCACTAGCTAATTAAGAATAATGCAGTCACAGTTCGTTCATCAAGATAAACATTTTTTATACCAAGTTAAATAATTATGGGCAATGCAAATAAACCCCTAATAAAATTGCATATTCTGTTCCTAACACTTTGATTATAGTGGAAAGAAATCATGCCAGAATTCTTTTGGCTCTTTTTAGCTTGTATCTTTCCATGCTAAAACTTTGAGTGTTTATTAAAATTGTTCTGATAAAATAATAAAAAAAGAAAACAACATTTTAAAATGTTATTTAAACCTTTGATATGCTTTCTTACTTATAACATGGTTAAGTTTTGAAATTTTTAGGAAAAATCTCATGAGATCAGCCTGTTGCAGCATATAAAGAAAAATGCATTGTTTGAATAATTGCTTACGTCACATGTTTTATACCATTCATCAAAGTAAAAGAAGACAGAAAATTAAGAATAAAAACCAACTGTTATCTATTGATAAACTTTGATTAATATTTCCTTTTAGAAAATTGAAAAGTGTCAAATATTTCAACATACATTTTTACTCTTTGGCATAGGTAGAATCTTAACATGCACAGCTTTCTGGAAATTCTCTTGCATTGATACAGGAGTAATAATTTCTTTTTGCCTCACTGCTATTATTAGACACTGCATTTGTTGATAGTGCACATCATAAAAAAGCACTACTGTAAAATTTAAATGAAAAATAGGTATTTTATCCAACTTATATTAAGAAGCAGATTTGTAACAATGTCTACAAAGAGCTCAAAGCTTATGTATACAAGCAATGCAAGTAGATCTATTAAGAATTGAAGAAATAAAAGGCTACCTATGGTTTGCATTATTTAGGAGACAATACAGTATGATGAACAGTTTTCAAACTTTATGGGGTGGGGAATTGTTTATTAAAAATAATATATCTTATGGACAATCATTTTCTTTTCAAAATATATAGAAAATTATAATATAATAGCAGATTGTACAATTGAAAACTTATATTTGATGTAGATCCAATATATGTAGATAATAAAATAGATTTTAAATACACTCATAGTTCCTACAATTTTACTGTTAAAATTTGTATTAAATGTTTCCTTTTATAGCATTATAAATTCTGCTTACAATAGTAACAAGTGAAAATGTAATTTTCATTATAAATGCTAGCTAGGCAATTTTTCACTAAAAACAGGAACATATGTGGTCTATAAAAATTATAAACTTTAAATAAGGCAGGTGCAATATGGCACTCTTTTTAGTCTTTTAGAGAAAAGTATGTTATACGTTTGGGTATGAATGTTTTATTATTTAACAAGACACTCTTTGCGCCCTAACATTACAGGGTGAAAGGGAATCAGTACCATAGCTTTATAGGGCAATTTCAGGCCACAAATGAAACAAAATATTCTAATGCCACTTTAGCTATTTATGTTATTTTACTTAAAGAAATTAATTTATGTATTGTCTTTTGTGTGCACAAGCTGAGTATTTGCAATTAGTGTATTCTACATTTATAAGTAACCATGCAGAACATTAAGCAGTGTTGGCATGTTTTGAGATAAGTTATTCTTTTTCTTAAAAATTTTAAGATGTTAAAAAAAAGTGTTTAGACATTTTTTGACCTATTCAGCTCTTTACCAGTTTTATTTATGACAATGAGCTTCATTCCAACCTGTATAGTTACAGGTGAGTAAGAGGCAAGCACATACTAAAGTATCAATTTGTGTGTGTGGGTGAATTAAGCCTATGAAATCTTTCAGTATTACTTTCCCTGAAAGATAAAAAAATAGAGGATGTAACTTTCTATTGGGTGGAGGTATACTGAAAGTAACGTGCTTTTCTGTAGAAGATTTAAGACCTCCCATTAGGTGAAATGACTGTAACATTCACAAATGCAGCAGAGAAAATAGGAAGAGAATTAAAGGTATGAAGGAAAAAAGTATAATGGTAATTTTGGTCTACAACACAAAGAACAATTAAGACAGGAATCAATTAACCAACCACACACCAACTCTCATACAACACCTATAAAAATTTAACAAGGGTTCACAGTGAAAAACAGTTTTCCTCTGAACTTACATACTAGACCAAAGTGGTGAGGGTGCCTTTGACTGACAAGGTAGATCTCCCCTGAAAATTAAGTTGCACCATGTCACTTTTATAAACTTTTTTATAAAATAGGCTCCATACAAGGAAGATAATATGCATAGCAGTATTGATCTACATTAATGTCCCATATAAAATCTAGAGGCTGGGGATAAAGCCATTTGCTGAAAAGTATGGTTTTATTGATAATGATGAACTTGATTCTATACAGCTCAGCATGTTTTAAAGGGAACCTTTTTGAGATAATTACAACAAAAATAAATGTAAATCATGTAATATTGATACTGGACAACACTTCCTTTGCTTCTGTTCATACACTATTACACCATTACACAATCTTTAAATGTCTTCATAAATTTTAGCAGTACATGCCTATATGCATTTTGATTTTATTCATCGATAAGTTGATTTTAGAGCATTTTAAACAGTTTCTTCTTGCAGTATGTTGAAGTTAAGAGAGAAATAATTATACAGAAAGCAACAACAAAAACAACAGCAATAATGATGATGATAATAATAATAATAATAATAATAATAATAATAATAATAAACAACTACCAGCTCTTATATTTTAACCTGTAGTATTCTATAGCTGTATTTAAGTGGTTCATAATAAAAGTGGAAATGACAATTGCAGAATAAATTCAGCTGTTTTGTCTCTCAGGGCTTGGTATTAGATTTATAAAGAATTCCTTGATTACTCAACCCAAAAATACAGAAATACATTTTATGGAATAAAAGCAGTTAAATTCCAGTGAAGCATTTTTCAACATATTGAAAGCCTAATTTGTTAAAGTAAGCATTATATACGACGTGTGATCAAAAAAATAATGGCAATATTCATTTTTCTTAAAGAAGCTTTATTTATTCATCAACATCAATTCTGTCCCCTTCAAAGTAATCCCCTCCAGATATAATATACTTGTGCCAGGACTTTTTCCAATCTTGGAAGCACTTCTGGAACTCACTTTTCGGTATGCTCTTCAGCAATTGTGTTTTTACCTGATCAATGGTGGCAAAACATTGTCCTTTCATGATTTTCTTCAGCCTTGGGAATAGAAAGAATTTGCAGGGGGCCATGTTTGGCCAATATGGTGGCTGAGGCAATATAACTGTTTCGTTTTTTGCCAAAAAATTACGAACAAGCAGTGAGGGGTGAGTAGCAATTTGTAACAAACTTTGCTGCCACATGTTTCATGAAACAACTGAAAAAATTGCATGGCATGAACCAAATGATATACCAACATCATCAGCAACCTCTCTGATCGTGATTCTGCAATTTTCCAGACTCATTTTCTTCATTTCTTCGACGTTGTTGGCAGTTATTGATGTGCCAAGATATCCAGGGTGATAGTCATCTCCAAGTCTTCATGGCCCTCTTTGAAACGTCTTTACTATTCGTAAGCTCTAGTCTTGCTCATGGTACATTTGTCAAAACCAAAGTCAACATTTTGAATACTTTGTTGCATTTTATTCCATTTTTCATGCAAAATTTAATACAAATTCTTTGATCCATCTTTTTCGAAAGTAAAAAAATCGCCGAGCATACCAAAACACGTCTAACCTTTTCAACTGTGAACAATGAACTGTCAAAACAGCTGAAAATGCCAACATTGGTCAGAAACATGTATACCAATAAGTTAAAAAAAATTGAAAATCGGATTTATGAAGGTCACAAAATAAAAAATTGCTGTTATTCTTTTATCACACCTCATATACTTTAGAACTTTTTTATGGTTGTTAATTCATATTTTTTTTTATTTATTTTAGGTATATTTAGTTTTGACATTTTTATTGGAATAGTTATTTTGTTTTCATTATATTCCATTACTTATTGTTACAATAAACTAATATGTGCTTTAAAGTGATATTATCCTTTTTATGGAGAGCATAGGCACAACTCACATATAGTTGTATCCACAAAAAGGACAGCTTTCTAAAATCACTACCAGGCTTAAAGTAAAGCTTTAATTTTGTAAGGACTTACTAAATAATAAACAACCAGCCTAAGAAGAGAGTTACTTATGATGATAATTCAATAGCAATGTTGAATATGTTAAAAAAATTAATTTGTGTCAAGAAGTCAAGAATGATGAAAAGATTACAGCTGAATAAGCAACATCAATTTAGTATTGTAAATAGCACTTAATGCCAGTATTTATTGCTCTAGCATCACAGGCAGGAAACTGGAGACATATTAGATAAATGATACACTAGGAAAGGAATTTAAGGAAGAAAGTGTTCCAGAAATTTAGGGAACCCCCTGGCATTTGCTACTCCTGAGAACTGAGGAAAATCTGGTAAAAAACCTCGGTCAGGGAGGACGATCCAGGTGAGTTTGAATTGCAGACCTTCCATTTTGGAGTTTGTGCCTAAGTTATCTTGGCCACCTATGTTGGTGGTACCCATTCAAGATGTATTTAGAACAGGGTCTTAAAGATGCAGATTGTGAAAGGTGTATGACTTTTTCATTTGAAGTAATGGTTGATCCCAGTTTGATTGAATCAATCTGATGAAGCAAAGATAACCATGGAGTAGAAATTGTCATTTATTATTGGACTGCAGAAAACCCCTGTGCAACAGATTGATCATCAACAAGTATGGAATACTAATGTATCATTTTTTATGATCACTTATTAGGTCTGAGTTTTATCAAGGAACTTTAACAGTTGCCATGTATCTGCAATTCTTTGAAATTCTCTGGTTAGATTTTCATCCAAAATAGCTCTTCAAGGTAGAATGCAAAATTATGCTTTCTTCAGCAGGAGGTGATGCCAGTATATTATGTAGCAATTGTTTGTGTTCACTTTGACATAAAATTTCCTGATCTAATGAACCATTAAGGTGGTCAGCACTCTTTTCAGATAGTTACTCTTGGATTTTTTCTTATGGGAACACATAAAAACAAAGATCTACATTATGCAATTACAAGACTTACAAACAGAAGTCTGGAGGCATGCAGATATGTTACAGCTCATATACTGCATAATGTAATAAGAGCGATGCAAAATTAAAATTTGAAAGGTGTCTTATAGAAGGAGGAAAGCACTTTGAACATTAGTATTGAAATTAACCTTTGTAAACAAACACATTGTTTTTGAAATATCTAAAATATTCTTTCAATTGATATTCTTCTGTTAAATGGAAAGAAACCTAAAGTATGAAATTTGAAAGCTATTTAAATCAACAAATCATCAAGTGCAATAGATTGTAGAACAAAATATATGAAGTTTCATTTAAAGAACCAAGCTGAAATTACTATAAATATTTGTAATAGCCTATTTATTGTCAATTGCCTGAAACAGTGCACTTAGGTCAGCTTTGTAACTTAGAAGTATAATTATTTTATTTTTCTATGAAATACATTATATAGCATGGCCCATATAAAATGTCATAAGACAATATCTCTTAAATGAACCAATAAAACTAAATGCTAATGCTGACTTTTTCCAACATTATCCCAGGAAGTGATCTTCATAATAGTGCCAAGGGCAAAACTTAAGTGTACCCCTTTATGGAACTCTGGGGTTAAAAATGTGCACATAATCACATTAAAGCTGATGGTTAACTCCCAACACACAAACATGCAGTTAACAACAGCTTATCACATTGACTAGTTAATCTTAAAATTAGCAAAGAAGAATACCTTAAAGAATACAAACAAATAGAATGAAGAGTAGCTAAAAATGGTTATATCAAAGAACCAGTACACAGAAAAAAAAGTACAGAAATTCAAAAGACAAAAACTTATTAAAGAAACCACAACACTTTCAGCAAAAAAAAAAAAAAAAAAGATAAGCTAATTTTTAAAAAATTCCTAAATCATCCATGGGCTATAAAAATTTCAGAATAATCTTAAAGATTTTAATAGCAGGTTAGCACCTATAAACAGATTTAATGTTAAAAATTTCCTGATTGATAATGTTAATGACAGTATTCCACAAGAGAAATAAGCAGTTATTTATAAAATAAGTTATACAGATGTGAAAAAATCTACATTGGAAAAACAAAGAGAAACATAGGCACGGGTTAAAAAGAACATTTCAGAAATATAAAATACTAGCAATTGGAGAAATCAGCAGTGGCATCTCATTTCTGGACAGAAAACCAGGACATAATGAATAAAGCAAAATTATTAAAATCAGTGCAAGGACCTACAGAATTAGCAACATGGGAGAAAATCTACATTTACAAGTACAAAGACAATTTAACAAACTTCGACACTTCCAGTAATGAAAACATAAACTTCAAGTTCATCACACCTCCACCAGAGCAGATTACACATCCGCACAGCATAATGATTTATCCTCCAGTCGACAATGGGCTGATGATGCAAAAGAAGGGTTCATGAAACCTGTCCTACATATTTAAACGAGTAAGTGGAGCAAAGGAGTGTTACTTCAACTCAACCACACAATGATCTTAATATATGATTAGCTTCACTGTGCAATGTTCTAATTAACAATTTTAATTAAAAGTTGCTTAATTTGTTGAGAACTTCTAAATATCAAAAAATTATACCATTGTTTTATTTAAAATTCTTAAGATACTCCCACAAAGGGACCCACATAATTTTTCCCCATGGCGCTTTTATGAAGGCCCCTTCTTGCAATTAATTTATAAAAAGTCAAAATCTAATTTTATTGGTTCATTTAAGAGATATTGGTCACCCTGTATATTGTACTATCTCAGAGGTTATAGCACACATGGTGTATGCAAGATGTTATGAATTGCTAGTTTTAAAACAGAACTTTCTTTCTCATTTTCATGTAAGTGGGAACTGAAATAGAAGCCCTTAAACCATATGAAGTAATAGTTATACATAAATATTTAATTTTTTGGCGTATAATTTTCTTCATTTATATAAAATAAATAAAACTAAAAATACTTCTGTAAACATGGAGATTTTAAGGCAATGGATTTGTGTTTGTTTATAATTTAATTAAGCTTTAAGTGAGTGCTTTCTCAAAAAGATTGGCTCTTAAGTTCTAAGGCATGGGTAAAAGTGTATTCAATGACCAAGCGAGAGAAAGGTTTGCAGATCACAAGAGAGTTGGGTGGTTTGGCAACTGAAACCTGTCTTTTTAACATTAAGTGAACTAAATAATTAGAAGGAGCCAATACTTCATAATTTGGTGAATGTGGCAAATATATGTGTTAGAACACTGTATGCAAACAACATCTACTTATTCATTTATTTTGTATATATTATTGATTGTGTTCAAAACTTTCCTTATGTCACTGAAGCAATCTTAGTAAGTACTTACATTTGCTATTTATTCTGTAAAATCTAAATGTAAAAAAAAATGTCCATTTATACAAAGTGCAGTTAGGTACACATTAAAAGCAATAATATAATAATTATACCTATTTTTTTTGTACTGTTGTAACTTAAAAAAAAAAATGAATTTTTTCTTATAAACTATTTTATTGTAACAGTATTTTAAGATGTGAGAGATGACTCCCAAAGAGTTTTTTTCCAGTGATTCTGTGGCTCCTTTTAATAAAAATGAGTACATTGAATCTGATTATACCCTATCATTTATTCACTTGTTAGCTGATTATAAAACAAAGATTTTGTGATTTCATCCAGTCCAGTGGGCTGTAGGCTTTTATATGGGAGACAGTGCATTATGTACTTTGGGGAATTGATATTAAGAGAGTTTTGAGATGGAGCATTCTTAGAAGTATATCATGCTTATATTATTATTGCTAAGTTAAGAAAAGCTGCACATTAATTATTTAGAAATATAAAAAATGTAAGAAATTAGGCTTCAGAGAGGACAGAATTAATGCTAGGCAATATTATTTTTGCAGAAAATGATTTGACAGGTCTTTAAAGGTGAAACAGGTGTCCTGATTTCAGAAATAACTTGGTTTTTGCACTTCATTTACAGTTTCCTGCTAGTTATTTGATTTCTGTCTCTACAGGCTCACTCTAGTTTGTATTAATGGTGGTACTCCTCCTGTCACAGCTGTTTCCTGGGATTGTGGAATTGAAAGACTGACAGGATGACAGTTCACATAGTTTCAGAATTCATTTTTAGCTTTTTCTAGTAAGTGTATAACAATGATGCTGTACTTACATTCATTGGCTGCATGTTATGCTGTTCAGTTAAAGTGTGAATTCTGACATTTTGTATGTTGTATTCTGTTTGTGAGTTTTGTGATCATATATTTATCAAAAATTTTCCGCATATGCTTGTAATAAAAAATGGAAAGTATACTGAGCATTAGAAGATGTGACAGACATGGATGGCTGAGTTTGCTACGGTATTTTGTGATCATATATTTATAAAACATTTTCTGCATATGTTTGTAATAAAAAATGAAAGCATACTGAGCATTGGGAGGTGATGTGATAGACTGGGGTTTATGAGTTTGCTAAGGTACAGACTTGTGAATGGGAGGTTTGGGATTTATTTCTGCCAGAACTGTCTTTTTGACTGACATGTTTCCCAGATTTTCTTCAGTCATCATCAATGACAAATGCCAAGAAGGTGCCTTAAACTTAAATGCTTCCAATAAATAAATACTTTTTCCAATTTTATCTCATGTAATTCCTTATTAGTAAAAATGGGTGCTAAACACTATTAAAAATAAATAAATAAAAGAATGCATGAATAACTAAGACAGTTTAAATTATTATATTTGGTACGATTTTTAATCTTGGAACTTCATTAAATTTTCTGGACTTGTTTTGAGTGCTATTGCATTCATCCTTAGCTATTTTATTCAGCTCAATTGCATATTTACAGTACTTTAATCTTTGAGTAGTACTTATAAAAAGATTTTTTATCTTTATAGTGAAAATGTAATGTTTTAATAAACTCTATAAATTAATATGCAGCTGTATTTTGACCACTCATAGCAGAATTTACTTGATTAACACTGCCTCTTAATTGAAATGAAACAGTTCCTATATAATTATCTAGTCCTAATTAGCCTTAACTTGCCTTTTTCTAAGTAATATTATCATATATCTTATAGATTTAAATGAGTTATATATATAATTAATTTCAATATTTTATAGTAAATTTCTATATCACATTTGGATTGGAGCAGCAGGGCAAAAGACAAGAGTTAACACCAGGCATAAAAATATAGTACATATCCCCTTGGTGGACCCCTGAAGAGTTAACTAGCCACCTCTACAATTAAACTCAGAATAATGAAACAGTTGTGAAGGCCTTGGATAAAGCCAGACCTGTTTTATCAGTATCTGAGCAAGCTCCCATTGCATCAGATGTAAAAGTGAAGAAAGACATTTTTAATGGTTCACAAATTTGCAAGCCTATACAGGACCTCTATTTTGAGAAGACAAAGAATTTCTTGGAGCTTGTAGCATGGAATTTGATGAAAGAGATCATGAAAAAGTTTCTTGGTAATGTGAAGTATCATTTCTGATGACCATGCTGGAAAACATGAAAGCATTCAGGTGTATTTGAGTCTCTTCATTCTCACTTGATCACTTCAGGAAAATCTGGGGCATAAGTGAACAGCAGGGGAGCTTCCATCAGATATAAAAGAGGCCAAAAGATGCTGTACCAATGATGGCCATTTACTTCTAGTGTTTAAAAAGATGATCAGTAAAGTTGAATTTAGATGCAGGGCAGCCAATTGTTCATTTTGAGGGCAGAGAAGATAGGAGGTTTGATCTTTTTTAAGTGTTTTTTTCTTATTAGCATAGATCAATGTAGACTGTAGATCTGAATTGCCATATTGCTCTATTATTATAGCTTTATCATTAAGACACCAAACTTTCCAGTCAAGAGACTTGAGTTTAAGGTCTTGATGAAGCATAGAATTGTTATACACTTCTCTTTATTCCAAATAAGTATTTGTATTCCACAAAGTCAATAATGCTTTCCCATTTTTATTTACTCTTTCTCTTCATTCTCTTGTTGCAATATTAATTAATGTGCCAATAACACAATGTACTCATTAGTGTTAAATGCTATAAACTGCCAAAATCAATGCTTCTAATTCAGGGAAAACTATGCAAAATAATGAATTCACATTAGGAAGAACACCAGTTAAATTCCTTGTCATAAAATGTTTTTTCAAAACTTTTCCTATTGAAATTAACAGATGTAATTCCAAATGACACATAAACTCTAACAGGAAGAAAAAATATCTTAACTCTTTAGAATATATTCAGTAAGTCAACTTACCTATAAGGAATGTCACTCAAGTTGGACTGGCTGTGGGAATGCGATACTCTTGATATATCTCTCACTCCTGAAACAGCCAATTCATGCACTGATCCTGAAAGACTCCTATCACTACCTCTGCGACGCCCTAATCCACTTGCACTTTGCTGCACCATCTGGAGTCCACTGGGATTAGAGGCACTACTAGTGGATGTTTTCTTTTTTGCTGGACCACCAAAACCAAAAAATCTGAACATGAAAAAAATCTATTAAGAATTATGACTTTAAATCAGATTACCCTAAATAAACTCTGAATGGCATGGAATAACAGTCGTTGTTGCAACAGATGAAACAGGTCTTAACAGTTTTAATATTTCTTGGCTTTGAAGTGCACTTAAAACATCTAAGGCAAGTAAGTACTTAATATTTTAAATAAATATTGAAATAAAGTTGAGACTTCTACAATATTTATACACTTTATAAATTTATTAATGACTACATTGTTTACATGCGATGTATGTCTAGTAACTTCTTTTGTGAGGTTTACTCAAGTTTATAATATAGCAATGTACCAGATGCTGGTAAAATGAAAACTTCACAGGTGGCAATGTTTTGCTTACTCTTTCTGCATTTTCTTTTAATGTTATTTTTGTTTTAATAATTTTTATTAGTTTGTTTATTCAAAAAGTATGCGCGTGTGTATGTGTGTAATATTTTAAAATTTTTTGAAAACTTCTTTTTAAAAAATATATGGAACTAACACAGTGAAGCTAGTAATATGATTAAAATCATTTGAGATATGTCATCCTAAACACTTTTATTGCTCCAATTACTTGTAAAGTATGGTACCGATTTTGAAGACATTTGTCTTCATCTTGGCCCCAGGACGACTAGCTGGAGACTCCAACAGCTATGTGGAAATGAAGTTCTGCCCTGATAGTATTTTGATGAATTTAAAGTTGGTGTTTTCTTCCCTCGGAATATCGTAGTTCATTAACCGATCTCTGTATTTATAGATGTAAATTTTTTCCCATATATCCATTTCTATAGGCCCTTGTGCTGCTTTTAGTTATTCCACCTTTTTTTATAATATCATGATATTCGGTCAAAAATGATAAACCATTGCCAACTTATCCGACTGCTTATATTTTACATTTCTAAAATGTTCTTTTAGATCTGTGCTTGTATTTCTCTTTGTTTTCTCAATATAAATCTTTCCACACTCTGCACAAGTTATTTTGTAAATGCCTGCTTTTTTCTCCTGTGAGGTCCTTTTAACCATGTTGTCCTTCAAAATATTTTTCAAATTAAATGTATTGACAGGTGCCAGTTTTATATTTAAATCTTTAAAAACACTTTGGAATTTTTTCATTGCCAATGAATGGTATGTACATTTTTTAAAAATCCGTTTTTCCTTATCTGATGACAAGGTGGTGGTATCTTTAATAAGTTTTTTCCTTTGAAACCTTGTTATCTTTTTTTCATATGAAACTTGTATTAAAACCCTTTAAAATTGCAATATCTTCTATCGAAGTTTGGTGCGAAAAAAGGTAAAAAGGTTTCAAAGGAAAAAACTTGTTAAAGATACCATCACCTTATTGTCAGATAAGGAAAAAGTGATTTTTAAAAAATTTACATACCATCTAAGGGCAATGAAAAATTTCCATAATGTTTTTAAAGATTTTAATATGAAACTGGCACCTATCAATAGATTTAATAAGAAAAATATTTTGAAGGACAACATGATTGAAAGGACCTCACAGGAGAAAAAAGCAGGCATTTACAGAATAACTTGTGCTGAGTGTGGAAAGATTTATATTGAGAAAACAAAGAGAAATACAAGCACACATTTAGAAGAACATTTTAGGAACATAAAATATTAGCAGACAGATAAGTTGGCTTATCATTTTTGGACTGAATATCATGATATCATAAAAAAGGTGGAATAACTAAAAGCAGCACAAGGGCCTATAGAACTGGATCTATGGGAAAAAATTTACATCTATAAATACAGAGATCGGTTAATGAACTGCGATATTCCGAGGGAAGAAAACACCAACTTTAAGTTCATCAAAATATCACCAGGGCAGAACTTCACTTCTGCATAGCTGTTGGAGTCTCCAACCAGTCATTCTCAGTCCGAGGATGAAGACGAATGTCACTGAAAACAGTATCATACTTTACAACAAGTAAGTGGAGCAATAAGAGTGTTCAGGATGACATATCTCAAATGATTTTAATCATATATATGTATATATTTATTACAGACAGTAAAATTGTAATCTCCATTACACGATATAGTCAAAGTACTTGTCCTTCTCTCTCAGACAGGTCTGTATCCTTCAAATAGGTTGCAGAAACATGAAGTTCATTTCAGTTAACACTGAATATTGACTTATAAATATTTTATTTTAGTGCTTCCAGATCATGTGAATTGTTTCCGTATGCTTTATTTTAAGATTATTCCTCAAATAATAATATTAATTAGAATTAAGGTCTGGGGATCTTGGAGGCCACAAATCAGAACTAATTATTCTGTTTTTGAATACTTCACTTAAAGTGCATGTTGAATTTTCAGACATATATAAAGTTGCACCATATTACATAAAAAAAGGATCTGGAATTGTTCTGCTTTTACCACATTTTCAAGAAATGAGTGTTATGTTTAATTTTAAAATATCTTGAGAATTAAGAGATCTTTAAAACATAAAAGCCGCAAGAATGGTTTACACTTAATGCAACCAGATTCCAATTTACTGATCATATAGAGGAACTTTAAAACCAACCTTGGGATTCACATTAATCTAGTTATCTATTGTTTTGAGCAGTAACATAACCCCTATATAAGCCAAGCCTCATCACTAAATGTCAGTTTCAGTTTCAGGTCAATTTCATCATAAATTCATCTGGTAAACCAATTATAAAATTTTAACTTTTTCCATAACCCAAAGATTTTATCTGTTGCACCACACACCATAAATGTAAGTACATGCATATATGCATAGTACCAAAGGTTTGAAGCTGTAAGACACAAGAACTGCAGCAGCTGGATCAAGGCCAGTACTTTCTCAGCTGCTGTGGTTGGTCTGTAATCTGTAGGGATTAATGAAATTAATTAATAATGGCACAAATGAGCTTGGAGTCCTTGGTGCCTTAAAGTTATCTGGCATTCACCTTCTCACAGTAAGGAGAAACTTAAAAAAAAAATTAGTAGTTGCAAATGTTACCACTAGAGCATGGAAGTGATCACTGCAGTTGTGAGAGCAGGTTAAAATAATAACAGAATTCTTGGAATAATCTTTGAATTTGGCTCACTTATTATTTTATATATGGTTAATGACTGAAAGACCAAAAAAAATTACATTGACTTGTGCCTGAAAGTGAAGACAAAATTGATAGCAGCCATTATGAAGTATGGTTGGTTTGGTCACATCCTCAAAAGAAATTACAACATTATGTAAAGGGGTCTTAGTGGAATCCACATACAAAAATATCAAGGAAACTCAGCATTACATAGAGAAGAATGGTAATGAAAAAGAAGGAAAGGAAGGAAGAAAGAAAAGAAGGAAGAAGAATGAATGAATGAAAGGGAAGAGGCCTGGGAAGATTTTTTTTTAATAGTGTTTAACGTCTGTTTTTACTGCTAAGAATTATAATTGAAATTTATTGAATGTGCTAAAAATAATACAAACTACAAGGGGTCTCCACCTATCTGACCCAGGCCATTTTAGGTGTACCTCCTTGCGATTACAAAAATTTTAATACACTGATGATTTTATGCTAATCCTTTATCTAAATTAAATAAAATATAAAATTTCATCTAGATTTCACCAGACCCCAGTCCCCAGTTCATCAGCAGTAGCATACTGGAATTCCAGGGGACTAAAATAAAATATTTCAATTACTGTATCTATACCATTATTTTATCATCTAGCTAAAGCCTCAATAAACTATTAATTCTTTTTTATTTCTCAAATGCCAACTGTAATGCTACATGTATTCACTTTCTAGAGCAATTTCCAGTATCCCAAGTTCAATAATTAATACATTTAATATAATTTCAATCTCAGACCAATGACTGGAAACAATTATAAAGCAAAGTCCAAAATCTTCCTTATTAGAGCTAGAAGGAGGTTAATCATTATTTTATGTATTGTCTTAAACAAAATATTTAGTTGATGTATTTCACCACTTGGCTAAAGATGGTTTGACTATACATTTTTTATACTTAAGACTATTTTTCAATTCCATCCCCTTGAAAATCTTGACTTTGCACCGCCTGGATATCACAGCCTATATACCACTACAATACTACTCTGCAGCTGTTTCACAGCCATCTTCTAATTTAGCCATGATTTCCAAATCATCATTAAATATAAGCTGTAGGATGAATGAGGAAGGACAGTTCATTGAATTTAGTAATTTCTTCTCAGGCACAATGACTTGAGTGGCTTTCTGTTGTCAAGAAGAAGAAGAGGAGGAGAATAATAACAATGATGATGATGATGATGATACTGATGGGGAAGAGGAGGAGGAGGAGAAGAAGAATAATAACAACAACAATGATGACGATGAAGAGGAGCAGAAGAAGGAGCAGCAGGAGGAGGAGGAGGAACTTTTGTTTTATTCTTATGAGAATGGATGTGATTCTTCAACTTCTGAAGACTTTGATATATGCTTCAGGGTTAACTATTTCACTAAAGGGCAATATATAAAAAAAACTCTTCAGAGTCCCAGAGGAACATGACCAAGACTCTACTGGCTGAGGATACCATCTTGAACTTTTTTTGTATTGGATAAATTTTGTGATGTCTGTCATTCCATGGATTGTCTTTTGATCTCAGGGCTCATTAGCCATTACAAGGCAAGAAATCATTAGGTAGGTTTCAAGAAGTCATTTAGCATTAACTTTGTATACTCTAACTGGGAAATAATATTGACACTGATATCAAGCTGAACAGTGAGTTATTTAGTTATTATTTGCCAATCATCCCACATAAGAATGTCTGATGTTCCTCAGCTGATTGACTGCATTGTGTAGTCACCCAAAGCATGAATGACCACTGATACTGCCTCAACTTTATTTTAATGATAAGTCGTTTTTCAATTACTAACAGTGTTTTACTCATTGCTATTTCTCAATAAACTTTTTAAAGGCCTCTGAACTTTAGAGATGGTCTCTTTTTTCATATGACACCTTTTTGTTTATAATGCACATCATTAAAAGCCCCATTTTGAAAGCTTACTGCATTACTGCCAGCTACCAGAAGAAATTGAAACTATAGGTATGTGATTGTCGGCATATTTTCAAAGAAGTTACACATAAATTGTTGTATTTTTCCATGAAAAAGTGACCAGAAAAAAGTGTTGCATTACTTATTGAATGTCCTTCATAATATATTCGGCAATTTATTTAAAAATATAATGTATAATATATTATAAATGAGTACTGCTAATTAATGAGCTGTTTTTACAAGATTGAAAGGCGGGCTCACAAATTTAAAGTATACAATGTTTATGATAATTATAGGAAGGTGTTGTTGATTGTTGATTTAATTATTTATGGATGCTCTTTAACATCTCAGGTCATTAGCATCCCAATTCAGGGGGTGAAACGGCAGACAAATTTTGCTCAGAGGCATAGGAAGGTGTCAAATGGAACAATGTTAATTGGCATAGTAAAATATAAGTTATATAAAACTAGAAGATAACAGCATTTGTCATATACCATTCAGTTATAACTATTAATGCTGCACAATGCATGAAAGGTAAACAGACTAATATAAATATAAACAATGTATACAGTTTTTTTCACACTAACTCCATTAACTTACATTGTGAACAGAGTTTGTCAACAGGCTGAAGATGGGAGGGATCGCTCCCGAAACATATGTTCCAAATTTATGTAAGTAAATGGAGTTAGTGTGAAAAAAACTGTATACATTGTTTATATATATACCACTCCATTGTCAACAGCTTTGTAAGTACACTTATTTGAGACTAATATAAATCATTATGAAGAATGTTAAAATAATAAGACAAATTAAGTAGGCTTATAGATAAAATTATAATAATAATATGCTTTATTGTGCTTATCTAGCTCTGAGATATCGTAATGTTTTTTATAAAAAATTACTGTGATATCTTTTTCAATTCAATTCTATTTCCCATTCTTATTAAAAATATTGCATGTAGTGTGTATGAATATGTAATAAACTGTATTAAGGAATAAATATTGTAATTAGCTCTAGACAATGTCAGAACTTGTATGACCAAGTCTTTTTCAGCAAATAAATTTTTTTTTTATTTATTTATTGATTTTATATTGATATTATTAATTGTTTTGCTGAAATGAGAATTTGCAAATAAAATGAAAAGTGTTTAAGCTTCATTGACTATCATTACTTATGCAGCCTTCTGCTAATAGCCATCAATCACTGTTTTCAATATAACTTATTAGCAAAGTTATTTTCCTTTAATGTTTAGGTGTTTGCATTTTTCTTTATTTAATGCTAAAATTATTATAGCTTATATGCCTTGACCTTCCAAATCATATAGACTACAAGCCACCTAATATAATTATCAAACAATATGAGAGCAAAATCAAAATTAATTCATACAATTTTTTCCTCTTCTTCTTCTCCATCTTGAGAGAGGATTTTGTCTTTGGTAATTAAGCAGGCATTAATGCCACTCTCATTTAGATTTGTAACAAGCCCATCATCTTTGACAAATATTTGTTGTATTTAAGAAACTAATTTTCACAACTCTTGTAATTTAATAGCTTAAAAAACAATTTAACCTAAAAGTAAAAGCATTAAAAATGTTCTTCTTGTAACTGAATATTTTAAGATTGTTATTTATAATTTCCTAATCACCAGTCATTTACTTTTCATGTATTCATACCTATTATGCAGTTACTAACAGTAGTGCCTGCATAAAGTTTCAAATCAATATTTAATATTTCACTAGAATAATGCAAAAAATACTGTTCATTCCAATTTTATCTGTTCAATTTTTCCTATACAAATACCAATAACCACTGTTTCTATTTTGTACTGAAATGCACTTTCCCCATTATTACTATAAAATATACATTTGTGAGTTTGTTTTTACCCTTATATTTTGTGAAAATAGCTCAAATAATATGTCATATGATAAGGCCATTTTTTCTAACTCTTTTATGATAGCAACTTGTGTACCGTTTCTTCTGGAGAGGCTGAACCCCAGCAGCTAGAAGACTCTTATAATGCTCTGACCGAATGAAGCGTGGGTAGCAGTCTTTCTTGAGAAGTAGAGTATACACATGTTCAGCTGCAGAATCAAATGTGAATCTTGATGGTGTGCGCAGTTCTTGGTGCACTCGCTCCATTGTCTTTCCATCAATGTTGATCTCACATGGAGCACCAGGTGCCAAAAATTCACTGGAATTGAATTCATACAGAAGCATTATTATGTCTCTGATAAAACACTAAGAGTATGTTTTTTTAATTGCTGGTATATTTTGTTCAGTATGTACTATAAAGTTTGTATAAGTCTAACATTATCATTAAAACAGGTGTGGTAAGTGCCAGAACAATAGAAATTGTTATTAGAATGGACTTCCTTATTTCATATGCTCTTGTATACAGGAAGAGCTTCCATTCCCTTGTAAGTGTTCATCATATGTAATAGCAGTATGGTTAAAATGATATGAACTCTGAACTGTATACTCTGAAACATGTATACTCTGTTGAATTCATAAGCTAAACAATATTTTAAAGATATAAGCATTTTACATCAAACTTACCCAAAAATAAATACATTTATATGATGAGACAGATCAGGAAAAAATGGATAACAAAACAGTGAAGCAAATTTATTATGCAAGCATATATTCAAACATTAGACATGCAATATCTTTTTACTATAATATTTTACTAATTCTGCAGCATTTAGAAAAAACTGAGTAACTGCACTTTTGATTAAAACAAGTTAAACACATACAGCAATCCCTTATGACCAAATCAACATGATGTAAAATGAGTAAGTAATGCAAAAAATACAGGAGTTATCAATATGCGAATTTTTTAGTTTTCTTGTTGCCCACCTTACTATAAATGATCTACATCTTGAAGAAGTGGATACTGGTGCTTGATATAAGTTTTCAAAACTCCAATTAGTTGCATTTTAACATATAATATACATATACAGAATGAATACTATAAGTTACAATTTTTATGCTTCTTTATTAATTTTCAAATACATTACTGAATTATAATCTCAATAATGAAGACTATAAAACAACTTTATGCCAAAAAGAAATTGGGAAAAACCATGTAAGTGTTTGTGCTCTAATGATACAGATCATTGCACTTCAATTATGTCCCATGAAAGAAGGTATCAAGATTTTCCCTGAATTCTATTTTTATTTTACAGATAACTTTGGTTTTATGTCTCCTGTAAAATTTCACTTCACATACTTACCCATTTTTTTCTAAATACTGTACAGTTGTAAGGAATGTTAAAAAAAACCATTAAAATTGTAATAGAAAGCAATAAATACAGTATATAAAAATACATATTTGTAAAAATTTAAATGTTTTGACTGTTCCATGCTTACATATCTATGGTTCAACATTTGACACTATTTAATATATCTAAGGTATTTAATATTGAATTGTGATATGCATACCTATAACTTAAGAAATAGCAAAGATTACTTTCAGTCAACATTAAGAGGAACATTAGTAAATGTTCATTAGAAAAAAGAGACAAGGAATTACTTAATAAACTAATAAAACTTTAAGTGTAACAAAACATACACTGAAAGACATAAACATATTTTATAGAAAATTATTTTTATAGAATAAAAGAAGAATTAAATATATAACCAAAGAACTATGTAAAACACTTTCAGCAATAATGAATGTATAAGTATAGTAAAATAATTCACATATTCTTCAACTATTTGCATAAATGATGAAGAAAATGGGGAAATGAAATGAAAATAAAACTATATTTTTCATGTTTTAGAATGTATGATGATTTAAAAAAAAAGTAACTTCTGGCAGAATTATTAAGTGCAAAGTAATAGGTATAATATACTTACTCAAATATTTCTTTCACTTTATGCTGAATCTGAGACTGTGCACTTCTTCTTAAGTCATTGACTGCCATCCAAAAACGTATATTTTCATGACTGTATTCTTTGCGTAAGTAGTTGGTGAATTCTTGCAGACCTTAAAAATGAACATACTCACTATTGACACTTTACAATTTGTTAAATATTTCTTAATTTAAATGTGCAAGGATTATGTTACCTGTAGGATCTGACACCAACTCCTCCATGGAAAGAGCCCAACGTTTCACCCTTTTCTCTGTTGGTACTTCAACTCTGAAAAAAGAAATATCTAATAAAAGTGAACAGAAAAAGTGCTATTTTAAAAATGTTTTACTAAATATAATAAATTAACCACCTTTTTTATTTGATTCAATACACAGTGGAGTCCCAGATGCTCATTACTTGATAACTGAACACCTGCCAGTATTTTTCATTATTATTTCATTTTTCATTAGTATAAAATCAAAATTAAGGCTAACAGTATGTTTTCATTCATTTCTGAGGGTCTAACTAATGTGTGTGGTTATGGGTGATGTTTGGGGCAGAAGGACTTGCATAGCAAGCACTATTGTTTGTGACTGTTGGACTCTCCTAGAGATTCTTGAAGATAGCAAATTATTCTTCTGCCCTACCTATCCCTTCGGCAATGAAAAAAGAGTGCAAAATTGAAAAGGTATTTCTTCTATTTTATACTGAAGATTGATTTGAAAATGGAAAATGTCATGTTGCAGGATAGTTTTATACAAGTGTGTGTTGTAAGTGTATTGAAAATGTTGAGTCCAAAATAAAGAAAACAAAATACTGTGCCAATGGAGTTGAAATTAGTAGAATTGAAGTAACGAGATCAAGAGGAGCAGATAAATAAAATTGCAATGGATTTAGGTGTCGGGATAATGATAGGAGGCTGGAAAAGATTAATCATTTCATCTAAAAGTAAATTATAAAATTGATTTCATCCTAGGTCATTTTTTAAGTTCTGAATGTATTAAAGCTTCTGATAGATTAATTTGCAAAACAACTCAATATTACACGCTATGAATAATCCATCATGATGCTCATTAAACTTACCACTCTTACATTCTACATTAAGACGGGTTTGTGATACTCTACTGAATTTGGCATTTTGTAGGTCAATTCATGCAGTTAACTGCAAGATATAAAACAAGCAATAACATTAACACTGCTATTTTAACTGTATATCAAGGATAACTATAAGCCCAATTAGTCAATTGGCTTATGTAGTAATTTTGTAAGTATTTATAGATTAACAAGAAATTAATTTTGACAATGTGAATAATACTATTTTCTTCTAGAAATGCAGAGAAATCTGATTATACAATGATTTAACTGGAACATATAAATAAAATGTTTTGAAATAATTATTTTTAATTCCTGATGTTCAAGAAAACACTGGTTTAGCAAATAAAAAATTATTCTCAATAGCAAGATCTTCATAACTCTATTATAAACCCATAAACTTGCAACAAGACCCATTATTATAGAAGTAATGTTTATTTATATTTGCATTAATTGCAACAATTAATATATATTTGCACATATATATTAATTGTTTGTTCATTGATGCACAATGAACAAACCTAGTCTTCACAGCTCAAAGAGAAGGCAGCAACTGACACAGTATAAGACAGCTGATAAATATAGCCTTGAGCGGGTCATTTACCGTGTCAGTTGCTGCCTTCTCTTCGAACTGTTTGAAAATTTTAGTGTTCCTTGATATTTATTTGAGATAATAATAGTGAAAAATTGCTATTTCAAAGCAAGTGGATAACAAAAATGAACAACAAAGTTCATACCAAAAAACATTTCATTTTACATTATGGCCTTTCAAAATTCTAACAAATGTAATTACATCTATTATATATTACTAGTAATCTACAGAGAAGTTAAATTGGTAATAGTATTTTCATGTTATACTAGTGTTTTTATTCACATATAACTAACAATATAATGTAAAGGTTTGGAATAATAAATGCATATTAGGCTTTTTAAAATAAAAGTATAATACACTAATTTGCTTCTCTAGTGAAATTTTGGCTGTACAATAGCTGTGGAGCTACTTCTTGATGATCCATTAATTTGTATACTAAGCATACTTATTGTACAATTATATAAAGAAAGATTTTCATACATGGGATTATTTAGCTGCCAGAAGGTACAGTCCTCTGTAGTCCATGGGTTGGAGGGTTGGACGCCTGAGATGAAGGGATCATACTCTGCATATGTATCACAGTACTGGATCAAATTGTCTAAGGCTTGTGATACCTTTACACGAGTTCGCACAAGACAGCTTCTTAGGAAATCAACCTACAGAGAGATGTATCTTATGTAAGTCATAAAGTTATTGTGAAAGGGAGGGTTCATCTCTGGATTCTCTATTCTATGTCATAGTAAAACATAGATAACATAGTGTGTTATCATACCTATGACAATCAATATATGTTTAGAGACATATAACCACTATGTTGGATACTTTGAAACCCAGGATGGCTCTTATTTGGTCCTTTGATTACAGTGGTTCCTAATTAACAAATTATATATATATATATATATATATATATATATAATATACATATAATATTAAAGAAAAATAAAAATAAAGTAACACTATTAGCAATGTAACAAATTAACAGTAATAATAAAAGCTTTTAAAAGGATAAAACACTAAGATAAAGTCACATTTGAAATCGCTATATTTTGAACTCGTTGAGTTCTTCTATGGCACGAAGACAAGACAAGACTTGCCTTCTTGTCATATATATACTGTTCCCAGAATAATAAAAACTTCTAAAAAGCATAAAACATAAAAAGCGCTTAGAATGCAACATAAAGAGTTCACATTAAAAGTTCATTATCAACAGTTAAAGAAAAAAGGTCCTTTAAAAAATTCACATATAACCCAACAGTGATGTATAAATTTCAAAAAATATTTAAAGATGTTAATATAAAATTGGCTCCCACTAATAGATTTAGTTTAAACAACGTTTTGAAAGACAATACTACAGATAATAACCCACAGGAGAAAAAAGCAGGAATTTACAAGATTTCATGTGCTGAATGTGATAGATCTACGTAGGAAAACCAAGAGGAATGTGGGGATATGTCTTAAAGAACATATGAGAAATTTAAAATACAAACAAATAGAAAAATCAGCAGTGGTATATCACTTTTGGACCGAAAATCATGATATAAAGAAAAAAGTTGAATTATTGAGAGCTGTACAGGGATCAGTAGAATTGGATATTTGGGAAAAGATTTACAGCTACAAACATAAGTATCATTTGATGAATTTTGACATTCCGAAAGAAGAAAATATAAATTTTAAATTCATAAAAATTTCACCAGAGCAGAACATTG
Organism: Metallyticus violacea; assembly: GCA_030762175.1. NCBI lineage: Eukaryota > Metazoa > Arthropoda > Insecta > Mantodea > Metallyticidae > Metallyticus > Metallyticus violacea. The sequence goes on from CM060838.1 coordinate 2,140,660, forward strand.
CTTCTGATACTATGCAACAACAACCTTTCACACCAGTCGCCCACGGCCGAAGATGGAGATAACATATCTTTGAAATCGGTTTCGTATATTTTTAAGGTTAGTGAAGCATGAAGAGTGTTAAGATGACAGATTCAATTATTATGCACCTTAACAAGTTAAATTGCATATTAGATGGAAAGACAAATTAATCAATAACATGCATGATATAATTTCCAGATTTCAAATGAAACTTGAGCTTTGGAAACAACAGATTCAGGCTTACAACTTCACTCACTTTCCTACCTTATCCACATAACTACCATGTCAATACACATGTCCCATTTAGAATTTGCAACTCAAATTCAATGAGATTTGAAGACTTCAGAAGACACTAAACATTCTCTTATACCTTTTATATAGATATCCAATCATTACCAGAATATTTGCTGGTGAAAAGTTGTGAATTTCACTGTGATTTACAATCAACAGAAAATTTTCTACAAGTTCTGCTAATATAATTTTACAACCAATATTTGGACCCAGCCTTATAAAAACAAGCATTTCTGAGTTCTATATTGGGAAAAATTTACTTGGGTGGACAGCTTTTTAGCAGAATGAAGCAAACAATCACAACAGTAACCCAGAAGCACTAATGTTCATCTGGAAAGCTATGTTTTCATTGTAACATTGTCAGACAAAATAAAGTTTATGCAATTGCTACTGTCAACCAATTTAAATAATCCAATGGTGCATATTAATGTTTTTTATAATTTTATGTCCCTATTATATATAATAAAGAAAAAAATAAAAAGTATATAAACATTAGAAAAATGGATGCATGACATCTTATTCAGACTCAAGAAGTTTTGGTCTGCAACCTGGGAGGTATTCTTTTTAACCCAGTACCCAAAAGGGTTAGTCTGTGCTCTAGGTTATATTAGCAGGAGACAGAAGATGTTAATATTATATTGCATCATAGATATGTTTTTTTTAATTTACATTATTTACGTTTTTAGTATCCCATCTGGAACAATAATTGGTAATGATGATGTCAAAGGCTCATTTTATTCTTTAAAGTTTCAACTAACAAAACCTGGGCTCAAAAAAGTTTTCCTATCTGATTAGCTCTGCTAAAAAGTTGTAAGTATGCAACTTGCAATGTAATTTCTGCAATTTATGTATAATCAAAATGATGTGCATTTATGGATATGATCTAAAGCTTACCTCATGCTTAATGTTTTCAGGAGCTCTCTTCTTCCCATGGCATCCCCCCCGACTTCTTATTGGGACTGGAACTCGTTCTAGGAGGCTGAGGTACCCTGGAGGAGGCCTATATACCCGCCAGTATGCACGCTCCTGACTGTCACTAACAATCTTTTCTCCCTTCTTACGCTCCTTGGCTAAACGTACCTTAGAAGAGAAAAGATATCTTATTTATTTTCTCATTACAGAAGAATATCATTCTTCAACTCTAGCAAAATTTGTTACTCATGATAAAAATTATTATTTGTAACAAAGAAGAACCAAATTCCAAAATGTATTCATTGGGGGTTTCGTATCTGTAATTTTTAAAAACATCAAAAACTTGCTTTGGTAAATATTGAAATCTGTAACCTACAGCCTATAGTATATATTTAAAAGTAATTTCTATATAGTTTAAGTTGTTTTATATTTTGCTTTCATATATAGGGATTTTTACAGAGATATTATATAAATAGCTTTTCAACTCCTCCAAAGAGTAATATTTGTGCAGCAATCTACAAAAAAATATTATGTTTTAATATGCATTCTGGAACTGAGAGTGAAATACTTTTGAGTAACAACAAGCAATGAAATCAACACGAGTTACAAAACTTTTGAAACTTTGATAGAAAAAAATTTAATATGATACAACTATATGCTTTGATAATGGTGTTGATAATTATAATACTTATTTTAAAATATATGTTTACATGCATTCTTTCTGAAGATGAAGGACATCATTGTCATGTCTATAGAATTTCATAAGCTACATGTGTCCCCCAGGTGATCTAAATAAGAATAATAATATTATTGTCATGTAAACATCTTTATTGATTAAAAGTGTTTACAAAACAATAAATGATCTGCAATGACAAGAATGCTACAATAAATGGAGACTATCTTGAAAATTGTACTAAATTAAACAGTAAAACAATAGCAGGATTATATTAAGAAGCAAGAAGGAAGATGACGTAAATCAATTTCTGGTGCCATTGGGCAGTAAAACATAAACAAACACATGCTTTCTGAACTAGCACTCTATCAGCAATTAATACGATACAAATATATATACTTTGCAGTAACTATTTGCTTTTCTGATTGGTTAAAATGAAAACCTTCTGATGCATTCTTTGTATGATCATACCTGTTCTTCTGCTTGCATGGTTATAAAATCCCACTTATTCTGCAGATTTTTCTTCAAACTGCTAAGCGATTCCTGAAACATAACAAACTCTCAAAATAATATTTTTAAAATATTTTAAGATCTAATGCAGAGAGATTAACTTGAGGTATTTCATAGTCCCTACCAGCTCGTATTCCTCTAAACCATGGCGCTGCTTATTTCTCAGAGTTCGTTTCACCAAATAGATAGCATACTCTACATTGTCTGGGCTGCGATTTTGCCAGGGCCAATAATACGGAGTCTGAAATGGTAAAAAATAGCATTATTATTAAATATGTTAAAAATAATAACTATGTTTAAAGGATATAAATTACAACTATTGCATAGTAAATAATAGCATTCTCTAGTAGTGATCAAATACACTTTTTTAAACATTTATTGCTTTATTATGTACCATCTTTGCAAGAATTCATTAGTTGCTGTGCATTAAATCCCTGTTTCTCTTCCTTCTTCCATATGTTAATAACCTACTCCCTGTGTTCTTTCTTTTACTGGCCTAGACTGGTATGAAACCATCATCACAGCCCTGCTCTGGGATTACTGAGAGTCTTATTTTGATTTAAAGTAAAACACTAAAAATCATGTTGTCACATTAAAACTCTCTTTAAGTTTCACAAACACACTTATAAAAGTAATTTTGGTACATGTTTCATGAGGTATATTCCTCACATTGTCAACCAAAACGACGACTCAGTTACATGTACCAAAATTACTTTTATAAGTGTGTTTGTGAAACTTAAAGAGAGTTTTAATGTGACGACATGATTTTTAGTGTTTTACTTTAAATCAAAATAAGATTAACAAAAGTTTCACTGTGTGGATTCCCAAATTCCGTAAACATATTACTGAGAGTATTTCTCAAATGACATAAACCCAAGGAGTGAACATGTTTTTCTGTTAACATTTCCAAATTGTTACGATCATTATGCCTTCGCACCTTACCCACTGATCAAGGCATTTCTGTAAGTTATGTAACAGGCATTCTAACTGTCTTAAATTTTAAGGGATTTGCCATTACACATGAAATCATTTACAGCTCTCTACACAGTTTTTTTTTTTTTTTTTTGAATAGTGTTTAACGCCCGTTTTTACTACTGAGGCACCACAGGCGGTGGACACTGATGATACATGAAATGAAATGATATATTGGGAAAGGATTTTTTTTTTTTTTTTAAGGAAGGAAGCGTTCCAGGCCTAAGTTTTAGGTACCTACCCTGCATTTGCCAGTTATGAAGACTGAGGAAAACCTGGAAAAAACCCCAGTCAGGGAGGACGGTCCTGGCGGGATTCGAACCGCAGACCTCCCGCTCACGAGTCCATGCCTTAACGACCTCGGCCACCCGTGGCGGTGTCCTCTCCACAGTAAAGGTATGTTGCAATAGAAAGGATTTCACTTTCTTTATAAAAATAAATTTGTTTATTTTGTTTCTTTAATAATTTTTGGTAATTTATCACAGAGTTTGCCACTTATATTTATTACATTATGTTTTTATCACATAACTAGAATTTTTTCTCTGCTTTATATGCAATTTTTATTCCATTTAATTTTACTTCTGGTTTTGCTGGAGTTATATTCTGGTAGCTATAAATCAATTTTCTTGAAACAGAATCCTATATCATTGTGGCAATAACTACATGTAAAAACTATCCTGCTTGTGATGGAAAGAGTGGGGAGCATCCCTCACAGTCAATGGGATTCAAAACACTGTACTGCATGTTGGAAAGTTTTTATGTAAAAGCCCTATATTATAGCACACAAGCTTTATCTGCACCAGTTAGGCTTTAATTTTGCCGTAATGTAAATGAATTTGTAATTGATATACATTTTATTTGCAGGAAAAATCACTGTTAAGATCCTTTCTATTTTTAATTATTTATTTAATGTCATTTATGACATGTTTTACCTGAAATCTATAAAGGGAACTATCATCCTTGACCACCAAATTCTTAGAATCACTGACAGGAAAGAAGTATCCATACTGGCAAAGTTGATTGGCTAAATGGACTGCTTCAACTGCAATACAAAAGCAATAAGAAGTGAAAAAAGTTCTTGTAGACAAGAAGATTTCTGACCATTGGGATATAAATTTGAAGATATTTTTAATTTTGTTTCATAAAAATAAACTTCATTTTCTAAAATGTATTTAAATTTATGACAACACAGTTACCTTACCTGATTCTTCAATGTTGAGGCGTTCCATCAACCACTCAATGAGATCATAGCCTTAGTTGCAAGGCAAAAAATGAAGGAGAAAAATAAAGGAAGTCTTAATTACATATCATAGAAAAGAAATAATCTATAATAAAGATTGTAATGCTCAGAAATACCATACTAGAAACCAATGATATCACATGCATTTCAACAGAGTGGCTACTAAAAGTAAGCCAAGAATTAATGATACTGTAAGATGCAACTACATATTTATATGAGCATAGTTACTAGAATTATATACCATTGTAAATTATTATATTCATGATATTGATGAAGTTATTTCTGTTTGTTTGTTTTTTTTTATGGTGTTTAATGCCCGTTTTTACTACTATGGCACCACAGGCGGTGAACACTGGTGATACATGCAATGAAATGGTAAATTGGCAAAGGATTTTTTTTTAAAGGAAGGAAATGTTCCAGGCCTAAGTTTAGGGTACCTCTCTGGCATTTGCCAGTTATGAGGACTGAGGAAAACCTGGAAAAAACCTCAGTCAGGGAGGACTGTCCTGGCAGGATTCGAACCCCAGACCTCCTGCTCACAAGTCCGCACCTTAACAACCTCGGCCACCCGTGGTGGTGTCATTTCTGTTAATACGATGTTTTTTGTACACAGATGACACCACTAACTTATCACGGGTACAGAACAGAAGTTGTGAAAATCTAAAAATTTGAATTTTTTTGATAATAATATGTCTGCATACAACAAGCAGTCTTTTTATTTTTTCAGAGGTGAAGTAAATTAAGTCTAAAATGCTCTCTTTTCCTCACACACTGTACAGCTGCTACAAGTTTTCTGCTTTTTTCAGAGCAGGAGTAAAGTAAGTCCATGCAGTTTCTTTCTGTTGATGATTACTTTTTTAAACAGTGTTTGAAGTGATATTGAGTGTTCTGATCATTCAGAATTCATCATTAGAACATTAACAAAATGAAAGTAAAATACAAATACAATGTAGATAGCTGTTCAAGCTAAAATTAAGCATAGTGAAAAATTTTACATTATGAAAATAAAGCTACGCCCATTTTGTTTTATGAATTGATGAAAAATTAATAACAAGATTTAAACATAACTATATTTATGTTAAATATGTATTAAGCCTACACTACATTTGAAAAGGGCATGAAAGTCTGGTTTTACCACATTTCAGGTGAATTTGCTAATGGTAAATCACATGGGGTAAAAGGAGGAAAATGAAGCTGAATGGAGGAGATATATTAGGAAAATGTGTTGGAATTGTAGCATATCTTACATCAGTAAAAAAGAAAATGAAATGTCTGGTAAAATATTCATAAAATTACTATGCCAGTGTAGAATTAAAAGCTTGTCTAAAATTAGTTATGAACAGAAAGAATAATACTTGAAAATATTTTAGGCACTTGATGTTGTTGTTGATTTGGTTTATTTACGGACACTCTTCAACATCTCAGGTCATCAGTGTCCCATTCAATTCATGCGTGAATAGGCCGAAAAATTTTGCTCAGAGGCCTCTTCTATCAGTCTTGAAGTTCTTTTTTGTGCCTTAAAATGTACAACATGGGATCCATGGCTTCACTTGTCTTCTGAAGGAAGCCATACATCAGATTTTTATGCCCAAAAAATCCTGTGATCCTTGCCAAGTTTGAACCCGCGATCTGGATTTAGAAAGAAGGCAAGTATGGTACTACCACTCCACCAGGACCGACTAGGCACTTGATGAAAAGTATTGAGCATATGAAGAAAAGGAAAATGGGTCAAAGGGCCAAAAAGTTGGCGGTTTTTATATTTTCTGAGTGCAAGATATAATTTTGATAGTGTGTAAGAAATATTTTTGGACACTTTTAGATAATCATCTAAAGATGAAATGTATGCAGTCTGTGATGCTAGAGGATGCCTGGAAATAAAATTTATGACTTCTATGTAATTTAGCATAAAGCATTATTTCCATGCCATCAGAGTCACTATTCTAGGCCTAACAAGGAAGCCATTCCAAGTGAATGTGATGCAACATTATGATTTTTGTCGACTCAGTCACTAGAAAACTGATTAAGTAAGGTGGTCCAGTAAATAAATAAATAAACAAACAAATAAATAAAAAGTATCTGAAATTGTGTGCACAATAATTCTTACAAAAGAAACTCTTATAAGGAGACATACATAGCACTTCATATTGCACAATTAATGTTAATTTTTACAAAGATCCTAAGTATTTCAAACACAGTGGTGGATTGATGATGTGATGTGCTATCATTATCTTAGTTGGGAAAAATCAGAGACTAGTGACAGTGACAGTCACTGTGTCTATCACAGCATCATTGGTCCATACTGCATTGATGATCCACATTGAAACAGAATTAACATTACATAAAAGTGTACAAGGAGCAAGTTATTCAGTGTTTCAGGAGGATTTGAACACTTTATATATACTGAACAACGTTGATATCCACAAGCTAGTGTTTCAACTGGAGGTAACTTCACATACTGGTCATTCCAACAACTCTTTACCAGTTCGCTGATTTCTAGACACTCAAATATATCCTTTGCTTTGTGAAAACATTGAAACAGTTCTGCACAATGTAACAGGGGAACGGCGATATTATTATTACTAGGATGATAAACCTCACAGTACATGTCATAAACAATCGTAGAAAACATATATAACAAATAGTTGTATGATAGATAATTGTTGTATACAAAAAAGTGTTACCAAAGTATTTTGGTTACCTTTTTATTTGGCCATCCTGTAGGTTTCTATTTGATAAATCTCAAGATGATGATGATGATGATGTACATTATCATTATTATTATTATTATTATTATTATTATTATTATTATTATTATTATTATTATTATTATTATTATTATTGCAGATCATAGACTCTATACTTGAGTTTCAGTCATTGTCAGAAAGTACAATTACAAAATACATTGATAAATCAAACAATTTAAAACAAGAACCAATTACCTCATAAAATAATGGGTATTTATATTTATGCTATAAACAATTACATTCAACTATATTTTATATAAATATTTACAATTTATTTATCTTATACAAACATTTATCTCTAAAGAAGTTTTTCAATCTGTTCGAAACTTTTTCCTAATTTGATTTTTAATTGATATTGGCAGTTTATTACACAAAATTTTATCAATAACTCTTGGATCTCTTTCAGTAGCTTTTATCTTTATATTTAGATGATAATATTTGTTCTGAGTCTGAGTGCTATAGTTGTGGCAGTCCTTATTTAGGATCTTGTCTTGTTCACTGTTGATGACAAACAGAACTACCTTATACACATATAATGATATTATGGTTAACATTTTAGATTTCTTAAAAATACTTCTACATGATGCTCTCCTTTCTATATATCTCAAATAACTTGTTTGCAGATTAGTAGTCTATTTATATTTACACCACATGTACTTCTGCAAACCTGAATTGCATAACAAAAATATGGATAGATTAAAATATATTACATTATCTGAATTTAAATATTGTGATAATTTCCTTAATAAATACATATGTGCTCACTTTGTTACAAATATAGTTTACATGCGTTTGAAAGTTAATTGATCATCAACAATGACTCCCAAGAAATTTATATGATTAACCTGTTCTATTGCTTTTCCATTAATTATAACATTTTTGTCCAGATTCTCATGCCTATCATTGCTATAGTGAAACATAATTGCTTTAGTTTTTTGCACATTTAGTGTTAAATTATTGCTTAATAAATATTTTCAAATGGTATTTGATTGTTCTGCTATAATTCCTTCTGATCTAGTGAGAGATTTACAAGAAAACAGCAGGGTTGTATCATCAGCATATGATATGGTGCTACATTTGTCAAGATTAAGCAAAACATTTACATATATTAGAAATATGCAATAGCCCTAAGAAACTCAATTTTCAAGTCTTGCTATACAATGCCTGGGGTAACTATCCTAGCTAAATATTACTTTTAATGCATTTAATTTTGTACCATTTAAACCATAGTCTATAATGAAGAAGGAAAATATAATGAAAACTTGTACAAGATACTGAAGTATCAAAATTGAAAAAGGAATATATTATTTTACTGTATAGCCAAGAGCATAAATGCGTTTCATCATTTAATAACATTCATCATGAAAGTTGAGATATCTGGGTTCAGCACCTTACCCATAAAGGCAGAAGGAATTGAGGTTAGGAACATCTTTTGGCTCCGCACCGGGACTCCGGTCTCAGGGTCCTGCATCTCCCGCACCAGCCCCTCCATCTGTAAAAACAAATATGTACAGTCATATAATCAGGATATTTCCATGTTATAATAGCGATATTTGAAGTTGATTCCTCTATGAAACTGGTTAATGATATTAAACAGACAAAAAACTACCATTTTCTCATAAAACAAACACATAACACTATCACAACTTATCAAAAATAGGCTGCTTTTTATAATAACATTATTATTTATAAAACTGTATACCAAACGTATGTATGATATGAACTGCTCAGTTTATCCCAATTACATTTCCTAAGTGTTATTGTATTTTTGAATACATGTGGTTTTTTTCTTGAATTTGCACCACCGAAATTGCAGTTAATATTGTACTTACAATTTTTTATGTTGTTTTCTTGTAAGGCCATTAAAATGTAGTTGGCTAATATATCTGATTTTTCAATCCCCTTATAATTTTTCTAACATCTTCATTCTAATTCTACTGCTTGGTTTAAAAGATCTAACTAAAATAGGAAAATTTAATGCTTTTGTGATTAGAACAATCACAGTATACAATGACACAATTTACAGATTCCAGGTCAGAATGCAAGCACTTCAGTGATTCAAGTTGAAATACATTTGTCACTATATCTTGAGATTTTGTTCTTGCATATGCATACTGTGATTCAAAACACTTCTTAACTAATTTAAAAAATCAATGGAGTGATTGTGTACACAATAAACTTGGAGAAAGTGTCTTCTGTAGCTGCTAAATTATCGAATGCCTTTTCATGAAAAATGAAGTAATTTTGATTACTTCAGCTAAAAGCTGCAATGTCTGCTTCCTTTAAATATTGAACAATATCTGTTCTACCACAGTGAGCCAGAACAATTTAGAACTGTACTTCACAAACCAAAATACATAGTACTCTGATTTTTTCTTAATAATTAGAAACTCTTTTTATAAGTCTTTATTAAAGTCCTACTCGGCATTTTTATCACAAAAACATAAAGTCGAACACTTTATGCTCCCCGCCCGACTAGATCTTGGGCAGGCCAAGCAATACTTAAGTGAAAGACTTATGTAGTCAGCCAGCAGTTAGATCAACTTCTGGGATTCCCAAGCTGAACAGTTACATTTCGATCATAGGACTATTTGTGTAAAATTATAACAAAAAATAATGTATCGCTTTTATATTTTAAAAGTCAATATAAAATCCGAGAGAAATATTGTAAAATACGATATCGAAAAATGAATGATAATTGGTTCACATCATGTCATTTCTAAAATAGGGGGCATTTATGGGACACACGGAACATATCGACATCTCGGTGGAGTCGAACATATACGTGTTTTTCTCGGATTCGTAATAAATAAACAGATAAAATAAAAAAAAATAAAGGGAACGAGACTGTCAAATAGTAATTGTCCCGAAAAATACGGGACAGATGATCCCCTTAAGAATAGAACGATTGCCCATACACGCTATATAAGATGTGCGTGTCAAAGCGGGGTGCAATTTTGAAGTGATATTGGAAAACCGAGAATGTTGTTGAAGTTCAAACGCAATGGACACGTTTGTACAGGACAGAACCGCCGTTCTCCGGATCTAACTCCGTTAGACTTCTACCTATGGGGAACTCTTACGATGTAGAAAACCAGCTACACTGGTAGCACTTCGGGAAGAAATTGAAACGGCATTTGCTGCAATCGCTGAGGACACTTTCGCAAACGTTACTCAATTAGAAGTTCAACGTACTCAGAAGTGCATCGACGCCGATGATGGGCATTTTGAGCAACTGTTGTAACTGTAAAAGTGTAAGTTCATTAGTGCTCGTCATTTTCTGTTTGTGTGAATTCAGTTTTGTTATGTTAACACAGTTTTTTCTTTGCTTGAAGTGTGTATATATTTTTGGCACCCTCTGTACTCACACTAACCCTAACGTTAATCTCGGGTATGTACCGGGAATCGAACCCGGACCTCCCGGCCAGCGAAGACATTACTGTGTACTAAATTATTTGGAGAGCTCCTTCCAATACTTGAGTTTTAAAAGTCTCCACCCATCTTGAAATAGTGAGATAATAGAGACGATCTCTTCCAAATGGCGGTAATGCTTCTTTTAACCGAAAAGCGACTTCTCTTTTAGAAGTACTTCAAATAATTTGATTTGATTTGAAAAAATTCTTAAAGAGATTCTTGACATCTGTATAAAAATTCAGTATTTATAAAAAAAATTAAACCCAGAACCTTTGGATTTAAAAAAAAATTGTTCAATAATGATTGTATTGCCTTTGTCGGGAGAATCAGATTAAAAGGACGGGACTGTTGCAAACGATATTACAAACTTTTTTCAAAGAAAGTAGTACCAACGCTCTCACCAAACACAGCAGCATAGACTATGGCGCAGAAGGTTAAAAATAAAATAAAAATAAAAATCAGAAAAGGGGTTCGCGTCATGGATCTTCGGTTTACAAAGTCAGTCAGTTTGTTCCAAGCACCTTTCTTCCCAACCGCCGCTGCATATCCTAAAAACTGCGAAGGTGAACTTATTTAGGAAAATTAGGCTATTTGAGGTAACTCAAAAGATACAAACACAGCCTTAGAGTTTCAATTAGGCACATTAACATTTGATTGAAAATTGTCCTTACACAAGCTGTGTGTCGGCCATCGACTGTACAATGCAACTGCGGGTGGGTTGTCCGTACATTTCAATGTGCGTAAAACAAATTTTTGAGGCATGAAGACAGAGTAAAACACAAAACTTGCACTCTGCCTGGAACATATTTCCAAGTAGCCCATGTGACAGAAAGCATTTCAGCCCTGACTTCATACTCTGTGACATACTCGCGTATTACTTAGACGACATCATGTTCTCAAAGCAATTGTCCCATCTCTAAATACAATTGGGGATTCCAGGACATGCAGACATATAATAAAACGTAAATTCACAGGGTTTGCAATTAGAATGTTCATAATTATGGGATATGATTGAAAAATGTTTTGCAGGTACAAACTAACTCAGCCTGTTCTAGTATTGCAGCTATTTGTAAAGATTATCAAGAGTTTGTTGCTTTCTCTTTTGAGACAGCTAGTCATTTGGAGAAGATTGACACGGTCATGCTTTTGATGACACCACAGCACTCGACCTTCCTGCACTGCACATCACAACAATGTTTCAACTCATCCCTGGATATCTTCCGAGGAATCTCGGATGAAGTGTAACAGGCCAAATACTACTTGAAAGAGAAGAACAGAATATCGTAAGATACGATGATTGTTATAAACTATTTCATTCCTTTCCCTTTTGTTTATTTTTTTGTAAACACTTTGAAATTTCATGTTACTAAAAGCTGAAATACTAAACATCGATGTTCAATATTTCGAAATAACAATAAAAGACGGTCTAAGTCATAAATTGTAAATATCTCGTATGTAGAAACGACTTCTCAGGTAACATGTTTAGTACTTCTCTTGTTAAATTTATTTCGTAGTCAGCAATGTTGCTGCCTCCTAGTGTTAAGGTCTGGGTTTCTTGTTGAACTTTTGAGCAAACAAAATTTGAAGGTTGGTGAATTTGTTGATTATATTGCAAGCACTAAGTTGATAAATGTATCCCTTTCAGTTATCTAGGATAACATTCGGTATTATATTTTGCAGTTCTTTTCTGTGCATTCTCTTCGATGGAAGGTGCTGGTTTGAAGATGCAAGGAAGAGAGAAAGAAAACTAAAACGAAACGAAAAGTAAGTCGAAAGTTAAAAAGGAGGGACAGGGGTGGGAAGTTGCAGGATATGCGAATATCCATGTGCAGACTTCAGAGTTCACTCCAGAATGATAAATAAATAATAAATTAATACATACTTTTTGGATTAAACTATTATTAATGGGACTAAAATACCATACACACATAAGCACAACAACATTTTAGCTACACATCAGATGAAGATTTCCACCCACCCCCCGAAAAAATAAATGTAGCTATTGAGGTTGCACACATGGAAAGATGTTAGAAAATTTTCTTCAAATTTCCATCGGTTCTACTTACTAGGTACCAAAAATGACGATGAAAAAAAAAGTATATATAGCGGTTTAGCAGCCACAATTTTTTTCCAACGAGATTCGGAAACAATTCATCGAGTTTATAACAAAATTGGACCATTTGGAGTGGGGGTTGATCTAAAGCGAAAATTTAAAAATCGCTCTATCGGCTATAATGTTTGTTTTTTATTAATAAAACTCGGTATATGACACTGAAATAAAATAATAAAAATAGTTTCTGAAAATAAGCGAAATCAGATTATTAGGAGTAGGAGTTTACCTGAAACCCCACATTTAAAAATCGCTCTAGTGGCGTCAAAGTTTGATCTTTGGCAACAAAACTCGGTATATACCGTGTAAATAAAATAAGGGGAAAAAATCTGAAAATTAAGGAAATTGAATCATTAGGAATAGTGATAATAATTAAAAAAATATTTTGTAAAAAACTACTAATTTTAAAGATTAATATTCTTATAAATTTAAAAAACTATCACAATTCACTCATAAAATTTATTCAATATATCTTCCTATACAATTTTTGTATGGGGTTCAAAGCTGAAATTACAAAAATGTCAACCAATTTTCTCAACTCATGAGACGCGTGGGATATTTTGATTATGCGTCATATTTACGCAATAAAATATTTAAATAAATTATAGCTCGCAAAGTATTTATCAACTTTGAATGAAATTCGGTATACATATTAACTTAAAAACAATGCAGTCACAGTAAAGGTTTAAAAAAATTCACACAAAAATGCGGAATTTTGAAAATTCACTCTCCCAGTGAACTTTAACTCATAATTTATAACGACGTATATGTTTTATATTTTACAAAAGCATTATCGCGAAAATAGCAACTGTGAAATATTAATCTATTGCTGCCACGCTTATCGTATATCCAGAGGTATCAAAAGAGGCGACAAACATTTGACAATGGCCGTTACTCGATATCCCAACAATAATACCGATAAACTCTCCTGCAGCTGTACGCTTAGCAGCTTAGACTGCTATTGGGCTGAAGCTAAAATATTATAGGTGCGGTAAGACAGAGAATCTATATAGAACTATTATTATTATTATTATTATTATTATTATTATTATTATTATTATTATTATTATTATTATTATTATTATTATTATTATATTAAAACTCTGGAAAAAAACGTGGGGACTAATTTCGCTGGTTTAGTGGCTTGGCCCGTCTTCTAAAAGAGAAGGGAAATGGCCAAAGATGAGAGGTTTGAATTGCAGGCACACGAGTCGCTGTTTCCTCCCAATTTCTGTAAACTATATCTAACTTCTCTATTCTAGCCCTCTGTAATAACGTTTACAAACCCAATTTGCTGAGAAATTCGCTTAGTTTACGCAGCTCCTGCGTGACGAACATTTTTTACTTAATTTTACACAGGTTTCCTTATGTATTTTTCTTTAATGTCACATAAGGAGTAAACAAAGATGCCTTTTCGTAAAATCATTGATTTTGATGATCTGGTGTTCTCCTAACACCTTACAGATCGGAATAATGTATCGAATACGAACCGTTCCTTTCTTCATCTCTGCATAAGAATAATAAACGGAGCATCTGGAAATGATTTATGTAGGGCTGCGTATCAGTACGAATACCGCTCCTTTACAGAGCCTTTTGTTGTTCACGCTTCTAATCCGGGATGGCAGGTCAGGAGAAATTTATATTCAATTAGGCTTAATTCTCCCAGAATACCGCAAGGCAATGAATTAATCAACAAGGTCCCAAAACACTAACGTAGGCCGGCCTGCAGTAAAGTGCCTTAAAGACCCCGTGAAACTCAGGTGGTTACATTTTGTTTTAGTATATTAAACGTTAACAACAGTTCTGAAATTAACCCGTTGAGCTTAAAGCTGCAGTTGAATAAATGTCATAAAATATCTTTGTGGGTAACTAAGCATGCCGGCTTTAAGCTTTAATTTCAATTACTTTTAGATTAAATGCGTTTTTACTAAGAGTTTAGAATTTCACTGTTTTCAAACAATACGGTTATTATCCTGAAAGGTTCTTGGGCATTTGTTTCTGTTTCATTCTACATATGTAGTTACGTTGATTTGCAATTCGCATTACTTAATTTCTAAGAAGCGGACAGCACATTAGAGTCGCCATCTACCGATAATACACTGCGATGTGTTTTGCGGACTTTTTCCTTCGCAGCTGTGTTTTGCGGACACAATATAACTTGTATTTGGATCTGTGTGTAAAATTGGTAAAATTGTACGTTTAAGGAAAATGTGATTCCCGTCTTACCATAAGAACTGTACCAGATGTTTTAGCGATCAGATTTACTATCACCCTTATTGTTGAGTACAGATACAGCTGAAAGAGTGCATTTCTTGAGGTTTTAGGTGTCTTAGGCGCAGTGAAGGACGGATTATTCGTGTAGAAAGTAATGAATATTTCATTTAATCTCATATTTAAAGTCACAAATGTAACATATATAAATAATTAAAACACTTTAAGCAAAAATTGATTCGGAAATACAATAAAGAAGTTTTCTTTAATATCCTATAGCCTATATCATTTTACTTATATTTAAATAAGATCTCTTGATGACAGTTTTGTAAATCATATAACTTGTATAAAAATAAAATATTTCTGTAAATTAAACTGTTCAAAGGAAAAATATTACTCATTTATCTTAAGAGTACTTAAGCAATCTGAAGCATAACTAAGAGATATAAGTAGAAATTGTTTTGAGAACATTAAACTAGGTTCTAAATGTGTTGAAAATTTAAGCATTTCAATTTATAAGGCATGATAAAATATTTATAAAAATAAAAATATCGATGGTGCAAAAAATGTATACACACTTTCGCAGTAGATATCTATTTAATATATTTCAAAGTTGGACCGAAAAACAATAGTAATGTGTAGTATGATGTTCTGTAAACAGATGCGACTCACCTACGTTATCATAGCATTGCTACGTGACATGTAAATCAACAATGAACAAATGAAGCCAAGATTATCGTATGATGTTTTGTAAACAGATAAGACACATTACATTATGCTAACGTTGCTACATCAAAATGGAGTCAAGATTATCGTTTGAACAGCGGAAAGAAATTTTGAAGTGGTATTGGAAAACCGAGAATGTTGTTCAAAGGCAATGGAGATGCGTGTACAGAACAGAACCGCCAACGCGAGTAACAATTGCACGCATTCGAGACAAATTTAAGACTCGTGGTACCGCATGCGATGTTCACAAGGATAGATCTGGCAGATCATCACATTACCACGAGATGTACGTGCGTCCCTTGATGACAATCTTCTAAGGCACTGCATAGGACGAGGAGATCCGATTGAGTTACATCTACACTGGCAGCAAGGAAGCAAGCGGAAAGAAATTGAAACGGCAAGTGCTGCAATCGCTGAGGACACTTTCGCAAACGTTGCTCAATCAGTAGTTCAAAGTATTCAGAAGTTTATCGACACCGATGGTGGGCATTTTGAGCAACTGTTGTAACTGTAAAAGTCTAAGATGATTAGTGCTCATCATTTTCTATTTGTGTGAATTCAGTTTTGTTATGTTAACACATTTTTTTCTTAGCTTGAAGTGTGTATACATTTTTGGCACCCTCTGAGGAAGTTCAGTTTGGATGTTGTGCAATTTAAACCATAAGGTTTCAAACTATGAAGGGAGGTTCAGCTATGTATTCGAATGTTTGTGTGACTCCGGCAGTTGCGTTTACCATTCCGGAAAAAGTGACAGTGAACTATGACATATATCTAATACAGTAGTGCACGAAAACTTAACTTTCAGACAAAATAATGCTGCGAGTGATTGAATGTGTGATGTGTGATTGATGTGTTATTGGCAATTTTTGTTAGCGTGCACGTTTAACTTTATAACTGAGAAACAATTAAAAAGCGAAAGTTTTAATAGTTCATTCTTGCGATGAAGTCCAGCAGTGTAGCTAAGCTTGCAATTGCCTATTACACGTTTTTTAATTTCTAGAAGAACTTAGACAGGACTGAAACATGACTTTTTTATAATGTTATGTCTAAAGCCGCATTAATTTGCTATGATTATATTAAACGTGGGAGTGAGAAGAGAAATTGACTACTGCATAACGAATACATCACAAGTGAACATTACATACACTAAAGTTGAATATAAACATAAATAATAATAAAAATAATCAATCCCTTGGTCAGCACTAGAAAGGAGTTTAACTTCTATTACAGGAATAGATTAATCCTTTTTTTCATTGTCTCCCTAATAATTTAACCAAGGAATTTATTGATATTTGGCGGATTAAATCTGCCCACAATTGCCTTAATATAGCATTAACTGTATTACTTTTGTTTTGGAACGCGCACATTAACATTATGGGTCGCTTCTACTTCCGCCAATCATCTCTAGTTATTATTGGTATATTTAGTGCAGTAGTGTCTGAGGTAGTTTATAAGTATTTTGTTCTGACTGTACAAGAATATGTTTCGAAATTGTAAACATACTGAACGTAACGTTTCATGACGTATATGTATAACATTTCATCATTAATTGATGAAATGAATATGTTTAATCCAGAAGTACGAAACGTGGAAAGAAAGAAAAAAAAACTTTAAAAGTTTAAATTTCTTTAGGGTAACTGACTTTACGCCCTATACGCGTACCACCAAATTTCTCTACTGATAATGTTAGACAAACACTTTCTGACCTTTTTGAGAACAACCATTCAGTGAACGCTGCTAGGGCAGTCAAATCCAATGTGCCTTAAAAGGAATTGCTAGTGAGGAAACGGGGACGGTTTGTTCCTTTTAAACGGCACACAAAGTAACGGTTGAAGTAGAAGAGAGCTGCACAATTATTATGGATTGGTCCCTTTGCCAGAGATGAAAAATAAAAAGAAAGAAGAGCAACAGAAAGAAAGACTGTGTTAGTAGTGAGCCACTCGAGAGATGGGCTTTGGGCGGCCTCACGAGTCATTCCGCACAATCTCAATCTCGTTTTACATAAAATATAGCCAATAATTGGAATGTCTGGAAAACTAAAGTGCAAATAAGCTCATAAGAATGACAACACCATATGAATAACTCAGGAAGCTGTAACAGATTGTAATAACATATCCTTTTTAACCGATTCCAAAATATTCCATATATTTTTTATTTTTATTTAACAAATGCCACATACAATTAAGCACTTATGTCATTACTACACGGGCTCTCCAATATTTTAACAACCACTTAATGCAGAGCACACGTCCAAATGTTCGGCCGTCATACATTGACGAGAATCAACAATTTGGAGAAGGTGGGACCTCAGACAGTCACGTTTCGTCAACAATCGAAAGCGAGCGACAGCAGCCGTCAGGTACACAAGAGTGTTCTCAGATGTCACTGTAGCTTCCGGTTTAAAATTAAGTTTCAAAGTTCTGTTTGTCAAAAGCTTTAGAGAATAAAATGATATTGTCCTCGTGGGTCTCTGAGTCAGCAAGGCTCCTTTTTCAGCAATTAGGTCCGCGTGTTCGTTTCCCACGATGCCACAGTGTGCAGGTACCCAATGGAAAGAGGTTTTATGAGCAAGACCTTTCAGCAACAGTCTGCATTTCAGAATTCGTTGCAAGTTGCAATGATAGTTTTGTGATAAGGTCTGGAGTGCGGACTTTGAATCCGAGAGAACCGCTGCTCTGTTAAAGACACATTTCCTCAATGATAATTGTTGGACCGCCACTGCAATAGCCTCTATCTCACCATCAAATGTTGTGTCCATAGGTAAGTAATAATTAAAAAGCTTACAGAACACTCCAGGTCCATGGGAGCCATCCGTGAAGAATGCAACCGGAAATCAACCTCCAATAGTTTCCGGAGCTATAGCTTTTAACTGTTCCGGAGCATATCTTTCTTTAACACCTTTATAGTAATGTCGAGGTTTACATCAAGGTGCATATAATCCAAAGGGCACATAGGAAAGTCTCATGATAGAGTCCTAAAGATCTAGTGACCTTCAGAGCCGATTGTGTAAAACCATCTTGCGATTTTTATTATCACTCCTCCAGAATGGATTATTTGGTAGACTAGTAAGTTTATGGCATAAAATAACTTCCCTTCTCTGCATAGATTAATGAACGGGTTTCGTGTTTGTCAAATGTGAATAGCAAATATAGGAGTAGTTTTCATCGCACCTGTTGGGCGGGTTCAAACCCGGCCAGGATCGATGGATTTTTTTCGGGCGTAAAAATTCTAAGTATGGCTTCCTTCGGAAGGGGAGTAAAGCCGTGGGTCCCGTGTCGTACATTTACGGCATGAAAAAGAACATCAAGCCTGAAAGAAGAGGCCTCTGAGCAAAATTTATCGGCCGTTTCACCCCCTGAATTGTATGGCACGCTGATGACCTGAGATGTTAAAGAGCGTCCGTAAATAAAACAAATCAACAATCAACCGCACCTGTTGTGATACGGAGGGCTTGATTTAATTTCTTATGACACTTAACTTCAATTACTTCAGTACCAAAGTTTATCTCACAGAAGCAATCGCCACTTTTACTTTTCTTTTACAAACTATCACACAATAAGGTTGGTGATTCAAACCTAAGACAATCAATATACTTTTATGTTCCAAATATCACACCAATCCGATTTCGTAATATATTTTTAATTCCAAGGGTTAATACTGATGTGTACAAATATTTTCGTGCTTATAATGCAAACATTACATTATTTAACTATTGATATATTCAATATGAACGTGTATACTTCCGCTTTATCCTGAGATCATTTATTACAAAACATTTATTGATTAACTTATCACATGTCAACATTACCAATTTTTTTCTTTTTGTAACTTTTCGTCATATTTGATTATTTATTGTATATTTTACTTTGTTTTATTTTTTCATTGTCTTATAATTGTAAGGATTGTATCTGATTAAGTGGACACTGTAATTGGGAAATCTGTAATGTTGACAAAATAAACATATTTTGAAACCCCTCGAGACATTGGATAGCTGGTTGTATGAACATTCTGTACGTAGTATTTAGAGTTTCCTTGTTGCATCCCCATCTAGAACCAGCTTGTCATTTCGGGATGGGGAGTCTCTTCTCAGCCTTTGCCTTCACATGTTCCACATATTTCCTCCAGTTCAAACGGGAATGAAGTACACATCCGAGGTAGGTGGTGGATTCCCCAACTTGCAAAATCTCTGCTTGAGACTGGTACAAAAGGTTGTCTATTCAGAGTAAAATACTGACATACTTACATCTGTATTACACTTTACAATACATAGAAACTATGTATAGAGAGATTTTACGTTACAAGTTCTTTAGTACTTAAATAAGAAAATGTTGATAAGGAGTTCGTTAAGAAAACTTAGATGATCATGCTGTAGAGGAATAATGATGCTAATTTTTTTTAATTTATTTCTTAAAAATTGGTAAATGATGAAAGGTATTGCAGATAATACAATTTTATAGCAGGTGTCATAACTTGATATTTACATACAAAGAGATTACATCATACGAGCACCACTTTCCTTCCTGCTTACATCCTCAAGAACAGAATTAAGAACTTTAACATCCTGGTACTGAGTAAGCGAAATTTATTTATGAAACCTTTGCGCGGTAGAACTCCCCCATGGTGTTAAGTTGACCTACATTTTGGGTATAATAGTCTTACGGAATAAATGGTTAGGTATGTAGGCATCTCAATATTGAATAGTAATGAACATATTTATACAACATGCATAAATAATTCAAACACACCCATTTTACAATTATTCATTAAGATTTGGATTTTTTTAACCAATGATAATTATATAATTTTTTAGGGATGTAGGTAAATATACCAAAACTATGAGCTATAAAATGTAAATTGATCGTAGTAGTCAAGCAGCATCTTGCATTACGTAAAATGGGGCAAGTATTTCTATGGACAGAGAGGAAATGACAATAACTTATTAGCAGTCATTTTAAGACATACAACACTCGGATATGTTCATTAATTAAATTCATTCTACTTATTATCTCAAAGGACTTTGGCAACGGGAAGATAAACGCTTACAAAAACAAAGGTTGACAGAAGTGATCTAAGGGAAAGTAATTGGTGTAATTATGTGTTTCTCAAAGAGTGTTCATACACAATCTGCTGGTGCTGTCAAGAGAAACAAATAATGTTCGTGTTGTAGAACTGAATAACATGAAACGAGAGGTGCAGAAGACGTTGCATGTGCTCGCTCGCAGAAGAAACTGGAAGAAAGTCCCTTGAGAACCTCTTCACCGTCTTTCCCATCAAGTGACTTTCACACAACTACTTAAGTTAAACAGGTGGACACGGCCATACTCAGCTCTGCTAACAGGTAAGAAAATAGATTAATATCCCATGAAAGTGAAACAGCGCCGATAACAGGGAGGGGGAGGAAATATCAAATTAAGTGAATCCAGCTGTGCGCGTTATGTGACATTTCCTTTCATTTATCTTAATCTTTATTTTATTATTATTAAATACATGTTTGTTCTATATTTTATTATGGAATATCTAATACTTTGTATTAATATAAACAGGCCTAGTGTAAGAGGTGTGATAAAAAAATAACGGCAATATTCGTTTTTCTTACAGAATCTTTATTTATTTATCAACATCAATTCAATCCCCTCCGGATATAATCTACTTGTGCCAGCGCTTTTACCAGTCTTGAAAGCATTTCTGGAAATCACTTACGGTATGCTCTACAGCGATTGTGTTTTTACCTCATCAATGGTGGCAAAACGTCGTCCTTTCATGGTTTTCTTCAGCCTCGGGGGGTCATGTCCGGCGAGTATGGTGGCTGAGACAATACAACGGTTTCGTTTTTTGCCAAAAATCAGGAACAAGCCGTGAGGTGTGAGAAGAAATCTCGGAACAAACTTTGCTGACACAGTTTCCTGCCCAAAACATCTGAACATTTTTCTTATACAGGGAAATTGTTCTGAGCTTCCTGCAATACCAGCATGTAAGCTAGTGAAAACAGAGAGGAAGTATTATTATTGCATACTTAGAGGATTTTTTTATTTATTTACGAACGTTCTTTAACATCTCAGGTTATCAGCGTCCCATTCAGGGCGTGAAACGGCCGACAAATTTTGCTCAGAGGCCTCCTCTTTCAGGCTTGAGGTTCTTTTACATGCCGTAAATCTACAACATCGGGCCCACGGCTTTACTTCCCTTCAGAAGGAAGCCATACTTAGGATTTGGACGCCCGAAAAAACCCTGGCCAGGATCGAACCCGCGATCTTGGGTTTACAAGGCAAGCATGGTTACCACTACACCAGGACCGAGATACTTACAGGAACTGTGACACATGATGAGCTACACCTTAAAAAACAAAAAGAGTTTCTTAAATGATACACACTCTACCGCTCATTCATTTCAACTCACTTGCTTATTGTCACATGATTGTCTGCAGAAAAATGGCGACACAACAGGTAAAAGAATTTTGTGTGCTGCAATTAGCAAAACTAGAGTCCATTAATGGAGTTCAATTAGTTTAATAAACAATCGCCTGCGCATAAGCAGATTTACCAGTGGCATCGAAAATTCGCAGAAGATGGTCGTCCACGCACATCGAATGAAAATGTCGAGCGTATTCGTACAGTTTACGAAAGGAGCAAGCAAGGAACTGAACATTCCTCAATCAACGATATGGCGAGTTCTGAAACACCTGAAGCCGTACAAGCTGCAGTTATTGCAAGCGTTGCATCCTGACGACCACAACAAAAGGTACAAATGTGGCATTAGCATGCCAGATGATAAGGAAGAAGATAATTTTACTGAACGATCAATTTTTCCC
Organism: Metallyticus violacea; assembly: GCA_030762175.1. NCBI lineage: Eukaryota > Metazoa > Arthropoda > Insecta > Mantodea > Metallyticidae > Metallyticus > Metallyticus violacea. The sequence continues at coordinate 2,163,289 of CM060838.1, forward strand.
GCTGCATCCACTTTTCATCTTTCCGGTAAAGTTAATCGGCATAACGTTAGAATTTAGGCAAGTGAAAATCCTATGCCAGTTATTGGACATGAAAGAGATTCACCGAAGATAAACATCTTGGACTAACCTAATCTACACGTGCTTCAAAACTGGTTGTTTCCTCAACTTGAAGATGATTCAGACGACTTCATCTTCATGCAATATGGTGTCCCGCCTCATTTCTCTAAGCACGTCCGAGTTTTTTTTTTTTTTTTTTTGAGTAGTGTTTAACTGCCGTTTTTACTATTGAGGCACCACAGGCGGTGGACACTGGCGATACATGAGATGAAATGATTAATGGGAAAGGATATTTTTTTTTAAGGAAGGAAGCGTTCCAGGCCTAAGTTTAGGTACCTCCCCGGCATTTGCCAGTTATGAAGACTGAGGAAAACCTGGAAAAAACCCCAGTCAGGGAGGACGGTCCTGGCGGGATTCGAACCGCAGACCTCCCGCTCACGAGTCCGTGCCTTAACGACCTCGGCCATCCGTGGCGGTCCGTCCGAGTTACCTGAATGACACCATTCCAGGACGTTGGATTGGAAGAGGAGGAGCAGAAGATCAACTTCATCGCCGGTGACCTCCCAGGTCTCCAGATCTCACTCCTTGTGACTTTTATCTGTGGGGTTATGTAAGAGACCGTGTTTTTATCCCCCTAAGACTGACGCTCTTGAAAGTCTGCGACATCGAATTGTTGAAGCTGTGAATTCGATAACTAGAGACCAGTTGATTTGTGTGTAGCAAGAAATTTGATATTTGTCGTGTAACACACGGTGCTCATATTGAATGCATAAAAAGTGAACATTGGACCTTTCTCTTTCCAGGAAGTTGCAATTGTGTTTCTATCTTTTGCAGTTTGGAAGAAATAAATGTTTGAAGTCTGTTCCTTCTTTATGAATAGCCCTGTATATAGAGATGTATGTGTATATACACACATCTCTACACTCTGAAATTATTTCGGTGTAGTTCATTAACACCCTATATATGTATATTTTCGATCATTTTTTAATTTAGATGCCCGGCAGGTACGATTGATACAGATTTGAATAGATTAATATTTTTTTTTCCATTGGTACAACCGCAATGGCTTACATTCCTTTGTAATTCGCTAAAAAATAAAAAAATTAATAATAATAATAGTATAGCCGAAAAAAGTCGGTTTTTTACGGTGTCGATCGCAATAGCTTCTTCCTTCCTTTGGAATTAGCTAAAAAGAAAATATAATTTGCTTTGTTTCATTTAAAATATTTATTAATTTTTTTACTTACCTTGAAAACAAAGATTACTTTGCTTTTTCTTTTTGTGCAGAAGCATAAATGCCTTAAAATTCAAACACGTCGTTACAATTTATCATGCGTGAACTAAACATTTTTACATTCGCGCATGAACTTGGGCAGTTCTCCTTGCTTAGATACTGGTTTTTAACTATCTGCCACGGTACAATGATAATTTGAGGCTAAAGGCTATAGGACCCCGTGAATCGAGCGCTGAGGTATATTAACTGAGGCTTCGAGAGTCTACTCGTGTTTTATTAGTTTTTCTTTTTCGCTTTGCTGTAGGGTAGTCTGACAAATGTACTACTTGCATTTTCCGCTAGGGAAACGTTGCAACCCAAATTGTTAAAGTATGGCTTCCTTTGGAAGGGAAGTAAAGACGTGGGCCCTCTGTCGTAGATTTACGGCACGTAAAAAAAACCTGAAACCTGAAAAAAGAGGCCTCTGAGCAAAATTTATCCGTCGTTTCAAGCCCTGAATTGAAGGAGATGGCGATGGCCTAAGATGTTAAAAAAACTTCCGTAAATAAACCAAATAAATAAAAAGTTCCCATGTAGGGGATCCAGATTCGATTTGTGGTTGGGATACTTTCATAACTGACGTTTTTTCAGGGGTTATCTTTCAGTTCTTTAGGTGGATGCCTTGGCCACAAAGTCCCCTAAACTCATTCGATCAAGTATCATCCATCACCTGACAGAATAGACCTTCAGGTCGCGGTGCCTTGATTGTTAAAAGAAGAAGAAGAATTCATTGTAGGTACTTACCTTGTCAAAGGCAAGAGGCCTATGCCCGCGGTCCCGGTCGGCTTGGTCCATGCTGTTCTTGGAGTGGGATGAGCGGGGGGGGCTGGGGAGGGGGGAGACGGTCCTAACCGAACTCCATGGGGCTTTGGCCCCGCCCCATCACGCCAGTCACCCGTACATCCGCACTGAAACGAAAACAAGAGTAGATACAAATCTGTCAACGGTAGAGAAAACCTCTTTGATCAAGAGTACGAGTTACTTTGTTTTAATTTTGTTGTGCCCTTGTAAAGTGAGGAAAAAAAAAGTTCCTTCAAATACAGGCACTCAAACTGCCAGTGCAAGGGTTTAAAACTATAGTAAGCACTAGGCCCAAACCTGCTTCATATAAACTTATTTTTTACGACGATGACGCTAGACAGTAACCAGTGTAAAATGGTAATTGGCTTGGTTCGAGTATAAAAATTGTGAAATAAGTGGTGGTATCAATTTCATTTAAACTATTTTTGAGCCTAAGTGTGATACTGCATCGACATTGTAAGCACTTGTTTCGTTTTACTTACTCAAAAGTATTTTGTACGAACAAGTTAACCTGAACTCAATAAGTTATTTAAAAATTAAAAATTGTAATTTGTTTACTTCCATATTAAACATAATTTTAAATGTTTTATCATAAAATATAATTTTATGTTTATACAGAGCAAAAGTGTTTAAAACTTGATAGTTTCTGATCTTCAGCGCGCATCGAGTCAATGAGCTTGGCCAGACACTCCTATTGAATTTACCCCCTACTCTTCACTCGTACTTGTTGCAGTAGATTTTGTTCTAATAGTTTTATCCAACAACTCCCAAAGATTTTCGATCCGGAATTTATTTGACTTCTTCTGTCATATAGCAGTGTTTTTGGATCATATTCACTTTGCGACTTATTCCTTCTTGAATAAGGACGCTGTGAAATACTAGAAATACTGCCTATAGTTAGTGATAGAAGCTAATGACGTCACAATGTGGCAACATGTGGTGTAAAGTCTGTAGATTACGATCCTGCAGTCCTTTTTGTTACATTGTTGGAATTTGAATTTTAACAATGGGTTGCTCACGATTTTCAATATGACCTTCGTATTTTTTAAAAAACTCTGTTAAAACCGGATTTTCAATTGTATTCCATGGAATGCTGGCAGTAACAAATGTATAGAAATTGCTGCTGGGATTAGATGAAGTACGTTGTGTCAGTAGAGCTTGTTAGCTTTAATTTTTCTGCTCAGCTTTTGCCTTAGGTCCCGTCCCTTGCACATGCTGCCTCAGGTGGCATTTCTTTTCTTTGCGAAGTGTAAAAAGCGTAGAAGTTAATTTAATTAAAATCTAAATGTTATATTGCTACATTTCTATCACAAAGTGCGATTACTTGGTTCAAACAATCAAAACCTCAATGACCAAAGAGCTTTAGCTATCGAAATTTAAAAACTTAAGTGTAGGGCCTTTAATAGCATTTCACTCATTCAAATGTATAAATACGAGGTGGTATTCAGAATATTCGGGACTGGTGCTATCATCTGGTCAAAAACTACTTTGAGACTAATGACCACCGTCACCCTCGAAGTAGTTCCCTTCCACACGTACACACCGGTCCCAGCGATTCTGCCATTTTCCAAGCTCATCTTGGAAGTCGTGTTCTTTGAAGGTGTTTGGCACAGACAGCGTTTCTTCTTGAATCCTCTAAATTGTGTCGAACGGTCGTCCTTTCAACTTGATTTTCAGTTTGGGGAATAGAACGAAGTCGCAAGGTGCCAAATCAGGCCAGTACGGTGGGAAGGGGGGGGGGGTGCAACCGTCATGTTGTTTTTCGTCAAAAAGCTCCTGGTGAACAAGGAACTGTGACAGGGCGCATTATCGCGAAGCAACAGCCAGTTCCCTTGTCGCCAAAGTTCGGACGTCGTCTCCGCACATTTTCACGAAGCCGTCGCAAAACGTCACAGTAGTACGTGGAATTTACTGTTTGACTTGGGACGAATTCTTTGTGCACACTCCCCTTGGTATCAAAGAAAACGAACAGCGTCTCGTTGCTCTTCACTTGTCTCGCTTTTTTCACGTCTTGGCGAGTTCGGGCTCTTCCACTGGGAGGATTGTTGTTTTGTCTCAGGGTCATAAGTTACATCCATCTCTCGTCGCCGGTGAGGACCCTGGACAAGAAGGTTGGGTCATCGGATACGGCCTGACGAAGCTCGTGCAAACTTCAACACGCTACGCCTTCTGATCAGCAGTCAGGATCCTTGGCACAAATTCTGCGGCGACTCGATACATGCCAATTCATCAGGTAAACTTCGTTGGCATGTCCCATAACTAATTCCCACTACATGAGCAAGGTCTTCAATGGTTCGACGTCGATCCTCACGAACAAGTTGAACTTGGGCAAGTGTCAGGCGTTGTGCAGCTGACTGACCTACCGCTGTCAGCATCGTCTTCAATAGCTGTACGGCAGGCGCTGAACCGAGCATGGCACTCAACACACATGTACGCTCATACTTTGTCCCCCAAACAGTTGTTGAATCATTGCGAGGATCTCTATAGCATTATTCCCTGAGATTTGTACATAATTTGATGCACACTCTCTGTTCTAATCTTCGATCCATTGTAAAATCGCCACACACTACACACAGAGTATCATGAAAAGTACTATAGAATGTCAACACATCTACCCAGCTGCATGAAACTTTAAACATTTATTCATCAGATGTGCTAGTGTTGCCACCTAGCGGTACAAAACTCTACTGCAACTACTGTCGAGATGGCAGCACCAGTCCCAAATATTGTGGATACCACCTCGTATTATATAGACCTACGCATTAAAATATATTTCAAGTATTGTTACATACCTGTTCCTACAAATCTCGCAGAATATTATTTTTCCATCGTAAGTGAAGTGTGCAAATTCTGTTAGTCATTGCCGTATCAACAAAGATTTTTGCAATTTTATCTTTTGGCATAGTAAATTGTACAGGATAACGCCCTATCACTTGAAACATTCTCAACTCAAATAAGGAGAGAAAAACAGGCTAACAGACATACAAACTAACCGTCATACAGCATTGTTGTTGAAATTAAATTCTATTTGACGAAAATATAACATTCCACCTATTGTTAAATTTCCCGTTTGTGTTAATATAAAAATAAACTGACATTTAATATTGCTTACACGTATGAGTATGTGAATAAATAGTGAAACAATAAAACTTTACATTGATTTGCACATTTTAAGTAGAACATTAAAAAATTAGGTTTATTATTATAAGAGATTGTAAGCCACTATCAAATTCCATGAATAGGCTACAATTTTCATGAAACAGTAATATTAATAATTATTTTTCCTTTCATAGGCATTTGCCCTAAAATCTTATGTCTGATAATTATTAATACACCGCCGGTGATGTCACAGTTATAAAAAACGGTCGTTAAACGGTATTAAAATGGAGATAAGCGCTTTTGCATGTACAAAAGATTTACATGATGATAAATAATCAGTATATTACGATACCTATTTAGAAATACATTTTATTTGAATTAAATTTATGTAACCACCCATTACTAAAAGGTTCAAATAGATAGTCACATTCAACATCCCCCAGTTAGAATTCCCCATGGAAAGTATTAAGTTAGCATTTCAAAGTTCTATATTAACATACCTACATAGGTATAGAAAGATATGCTAATATAAATATTTATCATAATTAGATTCTGTACTCTTGAAAATGAGATAGTTTTATAAAAATTGTGCCTGTCTTTTGCGGGTGTTTCTGAAGAAATCAGTGAATAACTTTTAGCTTTAGTTTTGCCTTATCACTCTTAGGGCATATTAGAATAGTTATCTCCCCAACATTATATGAGGGATAATGTAAGATTCAGCCGCAATTAGGGCAGAGCTGATTTCACTAGCAGAATATCGTTATATTGTTTTAATACTTGGTATTATAATATCACTACATGCTACATTTAAAATTTAATAAAAATTTAACCCACTCCCAACCATAATCACCTTTATCTAAATCTTTAGACGAAAACTGCGCATTCTAATGCAATAATAAACACACGGTAAACCCATCCGTATACGAATATATCCAGCAACGGGGAAGGGAAAAGCACATTGTTTTTTCTTTGCAAATTCCTGACATTAAAACAGAAAAATATATTATTGCACTTTTTAATAGATTACTGACCTAAATCCCAAATACTTTAATTCTCGCTTCCTCTTCTACCATGGCGCACTTTTATTTAGTCATACTAGAAAAACTTTTAAACGACGCAGAAAAATGTGCAACATTTTACAATCGTCCGTTTTAGCATTTTGCCCCTCGTTTATAGGGCAGGCCACATCACACACTTGCAACAGGTGCAAAAAGCTGTAGAGTGCAACACGATATTGTTGCTGAATATCGCACAAAATCAACATGAAGTGTGTTCCTGATCCCAGGTTTAAACCGTGTGTGACTAGTTAAATTGAAGAAATCCCAAATTAAAGATACATCTTCGTGGTAGGTTTTTCCATCTTCAGAAGCGGTGGTGAGGATTCTGCGCGTTGCATCCAATAGAAACTAATTGGAGAAAGATTATCAAAATTATCAGGATTGGTGAAGTTATGTTATCAAAAAAGCATGATCATTCTTTACTGAACAACTCTGAAAAATAAAAAACGTGGTGTTGTTGATTATAATTGTATATATATGAAGAACTCGCAGTAGTTCGAAATACATAGACATTCTGTTAAAACCAAGTCTCCCTTGCCTGTTGCCCAACATGCCTTATCTCACTGTAAGGATTTTGATGATGCTTTTAGTCTAACTCTTATTGATGCTTTACCTACACAATGCTGTGAAAGTTTACGCAGAGATAGAGAAATGGCAGCTATATTTTTACATAAAGCGCGTATACCACCTGGTTTAAATCTTACATATTAGTTTTTTTCTTCCCACACTCTCATTTCTAGTTTCATCTGTTTCCATGCATAACGTTACCTTCGATACTCAATATTTACTTTTATCACCGTCACTTGTCTTCTTGCCATTGAAGAACTCGCAGTAGTTCGAAATAGCAATTTCAAGTGTGACTCTTTCGCTGTGTTTTATCTTTATCTACTTTTATCATTAGTGTTAATTTGTTACATTGTTAATAGTGTTTCTTTATTTTTATGTTTCATTAATATTATATATATATATATATATATATATATATATATAATGAATAACTTATTGTTGAAATTGTTCGTATTCTCTAAAAGATATTTTAATTAGTTTTTTTCAAATATCTTACTAAACACAACAATGAATAAAATCGCACATAAGGAGTAATAAAATAGTTGCACGGTTAAAAGGTTAACCTTTACAACATTTTTCAAGATCACTGCGGATGTAAACAAAGCTTCACCTCATTTGTTATTCTATAGTCTTTAGGACTTACCAGCAGGGGCATTCAAAGCTTGTAAAACATAATCGAATAAAGTTAAACTGGGGGCGTTAACGCAAACATGGTCATGTACTGAAGCCAAGAGTACAGAAACGAATAAAACTAAAGAACATAAGTTTAATAAAAATTGGAAACATTTACGAGGGTAGGTTCATAAATTTTCGGCCTCACCGATAAGGATTATAACCTTCACAAAACCGTTATCTGATGCCATATCTTATCTGATAAGTAAAAAATTGCAACTTAACTTCCGCGCGTTGTATTCAGTTGTTCAGATATAGTTGCAAGGCTATGTGTAGAACATTGTGACATGTTCAAAATGGAGTTTCGAGCTGTTATTAAGTTCTTCACAAAAGAAGGACTTACTCCAAATGAAATTAAACAGCGATTGGACAGTGTATATGGGGAAGCATCCCCCTCATATTCTACCGTAAAAGAATGGGCCAAACTTTTTCGAATGGGCCGAGAAAGCATTGAAGACGAAGAGCGTACAGATCGCCCGTAGAGGTGCTCACTCCAGAAAACATCGCTCTTGTGGAAGGAAAAATCATGGAAGACCGGCGGCTCAAAGTTACAGAAATAGCAGCAAGATTGGGCCTTTCTAAAACAACATTCCTTCGAATTATTCATGAACATTTAAACATGAATAAGGTTAGTGCAAGATGGGTGCCTATACTTCTTTCCTCAGTTCAAAAGCAGCAACGAGTCATCTTTTGTCACGCATTTTTGGAGCTCTGCCGTGGCAACAACAAAGAAATTCTTCAAGCCATTGTTACAGGAGATGAAGCTATGGTCTTCTACTACGATCCCTTGTTCAAAAGAGAATCAATGGAGTGCCAGGCGTAAACCTGGAGAAGCACCGCCTCTAAAGGGCAAGGTCACTCAGCCAATCAAGATTATGGCCGCAATCTTTTGGGACTGTGAAGAAATACTCTTCATTGACTTCAAGGAGAGGAACACTATAATAAATGGGGAGTATTATGCTGGCCTGCTGCACAGACTACGTGCTTCCATCAAAGAGAAAAGGCGAGGAAAGCTGAGTGGTGGTGTACGCCTTCTTCACGACAACGCGCCTGTGTACACAGCTCTTGTTGCAAAGGAAGCTGTGAAGAAATGTGGCTTCAAGGAGATCGACCATTCACCCTACAGCCCAGATCTAGGTCACAGTGACTATTTCCTCTTCTCAAAATTCAAGGACCTTCGAGGAAGGAAATTTAAGTGTAATGATGAAGTGGTGGATGCTGTTTATACCCATTTTGCAGACAAGACTTCTCACTATTTGGGGGGGGGGTTGAATGTTTATTCAAAGATGTGAGAAGTGTATTGCAATAAAGAGTAACTATATTGAAAAGTGAAATATAGTTTTAGTCTTTAACATAACTAGATATTGGTTAGGCCGGAAACTTATGGACCTAACCTCGTAGTTTAGTTGAGAAAACAAGAAATTTAGTTTTATGTGAAGCAGGCCCCTGAAACAGAAAATTACAAAAGCAGAACATTTTAAAATATTACTATATTACTGGTCATAGTGATTTAGTGAAAGAAAACCTTCATGCATAGATTTTACAGCGCAAATCAGAATATCAGAATAACTGTCTCGAAAGTTATGAACGGAGTAGCAAAAGCCTTCACCATTTCTTAAGGTTAGCTATTTCGGTTAATAAGTGGCTGGATAGACAGTCGCCATAGTCGCGTTACAGCAGATTTTGGTCATAATTTTAAGACAACCATAGTCAGCACTCTTTTCTTACGTTATCACCCACTCCAAACCAAATATGTCATTAAACAGCACTCTTTTCTTACGTTATCACCCACTCCAAACCAAATATGTCATTAAACAGCACTCTTTTCTTACGTTATCACCCACTCCAAACCAAATATGTGATTAAACAGTTGTTCGGCAAAGGCCAAAAATTCGTAATGATATAAAAATGAGTTTCCGATATTTTAGGTTTACAACTCCTACTGTAGGAGTTATGACTCGTTCTTTATCGTATTATAATTTACGGGAGACTGCGGTTGATAGCTTTTTGTTTTCTCTCCATTTCATGTAATTGTCAACTGCAGAGAAACGACGCGGTATTATAGAGAACGGTAGGTTAGAAATTGAGTGCAACATCAAGCATAGAAAAGGGATCGGAAGATTGAGCTTAAATAGAAACAGATTTAAGGACGAGTCAAAAAATTTAACTATTTTTAATTGCATTAAGTTGATATAATTATTACGCACAGGGCGGCAAGAGGGCATGTGTCCCCCGAAAAACTCGTCGCCGAGTAAAATTGCCTGTACATTGTTATTTTTTTTAGATCATTATAGCTAAAAGAACTCATTACATTAAGTGATAATTTCATATTATACTCTTTGTTGTATCGTTTAGCATTGTCATTACGGGAGGCGACAACATAAAAGAAAACACTGCACGTTTTGTTTTTATAATACAAGCTGCAAAAGCTCTAATACGATGTCGACAATGTATGGCAATAGTCCTATTTTTTATGCTTTATTGGAAACAATCCCCTGCAGATGTAGATATGTAAATACTAGGGTTACCAAATATATTCTTTCGGAGGGTATACGGTAGTTATTGCAGTGGCCTTAATGCGCCGGTACAATGACTGAGCCGTTCCTGCAAAGAAAAATCCCTCGGCCGTCGATCGATGTCGAATCTTGGACCATACCGTATATAATCAATAGTGTTAGTTCCGAACATTGATATATGTGCTAGACCTCTGCACACTATTATTGTTGTTATTTGTAGCGTTGCGCGAGAGATCTGCTATTCATATTAAGCAAGTAAAAGTTACACAGATTTTCTGAATACCCTCAATTATTATTTTAATATGAAGAAATTCAGAGAATCATTTTTGGCCTGCGTCTGCAGCTGCACGCAATCCTCGCGGAGCAAGGCAAGCGCCAATCGCTAACCCCAACAGGTTCCCTTTAATTTCGATCTAAAATAGCATGTACGTAAATTAATTGTACTCCATAATGAGTACTACGGTGTTCGAAGTTTTATATTTGTCGACAGTAAGATATTTCTGACATATTTCAATAAGTTTTACTCACGATGATTCTGCTTTTGTAATTCTTCCAAATTCTGCTCCGATATATTTTTTTTAGTTCCTATACAGTATGAGTCACAGTATTGTATTTTCTCTGCTGTAATGGTTACATTTCAATAGCAAAATTTATATCACCAACACGTGTAATTAATTTCATTTATGCACCAATAACCATAATAGCATAAATGTTTAAGAGTTATACCTGTCTCTTAATGTTAAATGAGTTATAAAAACACAAAAACGGAAATAATGGTTGCTCCCGTAATAGCAAACTTGTGCAGCCAGCCATCAGCACGGAACTGTCCGTTTTTATGACAATGAGTGGCGTGACCTTGGCCCAGTGCTGCGGACGGGCTAAAAATATCTCTCACTGTTTTACTCAGCAGTGAAACTACCAGGAAATGCTTGCGAAATAGGGTAGGAGCAACTTGAACTAATGATTTAACATCCAGTATTAGGATTCGTATCTAATTCATTCCCTCGATTGTCGGCCCTGGTGGTGCAGTGGTAACCATACTTGCCTTCTAAACCTAAGATGGCGGGTTCAAACCCGACCAGGATCGATGGATTTTTTCGGGCGTAAAAATCCGAAGTACGGCGTCCTTCGGAAGGGAAGTAGAGCCGTGGATACCGTGACGTACATTTACGGCACGAAAAAGAACCTCAAGCTTGAAAGAAGAGGCCTCTGAGCAAAATTTATCGGCCGTTTCACGCCTTGAATTGAATGGGACGCTGATGACCTGAGATGTTAAAGAGCGTCCGTAAATAAATAAAGTCAATCAAATCACTCCCTCGATTATAAAAATAATTTAAAATAAAATTAAAAATGGGTATAATATTTTGTATAACGTTTACACAATATAGGTATATGCAACAAATGTACTGATAGATCTTGTCTATCTGTTATGATAATTATAATTGTAGGGTGGGAAATGATGGTTAAGGGACCCTGGGACTGAAATGTCCATTTTCTATATTTCTACAGCTATGAAATCTATATTTTGCACACATAGAAGTGCTTACTTTAGAAAGTATACACAAACTTTCAGCATTTTCTGTTGTATGTTTTTGAAGAAATTAATCATTCAATTTACTCAGAATGCAAAATTATCAATATTCAAATTACTTTCCATGTGCATCAGCAACTAACATTTTACATTACTTTATTTATTTTATAAATTCTATTGGTTATACAAACACCTTCAATCTCTGTTAGAAAGAAAAAAAAATATTACTTTTAAGGAAATAATTTTTTTATGTTTTGGTGGACTTGAAAATATTTTTAACTGTTTTTTGTAATTAATTTTTTTTTTAGCTGAATTACATTTCAGATTTTGAAAACAAAGACTGAAGTTGTAGCAACATAAATGGTACACAGGCTGGCAAAAAGCATTACAATAGCATAAAAATTACTGCGCCTGGACCATATAGATGTATCAAAAAATGTACAGAGGAGAAAAATAACCTTTTTAAACAAACATGCAATTCAGATTACCCGATTGCCCTAGTACTGCCCTGCTGCATATGTCGCACCTTCCCTCCTTTGTCTGGCAGTCTCTCTCCTAAATTTCACTAACTTTCCCTTCTTCCTCTGTGATGAGGCTTGCAGACTCATTCCTCCAGTTGTTGCATCTCTTCAAAATTGTTTCTGCACACCTTGACACTGTAGTGATATTTATTTTTGATTTCAATTCTCCTGTTGAAGAACATCACATATTGAAGTCTGTAATGGCATTAGTAGCTACAATTTCTATTTGATAGCTCAACACAAAAGTAGTTTTGGGGCACTTTTGCCAAACCAATGAATGCAATGACTCATTTTGATTTTGTGTAGCTCCACGCACACACCAGGATAATAGCTCATCACACGCTAATCTCTGGTTAACAGGCATTATTTTACATGCTACCTGTTCTGTAAATTTTATTGTGACTTTGATGTGTCCTCCCTCCGGCAATGCTTCGTTATAAAAACACCATGATGTGAGATCTTGGGGACACTTCCCATGCTGAGGTTTTACATTTGCTGATACATAGTGGCTGAGGTTGCTTGCTTCATTTAGGCGACACTGGGAATGTTGTTCACTATTGCTTGCCTATAGTAATTTGTTAAATTTTGTTATTGTGGTAGTGCTAAGTGTCCCAGCACCTCGCCCTCCTAGCTTTACTCCCTACTTCCAGGTTTCCACCATTTGTCACAGACCACTGCCCATTCTTTTTGCAACAAGGTTGACACACTCTTCTTCTGTTAGCAACTGTGCTGCTATATACATTTTCATTTAGTAAATGATTAAAAGTTTTGGAATCACCATTTAACAGCACAGTTGTATAGCTCATCATGCACTCTGAAACAGATCGCTTCCACAATATGTCTGCTGCAAAGCTACATTGCTGTGGGTGAACTTTCAGTTTTTATTGCACTCACCACAAGATTCGTGCCTCTCTAGCCAAGCATGGAATTTGGATGAATCATCTCCTCCTAATTCTGTAGCTGTGACCACATACAGTAGACAATATTTGGAAATAACAATGTAATTTAGCACAATCCAGTCATAATATCTATAACAATTCCACTTTGTAATTGGAAGTAAATCCTTGCTTGTGCCATGAACCATGGTAAGGTACTGCAACATCAATTACACTATTTTCATCTAAATCTGGACTACCATTTACATTTATACGCCCTCTCCCAATTTCCCTGGATTGATATAAAACATTTTCTTTTAGCTTTTTACTATGTTCAGCCAGTGTTTTCATGTGCCTGGTGAAAGTTTTAGAATCCATGCTACATATACATATTAACACACAGCAAAACTTTTCTAGCCCACTATGACCCACACCCAAACACAGACAGGCACAATTTTTCTATTCACCTCAAAGGCAGGCCTATTAGATTTGTGGTTTTCGACTCTAGGGCTAGAGTAAGTTTTCCCTGAATTGAAACTACATTCAGTACACTTTAAAACTAATTTCACGGCAAAGTCATGTTTTTTTTCTACATTGCACTGTAAATGAGACTTTGCCACATTCTCCACAGTGCACATTGCTTAAAATCTGGTTCAGAGAACTAGAATAGACTAAAATATATTCATTATTTACATCTAGACAAGCTCTTTCATATACACTGTTGCACTGTTATTTACAATACTTGCTCTCAGTTCATCAAATCTTTCAAACTTTGCTAATATTTACAATGTTATCAATACCTGTATCGCGTTCAGGACAATCCACTGATGTGTCTGAAGTCTCCTATTCATTATTTTCCTTCCATTTAGCAGCACAACGTTTCCTAGCTGCCTCTTTCTTTTTATTATTTCTATCTAAAGGCTTTCGCCAACGGGAAGATAGCATGCATTTTATAGTTTACTACGTACACACAATATTACATTCAACATAGGACACGTAACTTCAGCGAAAACTATATTTTCAAGCTAAAACAAAATTGTAAACAAAAGCACATGGTTTTTGAAGCAGGCCACCATTCAACTTTGAAGTAAGACTACACAGGTAGTCAAGACAATAACAAAATCTACTAATATACAACATTTTAATACCAATATAACACAATAGTTGCATACATAATGAAATACTTTGTACTATATTACATTGGAGAACAGTAAGAAATGCAGAAACATTTTTATAGGAAATAAGTTTAAATTTCTTCTTATTTTGGAGATAATGGTGAATTAGTAGTAATAGTTCACTGACAGATCGCCAGGTAGCAGCACAAGACAGCAATGCGCCACGTTTGAACAAAATTTGGGGGGGGGGGAAACTGCTAAAAAACAATCAAATTATAGGACAGGAAACCACCAGAGTGGCTAAGCAAAAAGGGGGCACTTAAATGACTGCGCACATGGCATGTAAACCGTGTGCTGGACCTTTAAAATGGCGGAATGTAAAAAAAGTCACTGTCAACCGATGAGTTAAGTTTGAAGAACATTTATATGCATAAATCTATAAATCGTAATTTTTGTCATTTTCCGGTCATTTTTCAGCCCAGGGTCCCTTAATTGATAGGTTTTATATAATTAGAATATTCGTAGTATTATATAAGATTATAGACGTTCTCCATCTCCTCTCCCTCCGCTGTCTCGGAAGTATCGTTGTGCTACAGCGGTGTTCGGTGGAGCGCTGAAATTTTGAGACCATTCCGATCAACGGGAAAGGACCGGGAATTAGGCAAATGATGAGCAAGAATCGTAGAATTGGATATAACACAATTTATTCACTTGTATTTACTGTTCACTTCTAAGGGTCACCTTTAAATTCTGTTAACTGATTGTTAGATCATTCTTGCGCTATTTAAACTGTCTACTAACTGACTGACTGATAGCTCATTGAGTTGAACTGTTGATAACTGACTACTGTTGCCTCATTGCTCTGATTATAACTGAACTGACTATAACTCTCCTGTAACTAAATGGACTGTTTAGTGTTTACTGATCAATGACCGTCTCTCACTGCCCGCTGTATCCTCCTTGTGTCTTTTTGGTTTTCTCCGGGGCCTCTAAATCACAAACGTTTATAAACTATGCCTTCATCCGGTCGGGATGCCATCTGCTGCATTTCGAAATATAAATATTGAATAATTTTGACTTTTCCTTCTTCTACACGGCTATCTATTGACCGTGGCGCGTAATATAATTTTCCTAAGTTCTCCGATTGGATGTTCCCTTGGCCTTTATTCGATCTGTTTCCACCCTTCGTTCCGTTACATTGTTCTGTAAGTTATTACACACACAAGGTCCTGGTGCATCAACAAGTGCTATTGTAAGGTCCGTCCTAGGTTATAACAAATGCTACACTTTCTGCCTATTCACATAATAGAGGGGTTTCTGACCTGTTCTGATTCCCTAACAATTTACAAAAACCTTAATGGCGACCCTTATTATTCAAAGCTTACTACAAAAACATATACAAAAGTTGTACAGGGCCATCTGGTTCTTTTGTCCAGCCCAAAACACAACACTTCCTAATTTATTTCTAAAGGTTTTGTCAACAAGTTTTTCTACTACTCGTGAAATACGTAAAATGACTTAACTATTGATGTGACTACATATAAATTGTACAAATTGGTTATGATAATAATTATAATATATGCAATTGATAATACTAACATAAGGATGGAGGATGAAGCCATTTAATGCTGCCTCCCTGTGTACTACCATGCTTTTTGTTATTGTTATTCTTCTCTTCACGAATTGAATCAACTATTTTGTAGAATGTTATTTTTCTATAAGACGCATGTTCGCACCTTAAAGACTGCGCTGTACTGCTGCTACAGACAGCACATGAATCCTCTACTAGCTGTGAAATAGAACCAGTGTATAAAATATTCTTAAAGTTTTATGCAACAGATAAAACGAAAGATGATAAAGTTAGTGCATTAATTTGAAGGAGAGAACAGGCACATTTTCGTTGAACGCGAGAGCGCAAGCAAATTATAGTGTGAATAAGATGTAAGACTGGATTTTTTTTTCTACTTGTACTATATAGTCCGCTAGGCCTCACTGCACCTTAAGACCCCTTAGCTAAGGTAAAAATGAGTTTTATGAGAGGCCACGACTCACATAGGTGGATGATGAATAGGCAGCAGTAATGATGGCGTCGTGACTCACGAGTGTTTCTATTCGAGAATGTTTTTTGTTCTCTCGGCCGTCAATTCTGCACTGCTGATGCAAAGAACTCTCATTAGAACGCACTGCTTCAGGGCAACGTTTGCCTGTGATGCGAGCTTCTCAAAAGGCCTAGGGCCCTCGAAAATTTGCAGCTTAATTCCCCACCGGGAATCAAACCTCGGAGCTCATGAAATGCCGACGGACAGAGCGAAGTGACAACCGTGGCCTCGCACTGTTGCATTATCGACCGACGTATTCACAACTTCATCGGTCTTGCGTTAGAGATGTGCCTGCTAAGCACTCGCAATTGCAAGAGTGGACGGTAAGATAGAAAACATCTGAAACTCTATAAGGAGTTCTTGCTGGTCTAAAAAAAACTCCAAAATAGTAAACTAGTAATTTTCTTCTGTGATAATGAACTTTTAACTGAAGCTGTTTTTTATATTACAGAGATCAAAAGCTATATATTCGTAGTTCCAAGCTGATGGTACACACTCTTCTCACTAAAGGAAAAGTAATTCATAATATTTTTTGTTTAACGGGCTTATTTCGGTTCCCGCTAAATTTAGTATCGCTAAATATAACTTATGAAAGGAATCGGGGAATAAACTATAACATGTCTATTATAAAGCAGTGCGATAAGCCTTGCATTAAAAGCAACCGAAGAGCGTCAGGTTAGTTTCTGAATAAAGCACAAGTATGTTATAGCTAAGTTTCAAGGGGTTACATATATCTTTCATACTTAAAAATGTACATGTTTTCTCCTTTTCCAAAACAGCATTAAAATAAATTTTGTGTGTTTAATGTTTAAAACACATTTTTTAATATAAAATAAAAGCATTTCCACATACCGGGGGTGCCAAAAATGTATACACACTTTCACAGTAGACATCTATTTGATATATTTCAAAGTTGGACAGAAAAAAAAAACTGAATGTGTAGTATGATGTTCTGTAAACAGATGAGACTCACATACATTATGATAGCGTTGCTACTTGACAGGTAAATCAACAAGAACAAATGAAGTCAAGATTATCGTAATCAATAATGAACAAATAAAGCCAAGATTATCGTATGATGTTCTGTAAACAGATGCGACTCACATTACGTTATGTTAGCATTGCTACAACAAAATGGAGTCGAGATTATCGTTTGATCAAACGGAAAGAAATTTTGAAGTGGTATTGGAAAACCGAGAATGTTGTTGAAGTTCAAAGGCAATGGAGACGCGTGTACAGAACAGAACCGCCGTTGAACTTCTCCCTATGGGGAACTCTTAAGGATGTTGTATACCGTAGAAAACCAGCTACACTGGCAGCACTTCGGGAAGAAATTGAAACGGCATGTGTTGCAATCACTGAGGACACTTTCGCAAACGTTACTCAATCAGTAGTTCAACGTACTCAGAAGTGTATCGACGCCGATAGTGGGCATTTTGAGTAACTGTTGTAACTGTAAAAGTCTAAGATGATTAGTGCTCATCATTTTCTGTTTGTGTGAAATCAGTTTTGCTATGTTAACACAGTTTTTTTTATTTGCTTGAAATATGTATGCATTTTTGGCACCCTCTGTATATTAAAATTTAAAAATGTTTATTTTCAAAATTCCTGTTGTTAAATTGACATCAAGAACACGTTTACAAAATTATTCGCATTATTTTGATATTTGTTTATTAATAAGGTAACATCGAAATCTACAACTGAGCCTAAACACTTAAAATGTGTATAGTGCAAGTATGTGGACATGTTTTTTCTTCTTCTGAAATATAAATTTTAAACAATTGTTTCATTATAACATTTAATTATTTTTCTACTTAACATAAGATAAAGAGTGTATAAGTTATGATGTAAATACTTTTGAGAAAACGAGTGACAAACAGGCTGACATAATGATGGTCGCAGTCCTCAAATGCAGTTTTTAATTTTCTTTTAAATTTTGCTTTTGCTGCAGTCATTATCATTTTTATTCTAAAATCAACAATAATAAACAATTGAAACAATATTTCCAGTTTGAAATAGGCCTGCCATAGTGCTACCACTTTTGCCACGTCACTAGAATAAAACATATTCAACAACAGCTGGAAATTGACACTATAGTGGTTTCATTCTGGCCAGTCCAATCAAGGTCACGCATGTAAATCCCCACTCCCGCTCTATGTCTGTGTCTCTTTCTACAGTTCCCCGCCTGTTAGCGTGCTGTCCCTCCCTCCTCCCGTAAGGCGAGGGCCGCTAGATGCTCCAGATGCGGGCTCTGCGGACCTTGAGTGCCGTGGTATCTATCTCTGACGTTACTACAAGAACGCAGGACTGGACTATCCGAGCCCTTCCCTTGAGTGGGGAGGGTGTTCGGATGGGCTGGACTCTGCAGGGTATGTGGTGCCGACACTCACAGCAAATTGGGTACCTACGGCTGTACGTGGGAGTGCTTCAGAAGTGTACCCTGCTGGCAGACGTTTACGTTCTCAAACTCTGTTTGTCGCAGGGAATCCCTAAATGCTCTGGTCGCTGGCCGTTAGACTTCGGTCAAAGAATGAGTAGGTCTATACTAGGTTAGGCCGACCAACCAGTGAGACTGATAGTGGTTTCGTCAGGGACGACGGACGGAACAGCGCATATGGGCGACGCAATCGCTCCCAGCGAACGGCGGTACGGGTTAAACCTTAGGTACCATCCTAATGGAAAACCCCATGACCCTCCAGGAAAGCCGAGGTAATTGACGATTCGATGGGTAATGGAGTTGGAGCTCCCTTCATGTTCCTCCCTCCCCCACAGTTACATAACTCAGGTTGGTGTCCCGTGAAGCTGTAAATGTTGTTACAAATGTATTGAAACAAATTGAAAATATCTTCTACTCTTTCGGGTAGATGTATAATTGCCATTTTATTAATATGTCATTATTGATAAGGGGCTGGAGGTTTCTCAATTTAAAAAGGACGCTAATACAGTCTTAAGTTTGACATAAACATACAAGCTTATATAGTGTTGGTTAAAAATGGTAATATATTTCTTGCATTAATGTATATAACCGCGAGGGAACACGAAACCGCTCCCATGGAAACGGAGAAGTGGGGGAGCATTGTGCATCTGCAAGAATTGAGTCGTTGGCTTCCGACTGTCGTTTTTTGAAGCCATTTGCATTACGAAACATACATATTCACTTAACAGAAATGCAGATATTGCTGGTGCTGCCACTTCTACAACAATACTGCGAGAGGGGAACTGAGCGGAGTGGGAGAACGGTTGCAAAGCGGGCAAAAATGGCCTTGAGTGTACTGGCGAAAATGTAACGACTTTAACAAATGATTAATTACCTCTTAAGTAGGAACAGAGGCATTACTGGAATTGATTTAAAGGTCCCACTATGACCGCACGTTAAAATGTATTAATGCACAACATTGTACACATTGAAACAATTCTTTCACTTACAAAAATCTATAAGTATTTTAAAATTAAGGAGGGAAAAAATGTTTCATCCCTAAAGGCTCATGTACCCCCTTAACTCACACAGGGGCCTAACCTTCGGTTTGATATACTCACAGAACTCTACCGTGGACACCATTTCCTATCACAATTATTGCTAGAATTCTTAATGTATGTTTACTGCATTACACTTGCATTCTTCAAGCAATAAGCCATTGAGAATCTAACAAGTTTATTTGTTAGATGTGTTCTAGTCTACTTAAATTTTAACTGCTTCCTATATTTTAATTTTTCCTAAAGATTTCGAAACTCGCATTACTAGTTCTTCCATAATATTTTGTGAATTGTACGAAATTAAGTTGCCAACCATATTCTAGAAAGAGAAACTACAGAGGGTGCCAAAAATGTATACACACTTCAAGCAAAGAATAAATTGTGTTAACATAACAAAAGTGAATTCACACAAACTGAAAATGATGAGCACCAATCATCTTAGACTTTTACAGTTACAACAGTTGCTCAAAATGCCCACCGTCGGCGTCGATACACTTCTGAGTACGTTGAACTACTGATTGAGCAACGTTTGCGAAAGTGTCCTCAGCGATTGCAGCACATGCTGTTCCAATTTCTTCCCGAAGTGCTGCCAGTGTAGCTGTTTTTCTACGGTATACATCATCCTTAAAGAGTTCCCTATAGATAGAAGTCCAACGGAGTTAGATCCGGAGAACGCGGTGGAAACTCAATCGGACCTCTTCTTCCTATCCAGTGCCTTAGATGAGGTCTCCCAGATCTGCCCTTGTGAACATCGCATACAGTGCCACGAGTCTCAAATTTGTCTCGAACGCGTGCAGTTGTTACTCGCGTTGGCGGTTGGTTCCGTTCTGTACACACGTCTTCATTGTCTTTGAACTTCAACAACATTCTCGGTTTTTCAATACCATTTCAAATTTTCTTTCCGCTGTTCAAACGATAATCTCGGCTCCAATTTGTTGTAGCAACGCCAGCATAACGTAATGTGAGTCAGGTCTGTTTACAGAACATCATACGATAATTTTGGCTTCATTTGTTCATTGTTGATATGCTCCATTCACTTAAGTGGAATTAGAACGTTCATTTTTCATGATGACAAGAGTCAGACTATGACAGTTGATACCTTGTAAAAACCTCTCGTTGCTTGTAATTAAGAAAAGTAAGCTTAAGTACTTTAATTATGTAATAAAGAAATTATTAAGTATCTTAAATATATATTTTCATTTATAATAAGGGGTAATGCTCTCTATTTTCACTTTTAATGAATGTCCATTTTAATTATATTACTTAATTATATTATATTACTGTCTATTTTCTGCATTTTAAGTGTCTTTTTACCCGCCAATTTTAACCAAAATAAATGCCTAAACTTCTGGGCTTGAGCGTATAAAAATAATACGAATTATATTATTGTGCTAATACAATCAATGGAAACCCATCCGTAATCTAATGGTAGCATCTACTAATCCGAAGTCCTGGATTTGATTCCCGGTTAGGTCAGGTTGTCTGGGTAGGATCTTTTTTCGGAATTTTCCTTTACTGAGATGATGAATGCCAGATAGTTTTAAGGCGCCAAAGACTCCTTGCTCATTTGCGTCATTATTTCATTTCATTCCTCACTACAGACTTAACGTCTACAGTATTTACATCCACAATCTACAGACGTAGCGATAAAATCAATGTAATAAATAAAACATTAAGAAATCTATGAAATTGTAAATAAATGAATAATTTTAAAACAAGTCTTTGTTGTTTACTTTATTACAGTACAATTTAGTCAGAAATAACGTCAACGTCTTACGTATTAAAGTAACTTGTCTTCTAGTTCACGAATTTCGTGTTGGATTGAAATGAACACTACACTTTTTATTTTTAATTTACACGTAAAAAAGAAACCAACTTTGCCCGGCTACTCCTTGCTATTTAGGCAACTTCTCTGTCTTGCCTTCGTGGAGTATAGTTTATGTAGTTAGGCGTGTATGACATACTGTTCTTGCGCAGAAATTGCTTAACTGTTACCAACCAGTTAGGGATTATTTATTTATTAACCTCGTAAACCCAAGATCGCGAGTTCACTCCCGGACAGGATCGATGGATTTTTTCGGACATAAAAATCCTAAGTATGGCTTCCTTTGGAAGGGAATTAAAGCCGCGTGTCCCGTGTCGCACATTTACGCACGAAAAGAACCTCAAGCCTGAAAAAAGAGGCCTCTGAGCAAAATTAACCGGCCGTTTTACATTCTGAATTGAATGGGACGCTGATGGCCTGAGATGTTCAGTTACGATGGTTACCTCTAAACTACCAGGACCGAGTCATTAGTGCAGCTGATTCATAGGTTCATAATGTGAAGATTCAAAAGTATGATGTAAAAAATCCTTAAAATACAGCAAGTAAACATAACATTTTGTGTTAAAGTTGACAAGACATTTATTCAGTTACGCCAAGCGTATGGAGAGGAAGCGATGCACATAACGAACGCAAGCCTTTCAAAGATGGTCGACTTTCAACGGAAGATGATTGCCCAGATCGGCAAGAACTGAAGAAATAATTGTTAGAGCTGGCTAAGAGTTCAAACGAGATCACAGTCAGTGGATAGCTGACGTGGCAAACATGTTAGAAATTTTGCATGGCATGGTTCTCTCTCCACAAACTTTTGATTATGCAATTGTTTCGAGAAAACTAACTGATGAAAATTGTCGTAAAGAGTTAATTACATGGTTAGTAGAAAACTGCTGCTTGACAGGGTGGACCAGTATGCAAATCTGTTGTACAGATGGGACATAGCGTCTTCTACACGACCCCACCGTTCTTCAATATCCAGCGATTGCTGAATTAATTCCTGAAGGTGAAACTTTTAATAAAGACGTGTGTTGTCATTCTCAGACCTCTTCGTTATGCAGTGCGACAAAAAATGTCTCGTTTGTGGCAAGAAAAAGTGAGTTCTTCATCACTAAAACGCCCCAGAGCGCTGGTCACTCCAGGTGACTGAATTCCTCGCAAAGCATAACATACCTGCCTTTTTCATCCTCCGTATTCTCCAGATATAGCTCTAGCTGATTATACCTGTAAGCATACTCAAGGGGCGGGAGTTCGGTGTTACGTAAAGTGACCAAAATTTGTTTAGAAATGTGGTGCGGTCGATGACAGAAGTGTACCAAGGCATTTACTTTACATGTGGTGTTGTGTTAAAGGTTTCATTTACTCTGTAATTAAAGTTTCTATATGTGTTTTAACTACACACCTGTTTGACATATTCTTGTCAATCTGCATTGTTCAATTTACTTATCACAAATTGGGCCTAGGAACATGCTCAGCTCGCCTATATCTACAGGCCAATGTCAAATAACTTCCGGAGACGAGACCGAACTCATTTTCGACATTATTCCATTTAAGGAAATGCTTGAATATTTCAATCAAGCCTGATATCACAATAAGTGACGAAACATGCATTTATAGTCATGAGCCAGAAAATGAAAGGCATTCGACACAATGAACCTCTCCAGACAAAGATAAGCTAACAAACTCCAAAGAGGCCAAAGCATTGGCAAGATGCCGGTTTCCTCATTCTTTCGTCGCTCTGGTTCCGTGTTTCACTGGAAGATTGTTATTTGTTGCCGTAGTTTATTTACGCACGCTCTTTAACAGCTGAGGTCATCAGCGTCCCATTCAACTCAGGGCGTGAAACGGCCGACAAATTTTGCTCAGAGGCCTCTCTTTCAGGCTTGAGGTTCTTTTTCGTGCCGTAAATGTACGACACGGGACCCACGGCTTTACTTCCCTTCCGAAGGAAGCCATACTTAGGATTTTTACATCTGAAAAAATGCATCGGTCCTGGCCGGGTTTGGACCCGCGATCTTGGGTTTAGAAGGCAAATATGGTTACTACTACACCACCAGAACCGACGGAAGACCGTTATGAACTTGTTTTATGCCCATCTTGGAAAAATGGCGGCTAGAACGATCTTAAAGTTGTACCATCTTCATAATAACAATATCAGTTTATTTTATTTAACAACTTGAATTGTTAAGGTCCTATTCTATTCAGGGCGTGAAACAGCCGATATATTTTGCTCGGAGGCTTCTTCTTTCATTGAGGTTCTTTACGTGCCGTAAATCTACGACACGGGACCATCGGCCAATTCAGGACCAATTTTACCCCTAAAAATTCATCGACCATGACCGGGTTTGAACCCGCAACCTTGGGTCTACGAGGCAAGTATGGCTATCACTAGACCACCAGGATGGAAAAAATACATAGAGAGGGACTTATACAACTCAATTAGATAAACCGTAAAATGTGCCAGTAATGAGTTAACTTTTTTCTCTCGTAGTAAATTAGTAACATGCATTAAAAATGTTCAACATATTTTTTAATAGTGTTTAACGCCCGTTTTTATGTAACGTCTTATGTATTACTATAATGTATAACATTAAATTTTCTTCTAATTCACGAATTTCGTGTTGATTGAAATGAACACATACACTTTTTATTTTTAATTTCCAAATGTTGTAAAAAAGAAACGAACTTTGCCCGGCTACGCCTTGCTATTTAGGCAACTTCTCTGTCTTGCCTTCGTGGAGTACAGTTTATGTTGTTAGGCGTGTATGACATACTGTTCTTGCGTAGAAACTTCCATCGATTCTGGCCGGGAGTGAACTCGCGATCTTGGGTTTACGAGGTTACGATGGCTACCTCTAAACTACCAGGACCGACTCATTAGTGCAGCTGATAGGTTCATAATGTGAAGATTAAGTCATACTTCAGATTTTTATGTCCGAAGTTGCGAGTAAACACAGCATTTTGTGTTAAACTTTACAGGACTGGAGGGCTTCGAGCATCTTTGAAAGGCTTGCGTCCGTTATGTACATCGCTTCCTCTCCATATGCTTGGCGTAACAGAATAAATGTCCTTATGAGTACTGAGGAAAACCTAGGAAAAACCTAAGTCGGGGAGGGCTTCGAACTCCAATCTCCCGCTCACGAGTCAGCGCCTTAATGACCTCGGCCACCCGTGGCGGGATGTTCAAGGTGCTAAGACAGAAAAACTGACAAGTTTACACGCCCAGTTTTCAAGATTTTGTATAAGAAAGGTGGACTGAATGAATAAATAAGTAGGATGAAGAACATTTATAAAGCCAAACGAAATGTTGTCCTACCCCAAATCTAGAGATGAAATGAATTAATAAGCACAAGCAGATGTTACACAAGTCTTATAAGAAGTAAAATGAAAGAATAATCTTCAGACCAGTTCGTCGGCACTTATTCACGAATTCTCAACATTTTAAACAATTATATAACTAAAAAATATATTTCATAGCCCACCATTGTCTGTGTGTTACAAGATGTAACCTTTATTACACATGTATTTGAACAATTTTCACCGGCCTAAGAGGATGAGGTATGGAACTCGCATTCGGAATGTCCCAGGTTCATAGCCCTTGGGGATGGAACTTCCTCCTGGTCACTTAGGCGAATATTTACATTCCACGAACTTTCCTCTCTCCCATTTCATCTAATTCTATTCTGTTAGTTTTGTTACACGGTTGAAAGTATCAGGAGAGTGGACTGTGTGCGGCATGACAGTGGCTTGCTCTTTGGTGTTGAAGTGGCAATTCTAACAATCTAGAACTCCTTGGAGGTGACGTCGGGGTGTTATCTCAGCAATCATTGGGGACGCCGTGGATCCCGGCCGCCCAGTGTTTCTCTCGCCGGAGATGCCCTCATTGAAGAAGTAGGTACAATCGGCCTTCAACCCTCGAGCAAGGCTGAACTTACGGAAATGCGTTCTCCGTCAGTAACAATCCAAATGTAGTGAAATTCTCACCAGCAGGAATGGAGCGAAATGTACATAACAAGTGGGCAAGGGACCCGACAGAGAGAAATGTTGAGCACAATTCACATTACAAAGGGAACAAACATAAAGTCACGTTTTAAATATAATTAAAATGTGAGGTGCATGCAAAGGTTCTAACCATACCGATATACAAATGTTGAAAAGCAAAGTGAACCAAGATTCCTAAATTCCATTGCAAAATGCTTAATTAAAGAATAATTGAATGATTACCCCTTGAGTTGTAAATGTTCACTTACCATTAGTGGCCTGAAAGAGTTGGTTTCCTTTTTCTGGATGGACTACGGCATGAGGGGGGGAGAGGGAGGGAGGAGGAGGGTGGCTCATCCGTTTTTTGCAGTTTCTGCAGTGCGTGCGAACCAGCTCCCGTTTTATAAATTGGTAGCAGTTTTAATTTATTTTTCAAGAAGACACTATCTAGATAGCTGTGCTCCTTGTTAACCCTTGATGCCTCTCGAGAAATATGACGTCAGTCTCGAGAGTCCCGAATAATGCATTTCTCCCATCAGACATCAATAAAGGGGCAAAAAAGAGCCCTGTTCTCGAATGTAGCATTTGGGGGGGGGGTGCTTTTGTAATGTATGATATCAATTTGTGTTTTTGAGCAGACTCAAATGAGGACTTCATTTAAGAGCGGGAAAAGGAAAATGCTTCTAAAACACAGGAGAACAAATCCTTCACAGCTTAATTCTTACATGCCCATCTTAAAGAACCTTTGTTACGCAGTTGCCATTGTTGTTTTAATTGTATATTCTGTTAAAAGAACATGAAAACAAATAAAGTTGAACTTTTTATTCATAAAAATTTACAACTTTGGAATTATTCTAAAGCAAAATAAAAAATGTGGATACATTAAGACATATTGCTGACTGCTAGCATTTCTGAACAAAAATATTAATTTAGTATTTCGCAGTATACAACAGAATATATTATTTCCTTATAAACCGCGCCTACTCTATGAATTTACTTCAGCTATAGGCAAACCATTCAAAATCACGAGCAGGAAGTATTTTTGAGTGATTGCTTTTTTATGGAAGATATAACCATAGGTGGAACATGCATGTTGATATGAAATATTATTTATACAATTTGCATGAAAAATATAAACTTAGGAAATGCGAGAATATTTTAAACTTCATAATGCTATTTAATAGTCAACTTTAGGTGTGCTACGATTCCAGAAAAATTTAATCTCTAGTTAATAATTTGCTCTTTTTATGAATATAAATTCTATAACATGAAAACAGATCTTAATATCTATGATTATATTAAAACGGGGAATAAAGAGAATAAAATATGTAATTTAGTACTAGAACAATTTTCTGCATTGCTAAAACAGTTTATACGAAACGACTCACCGAAGTTTTAGGTATTGCTTTCTGAGTGACTAAACAGGCAGAAAAAGAGAAAGTTATAAACTCTGAGTTGGAAATTTCACGCACTAGGTGGTGCAGTGCTGGTTAGGCGGATTATGAGCCCCCATAATAGTAATGCTAACAATTATTTCCTATTATATCATTCTTTATTTTAATATTGTCTTTATAGATTTATTGATACCTTGTATTTTTAGTATCCCTTAAAAAGAGCAGTTCGTGGTTATTACTTCTCTCTCTGATAAATGTTTTTCATCTCTCAAGTGAAAACAATGAAAACAGAAAAAGTCAATACAATATTGGTAATGCACTATGTAAAATTATATATTTCATCTGAAATGCTCTGAATGCCGTTTTAACTTCAAAGTGCGGAGGGAGAGAGAGATTAAGTCAATCAGCCCTTAATGATGTTCAGTAATATGGGAATGCTGTCAGTTCCATCAGCCTGGCTGCACATATCGATGCAGAAGTGATTAATGATATCTATGGCCGGTTTACTCACGGGAAATCACCTTTTATTACTTCGTTTCGGCGAACGGCTTGACATTTCAGATATCGATTACTTTTAACATGTTATGAGACTAGCAAAAAAAGCAGTTTTGTTTTGTGTTGAATGGAGCTTTCTTTCCTCTCTCATTGCTAAAGGTCTATGCGTGAAAAGTAATATGCAACAATTCTTTCTGCGGTTTTTATTGCAAGCAAATATAATCTGAGTTCGGTAGAGAGTGCTTAGAGAATGGTTACATTGTACAGCATAAATATGGCAGGTTTACATTTTAGCATTAAACATATATAGCAAGGCACAATGTAAATAAAAAGGGGGTGAAAGACAGCTCAACGAAAAACTTCAGTGCTTAAGATGAAATTCTGGTAAACGATTCTGCAAAACATTTTTCCATAATAGATGGATAATAGTCAGGTAATCTTTTGAACTTTTATGACTCACTGCCTTATTTAGCGCTAACATAATTCGTCTTTTAAATCATAGTAAACGCAGATGGCTCATAAATAATGTCAAATCTTTATAGCTTGTTTCTCTTTCTTCCCTTTATGAATTTTCAGGGTTTACACCAACAAGGTGGCCGAGTAGCTTAAAGGTTCAAATGTATGACTGAACTTTTTTTTCTAAGTTTTCCTGACTGCTCATTAATAACAAATGCTAGGGAGTACCCTAAATCTCGGCATGGGGCGCTTTGCCACGAGTAAATGTGTATAGCGGTTTAATGGGTAAGGAACTGTATAAGAAAACCAGTACATTGGGTATTATATGGTTGATTTTGAATAGAAAGCATGGCAGACAAATTCAAGTGCTTATAATATTTAATATGTTAACAGAATTTAACAATCAAAAATATACATTTTAATAGAATATTTCTAATCTTCGACCTGAAGAAAAATAATTTAATATGAATCAAATATTCATTATTCCAAAACATGCACCTGAATAATATATTCTAAAATGAATTAAGCATTGAAAGTAATTTTATGCAGATTATAACTGATATAAGTAACTCAAAATAATCATTGTCTAACAACTAGTATTTCACATAGCACATTTTCTCACAAATATTTCCTATATAATCAAACTATATTGGAAGAAGTCGTTATAAAACAGCTGCAATATGGAGCATAACAAAAGTAAACCTACACAGAACGCAAAGTTAAATGTAAAGAAAATACTAGACACAAGAAATATTAAATACATACCCAGGTCGCAGCTCTTGTCACAAAAAAAAAAAAAAAAAAAGTGAGTTGGGCTTCACATTTATTAAAATTTAAAGAAGAATTTTGTGGGTAAGTTTTGCTGAAGGACATTTTCGCAGAGTGAGTGAGTCCTCATCCTCATCCAGACAGACAATAGCCTACTCCACTACCCAGACTCCAATGCGGGATCGACTGTACACAAAATGGCGGTATTGAGGTTCCGGCTATTAAGCGCATGAGGTTGTTTATTTGGTTCGTTGCAGTTGCGTGGTTTATTACAGTGGTTTACAGTTGGAAACATACCAACAATGACGTGTAACTTCTTTTCTTTTTTATTAAGTTAATGTTTATTTAGTGAAATTACGCCAGTAACTTGCTTAGTACAACATGGGTTGCTCTTGTTGTATGTCTTAATTATCGCAGCACACCGCATAATACCGTATTTAAATTTCCTAAAGAGCAGTCAATGAAAGAGAAATTAGTAAAGAGTATACATGGTACAACTTTTGAAGTTAGTGATAAAAATGTAGTATGTATTAAATATTTTATACCAAAATTTTTGGTGAGAGAGGACATTTTTTTCTGTGCAATTTTCCCTAATCTACCATCATATGTGACAGTGAGACTTAACAAGAAAAGCAAACATCCGGAAGAACGTATGAAACGGATATACCGTTTATATATATATATATATATATATATATATATATACAACCCCTGAAAGTGAAAAGGAAGGCCTGCTTACTGAACAATTATTATAATACAGAATGACGAGAAAATGGAAAAAGTATATACAACTGTGCAAGGTAGGGTACATTCATGGGTTCAAATCTGTTAGAGGTCGAAGATTTCTAGCAAAACTTTTCCCCGAGAGAGTTCATGTCGTAGATTTTAGCATGCTATAGAACTCTATACCTGAAAATAAAGATTTCTGGACCAAATTTCGGCCATTTCACGTCCAAGTTATACCAGTATTCAAGATGTTGGGTAGACCACCATTCCTTCTGACATCTATATATGCTAAGCTAAATAACTAAATGCAAATAATTTCAGAAAATGCAGACAAATATCCAGCGTTTGAACGTGTAAGGAAAAGAAAGGAAAAACAATTAAAATGATCATTTACACGTTTTATGAATGTTACAATTTCTGCCTTTTTTATTACATGTCTTAGGTATTAATTTAATATTCTAATGATGAGAACGGCGTAGAGTTTGTAGAGCCCCGGCTTCACTTGAGATTCACAAGAAGAGCTAAGCTTCATCTACATGGCACTTTTGTGGCTCTAGAGTGCTCTCTTTCTGCTATTATTATTCAGAAGGTTCTGAAAGCTCAAATGCATCATTTAAGCAAATGTAGTCATCTTCTGGTGCAGAGCCCTTACTTAATACCTTTCTCAAGCCGCGGGCCGTCTTTCAAGAGCCTGCTAATCCCTGTTGGCCCCTTTGTTGCGGCTTTCTTCAGCCTTGAAGAACTTGGACAGAAAACGCGAAATTAACCTGCCTTGGAGGCAAATAACTGCAGGCTTTCCAAAGTCTTGCTTCCTATTGTGTACGTCTCCTCTTCAACATTGTCTGAGTTTGCAGCAAACGAGCCATTGACAACACTAAACGTAATGTCGTGTCCCAGAAGGAAAGCGTTTCATTTAATACGTGAAAGTGAAACAAAAGCATACAGTGCATAGTTATATGAAACTGGGCGGAAAATATTAACAAGTAGAATATAATTAAAAGACATTAAAATAGAGAGTATATAGAAGAGAGAAAACCGCACACAGTAACTGTTGTAGTTTTCTTACTGATATGATTCATATATCCGTCTGTCTTTTTTTTCTGGTATTCAGTTACTCTTCGTTTTTCCTATTACCGAAGTTCTCTTTCTCTGTTGATCACATTGAAGCTGTCTCTGGTTCCCCGTCAATTACAGAGTAATTGAAATAATTAATAGTTATAATTTTAGAATCAGCAACTCTGTAATTATGTGCAAGTATGCTGTGCATTTTCTTTCAGCGGAGGAACTTTAATCACAAAACTCGTTTATGTAGAATTAGTATTTTGTAATGTTTAAATGCATTTATAAAGTGTAATTTTTGTAATATTTAAGAAATAACGTATAGAAATGTAATAAGATAAAGAAAAACTCTAGTATTTCTCCGAACATAGAAAGACTTAGCAAAAAATCAGACAACGCAAAGTAATCCCTTCTGGTATGCGGCTTGGGTTGAAAATTCCCCCGCGTCAGGGCAGAAACCGACCTGTTTGGTGACTGTTGCAGGTTCCGAGTAAAAATATCGTTGATAGTAAAGTATGACATCTGTTTAAATTCATCTTATTGACGAATAGCGAAGCACTTGGCTTGACCAAAGTTTTCCAGCGAATAGAAATTAAATTTAGTGAGGTAAGCATTGACCTATAGGGGTCGTTAATACAAAATTGGTGGGAGTATTTCGCGCCATTGCCCATGGATAGCGTCATTTTGTGTTGTGTATAAAAGGAATAGCTTTTGCCCGAAAGGAGCGCGGTCTCAGAATTTTATGGGTCCAGATACGTGTGGCTGCCGTCGCCCAGAGATCAACGGAAGAACGACCTAGTACTAAGTACCAGTTCCGGCGACAACGAAGCTTGAGTGCCAATCGCCACGTTACCTGCCTTACATCATTGAGCTGCATTAAGAATTAACAATTTCCTCGTACTCGGCCCCATTTAGTCAACGCGTTTGCCAAGATTTCTTTTCCCGTGGTTCGACGAGAGACGTGATTTCGCCCGAATGTTCATGTTAGGAGAATAAACTATATCAACAAGTAAACAACGAAGAGTTATTTGTCTTCACCTTCGGAGTCCCGTTCACTCAGGCACATAGCCGCCAAAATCCAGCGAAACGCTTTCGAGAGAGTCTCATTGAAGAAGAGTGGGGTGGTCTGCAGAGTCAGGCGAAACCTGCGATCAGTGGGCATAAATTATTTTCCGCAGTAACCATATAGCCCAATTTCCATCCTCCACCTATCAAATCCGTTTCAAACTGCAGCCCAAATTGGGGCCACTAACATTTATACTTCAACATTAAAAACTAATTTCATACTAAATTATTTAAAAATAGAGAGGAATGGCTAATGCAGTAACAATTAGCGCTCTCATTTCGGAAATCCCGGATTCAAATCCCTTGAAACCAGTCTTGGGTTTTTTTTTCGTAATTTTTCTTGGCTGCTGAGGCGAATGCTGTCAAACATCTTTATTTACTTTATATGAATTTTTCACTCTCCCAATTCGATCCGTTGGTTCTTTTATAGATGAAAGTGCCTGGACGAGATGGCTTGACCTTTGGAAAGGTTTCTGCCTTGGCATCTGGTATGGAAGGATGCTTCTGGGGAAGAACCCCACTGCCATTGGAGAATTCTATCTGAAAAATGAAAAGGACCCTGTCTACGTCAGCGCATCAACTTCCCTGGACCCTGTCTCCTTCATATCATCCTTTCCTCCCGGAGGTGACCCAATTGGAAGCGGAGGCACAAATAGCCAGCCGTTGAGCAAGGTTTAAGTACCGAAGTATCTTCCTCAGCCCCCCAACATTTTAAATAAATAATATTTAAGAAGTTGCTATCATCAGAAATATAGTACCAGCACAATCTAATATAAAACCCAGTTACTTTCCTCTTAACCCTTTAAAACGTTGGTATTAATTTTCAACAAGGGGATAAGGAAGGCGTATAGGTAAACAAATATATTTATCTACGCAATTAAACATATTGTTTAAAGTTATTCATTTTGGAAAGTAATACCTGAAGTGCAAGCAAAAACATTTAATTAGTAGTTTTTCTCGTAAATTTCATATTGAGCTTTGTATATTCGTTAAATATTCAGCTCATTTTGGTTCTGTATTAAATGTGGGGGACTTAATATGATGTTCTGTACTTTGCTCTGAATAAGAATACAACTTAAGATATATACAGGATTATTGCTCGAGGTAATCGGAATCGACAGCAAAAATAATTGGAGATGAAAGAGAAGGTGGCGGAAAATAAAATTAGGATAGGGTCCACATAAGCGCTTGAAATGACCGGTCAAATGGAGTAAATGTAGATAAGGAATTATTTATCGTATAGACATGTTGTACGGCAGATTATTTAGTCGGCCCAGGTGGTCTAGTGATAACCTTACCTGCCTCGTATACCTAAGGTCGCGAGTTCAACCTCGGTCAGTGTCAAGGGATTTTTAAGACGTAAACTCCTAAAAATAGCTTCCTTCAGAAAGAAAGTAAAAGCTGCTGGTGCCGTGTTGTACATTTACGACTTTTAAAAGCACTTAAAGTCTGAAACAAGAGGTCCCTGAGCAAAATGTATTTGCGTTTCACGCCATAAATTGAATTAAACGCTAAAATGATGTAAAAAGCGTCCTTAAATAAAATAAACGTAACTTAGCCCTAAGAGATGTTTGAAGGCGCCTCTTTCCGTATGGATGCAGAATGTTGTTAGACAAGTAATATCTTCCTGAACATTTTGTGGCTGTTCCTCGCTTATCTGCTCTGAGATCTCAGGAAATCTAGCAATGGCTTTCTACAGACTCTCGTATGACACGATTTTTCAGATATCCCTATTAGAAAAAATGATTAAAATTCCAGCCCTTGCAATAACCCTCATCTACCGATTCATATATGGGGCAATATCCTGTCCTGTTGCTTAGGAGGCTGTAATCCTGGTAGTGGATAAGAATGATGGAAGGAAATGTACAAAGAAGTATAATCTTAGAAGTATAATCATGTATGTATTTAGGGAAGGTTGAAGCCGGAAATAAGGCTGCCTTTATTAATTTAATTAAAAGGCTGCAGAGTGATATTTATAAAGGCATTATATTTGATAAGGATAATTGTTATGTATATGTATAAGAAAATCATTTTGAGATAGGTATAACAGGAATCGAAGTAATTTGTAACTTGTATGTCATTTAACAGGTAATGGTATTTCACAAAAGGGTTTTGTATACATTTTGTGTAAAATATGTGAGAAAGAGACGGATATGTACCTGGCACCTCTCCGCAGACCACTCCTTAGACAAGGCTGAAGAAAGGGTAAACTATCTTTTGTTAGGTCACGAACCTTCTACCCGGGAAATACTTAGGAGTTGACAATAAGAGAAACATGTGGCCGTAACGGGACAGTATTTAACAAAGTCAGAGAGGGATTCACGCATTCGGTAGAGGGGCATTCAGAGGCACATTCATACACTCGCAGAAGCATTCACGGAGACTTACACATTCACACTCGCAGAAGTCTCTCGCACATTCGGACATTCATAGATTCATATTCAGACATTCAGTAGAGATACATTCACAGAATTATACTCACACATTAATAGATTCAGAGGGACATTCAGACATCCAGATATTCACTCAGGAAGCCAGTCTAAGAGAGTAGCGAAGTCAGCGGCGAACGGTTAGGAAATACTTTACATGGAAATAAAATATTTTAAACAAGTCAACCTTGTGTATTTTTGGGCAACACATTTCTCGTTCCCGTGGATCTATACTGATCCCGAAAACACTCCAGTGGACCCTGAGATAAAATTCAACAGAATTGGAGCAAACGACACCATCAGTGAGCAGCCCGGCCCAGACTTCGAAACCACCCAGCAGTCAACAACTCAACTACATCCCCCGAGCACCCAATTCCTGCTCCAAGGTGAGGGAGAACAGATGAAGAAAGATAGTTAATGATTGATAAATTGAATAGGGGAGGGAATGGGAGTAAATTAGCATCATTATACATCATTAACCTGGGTGCTAGTGTGTATTTAGTCCCAAGGAAATAAGTAACTCACAGGTATAGCATAATAGTTAGATGTAGTGTTTGGAATTAAAATATTGTAATAGAGTCATAATGAAATGTATAAATTTTATATTTTTCTTATGGAATTGACAAAGAAATAAATCTTACTATAATATTTAAAATTGTACGTTGATATAAAGAGAAATAAATTCAATTCAATTTAATATACCAAGGAGAAAATGTCCAAGAACTCGGAGACAATTTCCCGAAAGAACGCTGCGTACTTAGTGCCCATGAGTTTCTCGGAAGTGTGTACAGTTTATGGTATAGATGGAGGCCTTTAATAATGTGAATATTTCAAGAGATAATAATAATAATAATAATAATAATAATAATAATAATAATAATAGGGGCTGTGAATATCGCCAGAGTGGGCTATACGTTCTGTAATGGATCCAAAAATAGACTGAACTTATATTTTATTTTGTTGGTATTTTGATCAAATATAAATTACACCAAATTTAGCACAAATCAATTGAGGTGGCGCTGTAAGAATGTGGAGGGAAGATTTAGAGCTTTGTAGAAATTTCAACAGAATTCAAATCCGTCACTAAATGCATAATCAATTCTGATATACAATAATTAAAACCTCCAATTAATGCCCTTCATCAGTAGCAAGGATACTGATCGGTGCTTTGGTATTCCACAATACTTGGTGCCCTCTCAAGTGTACGTGTTTGTTGGGGGAGACAAAACTTCGTCATGGGTTAAGAATCTTGACTGGTTCACATGAAACTAGCACACATGTACTCTCAGTGTCTCCGTTAACCGCTAACAAAAATCCAAGACGTAGATATGATCTAAGGAACTCCATGAAAAGAATAAAAATCCTCATCCTCAAGAATGTCTGACGATGCGTCAAGCAATCACACGTGACCTCAAGGTTGGAGCTGCCCATTCTCCTCAAGCTGCGGAATGCGTCGAAACGATAATTAGCCGGAATTCTGTTGTGCTCATCTGATCAGTCCACCTTCGAAACACATCACGGGTAGAAAACTGGCATTGTAGATATCGTTCAACTCACCCACCATTGACTGTGTTGGAGTTTCCATAGCATGCCTTCATTGTGGTAGAGCTGCTGACATATTAATTGAACTAAATATTACAAATAAGAAACTGTAAATGTACGAGCTTATTTGACCCTCCTTGATTAATAGCAAAACTTTGAGACTGGTTTATGGCGCATCTAGTTTTGTGCTTCACACATTTTCTGTTTGTCCAGATTTTTACTTCTAGGAGCACCGCAGACTACAGGCACTAAATTTAGTTTCTTGTAGATGCTGTTAAAATAAAAAAACTAAATCTACAAGTTCTAAGAATAAATTTTCTAATAGTTCATGTTTTTAGAGCTGCAGAGTGTGTGTCACGGAAGTGGCATGATGTAGGACATGATATTAGGACATATTGATTGGCATGTTCTTCCTTCCTGGCGCGAAACTCCTCAAAGAGCCAAGACCAGGGTCCTCTGTCTGCCTCTCGCGACTTAATTGGCAGGGAGGCATGTGATCAGCACATCGGCACCGCGTCAGCCCCCACAATGCGGCTTTCGAGATCGAATGTACGCCTACTTTCTATCAGCCAATTTCTCAATCGAGCTTACAACACTGGATGGACCTCGTTTCAGACCTCCTCCCTTCTCACTTAGGAAAGGTAGCGAACCTCCCAAGGAGCAGCCACTAATGCAAACCATTAGACTACGGTGGCGGTCGATTAGGATATAATCTGTATATATTATACAGAGGGTGCCAAAATGTATACACACTTCAAGCAAAGAAAAAACTATGTTAACATAACAAAACTGAATTCACACAAACAGAAAATGATGAGCACTAATCATCTTAGACTTTAACAGTTACAACAGTTGCTCAAAATGCCCACCATCAGCGTCGATACACTTCTGAGTACGTTGAACTACTGATTGAACAACGTTTGCGAAAGTGTCCTCGGCGATTGCAGCACATGCCGTTTCAATTTCTTCCCGCAGTGCCGCCAGTGTAGCTGGTTTTCTAGGTATACAATATCCTTAAAGAGTTCCCCATAGGTAGAAGTCCAACGGAGTTAAATCCGTAGAACGCGGTGGAAACTCGCGTGCACACTGCTTTGTAAATTTCTGCGGTGAGTGCTCAAAACGTCCCAAAACTATAGCCGAGGACGCGGCTTTTATAAACATTGTTTGTATAGATGAAAGCGAACGGGAAGCTACCGCTATTACTTGGAGGAATTCTAAAGTAGGGTCTTAGTAGTTGTTTTTTTTTTTTTTTTTTTTTTTTTTTTTTTTTTTTTTTTTTGCATATTGTCAGAGAGTTTTGCTTTCATCAAATTAGGTAAGGGTAAGCATAGTAAACTTATTCCA
The DNA here is from genome assembly GCA_030762175.1 of Metallyticus violacea. Taxonomy (NCBI): domain Eukaryota; kingdom Metazoa; phylum Arthropoda; class Insecta; order Mantodea; family Metallyticidae; genus Metallyticus; species Metallyticus violacea. Next base: position 2,200,022 of record CM060838.1, read on the forward strand.
GCTATGACGGTGAAAAGACAAGACAATAACCTCTCGATGCTTAAACTAAATGTATATGTGAGTGACTTGCTAAGGATCACGTAGACATGTAGCCAATAAGAGAGATGAGAAGGACATTATGAGAGTCCAGTATCCAATAAAAATTCTTAGATGAAAGAAAATATGCTAGGTCTTCCTAAAGTCATATTTTGAAAATCGGAAAGAATGATCGACTTCAAGGTTTATTTATGCCTGTAATTTTGGAGACAGTTGTTAGTTGTGAGGTTCAGTTGTTGCTGTATCAGTATTAGTGGTCAGTTTGCTTCAGTTATGCTAAGAGAGTTATCACCCGGAGTTTTATTCAGTTGTAGCAGTTTTATTGAATTTCTCAGAGTATCAGAGTACCAGGGAGTCATTTATGCTGTCATCGTCATTGCAGTTATTGTTAGAAGTGTTATTCGAACATACTAAATTCTCGTCTTGATCCTCATAAATAGTGCAAAAGTTATTTTAATAACACAATAAATTCCCCAAGGACTAACGGTTGGTTTCGTAAAGCGGAACAGACTCTGAACAATAAATTGTGTTTCATCTCATAATACGATAAATCTCGTTAATTCCCTTATTTATCTCCTTGACTCCTTCCTCTGTGGTCTCCGGATCACAAAAGTCCAGCAAAGAAGCAAGAGCCAACCCAGGTAACGTTAAGTCAGCAGAAAATCATCGGAGAGGAGAAGAAGAAAACATCGTCCCCGAGAATATAGTCAAATCATTAATGAAATTCCGCCAAATTACCTCCATCCTTACATTTATTTGCCCCATTTTAATTACGGCTGCATATTTCTGAAACATAGAGCATCATTCTTTGTATTTATGGCGCGTTCAAAATGAATTAATAATGATTACTTTTTATGTAATTCATGCATATTTCGCAGAAATTAATATACATTTCTTAATCTTTTACATAATGTAACGGCTCCTTCACCAATTACTACGGTAACATTTTTATTAGAGAGGAGAGAAGATTAATGATTCGAGCTTTCGCGGATAATCGACAATTTTTATGCATCTTTAATTTAAAGTTGTACATAACTCATTACTTAAATAGCATTTTGCGAATATCCCTTGATTGCAATCCATTAACAGTAAATGAAAGTTTGAATCACCAAGTATTTGGTTGACGTCATAGGCATTGCCTGAATAGGCTTTCAACAAATCCATCGAGCACACCACAAAAGCAACTGCCTAAGCCACTTAGATTGTGCGGAAATGTACATTCTCTCTTGAAGTTTTTAGAACTGCAACTTTTAATGTTGCTTCTTTCCATGCGCAGTAATTTTCACGTCAATTATGGAACATCGAATCAAAGCCCTGTGTATTGATCTTGCAGCGTTTTCTTTCGCCGTCACTAGGCAACCATAGCATCCTGCCAGATCACTTTGCGCTGACGCACAACTCCAGCATGACCATGCATCTTTGGGAAATTGGATTGTTAAGTACGTGGCTTGTGGAATCGATACTGTGGTCGATTTACAGTTTCCACGCTGGTGCTCTTATACGAATGTAATTCCTTTTACCCGATTCACGAAGATTGGCTACACCAAATATCTCGGCTTTTCCGATGTTCATACTGGCGAATGTTCGTCAAAGAAAGTCAAAGGGCTGGCTTAATAATGCTTAAAGCTGCAATGGACATATATTGTGTAGAATAACTGATAAAGTGCATTTTCTCAACAGCCATATTGATTACTTCCCTGAGAATCTCGGCGCAATGAGTGAAGAACAAGGCGATAGTTTCATAAAGACATTAAATCAATGAAAACTTCCAGCAGTGAACTAAGAAATTAAATTATATGTGTATCAAGAATCAGAAAGTATAGGATATTGAATTGTTTGAATTACTAAACACGGGTTGCATATACTTGGGGCGTTAAAATTATTGACACTCCCCCATAACTCTGGAAAAGTAATAGTTTGAAACATGTGCTGGTATATGCATGAAGATAGACTATAGCATCGCCTATTTCCATGGTGTGGCTACGTTCCAGGTGTAGACACGCCTCGGCGTGCTATTGAGCTCGTGGACAATGAATACACAACATGGAAGCAGACAATCATGGGCAACGGTGGACTGTGTGGTTTCCGTAGAGGGAAGGAGACATTCCTACGAGCAGCACAAAGTAGCAGATCGATGTTTCGTTGGATATCACGGTTCAAAGACGGCAGGGACTGTGCCGAAAAACGCAAAAGCACTGGGCGTCCAGCAACACCCAACACCCAACTAGTGTCTGATTTGATAACGGAGAACTGGCGAATCACTTTTAATGAACGCAACAGGTCATCAGAGAGAACCCTTCACAACATCGTCCATGAGGGTTTTAAAGTGAGAAAGGTGTGTGCGCCATGGGTGACTTATTCTCTCACTATTGAGCAGAAATAGAAGCGTGTGGAATAATGCAAAGGTTGGTGAAACTGTACAATGTGGATCCAGCGGGATTCTGGTCAGCGTGGATGAGTTTCAAGCAGATTCCACCAGTGGCGACAGGATATCCCCAAAGAATGATTTAATATACAAATATGGAAACGTCACAGCAATGGCATATGGATTGGATGGGAATACCCTAATTACATTCTGTATTCCTCGTCTCCCAGTAAAGTTCTACTCTGAATAAATAAATAAAATCGTAGTGCCAATCATTTTTGAACGCCTATACATTTTAGATAAAGTGAAATTTTAAATTTTGGTATCGTAGATGAACTTTTCATAAAAGTACATATGGGTAAGAGAAGAGTTCAAAATTTAAAAATACATATGCTATTAGATTTGCGACTGGCATTTTTTTTTAATTATTTACCTGTGGGGAAGATGACAGATTATTCTAAATAGCATTATCTTCAAATTTTAATGAAGGTAGCAATGCGAATTTCCGTTGGAAATTCTAATGATTCAACAATATCCTCCAGTCTAACCCTTAGTGATCATCTCTCCAATTTTATTACTCAGTCGAGTGCTGGTCATGGGTAGTTTTCAAGCGCAGCATATAGGAGAATGTTCTCTCGCACACACAGTAATCGCGAAAGTGATGACAAGTTTGTTGAAAAGGATCATATTGTCATCTAATTTGAGAACACTGTCAATTTTACATTTCTTCCCTTCGTACTTCGGAATAGTTTTCTTGAGAAAATCTACTTCAGTCTGCACACTTTCAGTATCACAGTTGTAGTGTTTGGCAAAGGATCTTACAATGTTGTCAAGAAAGTTAATCTAGTGAGCTTGCACCAAGTATTTAATTCGTCGCTCTAACTGTGTCTTCAGGAGACCAACATTGGAAAAAACACATAAAAATGTTGGAGTAATTGAAGACCATAGCTGTATCAGTGATCACACATTCAGGCAGGTTTGTACTTTCTTTGAGGAGACACTTCTACAGTTCAATACAGTTTTAGTATGAGACTATACTTAAAATATGTTCAAAATTTGCACAAATATTCTGCTATTTATGAGATAAAATGGCTGAACTATTTTTCTTCATCTCGCATATTTTGACTCAATATCTTGCAATGACTACACACTTTTTTCAGCAGTACATATACCGCCACTGGCCAAGGTCGTTAGGACACGATCTTGTGACCGACAAGACTGGGATTCGATTCCCGCCAGAACCGCCCTCTCAGACCGAGAATGATTTCGGATTTCCTTTGTCTTCATTAAAGCTAAAGGAAAATGCCGGGGAAGTGCCCTAAACTTAGACCTGGAACGCCCCTTTCCCAAATAAAAAAAACATTCTCTTTCCAGTTTTCATTCATACAGTGTCCACAGTTCTGAAGCGTTAGTAGTGAGTTCCTTTGTTTGCAACTTTGATTCAGGCAAACAATCTGCACTACCTGAGAATGTACCTTCTGTAATTTTCATACAGGTAAAGTTAAACTGTGCAAAGGAATGCCTAACATTTGGCATTAGCTGCTGTAACAGGCTCTAAATGTAGCCAATATAGCCTGTGATAAATGAAACTTCGAGGAACTATTCTAGAATAGTAATAAAAGCAATAGTTGTTCACAGCATCCCTTATCGATTTTCTGGATGTTGTGACACATTCTAGAATAGGGTATGAAACTCGCGTTCTTCGTAGCAGCATTCCTGCTTTTCATAGATCGGCATGTAATTAAGCCAAGTTTAACGGATTTATCATTAATGCAATGGTCTGGAAATTAATTTATACTTTTAGTGTGATTGTGCAGTATGGGATAATATAATACAGTTTCTGCACTGACACTTTATTTTGTTAGGTTATGAACGGTTTATGCATACAGCGGCATATCGATTTCAATTAATCATGCACATTATTGACAAGATTTTTACAGAACAGATTACATAAAATACAATATCCGTGCAGCAATGAAGGTACAATTCTGAGCCATGCAAGTGCAATTTGGCCCACTCATATGCTATGTATTGAGTTAATTTCCACTACAATCGAACACAAATGAAGGTCGTAATTAAACGATTTACGGAACACACTATTTTATTTTTTCATTAAAATTCTTTGATAACAAATTGAAGACAACTGAAGAACGATACCCTATAACACTAATTAAATGTATAGTTATTAAAAGCATTTTCGAAAATAAAACTACGTTGGTTACACTAGTTCCACACGGTGTTTCTATTTTGCTCAGTATTTTTGGCTAGAAACTTTTAATTATAAGCTCTGTTTGTTCATCTGACGTCTCGCAAAAAGTTTTAAATTGCTCTTCAATTGATTTATAGTAAGAGCTGATGTTTAAGCCAAAGACGCTAAAGAGCTATTGAGATATTTCAGTGCGCTGTTCTGACGAATATAAACATAGTTACGACAAAATTAAAGGATTAAATGGAAATGATAAAATTGTAACTACAGTCACGTGTAATTGGTTGGAATTACGATATTCTTATTTCAGATTGGTCACTGATTATGAGCTAACTAGTCTGTATTAAACATCTCCTTCTTTTTTCTCCAACATATTTCAGTGCACTATTGACATTGCATCTATAGTCTCTTCTTTCGCAAAATTTTCTCATAGTTTATTCCACACGTCAAACCCCGCACCAATTGCTTTATGAGGCTTTTTCCGAGGTTTGTCAACTTGAGCTTTTCTACTATTTTATGTTGGATGTAGGATGACCCATTATATTATCTACACATGGACTCAATTCTAGTACAGCTAAGAACATCCTCGAGTAGACAAACGCCTTTTTGTAATTTTTGATAACCTTCTCCACGCTATTTCACACAACTTTTTTTTTCTTTTAATCCCGTTTTGCATCTGCAAGGGGAAAAACACCTGCATTAACATGTTAGTGACCTCATACAAGGGAAACAGATTAATCTTCTTATTATACAGAGGAGAAACGATACTGTCAGCAGTATTGAACGTTTTTCTTAATCCAATAAATGTTTTCGGGCTGGTAATCTGTAGTCGACACGATGGCTTCATCTGACGTTTCGCCATAACTCCAACGTGTTGAGTAACTACTGCTGTGACTGCTGCACCCTTACAGCCATCTTGAGGATAGTGGAGAAGCACTAGAACTAATCTGATATAAGATCTTATAACAAACCAAAATTTAATGAACTGCTACACATCCTGCCAAATAAAATCGTTCATTTTAAACTGAAGATACAAACAAAATAATTTTCAGACATACAAAGAAGAAATTTTTATCTTTCGTTTGCAAATTACAATCCAGTGATTATCGCCACGGGTGACCGAGGTCGTTAAGGCGCGGACTCGTGAGCGGGAGATCTGGGGTTCGAATCCCGCCAGGACCGTCCTCCCTGACTGAGGTGTTTTCCAGGTTTTACTCAGTCCTGATAACTGCCAAATGCCGGGGAGGTACCCTAAACTTAGGCCTGGAACGCTTTCTTCCTTAAAAATATCATTTCCCAATTTATAATTTCATCTCATGTATATATACGTCGGTCCTGGTGGTGTAGTGGTTACCATACTTGCCTCCTAAACCCAAGATCGCGGGTTTGAACCCGGCCAGGATCGAGATGGATTTTTTCGGGCGTAAAAATCCTAAGCATGGCTTCCTTCGGAAGAGAAGTAAAGCCGTGGGTCCCATGTCGTACATTTACGGCACGAAAAGAACCTCAAGCCTGAAAGAGAGGCCTCTGAGCAAAATTTGTCGGCCGTTTCACGCCCTGAATTGAATGGGACGCTGATGACCTGAGATGTTAAAGAGCGTCCGTAAATAAATAAAAAAAAAATTTCAGATATCATCAGTGTCCACCGCCTGTAGTGCCTCAGTAGTAAAAACGGGCGTTAAACACTACTCAAAAAATCCAGTGATATCGACATTAAAAATAAATAAACCCGATTTTCTTAATTCGTTCAGAATTGTACAGATTTATCGTAAATGAAAACTGATTAAAAAGCCAACAACAAGAACAAAGTAATAGAAACTATACGAGGTTTGAATAATGCTTAACATAATGAACTGTAAGTCTTAAAGTATTTTGAAAGCCATTAAGAACTGCAATGACACTTTCAGGCCCTGCATTTAAAGAAATGAAAAAGTATTTTATATTGCTATTTAAAAAAAAATAAAAACAAATAGCTGAAGGTTATAATCTTTAGTTTCAAGAGAGAATGTGATAGTATAAATTATGATCATTATTTTAACTTCAGTTTTGGGAATGGGCGCTTGAGAGAGTTTTTACGCTTTCTTATTATAATCCCTTCCATTTCTACCCAGAACTAATGTACTACATTAGGTTGGCTTATTCTGCGATGATTAAAACCTCAAAGGGAAAGAAAGAAGACAAATATATAACCACTCCTTGAGAATTTATAAAGTGTAGATCTACAAGTTTCCGGCCTAATCATTTTCTATGCGTGATAAAGACAAAAACTATATTTCACTTTTCAACATTATTTGCGCTTTATTGCATTACACTTCTCACATCTTTGAATTAACATTTCAACCCTCCCCCAAATAGCTGTCTTGTATGCAAAATGGGCATAAACAGCATTCATCGCTTCTTCGTCACATGCTCCTTGAGTTTTAAGAGGAGGAAATATCACCGTGAGTTTGATTTGGTCTGTAGGGTGGATGGTCGATCTCCTTGAAGCCTCATTTCTTCACAGCTTCCTTTGGAACAAGGGATGTGTGCACAGGCTCGTTGTTGTGAAGGCACACACCACCACTCAGCTTTCCTCGTTTTTTCTCTTTGATGGAAGCACGTAGTCTGTGCAGTAGGCCAGCATAGTATTCCCAGTTAACTGCAGTGTTCCTCTTCTTGAAGTCAATGAAGAGTATTCCTTCACAGTTCCAAAAGATTGTGGCCATGATCTTCTTGGTTGACTGAGCTAGGGACTTTAGAGGCGGTGCTTCGCCAGGTTTACGCCTGTCACTCCATCGATTCTCTTTTGAACAAGGGATCATAGTACAGGACCATAGTTTCATCTCCTGTAACAATGGTTTGCAGAATTTCTTTCTCGTTGCTACGGCAGAGCTCCAAAAATGTCTGACAACAGACGACTCGTTGCTGCTTTTGGACTGAGGAAAGAAGTCTAGGCACTCAACTTGCACTAACCTTATTTATGTTTAAATGTTCATGATTAATTCAAAGGACTGGTGTTTTAGAAAGGCCCAACCTTGCTGTTATTTCTGTAGCTTTGAGCTTCCTGTCTTACATAATTTCTTCTTCCACAAGAGCGATGTTTTCAGGAGTTTGCACCTCCACGGGCCGACCTGCACGCTCTTCGTCTTCAATGCTTTCTCCACCCATTAGAAAAAGTTTGGCCCATTCTTTTACGGTAGAATATGAGGGGGATGCTTCCCCATATACACCGTCCAATCTATCTTTAATTTCATTTGGAGTAAGTTCTTTTGTGAAGAATTTAATAACAGCTCGAAACTCCATTTTGAACATGTCACAATCTCCTACCCATAACCTTCTTTATGCAATTATATCTGAACAACTGAACACAGCGGAACGGAAATTACTGCTGCAGTTATTTGCTTAACAGATAAGGTATGACACCGGATAAAGGTTTTGCGAAGGTGATACTCCTTATCGGCGAGGCCGGAAACTTATAGACCTACCCTCGTGGATACTCCATTCAATTGCAGGCTGTTAATATTAAACTTCTAGGATATAAAATAGTGTATTTTTAATTTAGTATTTCCAAACTATTTTACTAAAAATCATAATTTTTTTCTACCATGACACCTAAGCCCATTATATTAGAGCATTGGTCTCCTCAGATAGGTTACTATACTTAGGAAAACTGAGCGTGCATATTTTCCTACTATGAAAAAATGATAGGCAGTAAGTAAGCTCATCGCCTCCATTACTATCTAATAGGAAACAAACATTTATTGGACGTGCAACGACATGTACTTTTATTCAGGAAGTCGTTTTTCAGGTATGGAATTCTTTAACGATGTAAACCTACTACATGGAACCCACGACTTAAAGTCACTCTCGGAGGACTGCGCTCTAAATATTTTACATCCTGAAGTATCCCTCGGCCTCAGCGGGATGTACCTTTGGGGAGTGCGTACCCCGAGGCCAACCAAACCAGAAACTGTTTACATTTTAATAGCCCCAGAGAAGCTATAACAAGTATTCCTGATATCCCTAACAACCTTCAAATTAATAAATGTAATTCAGTGATAATTCTACATAACAACATTTATATTATTATGATTTAATATAATCAGAAGTGACTGTCTATGAGGATAATAATAATAATAACAACGCATATGAAAATAGTTGCAGAAATATTGATTACTCTCTTGACTGAATGGTATTGAAACAGGCGTGCAGTAAATGAAATAATCTAACATATTTGAATCATATAATACAGTGACCTAAAGTACAGTGTTCCACTCTTTTTATCTCCGGCTCCCGTGCGGGATGTCACTTGACATTTTGAATTATTTCATTCACGAAAACGATACGCAGAAAGAAAGGAGAGCAGCGCTTTTGAAAGCAGGACTTCGGTTTATCGATCGAAGTATTGAGTGTTCGCCTTTCTCGTACTATCTTGCTGGGTCGGAGGTTAATTGCTTACAACGATGCGAATAGTAATGCCTTCACGGTGTGGAGATTCCTCTTCAACTCTAGCACTGTGTGGGCATACGCTCAAAGTCTGGAGCCCACAAGATGAACTCTTTTCAAAGCGGTAAAGAGGCAAATGATTTTGTTTTTGAATTGGAACTGAAACATTCCTTAAATAATAATGAACATTGCACTTGCGGTCATCTTAAGGCCGCTATGCTAATGGGCCTTATTTCGATTTCGCTGCTCTTACTAGAAATGAGTTCTGCTAATATGGACCATGACTTGAGCATGAATTTTATCCCTTAACAGCGTGCACTTTCAATGCCAGGGTGCAACAATATAGCATGGAAATCTGCATTGCTAAAAATGCAAATATAGTGTCATAAGACGTTATTTACGGTAATGTAATTAATACGAACCTTCACATTTTAGAAAAATGTTAGCAAGAATTTATGATTTGGTGTGTTTAATTCGTTCTCGATCTTTAACTTTAAAAATATTTGATATAATTCATACCTTGGTATGTAAGAAACAAGTGTTTAAGGCAAGTCTGTTATAAGGAAACCGCCAAAGGTGACTCAGGTCGTGAGCGGCAGGCAAGTCCGAGGTTCCGATCGTTCTCCCTGACTGAGGTTTTTCCAAGATTTCCCTCTGTTATCATAAATGACCAATACCAGGGAGATACTCCTAAAACAAGGCTTGGAACGCTTCTTTCCTTAAAAAGTATTTCAAATTTTCTCACGTATCATCATACCCACCACTTTGTGATGCCTCATTAGTGAAAATGGGAGTTAAACTGTTTAAAAACAATGATACGGAAAACATTCACCAACAGAATCAGAGATTATAGCTTTAATTTTCCGACAAATGCTTTCTAGAAGTCATGAGAAAATTGTTGTCTGTGCCCACGAAGAAGATTGTCTGAAACTTGAGGTGAAAGTATTTCACAGAAATTTTTGGATCAATTCTAGAAGGAAATGGCGGTTTCCAGGAGCATCTGCCAGTGAGCTGCATGTTATCTTCCGACGAATAGAAGAGATTCCGTTACTGGCATGATTTCCGGGAATGTTGTACACAGGTTTTCTGAGGAGGCGTGGTTTCATCTAAATGGGAACATCGATTCTGAGAAAAACCACGCCTATTTGAGTCAGTGAAAATTCTCACACAGTGCATGTGACACATTTTCACGATAGAAAATTTGTGTGTTGTATTGTATGGCGGCGCCACATTATTAACAGCATCTTCTATCGTACTGGACACTGTAGTCCTTATGAAGCTCTTCCACGAGTTTGTGAATCATTTAAATGTCGAGAATGTCCGTATTGGGTATTTTCAACAAGTCAATGCCTCCTGCCATGTCTTCAGCATTAGCATAGCTTTTCATTTCTAAAGAACTTTAGCCACCAAAGTTGCCTAACCTATCGGTATTGTTGAAGTGTTTCACAACATACCGCAAACTCTCGTGTACTATGAGAAAACGTTGGACGAAATTGGAACTGAGACCTCCGCTGTTCGCAGGCATGTCTTGAAGTTAGCTGCAACGCTTGTTACAGGAGTCTCGTATTTTTCATTCATCAAGTTACGCCCGTTTGAAATATCACCAAATGATGTCTATTTTATTATGAGAGACAAACAGAGTCTGAGAGCAAGGTAAATGTATTTTCCAACACATGTTACACTTATATAAATCCTTTCTTTCCAACGTACATATTTGTATCTGTTTGAATATTTCGTTTTGCTTTTATTAGGTTGTAGGATATTTCGGCTTTTTCGGTTTAGTATTTTGTAATATTTTAATGATTCTCCTTTGTTTGGTAATACTTTTTACAGGATGCCATGCCTATTATTGCGTATTAGTAGTCAAATGTTAGTACGCAATCATAAAATGGAGGTAGCACAGTCTTGAGTTACAAAGCTGCTGCCGCGGCTCGAAGAATGTGTGAAGTGGAGAGAGAAAGTGTCATTAGTGAGCGTGTAGCGCAACCACTCGCAGCGTTTCAACATGGAAAGATTTACCACGTCCTGGAAGACTTAAGGTATGATATAGCGAGAATATATGCACAGGTTTGGGAGAAAATGCTCAAAAAAAGAAAAGCAATCGAAGGCTGTAAGGAGAACTTGGTGCATCAAAAGATACCACAATAATAGCTCCATTGCTGTCAGCCTGCCACAGTCAACAGTAAACAAAACCGATTCCACCCCAAAGTAATGTTACGAGGGTAGGTCATTAGTTTCCGGCCTAACCATTTTCTGGATATGATAAAGACAAAAACTATATTTCACTTTTCAGTATAGTTACCTTTTATTGCAATACATTTCTCATATCTTTGAATTAACATTTCAATCCCCTCAAAAAAAAAAAAAAAAAGCAGAAGTTTTGTCTGCAAAATTGGCACAAACAGCATCCATCACTTCTTCGTCACACTTAAATTTCCTTTCTCCAAGGTCCTTCTTGAGTTTTGAGAAGAGGAAATAGTCACTGGGAGCTAGATCTGGACTGTAGGGTGTATAATCGATCTCCTTGAAGCCACATTTCTTCACAGCTTACTTTGCAACAAGAGCTGTGTGCACAGGCGCGTTGTCGTGAAGAAGGCGAACACCACCACTCAGCTTTCCTCGCCTTTTCTCTATTATGGAAGCACGTAGTCTGTGCAGTATGCCAGCATAGTACTCCCCATTTACTACGGTGTTCCTCTCCTTGAAGTCAATGAAGAATATTCCTTTACAGTGCCAAAAGATTGTGACAATGATCTTGGTTGACTGAGTGACCTTGGCCTTTAGAGGCGGTGCTTCGCCAGGTTTATGCCTGCCACTCCATTGATTCTCTTTTGGACAAGGGATCATAGTATAGGACCATAGTTTCGTCACCTGTAACAATAGTTTGCAGAACTTCTCTCTCATTGCCACGGCAGAGCTCCAAAAATGCCTGACAACAGATGACTCGTAGTTTTTGAATTGGGGATAGTAGTCTAGGCACCCATCTTGCAATAACCTTATTCATGTTTAAATGTTCATGAATAATTCAGGGAGACTGTTGTTTTAGAAAGGCCCAATCTTCCTGCTATTTCGGTAACTTTGAGCCGCCGGTCTTCCATAATTTCTCCTTTTATAAGAACGATGTTTTCAGGAGTGAGCACCTCCAAGGGCCGACCTGTACGCACTTCGTCTTCAATGCTTTCTCAACCCATTCTAAAAAGTTTGGTCCATTCTTTTACGGTAGAATATGAAGGGGATGCTTACCCATATACACCGTACAATCGCTGCTTAATTTCATTTGGAGTAAGTCCTTTTGTGAACTGAACAAGTGAATACAGCGGAGCAGAAGTTACAGCTGCAATTATTTACTTAACAGATAAGGTATGACACCGGATAAGGCTTTTGTGAAGGCGATAATCCTTATCGGCGAGGCCGGAAACTTATGGACCTACCCTTTTATGTGCGCACGTGCAATTTGTTTGTTTGTTTGTTTTTTCGTGAAATGCAGAAAGCTTCTTGACAGAAAATCTTGAACCATAGCAAATCAAACGAGTTTCTTAAAAACTGACACAAGGAGTAACTTCATTTCGATTGTAGTTTTCAAATAATATACTACGTGCAATACATCTTGTGTGTCTTGGTAGTAAATTAATCAGTTAAAAGGGAAAGCAGTTGCAGCCCGCACTAAACAATAACATTACTTAAATTATACATTTTCATCAATAGGTATCAATGTGAATGCATTATCTCTCATCTCATTCGGCGCACTGTATGATGTTTGAGGTAAGAGAAAATAGTGAATTATTCTTCCAACGGTCCTAAAAGGAAATTGATTCAGCCACTGAAGAATTTTAATGCCTGCTGAGCTGACACACAACTCCTATTAATAATTCCAAGTCCCAAAGAATAATATGAACGATTCTTTGTAAGAACTGCATCATGGTAAACACTTAAAAGGAAGTGGCATAAAATGACAAATTGAATGATGCGATCCATTTGCTTTTATATGATTTTATAATCTACATAATCGAAAAATGCGTAACAATCATTTCAATGGAATATAATGTATGGGAATCATAAGCAGGTATCCAGTTTTCAAATGAAATAATTTTTGCAGATAGTTATAATTATTGGAATAAATTTAATGGTTAAATGCTTCAAGTTTTGTCTACCAGACAATTCTTGTTTAGTATTATCGTCATAAATATATTAGGTATGGTAGACAAAATTTAACTTATTTCTCTCCATAATAAATGTTGAAATGTTGAAAACAACTGATGAGCGGTTTCCATAGCAATGCTGAATGTATACAAGCAATGAACAATATTCTAATATTTTAACTTCTATTGATAGTTTATCTGTGCTTGGTTTCAGGTTAAAGTATTTAAAGATGCTACTTATTATGATAGCGCATCAAGTTACGTAGATCGAGAGAGTCTCGTATGGATTTGCTTGGTGTTTATTGCACGATAGCTTGCTGTACCACTATAGTTCATAGAGAGACAATTGATTCCATTTTTCAAATGGGAGTTTACAATGTTGCCATAACAGTTAAATGTTTTCATTCTAGTCTTTGGGTGTGCGGAGGAGGAGATGATTTCTTTAATTATGGTGCAGCCTTAATTGGATGAGCGAGAATATGAGTAGGCATTAGGCTTGTGTGAAAAGTTCGCACAAAATGGCGGTATAGCAATGTGGGAAAAGTCTCATTTTTCAACACAATCCCCCTGGACACTAATGCACTTTGTCTAGCGATGCTCCAAAGCCTTTATCCCATCAGAAAATTCCTAGGCCTGCAAAATACACCCCAAGAGATAATATCAGTCCTTCATTGGACGAAAACGTCTTTCCAAAAAGGCATTAGGGAATAGAGTTTTACGGAAGTTGATGGAGCCAAGTTAGCGGAATAAGGCGGACGAGGAGCAAATCGTACCCCAGTTCATTGATTCCGCCATTGCAATGACATATATGTGAGATGTAAAATATGCGTTCCCTTGAAATGCTCAGAGCTTCAGCAGTTTCGATCATCTTTAATCTGCAAGGACACCTTGTCGAGAAAAGAACTTTACACTTTAGGTGGCAAGAGACCTTTCCAGCCAGAGCGTGCTGTTTTGGAGCCTGTCATAGAAAAAGTCGCATCCATTTTAGCCTTTTTCATAATATCTAAAGTCTTTAGTGTTTCGCATAGCGCATTCAAATGTTTAAAAAATAACTAAGATAAAAAAAAGTACTAAAATTCTGCTAGTTATTTTCAGGATATCTGTTAGGTGGTATTAAGCATAAAACATTTTAGGTTTTTCTTTCCTTTCCTGTAAATAACTGATCCCAAACACTGCAAACTTATGCCCACAAATATTCGTTTAAAAATGTTTTTAAAGAAAGCAAGTAATTAAGAAGGAAGAAAAAACCCCCTTTTCTCATATTATCTAGAACATCACTTGAAGCAAATACCTGTAAACGTAAAATTTTGAAACGAATTTAGTAATAATAATTTTTAAGGCAGAGCGCAAAAGGTCGTCTACTCTAAATTTTCATCGCAGTATTCCTTTTTTATTATACAGAAACCGTTCGTTCAAAGAACAACACTGCAATAAGAACAATCTTAGGCTGGGAAAATGTCTAAATAATTCATAATTTTTACGAGAACGAAGCAAATCTCACAATCTTTCTATAAAAATGTAAACAAAAATAATCCGAAATTTTCAGCGCAGTGTTTGCGGAAGATATGACATAATTTATTGCTTTGTTTTTAGTGCCAAATTGCATGTAAGCCGAGAGCGGAAATTGAAAAATAAATAGAAATGTTGGAATATCCAGTTTTAGTGCTACACGCGATGTGCACAAATTACCCAAATCGATAAAGGATATTTATGTGTGGTGGTCTATCAGAGAAACCTGTCATGCACTTGAAAAACCGAAGCTCTCTTCTTGAATGTTTGATCACGATAAATTTCCTCTTGCACTTTATTAGACTTTTATGTATCTTTATGAAATCCGCATGTATGAGGTGACTTCAATTATTTAGTTCGTGGGATCCAAATTACCTTATACTCAGGAGATGTGGAAATACAGTTTAAAAAACGAACAAACTTTACATGGTAGTAATTGATAATTAATTTAAAAAGTTATCACCGCAAGTCTTATATAAAACCCCTTTTAACAATTTTAACAAATATGTTTTCTTTATTCTTAAAGTAAATCGAAATATTTCATGGAAAGAAGTTTTAAATAACGACAAGTAAAATAATTTGCAACACTCTTTGTGTCCATATTTTTTTAACGCCAAGTACTCTACATCCTGGAATACACAATATAAATGATTGAAGTCTTTCATAATGGCATTCGTTCCAATTGAAATAATGTATAACTGAGATGCAGTAGAAATTGTATGTCCACAAACTCCATTGCAGCAGTATAAATCTTATATCCTTATTACAGAACTGAATCAAAATTTGTGATGTTTTGTAGTTATAATATATTTGTGAATATTGGCAACCATTGCAAAACCTTTATGTTCATTTTAAAACAATAAGTTTAGGTTTACATGTTTCTAATATTTCACCTCATATACACACCATAAAACATATTTATTTACAGCTTTAATGTTGGTTCATTACTCCTGACCTGCCTTCCATTCTCATTAAGCACCGTCTTTTGTCTTCATTGTGTTAAAGCGGTGTAGATATTAAAATGGATTACTTTACAAGTTCAGGAAGCTCAACCTGGGAAAAGGATGAAAGAAAAGAGCAAGAAGAACAGTTGGAAATTGTGTAGGAAAGAGATAATATATCATTGAGCTTAGGTTATCGAAAATATCACTGGATATTTCTTGCTTGTCGGGTTTTTTTAGGAAAGTTGTCTGCTATATCTATGCATCTGTTTAGAAAATGTTCATTCACACAAATCAGTTGTTGCTGGAAATACCCACTTCGAGTAATTCATTTCTGTATCTTCCTGCATTTCTGCTATTCTCAAATAAACATAACTTCTGTTGCTCTTTGTGCATTTACTGAGCAACATTCGCCCATTTTATCGTCATGCAAGAGGTTTTGTGTGCAAAATTGGGGATTTTTGTATTCCAAAATCTGTTATTTCGAGTGAAGCCATGCATTATCAGCAAAGAATTTTGAACGTGGATCAGTTGCTCTATTGTTAACTTTTCATAGCGTACAATTACAGAAATTTACCCGGATGTTAGGATCACCTACCTAAAGCAAGAGATCTTGTATGCTTTTAAATTTAAACTGACTCAATTTCTGAAGCTAAACTGATGTGTGTGAATGACAATTTTTAAACAGATGCCAGAAATGTTTGGGTGTATGAAGACAACATTTCCAACATCTCCTGTCATAGCATATGTGCTTTTTTATTGTAATAGTAGTTTAAATTGATAGAAATTCAATTAATTGTGGGGATATTTCGTCCCTTCCACCGGAAGTAACCGCTCTAACTGCCGACCCCAATTGGCGCAAACGGGCGACAAAACCATGAAAATCATGGTAGTTATTCACTAGGTAACATCCACATTTATTACGTTACGTATTATGACTTTTCATTTTTACGCCGCCATTGTGTCAACATAGGATAATAATTTATCGTTATAATAAAAAATGAACAGTGTTTAATGCCCGTTTTTTACTATAGAGGCACCACAGGCGATGCACATTGATGATACATGAGATGAAATAATATATTGGGATAGGATTTATTTTTAAGGAAGCGTTCCAGGCCTAAGATTAGGGTATTTGCCATTTATGACGACTGAGGAAAACTTAGAAAAAACCACATCCAGGGAGGACGGTCCTCGCGGGATTCAATCCCAGACCTTCCGCTCCCGAATCCGCGCATTTACGACCTCGGCAATCTGTGGCGGTAATTTATCCGCAATGTGTTTCCACAAGACAGAGTTATTAGTAATTCAGTGCCTGTGATGCTTCAGTAGTAAACATGGGCGTTAAAACACACGCTCACAAGCAGGCATCAAGTGTTTAAGCCACGACAGTGAAATATTAAACATATACATTTTATACTAACATACAAAGAGTAAAAATAATTATGCAGGAGACCCTAACAATGGACAAAATACTTCAGAAGAACGCATGCAACTGTTATATATTAAGGAAATGTGATCGTCAAAGTATTACTAGCTACTATGAGAAGTTATTTTCTTTCCACGAAAGCTTGCTTTGAGGTGCAGCTCTGATTGCAGTGTAGGCAACATGACCTACCAAATTAGTTCGTTAAGCATATTGTGCGATTCTAAGAGGATGTTAAATAACACCAATATAATACGTAAATGGAATAGCATGAACATTTCGTGTGCTTAGTGCAGTAGGTTGGGTTGCATATTGCCCCCTCCTAAACAGCCTGCCCCATTACCTTCTTTGCATCTCTGCATGCCACCTATCAGCGACAAGCAGCCTTATTTTCTAAATTTCATGTTCGTCCCACTCCCCGCCTCTTGTACTACAGATGTCATCAGATGTACGGTAGCGTTCTCGATGGCCCCCAATCTTTGCTGGTAGGTATGTCGTTCCCCATTCTCCTCTGCATGTGTGAGGGGGGGGGGGGGGTGGAGCAGAAGGTTCTACAATAATGCTGAATGAAGGGTGCAAATAACACATGCAGTCTACTCATGCATTAGCAGTGGAGCAGGCAGATTATGTGAATGACGAACTTGTTGACAGGCTATTTGCATTTAGAGTGTGTCATCGCTTTCTGAACAATGATATCCAGATCGGTAAGACCCCAGCAGTATGTCAACTCTCCCGGAGGAAGGAATATGATGATTGAACGTTTGTCACATTGTCTCACACAAGCACTAGAGTTGTGGCACCATGTTAAAGTCTGTAGAGTTATTAACTGGTAAAAGATTCACGACTCAGCGCCTGAGGCGGATGGCCACGTGAGTACCGAATTCCTGAGTACAATTTGCGTTATTATTTAATTGGCCATAACTTTACCTGTGTAGCGTCTCCTGTTTTAATTTTCAAAGGCTACGCTTGATGACGTGCGCATTAATGCATTTTTAAGATGTACCTTATAAACAGACCGTATCTATTCCGGAGCAATGGAACGCCAGAACAGTCTCGAGCCGTCCTACGGACGGGTGTTGAAGGCCACAGTACCTGACTGCACCTGCCGCTTTACCTGTGTGGTCTATAGGTCTTCGTGTGGTTTAATTTTTCTGTGTTATGAAGTCTTTTCGTCTAAAATGAATTAGGCGAGAATTCTTGTGGTATCGCTTAAGATACACTTTTGGCCACCCATCCAAGTGATGACCAAGGCCAATGTTGTTAGCTTCGGTGGTCAGCCGTCGTTTCGACATGATATGGTTCAGGGCAATGTAATGTCTTTACATTTGTTATCTGACAAGATGTCCTTAGGGAGCCCTGTGGTGATATTGACCCAGGAGACACGCTAGCTGGTTTGTGTGATAGAGGAGCTTTTCACACATTGTCTTCGCCTCTCTCGAATGATATGGACAATGTACGGATTGTTGATGAGAATGCACGTCGGAAACATACGGCCGGTATCGTAGATCATGCTGAGCGCCCTGTTCTGAACGCACTGGATGCTGCGGATGATGGACTTGGCCACCACTCCTCAGACCTCGCAGCTGCACAGAGATAGCTCGATATATTCGCAGTTTTAGGTGGGTAGTATTTTTGATAGGAAAATTGGGTGAGAGCTGCGTGCCTAGATTTATTTTGCCCTTTGCTTGTGGGACGAAGATATTCATTTTTGTACACTTTAAACCTTGCATTCGTAAGTCCGCCTCGACACACCTTCCTCGTCAGTGCGGACCGCTGCAAATTCAAGGCGCCACAACACTTCACTTTTAGAAAGGTGAAAATGAAATTAATTAATCTTATTCTTTTCACAGACGATACGAGAAGTGTTGCATAGAAATTATGTCCATTAATCCAGAAGAAACTGACAAATGTAAATGTGAATTTCTCAAGAAGTAGCTGATTGTATGTCGTACAAAGTGAGCAACACTTTCAGCACCATCTGCACTTCATTTATAGTAGCCAAGTTTTAAAACGTGAAGTATTGCAGGTAATGGTTGCGGCGGTTTACGACCGACATGCGAATGGAAGGTTTTAAATGTGCCTGGCGTAATTAACGTCTGGCCAATGAGCAACGCTATGCTTAAGAAAATCCTCATTGCTGTAAGGAAATGTGGCTTCACCGTCAATGTGTGGATGAGGATTTTAAGAGAGGCCATTGGTCCAGTAGAACGCATCATGTTATGATCATTAAACACGATGTCATCCAGCATAGTATTTATTTAATAGCTTGTAGTTTTCTCAATATAAATTATGGTTCGGTTAGCATAGCACTGAGTACGAGTGGGGTCCAAGATCGCCCAATTCAACCCCCTCCCCATGACATTTTCACGTGCCTATATGCGGGATCAAATTAATGCAATGTTGCTTGAAAACAGAATGACTTTATTAGTAAAATTCGTGCAGCAACTGTAACCCTCTCACTACAATCCAAGTAAAAAGTAAAACAGCAGGAAGCGAGATGTATTAAACATTTCCATTGATGAAAGTTTCAACAAAATTCATAAATAGAATATTTTCTTTACACACTAATGCTCCTGCCAGGTAAATTAATTCAAAATGTAACTGAAGCACAGTGTTTATAGAGATGTACTGAATTTCACACAAATAATGTTGCTTGCAACACCAGTTGGTTTTTCGTTGCCCACTTTACTGTAACGAAAACTTGAAATGCGGAAGGGATGGAAGTATTTTACATTAGATATATTTGTAATGTCCATTTTTTATAATTTCCATTTTCTCATATGAGCGTCATTATATACTGACCCCGGATAGTCTGTAGCGCTGATAACCCGAAGGATTGACCAAATGCAATTGTCTTTATTATACAAGTACTCTGCATAAATAATACAAAACTATATTTACACGTGAATTATTCCGATACTCACACGTTTCTACCATACTGGCAGTTCTTTTATCCCATTTCATAGAAAAATGTATACCCACTTTCACAGTAGATATCTATTTTAATATATTTTAAAGTTGAACCGAAAAACAACAGTAATGTGTAGTATGATGTTCTGTAAACAGATATGAGTCACATACATTATGCTATCGTTGCTACGTGACAGGTAAATCAACAATGAACAAATGAAGCCAAGATTATCGTATGATGTTCTGTAAACAGATGTGACTCACATTACGTTATGCTAGCATTCCAACAACAAAATGGAGTCAAGATTATCGTTTGAACAGCGGCAAGCAATTTACAAGTGCAATTGGAAAACCGAGAATGCTGTTGAAGTTCAAAGGCAATGGAAACGTGTGTGCAGAACAGAACCGCCAACGCGAGTAACAATTGCACGCATTCGAGACAAATTTGAGACTCATGATACCGTATGCGATGTTCACTAGGGCAGATCTGGGAGACCTCAGCAACAAGCCCCGAGCACGGGATCCAAGGCACCATCCTAGGCACTATCCAAGGCACTGGATAGAACGAAGAGGTGCAATTGAGTTCTACATATGGGGAACTCTTAATGATATTGTGTACCGCAGAAAAATAGCTACACTGGCAGGAATTCGGGAAATTGAAATTGAAACGGCATGTGCTGCAATCGCTGAGAACACTTTCGCAAACGTTGCTCAATCAGTAGTTCAACGTACTCAGCAGTGTATCGACGGTGATTATGGACATTTTGAGCAACTGTTGTAACTGTAAAAGTCTAAAATGATTAGTGCTCATCATTTTCTGTTTGTATGAATTCATTTTTGTTATGTTAACACAGTTTATTCTTTGCATGAAGTGTGTGTACATTTTGGCACCCTCTGTATATACTTTTTATAATTGCTTTCGGTTATGGACGTGCCTTAAATAGAAAATAAATTCCTTTGATCCAGAGATAGGTCTGCTCTATAGTCTTACGAGCCTAGATCTTATTAATAATAAGATAATTTTCAACAACCATTGAAAATGCTAATATAAGTAATTTTTCATTTACGTTTTTGAAAGCTCTTAATGTCAAACATGACCAACCTTTTATCACATTTATATTCGCGTTACTTGCAACAGGAGGGTTATTCAGCCTGGTCCAATGAATTCGTGAAAGAGATTTATTCAGGCGTGTTTCTGAATAATGATAACCTTAATTACACCAGCTGCTTTTCGCCCAGCTATATGTTTTAATTAGATTTATTAAGCTAACTTCCTTTTTAACATTTTCAGTTGAATGTAATACAAAAACGCAAATAGGCACGAACACTTCTTTAGCACAAACTTTGTTTGTGACCGGTTACTTCTGAGCGCGTTAGGAGGTTTAAATTAGGTAAAGATGTCAATTCTTCCTTTCTTTGTTTAAATTTAGAATTTATAAGAACTTGTAAGCAAGATTAATATCTTAATATGTTCTTTGCCTAAACACTCAGTAATCGAAACATAAAGTATCAGGTTTTATCTGAAGTGTAATACTAAATCCATTATTTCTGATCATAGTACCCGTTTAAGTGACCCTGAGTATTAAAAACAAATCTTTTTTCCTATTAAGAGAGCTTCTTATTAATTTCTTTTGAGTATTTAAGTGATGCTTCCAAAGGATAAAAGAAAAGTAATACTGGGAGGCATTTTTTTTTAATACTTGAAAAGGAGCACTAATTATTCACTGCTCTGGCAGTTTCATTTTTGTGATACCAACAATGTAATAGGCGTCCGTTATAATCGTAAAAATGAAGCTATATTTCTTTGACGTATATTAAAAATAAAAATAACAATGCATCCCCACAGCTATTTAACAGGTTCAAAATAAATTCCTGTTCAACCTGCCTAGTTTAAAAGAATGAGTGTATCAATGTCGATGGTACGGAATAGTTGACGAAACATTGTAACTTTATTTCTCTTACGTATGCGATTGTCAACTTCTAATAACAGAATGTTGAATTGAGTTAATTCCTTTTGAGGGATTATGTAAGAATCAAATTGAATGTTTATAAATTCAGGGTGAATAATAAAGTAAATTGGGTTATGAAATTAAAGGTTTAGATACCTAAGCCATTAGGCTTGTAGTAAAAAATGGTGAACGCAGTGAATCAATAAAAATAATAAAATATCAATGAAATTGGAAAGTTTTAATGTATTTACGTACTAAAGACTAAAAGGGCTAAATGAAGCCTCGTTATCCTGGTTGGTTTTATCTAGTCTCAATTCTAGCAATTGTAAAGTGATAAACTTTTGACTTTACCTTGTGTGACAATTACTTTGCTAGGTTCGTTCGCGCAATTTCTTACATATTCATGCAGAAGATTTTAATTTGCTGTATTTATAGTAAATTAAGTATATATACACGTACGTTTTGACAAGAATCATCATGTAAACGTTTATTAAGGATTATCCCTTTCACAAAATCCTTATCTGGTGTTATATGTTATCTGTTAAGTAAATAATTGCAGCTGTAACTTCCGCTCTGCTGTGTTCAGTTGCTCAGATATAGTTGCATAAAGAAGGTTATGTGTAGATGATTGTGAAATATTCAAAATGGAGTATCGATCTGTTATTAAGTTCTTAACAAAAGAAGAATTATTAAAAATGAAATTAAACAGCGTTGGACGGTGTATATGGGGAAGAACACTTCTCATAGTCTCTACCGTAAAAGAATGGGCCAGACTTTTTCGAATGGTTCTAGAAAACATTGAAGACGAAGAGCCTGCAGGTCGGCCCTTGGAAGTGTTCACTCCTGAAAACATCCCTATTGTGCCAGGAGAAATTATGGAAGACCGGCAGCTCAAAATTACAGAAATAGCAGCATGGTTGAGCTTTTTTGAAACAACGGTCCTTCGAATTATTCATGAACATTTAAACATGAATAAGGGCAGTGCAAGATGGGTGTCTTGACTTCTTTCCTCAGTCCAAAAGCAGCAACGAGTCATCTGTTATCAGGGATTTTTGCAGCTCTGCCGTGGCAATGAGAGAGAAGTTCTGCAAATCATTGTTACAGGAGATGTAAATATGGTCCTCTACTATGATCCCTTGTTCAAAAGAGAATCTATGGAGTGGCAGGCATAAACCTGGCAAAGCACCACCTCTAAAGTCCCAGGGTCAGTCAGTCAACCAAGAAGATCATGGTCACAATCTTTTGGGACTGTGAAGGAATACTCTTCATCGAATTCAAGGAGAAGAACACCACAGTAAATGGGAAGTACTGTGCTGACCTACTGCACAGACAACGTGCTTCCATCAAAGAGAAAAGGCGAGGAAAGCTGAGTGGCTGTGTGCGCCTTCTTCACGACAACGCGGCTGTGCATACAGCTATAGTTCCAAAGGAAGCTGTGAAGAAATGTGGCTTCAAGGAGATCGACCATCCACCCTACAGCCCAGATCTAGCTTCCAGTGACCATTTCCTCTTCTCAAAATTCAAGAAGGACCTTCGAGGAAGGAAATTTAAGTGTGACGAAGACGTGATGGATGCTGTTTATGCTCATCTTGCAGACAAGACTTCTGACTAATTGGGGGGGGGGGATCGAAATGTTAATTCAAAGATGTGAGAAGTGTATTGTAATAAAAGGTAACTATATTGAAAAGTGAATTATAGTTTTTGATTTTATATTTAGAAAATGATTAGGGCGGAAACTTATGGACCTCCCCTCGTAATTTGTTCTTTTTGCGGTTGGTATGATCGTTAAAGGACAATATTGGATGCATTTGAGAGGAAATAAATTAGTTTGGTTAAGAAATTAAATATTAATGACTAGTTATTAAAATAATAAATATTATACGCATGAGTAATATAAATATAAACGTGAGATATACTTTTTATCTATCGTATGTAGGTATTACAGAAAAAGTGCCTTGGTTCTTGTTCTTAAGTATTTTGGACATGTTAATGAAACTGATAATAACATTTAACGATTATAAAACAACCGTGACAAAGTGTTTTTAGTACTTACGAAACTTATAGGAATCCGAAAATATTTGATTTTATACTTGATATCAAATTATTTGCGCTATGTTTAGTGTTGATTTTTTATACTTAAAGGAGATACAAAGAAACATTTTGAAAATGGGTAATAGATTTGGGAAATTAAGACAGTTCGTGTTATTAAAATGAAATGTATATGCGTATTCTTTTGCAATTTAATATTTTTGTGTGTATGTGCGTTTTTCAGTGATTTTTTATGACAGTCTTTCGTACAGCTTGAACTAGTATGCAGCTAAGTGTGGAATTCAACACTGGGCTCTGTGTGATACATAAAATAAATTATTCTCAGAATTAATGTCATGTTTCCCTAATCTTTGAGTTGCTCTCGAAAAGTTGGTTTATTGTAAAATAATAAAGTACTGACGTAAAACAACGATGACATTATTCCTTTACAATAAAACTGAAACATGCTAAATTGCACAATATAAGAGCATTATGTACTATGGTTAAGTCTTTGGGTACTTTGTTTTAATAAGTGTGTAATCCCTCATGATGGAACAAATAAAATGGGAAGTGCAATTATAGAATGCTCTCCTTCGATTTGCTAAAAACTTAATACATAAAACTAAAAACCTACATCTTCATATGCAGCTAAAAAACGAAAATGCTATGAAATGCATATACATAATTATTTACTGTGAAAAGTAAACGAGGTCGTTTTTCTGAAATTGGGTCAAGCTTTTCACAGTCTTTTCCAACATTCAAGTTTCTACTGTATATATGCAAAATTCTTTTAGAGTGAAGATATCACACAATATTTCACTTTTATATTGTTCTTCAGCTGCCAATCACGTCTCATAAAAATATGCACTCAGTAAAATTAAATTATTATTAAATTATTTTCTATAGCGGTATGTTCTTTATTTGAATATTTTACACAATTACAGCTGAGAAAGCTTGCACAATGTTGTGTGCGATATTTCATTTAAAGGAATTATGTAGTAATGTATGACTAAGCTAAAACTTCATTATGAAGGGAAAGTATAATTTAGCTTTAGTATACAGTAGGGTTTCTATCTAAAATACTTCTTGACTCTAGCTTTTGCTCGATTATTGATTTATTAGAAACAATAAATAATTAAGCACGTTTATAAATAAATACCCACATTATGGAATTAATTTCTGACGAATTAAAAAAGTTTACTTCTTGTGGATGAGTTTATGTAAAGAAATTATATATGAAAACACAATGTATACGTGTAATCTGCATTAAACACTGCATTTTTATTGGTGTTGGATTTATTTCTCCTATCCTGAAATTGCATCATTTTGAATATATCATACTTAAAAAAAAATCATACCATTAAGCAGTATATATTAAAGGGCTATTTTACTATCTTGATGAACTTTCAGATATAAAACTACGTAATTAAATACTTTTACAAACCCGACCAGGATCGATGACTTTTTTCGGGCGTAAAAATCCTAAGTATGGCTTCCTTCGGAAGGGAAGTAAAGCCGTGGGTCCCGTGTCGTACATCAACTGCCCGATAAAGAACCTCAAGTCTGAAAGAGAGGCCTCTGAGCAAAATTTGTCGGCCGTTTCACGCCCTGAGTTGAATGGGACGCTGATGACTTGAGATGTTAAAGAGCGTCCGTAAATAAATCGAGTCAACAACAACAACAAAAATACTTCTATTAATAGAATGATATTTATTTAAAAATCATAGTATCCTCAATATTGTTTCATAAAGATTCATTATTGCATTCATTGCAGAAGCACGAAAGTTTGCTTCAACCATGTCTGAGAAAACTATAACAATTTTACTTTAGGGTCAACAAGAAACCTGTAGAGAAATACCGTTACGGAATGTATTCAATTTTTTGCATGAAGCTCAGCAGTTTAACGTTTTCTGTATAGCGAAAGACATGCTAAAAATACACACGGGCAGTGGTGTGTGTTGCCCTCTTGTCACAACATTAGCCATGTTTAAATAGCTTGAAAACATCTTCCATACATTTCTAAGGAGTGCTAGTATCTGCAAAACTTTGTGTAAGATTTTCTTTTTGAGCCCTTTTTGTACACACACAAAAAAAAGGGAACCCTTTTAGTTAAAATAACGGAAACATTCAGAAAATTGTAATTCTTGATTGCATAAGCTCTTTCGAAAACCAGCATTCTTATTTACTCCCGGATAAGAGGCAAATTTATCTTATTGAAAGCACACACAAAGAAAACGGATGTTCAACATAAATTGTAATATGTGTGTGGCAGTAAAATATAAGCGCTTTCAGAAAGGTAAAAGTATAAAAAGAAATATCTTACGACAAGTCCTTAACTGATCTTCATAATTGCAAAGTTTGGTATCCCAAAAAATATGAGTTTCATTATGGCACTGGAGGAGATTTTGTGAAAGACATAAAACATATTGAAATATATTAAAATTTAGAAAAAGTTGGTTATATGTAAAGAATAAAATAGTTTATACAGGTTTTCTAGCGTAAAAATAATTTAGTTTTGTGTATTCTATATTGCAACATTTATAAATATATTTGGTCATCTTAAGTACAACGCTTAAAGTGAAAGAGATAATAATCGTCACTTTCATAATGCCAATGATTATGGAAGCTGTCAACGTGCGTAACTTCCTCTGTGTGCAATTCGCCAGGAAAGCAAGATCTCCGTATTCATCTCTGCTGTCCATTATTTTCTGCAGGGACAACAGAATTACTTTTGCAACAAATAAATGAACCTATTATCGAGCTATGGCAGGTGCAACATGTACCTTATTACAAAAGCATCAATATGTCCATTTTTGGACATACGTTTGCCGAAATTTCCTCATTAAATGTTTTTCAGATTAAAAGTTTAGGCAATTTAATATGTTATTTTACACTAGAAAAACCTGATAAACCTGCTATAAAGGCTGTTATTTTGTAAAATAACTGAATTAATTTCTTGTCTACAAAATAACTCGATCACTTTTATATATTTGCTTTGCATATACATTTCACAATTTCTGAAATTAGTAAGCGAGGCAACTGTCTCTTATTTTTATGTCACATAACAAATTGTGAGGTACTGTTAAATTCTGCAGGGAACAAATTGCGTATATCGCATTATGTACACCTCCAAGGGGGAGGGGTGTTAGCAGCACCCAAGTCTCCACATTAAGGCAATTAATACAAACTTTGATGAGCGAGTTATTTAAGTAATTGTTGAAAGCCTTATTTTAGCATGCAAGTATGCTCTATATCCTAATAATATAAAATAAATAATTGGACTTGCTGTTAAATAAATAATACTAGCACAAAGATATTTTATACGTGTAATTTAAAATATGTCACATAAAATGAATGATTTTAAATGTAAAAGCTCCACGCCACTACACATATATAAAAACTTTTCGAGTGCCATAAAGTTAGAATTATTTATGGACTCACGGGAGAAATAATTGCGTAGCTTCATCCGGGCTCACTGTCACTCACACCATGAAAACACTCGTATCTCTCACTGAAAATTGACAAGGTACACTACAGGTATTACTGTGATGTCTCTGAGAGAGAGAGGGGTTAGCTCTGCAGTGCTAAGTGAATACGACAAGGGTTCAACCTGTGGCCCTCCCTACTGCTTTGAGGTCCGCGCATCGCGATGGAATGGTTCCTTCCGTGCGGCGCTGCAGTGTTGCCAAGCCTCCTTCCCCCAACCTTCCCATCGCTTGCTGGAACGCCTGGAAAAGGGGGTTATTGATCGACCAATGACGATGCCCGGAAACTGATCCGTCACACGCAGTCACGCCCACCGGAACTTACGTCATAAAGCAACAACAAAAACGAAAGAACCAATCTTCCTATGTATAATTTCCGTTAGGAGACGTTAGTCCTTTTTATGCCGTCGATAGAATATTTATAAGTTTACCAGAACATGGAACCCTTGTTTGTCCACGAACTGACACTCGCAATCGATAAGGGATCTTATTTCGCGTGTTTTACACAGCACAAACCAAGATATTAGCTCTATTCTCAGATTGATTTGAAGTGTTGCACAAGCGTCTCGCTTTTAAAGAAGCAACAGGGCAGTGGTCGATCTTCCACATCTTAATTTTAAAAAAATAAATAACAATAAAAATAAATTTCGTCTAGTCCCACTTAGTAGCGAAACGATAGAGAAATAGATACATCTTAGACATATAAACACTTGGCAATTTCGGTTTTACCATACAGTTCAATCATGAGACCTGTGTCTTGTATTTTGCTTAAGTGGTTAGACAATACTTTCTGTTAATTATAATGACTACAAACGATAGTCTCATTCAGTTTGCTGATCTCAAACCGCCCACACAAATGCATATTTCTGAATTAGTATAAAGTGCGTAATATGTTCTCTTTCAAAGAACTGATATCAACTTCAACACGAGGTAAAACACACGCGAGTAGCACCTGTCCTTTCTGAATTATACGTAAATCATCATCATTATTATTTTCTAGCCTCTAAGCAGTGAAGAGGATGCTTGAAGATAACAGATATGGAAGGTCGGACCAAGTTCACAACCTTTCTCCTTCTGTTTACCCTTCCTTTTCAACTAGCGCTTGGCAACATGGCAGAAATGGAGGAAATTGTTCGCTCCAGCTGTACTGAATTGATTGGTCCGCTTCTGGCGAATCTACTTTCCGGTCGTGCTTCTTTCTTAATTCCGTCTGTTCCTCATTTTATTTCCCACAGTTGCTCAGTTAACTTGGATGAATATAATGTAACACAATATAAAAACAGAGATGCAGATATCTGTCACTTAGTCATTAATTGTGGTTTGCCCCACTTCTCTTATGAGCTTTAATACCGGAGACATTACAAAGGGATGTTACCATCTAAATGGAAGGACCTTAATTTTGTACACAATTTTAATGATATCTTTGTTGAATTTAAATCAAGCAAATTTCTAGCCAAACTGCAAGAATTTAATGTGAGTTGCTATAGTGTAATGTATGTTTTTTCAAACAGAATATTAAAATACGCAATATATGCACATCTTAACAAATTAAAACTTTAAGCATGCTAATTTTTGTATTTGGTGTGATCATATTTAAGTCTCAGAGTATTGAAAGAAACGTGTACTTTTTCTGTTATTTCTGTTTTATTGTTTCAATTGAAAGGGCATTCTTAAGGGCTTCTTTCGTCCTCCTTCGTATATAAGTGATTCGTGATTGTGTAAACAATTGCTTGATACCTGAAAAACAAACATTGCGCGCGATTTCAGAATGCTATAACATAAGTACACGAGTTCAGCATCTCTCCTAAAAATGGAAATAAATGTTTCTTTCGGAGTAGTTTTTAATAGCTTTGCATATTTTTGAGCACTGTCTAGATTTATCTAAGCCCGAAAATGAGAACGCAATTATAAGGAATGTCTGACTCAGACATATTGTTATGTTCAGTATATGCCGAGGGTGCCAAAAAATGTATACACACTTCAAGCGAAAAAAACTGTGTTAACGTAACAAAACTGAATTAGTGCTCATCGAAAATGATGAGCACTAATCATCTTAGACTTTTACAGTTACAACAGTTGCTCAAAATTCCCACCATCGACGCCGATGCACTTCTGAGTACGTTGAACTACTGATTGAGTAACGTTTGCGAATTATCCTCAGCGATTGCGGCACATGTCGTTTCAATTTCTTCCCGAAGGGCTGCTAGGGTGCCAAAAATGTATACACACTTTCACAGTAGATATCTATTTAATATATTTCAAAGTTGAACCGAAAACCAACAGTAATGTGTAATATGATGTTCTGTAAACAGATGTGACTCACATACATTAAGATAGCGTTGCTGCATGACAGGTAAATCAACAATGAACAAATGAAGCCAAGATTATCGTATGCTGTTCTATAAACAGATGTGATTCACATTACGTTATGATAGCGTTGCTACAACAAAATGGAGCCAAGATTATCATTTGAACAGTGGAAAGCAATTTGAAGTGGTATTGCAAAACACACTAGAGACGTGTGTACAGAACAGATCCGCCAACGCAAGTAAAAATTGCACGCATTCGAGACAAATTTGAGAATACCGAACACCGTAGAAAACCAGCTACACTGGCAGCACTTCGGGAAGAAATTGAAACGGCATGTGCTGCAATCGCTGAGGACACTTTCGCAAACGTTGCTCAATCAGTAGTTCAACGTACTCAGAAGCGTATCGACGGCGATGGTGGGCATTTTGAGCAACTGTTGCAACTGTAAAAGTGCAAGATGATTAGTGCTCATCATTTTCTGTTTGTGTGGATAGAGTTTTGTTATTTTAACATAGTTTTTTCTTTGCTTGAAGTCTGTATACATTTTGGCACCCTATGTATATATAGAGGTGCCATAAATGCATATATATATGTATAAGTAGGTATATACAGACATGGAATCCAAAATTTATATCCACGGGGTTCTTTGCAAAGTTCTTTTTGAACTGCTGTACATACCTATACGAGGTTCGGGATAATGTGAGCCAACTTATTTGGTCAAACATTGCATAAATGTTAAATCTCGCCTAGAAATAGGTAAATATATCGTAGCCAGAACAGGGATATCAAGTTCCTTAAAACACTGTTATGTAGTAAATTGTGGTAGGATGCAATGTCCTGGTGATAAAATGCTATCCATTGAAGACCGTAGATATGAAAGAGTGTATTTCTACCTTAATTATGTATATTGTAAATTATGTTAAAATCTGAAGGAATCTAGCAACATCGTTAGCGAGTCATTAACAATGCTAAGTAACATGTTAATTACTTGGAAACTTACCTTAAGACAGCATGAAAGCTTCAGATATCGAAAGTATTGGAAGCGCCACGTGCCTTGCTAGAGAGAGGTTTGCAACCCGCATTGCTTCATTTCAAGTTTCGTCACAACAATATGCCATCTAAAGATTATTCGCTGTTGCGCTTTATGGGCATAGTATTGTTACGTGCTCATGCCAAAAAGTTACACAATTAGAGAGAATGGAATGTTTTGGGGGTGAAAATTCAACAGGAAGGATTTATAGCCACAATGCTGCATTAAAAAAAAAAAAAAAAAAAAAAAAAAAGACTTAGTTTGCAATGAAGCCACCAACGGACAATGGATGGGTGCAGTTTGTTAATTTTATTGGCGAAAAATTTAGCCACATACAGAACATTTTTAATAATTTACATCCTAAAGCAAAAGTACGTTCTAGATGGTTGAAAGATGCCATTTTTGACCTTTGAAATTATTGGGCGTCCAGGTAAAAATAAGAACAAACGGATTAACTTTTCACCGGATGGGGTGCAGAGCCAACATCGACCTTCCGGTTAATGTCCTGTTTACAATCGGGTAATTGGGGCGGTTCTAGAGAGACGCTAGAGAAGAAACTTAACATACCGAACCGATAAGGCAGAAACAAGGTCAGAGACCTAGTCAATCTTGTCCATTGCAACACTATCATCGACCTTCGTCAGTTATTTGGAATCAACATTGCATTCCCTAGTGTAAGGGAAGAGTCTTTATTGCTTTTTCTCATATTTCGCCCCGTACTGAAGATTAATATAACAAACCGTTCTAAAATCATGGCAAGGAACTTTCTTTGGTAAAAAAAAACTACTACAATTCCTTATGAGCCACTTCTCCATTGTTCGCACTGATCTCAACACGCTACGATCTACCAGTAAACTCGGCGCTATAAAATGCGGCACGTTGCTGTATCGCAATAAAGTTTAGGCAGGGGCGTAGAAAGTATTAGTAAGATACGTCTACACTTTCATCGAAAGTCAAAGAATGTTCTACAACGTCCAACTAAATCTATTCGGAATTCTGAACTAGCTCACCTTTCGTTTCCCGATAGTTGCAATTTCATAAAGAGACATTACGTTTATTAGATCAGTCAAACACTCTTTAATAAAGGACCTTTCATAAACGAACATGCTATTTTTTGCTATTTTAACCGTTAATGTATATATATCTGTAAAAAATGATTTGTCTCCTAAATAATAATGATACGAAAAAATTAACGTAAATACAAAGAGTGCCAAAAATGTATACACACTTCGAGCAAAGATAAAACTGTGTTAACATAGCAAAACTGAGTTCACCTAACCAGAAAATTATGAGCACTAATCATCTTAGACTTTTACAGTTATAACAGTTGCTCAAAATGCCCATCATCGGCGTCGATACACTTCTGATACGTTGAACTACTGATTGAGCAACGTTTACGAAAGTGTTCTCGGCGATTGCAGCACAAGCCGTTTCAATTTCTTCCCGAAGTGCTGCCAGTGTAGCTGGTTTTCTACTGTATACAGCATCCTTAAGAGTTCCCCATAGGTAGAAGTCCAACGGAGTTAGATCCGGAGAACGGTTCTGTTCTGTACACGTGTCTCCATTGTCTTTGAACTTCAACAACATTCTCGGTTTTCCAATATCACTTCAAAATTGCTTTCTGCTGTTCAAACGATAATCTTGACTGTATTTTGTTGTAGCAACGCTGGCAGAACGTAATGTGAGTCACATCTGTATACAGAACATTATGCGATAATCTTGGCTTCATTTGTTCATTGTTGATTTACCTGTCACGTAGTAACGCTATCATAATGTATGTGAGTCACATCTGTTTACGGGGCGCGGACTCGTGAGCGGGAGGTCTGTGGTTCGAATTCCGCCAGGACCGTCCTCCCTTGCAGGTTTTTTCCAGGTTTTCCTCAATCCCATAAATGGCAAATGCCGGGGAGGTACCTAATCTTAGACCTGGAACGTTTCCTTCCTTAAAAAAATCCTTTCCCAATATATCATTTCATCTCATGTATCATCAGTAACCACCGCCTGTGATGCCTCAGTAGTAAAAACGGGCGTTAAACACAATTAAAAAAATCATTTTACGGAACACCATACTACACATTACTGTTGTTTTTCGGTAAACCTTGAAATATATTAAATAGGTATCTGCTGTGAAAGTGTGTATACCTTTTTTGGCATCCTCCGCATTATGGAGACACTGCAGGAAGATGGGTAGATACACGTGATGACCAGAGTATCAACAGGGTAGACGACAACTGTCTTTTTGTCACATACGCCACTGACATCACTGTTTCACCCAAGCATATAGTTTTCTCCAATGTTTTGAAAGAAGTAGAAGAATATCCTTGATATCTCTATATTTTGTACATGTCTCCTATCCAATTTCCCTCAAATGCCCAGGGCATGTTTATTACCTAACCCTTTAATCTTTTAATAGGTTAGTAGCTCTGGTGTTTTTAGAAGAAAATAGGGACGAGCTCTTACCTCGCCACCCTTCTGGTAAATCTTGTGATAAGCAGAAATAAAGAAGTTGGTTGGGATATTTATTTTGGAAGGATAATTGGGTCGCTCTCACACAGCCACGCATTAATGTCCAGTTTCAACAACTACATTCCAATTTATGATCTCTTTAATTATTCATATACCTGCTTCGAGTCACACTAAATGCACGAAGGATTATATAAGACCCCAGAAATAATCTCTCGGGGGCACAACACAACTGCATACATGTCAACCTCGCTACGGAGCTTCTTTGTCTTGATACTCTTGTCAATTTGATACTGAAGTATCACATCCTGGTCCTTTCCTTGGGACTTAGAAAGTTCTCAGCGAAGTTTCTCATTCGTTTTGTAATCTTTTCCATCATAATCTGTAAATAATCTTACTAGAAAGAGGTCCAACACTTAAGTGACCAAGCTATCCACGCGTTCTTCGGCTTACCGTTCGGCCTCCGCCGGCACCGGAACATGACATTGTGTTATTAAAGAAAAAGTAATTTTCCATGTTTTCTCGGAATTCATTATTTGAGACTTTCTTCTGTAGAGCATGAAAATTAAATCAGTCAAACTCAAAGCATTCACCGACTTGTGCACTTACTGGGTTTACTCTAGTAATTTTCTTGAAATGTGTAATAGTGATTTCAAACGATTAAAATCAACTTTCAGCTGTCAGAATACATTTTATAAAATGGCGAAAATAAAGAGGAAAGAGCTATAGGAACATAATTGTTCTGCGAAACCTCACCTAGCAACCTGGTTTTGACCGAAGAACCGTCGTACAGAAATGACAGACCGTCACCAAGATCAGGGAAACTTTAGGCGATTAATGCTGCTCAGAGATGCTTTCTTCCCATTCAGTGACAAAATGAAACATTTCTAATCGGAACAGAAACAACACACCCCCCACAAAAATGAACGTTATGTTTATATTTATTTTGCTATATAGAAGCAATTCATATAACTTAATGTTGCGCTAAGCCTTCAAATTGTACTGATAGTCGTCCTTTGATATAAATATCATATTTATTAAGTTAAAAAATTGAAATTTCTGAGTTTTAGTACTGCTGAATATTATATGAATTCATAAGTCATACTTGTTTCACTGCTGCAAATAATCTGTTTCCTACTTGTGAATTTGCTTTTACTTCATACCCAATAATATTTTAAAAGTTGTTTAAAGAACCTCCATTATACATAGACATATCGGCAACTGAATTTATTAGCAAAGTAAATGTACAAATAAACAGAATACCTTAAACTGTTCTTTAAAGAAAAAAGCAATAAGAAATAAGCGCAAAACCCCCCTTAAATAGAATCAACGAGGATGGAAAATACTTTCCTAGAACTCAGCATATTCATTTCAAGATGCAATGATGTCAGACACTATGAGCGCAGGAAGAGAAGGCCGGTAAGCACTCAAGGCGGGGCGGAGGGGACTAGAGCTTCACTGCCCTATTCTTAATTTAAAAACATTGCCCGCCACAAAGAAGTATTAGCGTTAGCACCAGAGTCCAGCGTTTGCAGAGCAGAGTTGAACTACACAGGTTCATGGACTCTGTTTTTGATGTATTTAAAGTCGTAAATTTGCCGAATGTACCAATTGTTTTATTAGTGTTTAACGCCCTTTTTAACTGCTGAGGCACCACAGGCGATGGACACTGATGGTACATGAGATGAAATGATATATTGGGAAAGGATTTATTTTAAAGGAAGGAAACATTCCAGGCCTAAGTTTAGGGTACCTACCCGGCATTTGCCATTTATGAGGACTGAGGAAAACCTGGAAAAAACCCCAGTCCGGGAGGACGGTCCTGGCGGGATTCGAACCCCAGACCTCCCGCTCACCAGTCCGCGCCTTAACGACCTCGGTCACCCGTGGCGGTGATGTACTCATGTTGTAAGTTACTGAGGTTTTATTGCTTATGTCTTTCAAAATAGCCCGTAAAATTCTCTTTTACTTTCCTTAAATTAGTCCGTTATATTACGCGTTGTGCTAAAGTTCCATTTAGTAGCACGCGTTCAACCTTAGGCCTCCTATCACCCCTGTCCTTAGCTGCAATCTTATTATTATTTTTTAATTTTTTTTTTGTAACTTTGACCATATGGTCTTCGTGCAACATTTATAAATTGTGGATTGAATACTACAGGTGTAAATGTGATGAAAAACTCCTAAAAAAAAACCTTATTCAAACAGCTTGATCTGACCGAGATTAGAAACCAAAGCCTCCAGATTAGTAGTCACAAACGCTACCACTAGATCAAGAAAGCAACTGCAGTCCTATTATAGAAGTAAAGGAGGCTATAAAATATATACTGTACTCAGTAAAATGCAGTACCTGCTCTCTTTCTTTTGACGAAAAAAGAAAATATGGCAAAGTTAAAGAAGAATTGTGTATATAAGTCAGGAACAAGATGAAGGAGAACATTTTATTTCTGAAATTCGTTTGGCATGTAAAAGGAGTAATGTCATAAATCATTATGAAATCTAACTTGAAGTACGATATTCAGGAGATGAAAGGAGAAGATTTGTTTATAAGTTTAAAGAAGAGGTAACACTACTCAGCAATTTGTACATTTTACCAATGTTATGAGTAAATACTTATAAAACAAATGAAATGGTTATATAGCTCGTAAGTAAGTTAGTGTGTTGTAACATGTATAGCTGCTTTATTATTTATTATACCGAGGGTGTCAAAATGTATACACACTTTCATAGTAATATCTACTTGACATATTTCAAAGTTGGACCGAAAAACAACAGTAATGTGTAGTATGATGTTCTGTAAACAGGTGTGACTCACATACATTATGATAGCGTTGCTACATGACAGGTAAATCAACAATGAACAAAGGAACCCACGATTATCTTGTGATGTTCTGTAAACAGATGTGACTCACATTACGTTATGCTAGCGTTGCTACAACAAAAAGGAGCCAAGATTATCGTTTGAGCGGCGGAACGCAATTATGAAGTGGTATTGGAAAACCGAGAATGTTATTGATGTTCAAAGGCAATGGAGACGTGTGTACAGAGCAGAACCGCCTTTGGAACCTATGGGGAACTCTTAAGTATGTTGTATACCGCAGAAAACCAGTTACACTTGCAGCACTTCGGGAAGAAATTGAAACGGCATGTGCTGCAATCGCTGAGGACACTTTCGCAAACGTTACTCAATCAGTAGTTCAACGTACTCAGAAGTGTATCGACGCCGATGTGGGCATTTTGAGCAACTGTTGCAACTGTAAAAGTCTAAGATGATTAGTGCTCATCATTTTCTGTTTGTGTGAATTCAGTTTTGTTATGTCAACACAGTTTTTTCTTTGCTTGAAGTATGTGTATACATTTTTTGGCACTCTCTGTATATGAATGAGAAAAGGACTAATTTGGAACAACCCAGAGGCATATCGAAAAGATATGTCATCAACGCAACTTCTTGTGAAACTGAAGCTTCATTCAGATGCCATCATATATCAGGCTTAGAGAATAAGAAATAACAATGTCCTAATAGAAAATATTTCCAAAACCTTTAAAAAAACATGTTCTAAGTAATAACTGTCTTTTATTTCTCCACCTCTTAAATTTTACTCATTTATTCAAGAACATAGCCAAAATACTCAAAACTATTTTCTATCAATTTACAAACAATCGTTCTATAACATTAGTTTATAAAAAAACATTATATATATTTCTGCATTTTTTGTAGCCTGACTTAATCATGCGTGCTCCTCATTTAATCAGAGAATAAAATAGGGAATTTAATAATTACTTAGTTTAAGAATAAAGAACAGAATGCCACTTGAAATTAAAACGCGTTTACCGCTTTTACTATTGCTGATTCAGTATTTGGATCAATTTTCTTTGTAGCAACAGGATTTCATAATTTACACGTAATTATTGCAACAACTTTCCTTTTAGTTTGTTATTACCGAATACTACATATTCATTTTTCGGCATATTGACTGTGCCTACTTTCTCAATTGTCATTAATTTGTTTGGAAAGATAACAAAGAGAGAAAGAGCTTTCATCGAGGGATTGTCACTTCATTCATATTCATGAGCTAGTTGTTGTGCAAAGTGTAAAAGGATTTGCCTCATTGAAAGCATTTTTGTTGCACAGTATTGATTTTCGTATGTATATAGGGCTATTACGCATCAACTGATGAACCTAAATTTCTGAAAATTAGTATTTCTGGAACTAGGCTGCTAATGCGTTTAGTCCAGCTCTTATTTTTATTAAACATCAACGTGACTGCTATGCAGTGTCACACATGCCATGTTGCATTGCTGAATAGACACGCAAGGCTTGCTCTCTCATATTTATATTATATGTGCGAGGCATTTGTGGGGCTCACGCTCTCAGAACTGATAACTTGGCTCCTTCTTTGCATACCATATATTATCTGGAATGTTTAATAATAAATGTGAATGATCTGTACTTATTTTTGTACACTACTTTTACTTCAGTAATATTTTCATTGGTTTAGCTGTTCAGTGCCCTTTGTACACACTATTTCTCATAATTCTCATTGTGAATATCGTTGTAAATCATTTTTATGAATTTATTTTATGATTTTATCAATTTCTTCTAAAAAACCACTAAAGGCATCATTTTAATACTGTTTTTGTATGTGCATTGTTCTGTTTTCCTTCCGCCATTATTTTTTATGAAGTAGATGTTCCTCTGCTGCAGAGTCAGAATACAGATTGAATCATTTGTGTAGAGTAAAGATTAATTATTTTGAGCCATTGGCGACGGAAAATTATTTTGTGAGATTAATGGTTAGGTATTTATAAGGAGGTTTATGATCAAAGTTCATAAATCAATTAGTATCTCAGGGATATTTTGACGAACTTCTGTTCAGTATCGCCTTCTTGTAGTGGTTTGTCCTCTGCTATAAGCTCACTTTATCAGCTGAACTTTTTTTTGTGATGCTCACACTGTCGCAGGAAAAAGGATGATAAACAAGCAATAGTAAAGTATCCCTCGAAGTTCTAGTTCTCATCATTTATTAACACATTTTTGCATATATCGAGGGTGCCAAAAATGTATACACACTTTCATAGTATATATCTATTGAATACATTTCAAAGTTGGACCGAAAAACAATAGTAATGTGTAGTATAATGTTCTGTAAACAGATGTGACTCACATTACGTTATGCTAGCGTTGCTACAACAAAATGGAGCCAAGATTATCGTTTTAACAGCGGAAAGCAATTTTGAAGTGGTATTGGAAAACCGAGAATGTTCTTGAAGTTCAAAGGCAATGGAGACGTGTATACAGAACAGAACCGTCAACGCGAGTAACAATTGCACGCTTTCGAGACAAATTTGAGACTCATGATATCGTATGCGATGTTCACAATGACAGATCTGCGAGACCTCGCACGGCAACACGCACCGCGTCCTTGGCTATGGTTTTGAAACATTTTGAGCATTCACCACAGAAATCTACAAAGCTATGTGCACCTGAGGCTGGTATTAGCAGAACCAGCGTACGTCATATTACTAAAACAGCAAAGTTGAAAGTTTTCATCCCAAGACTTTTGCATAAGTAACTGTAAAAGTCTAAGACGATTAGTCAGGCATCGCTAGAATCTTGAAAACGTTTACTTCATTTTTAACGTTCTGTTTTGTTTGTATTCTGTATGTTTCTAATTGTTTTAATTCATTTGTCGTACGTCTGTGTTCTGGATTGCGTATTGGAAGCGAGGTAGAGAAAGGGGTTGTTTGTCACTGAGCACTTCCGTCTTCGTCTCAGATAGCATTTTTATGTATGCATGAAAGATAAATATTGCTTCTGCATCATTCAACATTATTATTAGTGTAAGTTATGAAAGTACGCGCGGTCAGTTAGATACTGGATCCAGTTATTCCAGGTAGAACAAGAAGACAAACGGCTCGACACAAGTCTATAAGATTAAAAGCATTTCAGATCACCATTTCAGGCTCTTTCCGTTCCTCTACGTCTATGAACCTAGAGCTGGGGCATTTAACATTGAGAACACGGATCATGCTGCTGAGATATTGGCCTAAAAAGAGAACCTTACAATTGAACTGAAAGCTAATCGTATCGGATTTCACTTCAGTTCCTCCCAAGAGCAAAAGTAC
The DNA here is from genome assembly GCA_030762175.1 of Metallyticus violacea. Lineage (NCBI taxonomy): Eukaryota > Metazoa > Arthropoda > Insecta > Mantodea > Metallyticidae > Metallyticus > Metallyticus violacea. The sequence goes on from CM060838.1 coordinate 2,239,367, forward strand.
TCTGGAACATGGTAATATGGACAGACAAGAAAGTATTTTATTCCGATGAAGTTGGTAGAATTGAACTCTGGGAGGGACATGTGATGGCTGAAGCGATAGGGATAAGTGTCACTTTCTGCGACTGGATCTGTTGCCGGTGCCCGGATGTCTCCCAAAAATAAACTCTGAGAAGTATGCAAGTGTTTGGAAATTGTATATTATTGAGCGTTCTGGTTGTATGTCCTGCCGATTATGGTGGTAATTAATTAGCATTTATACTTCCAGGGCAATCGAGAAATCTTTGAAGACGAAGAGCGTGCAGGCCGGCCCTTGGAGGTGCTCACTCCTGAAAACATCGCTCTTGTGGAAGGAGAAATTATGGAGGACCGGGGGCTCTAAACTACAGAAATAGCAGCAAGGTTGGACCTTTCTAAAACAACGGCCCTTCGAATTATTCATGAATATTTAAACATGCAAGATGGGCGCCTAGATTTCTTTCCTCAGTCCAAAAGCAGCAACGAGTCATCTGTTGTCAGGCATTTTTGGAGCTCTGCCGTGACAACGAGAGAGAAATTTTGCAAACCATTGTTACAAGGGATGAAACTATGGTCCTCTACTATGATCCCTTGTCCAATGGAGTGACGTAAACCTGACGAAGCACCGTCTCTAAAGGCCAAGGTCACTCAGTCAACCAAGATCATGGCCACAATCTTTTGGGACTATGAAGGAATACTCTTCATTGACTTCAAGGAGAGGAACACCACAGTAAATAGGGAGTACTATGCTGGTCTACTGCACAGACTACATGCTTCCATCAAAGAGAAAAGGCTAAGAAAGCTGAGTGGTGGTGTGTGCCTTCTTCACGACAACGCGCCTGTGCACACAGCTCTTGTTACAAAGGAAGCTGTGAAGAAAGTGGCTTCAAGGAGATCGATCATCCATTCTACAGCCCAGATATAGCTCCCAGTGACTGTTTCCTCTTCTCAAAACTTAAAAAGGACTTTCGAGGAAGGAAATTTAAGTGTGACGAAGAAGTGGTGGATGCTATTTATGCCCATTTTGCAGACAAGACTTCTGGCTATTTTTGGGGGGGGGGGGTTGAAATGTTAATTCAAAGACATGAGAAGTGTATTGCAATAAAGGATAACTATATTGAAAAATGAAATATAGTTTTTGTCTTTATCATACCTAGAAAATTGTTAGCCGGAAACTTATGGACCTACCCTCGTACCTCGATTCCTTATCTTAGATTGAACATGTTGCTCAATACTACTGTTCTCTTCTTCTGTGGGCTCCACGGTCACCCAATCTAACCACATGTGGTTTTTTCTTATGGGCTTATGTCAAAGATAGTTTTCGTGCCACCTTCGCCACGTGTTTTACCACAACAGCGAGAGAGGATCACGCCTGCAGTCAGCTGTGTAAAGAGCTTGACGACAGGATTGATGTCACAAACGGAGGACATATGAAACACTATAAGGTATGCACAAAACTTGCATATCTACTGATATAATCGTTTCCGCGATGTCTGTAATGGTTATTGGCCCCCGAAACGAGGGAAGGACTTTACAATCACTCTGTATTCGTACATTTGAGCCTTTTGTTGGAAAATTGTTTCTGCTAGTCGTGGGTTGCTACTACTTATAAAAAAACTGATGAGATCTTCTTGGATGACCCCTTCGGTTTATAGCAGTGACGTAGAAATTATTTAAGATGTTTTTCAGGAGTCCTGATATAGGATTAAGTTTTTTTTTTTTTTTTTTTTTTTTTTTGTGTGTGTCTGCTCACTGTGCGAAGACAAAATAATATAGAGTTTCTAGGAAATTTAAGGGCTGTCTGTACACTTTTATCAGAGAATTTACAGATTTGACAAACAACCTTTCAGGTTCTAAATCTAAACTATTCATCAAATAAGTTGTTTTCATCTCGATTCTCAGTTTGGCTATTAGAAGTTTTGTCAAGCGTGTTCCCTAATTTGCGTTTGGGTCGCTGCCGTTTTCTTCCCCTTTGAAGAGAACTTTCATAATTAGCTCTCTCCGTCTGCCTGGTGTAATCTTTTATGAAAGACATTTTTAGGAACTCAGTAATTAATTCTTTTAAGCATTTCCCAACTGTCCTTGATGCGTTCGTAATAAATTTGATCTGGTCTTCCATAAGCTTTTCTTTAACGCTAATTTTATTTCGCAGTGGATTAGTTGGTACGCGTTCAAAGTAAGAAATGAAATAGCAGCATTTACCAGCACCTCTTAAACCGACATTTAAGTAAAATACGAATGTAATGAAAATGGCATAAGTTTTTTCCTCTCGAGATAAATAGAAAATAAAATCTGCCATGCTGACACCTTGTTGAAGAAGATATAGCATCCGCTAGTTTTATTTTCTACTTTATTGCTCGTCATTATTATATATTATCCGTTGAATATAAAATTTTGCAGATGAATTCATGACTAACTTATCTACAATTACTGGAAGTCAACAACTTTATATTTAAAGCTACACTACTAAAACTAACATTACGTCAACTGTTCATCTTAAATCTTCACCAACTATATGTTTGCTTTAATTTACTGAACGCTTAATCTACTTCGACATCAACCGGAAACACAGTGTTGATCACTGTCACCGGAAAGATTTGTCGGTTCTTCAGGATGTTTGCTGTTGTCTTCACTTTTCTTCTTTTCTTACTAATATCAATTCTGCAACATCCATTTGCTCTCTTATTGGATTAATAACTCATCGATAACAGCTACATAATCTTTTTGACATCTCCATTGTTCGTGTTCTTCATGCTGGCATACTGCGTTACATTATTATGTTTATATTCTTCTAATGAAACTCTAGATACTTCATCAGTCATTTCCTCTAAATATTTATAATAATCTTTAATTTTTAATATATTCCACATCTTCTTTACTGCTAGACCTCTTTTTTTTCCTCATGGAAGACATGCTCAGGTGTGTCTTTCATTCCGCACATTACAAGTTATCGCTCTCCACTTTTCCAATGTTCTTAAAAGATGGTTTGCACGGCCCACGTCCTGTTACTTTAAGCAAAATACCCTTTTATGTCTTTATGAGGGTAGATTCATAAGTTTCAGGTCTAACCATTTTCTAGGTATGATAAAGACAAAAACTATATATATCACTTTTCAATATAGTTATCCATTATTGCAACACACTTCTCACACCTTTCATTTAACATTTCAATCCCCCTCCCGCAAAAATAGTCAGAAGTCTTGTCTGCAAAATGGGTAAACAGCATCTATCACTTCTTAGTCACACTTAAATTTCCTTCCTCGAAGGTCCTTCTTGAGTTTTAAGAAGAGGAAATAGTCCTTTTTTCCCATATTACACGTTCAGTGGAATGTTGAACAGGAAGTTTTCCCACGGAACTTGGCATATAGGAAAAGATTTTCATTAAGAAATATGAACATAAACTCATTCCGGAAGCAGACAATATTTTGTACAAGTTCATCAACAGACCACCAGATTCACCATGATTGCCTTCCTTTCAAACCTAATATGATCCACCATGCACCAGTCATTTAACAGTTGACAATGTGAGAGATGGTCTCACGAAACATATCCTGAATTTTTTAATTTTTAGAATGAAACGTTAAGAGCATTTTATCATTGTATCAATAGTTTAATTGTTTTTAACTGCTTTCGTGTTTTTTGGAAGTGAAGCTACAGTAATGTTTTTAGCATTTTGGAGATCTTATACTCATTTTCACTGTGTTAATTCCTAATTATATATATATATATATATATAACATCCTGAGCATAGTTAACTGTTTGCCATATTGCTAAAAAGTTCAGTTAATTCCTTATAGTATCAAATTGAATTTCTAATTGCAATTTACTGCATGGATATTCAGATTGTATGATACAGACACAAGGTCTGGGAACAACACAAAATGCATAGCCACACTTCAGTTTGACCGTGCATTCCTTGAGGCAAAGGAGCAGGAAACAGGTATCCACAACTATTTTTAAGTGACATTCCTGTGAAATCACTCAATACTTGCCTGATAGATTTTTGTAATGCTGGACTCCAGAAAAGAGTATTAGAAAATGCCATCCCTGGTCTAAGGAAAGCCTGCGAGTAATGGAAAAATATTTACATGGTTGGTTGTATAAAAAGGATTTTGCCTTTAGTCAGATCAGCTAACTGGAATGACTAACCAAGAAGCATCAAACATTAAAAGAAAAACCATACTCTGAAATCAACAGATTTATTATTATAAAAACTGTACTGAACAAACACTGCATTTCACTAAGACTTTTAACTTTTTAGATGTATATATAAAATATATATATTTTACAATAGTGATTAAATGTAAGTATCCATAAATATACACATAATTAATCTTCAGATTCATTCTTATTCATTTTCAAATCACAGCATAAAAGACTGACTAAACAGTCACAAATACAAATACTTCCTTCAGTCAAGACGAAACTCCACAAAAAAATTTATCTTTAACAGCAGATTCTACAATGGAGATTTGAAGAAACATTCTGTATTTTAATACACTTTACAACTGTGAAGTTATTTCAAAAAACATAAAACAGCTAGTGTTAGTTATATGTAATTTTGTGCATGCCTTTTAGTGCTTTCTTTTTTTATGAAAATTTGTAGTATCTTATTATGAAACAGTGAGATATGCAACTGTAAACAATACCAGGACATATATGCAAGCAGTTACATGTACCTTGGATGCTGTATTATGTTAGGTTGTACAGCATATCTTTTATAAATATACAAAATTCTCTGCTTCTCCACTTACTAAAATAGATTAGTCAATAAGTACCTAGGATATGAGCAATGGTCTATGAAACATGTCCTAATCTATTATAGTAAGTATGACTGCACTGTAAACATAAGTCAATTCACTTTATATCATTAACTTTTGCATCACTGTGTTGGATTCCATCACCATTCATATTTAATCATTTAGCCATCTTATAATTTATACATTTTTCAGATCATTGCAAAATATTATTCCTTCTTATTTTAACATCTTCATGAGTTGGAACAAATGTATCTATTTTCTAAAACCAAATCATAACCAAAACACTGGTGCTATGTCATATGGCAAAATTCATGGCACTAATCCTCTTCTTCTAAGCACTGCAGTAATTTAATGCTATATCTGTTGATCAGGTTAATGTAGTATTTACAACATAATTTTTAAAGAGAGAACACATGCAAATTTTCTTAATTTACTTTTATAACTAACCAGTAATTATTATGATGCAACTGAAGAAATGCTAAAATAGGTTTGGATTTTATTTGTATAAAAGACTGCATTAATTTAAAGGAACTTAAATATTTGTAGCTTGTAACCTAAATATATAAGATGGCAGTTACATAATAATCTACTTCCTATGGTAATGAAGGTTCAACTTATAAATACAGGTACTAAGAACTGTATATTCAACCATCATAATAAATTCATATTTTGCCGTTAAGTTAAATATGAATTGTTTACACTACATTTTAACATATCTCAAAAATGTACAATGCTTGGTCAATGTTTCAGCAACTAGTAGTAATAAATGTGTTCAAAAAACTTAATATAAAAACTATAATTCTGTTAGATAAATAAAAGAATTATATAAATCTCACTCTTAATTAACGTAAAGTATTAATCTAATCTTAATTAACGTAAAGTATTAATCTAATCAATAGAGTTTAGTAAAGAGCCTTTAGACATATGTTTTCAGTTATACTGGTTTGAAGATAACTGGAACTGCAATTTACTTTGGTGATAATAGACTACAGTATAAAATAAAAATGTTGTTATGAATTTCTAACACTAAGCTCTAAACTTTGTCCTGTATATTACCACACTTCACTTGAATATTAATTACAATTCTTTTTAAACATAAATACAAGGATCATACTTAAAGTAATAAGCAACTATTTTTTAAAATTAAATGTGCAACAGCTGCTGAATGAGAAATGTCTGATGGTGGAATCACCTTGTGTTATCCTTGTGTTACCTATGACATATATATGTAGCTTGCATTATGTGACTACAAGAACTCCTAACAAAGTGGTCGATATTTCCATTTTGTCACCCTGTTGTTATTGAATTTTTTGTTAAAGAGGAAATTCCTGTTACAGAAATTCACCAAAGAACTGTTTGCTTATGGAAGGTAGGCAAAAGTTAACTTGGGTAAAACTTTTTATTATTATTTTATTTAATTTGGGTGATCAAGAATTATTTGAAGAACTGCAGTACTTTGACTATGCAAAGCATAATCATTACTTTTAATTGAGTCTGGGAACAAATGGTAGGATTAATTTATGCATTTTAATTAATTAGATTTCATGTCTTATTTTTTTTCTATGCTAGCAGTTTTAGAAGAATGGATGAAATATTTTAAAGATAAGATCACAAGCAACCACAACAGCCTCATTGTCTTCAGACAACCATAAATTGAATGCAACATGAAGAAAGTTAATGAGATCATTAAAAAGATGGTCATATGACTGGACAAAACAAAAAGAACACTCAGAATAAGGCATTATGCAGTTAAAGAATTGATTGGAAACTTAGGCTATAGGAAAACTTGTGATGTTTGTCTCACACTTATTGACCAAAGACCATACAGTTCATCTTGGTCCTGATGGTATACTGGTAACTATACTCGCCTCCTAAATCCAAGATCGCAGGTTTGATCCAGGCCAGGACTGATGCATTTTTTGGGAGTAAAAATCCTAAGTTTGCCTTCCTTCAGAAGGGAATTAAAATCTTGAGTCCCTTGTTGTAGATCTACGGCATTGTAAAGAACCTCAAATCTGAAAAAATATGCCTCTGAGCAAAATTTATTGGATGTTTCACGCCCTGATTTGAATGGGATGCTGATGACTAAGAAGTTAAAGAATATCTGTAAATAAACCAAATCAGTTCATCTCCTCAAAGGTGCTCCATAGATATATACGATGGTGCCAAAAAATATATACTCACTTTCACAGTAGATATTTATTTAATATATTCCAAAGTTGGACCGAAAAACAACAGTAATATGCAGTATGATATTCTGTAAACAGATGTGACTCACATAAATTATGATAGTGTTGCTATGTGACAGGTAAATCAACAATGAACTAATGAAGTCAAGATTATCGTATGATGTTCTAAAACAAATGTGACTCACATAACATTATCCAGCATTGCTACAACAAAATGGAGCTAAGATTATCGTTTGAACAGCGGAAAGCAATTTACAAGTGCAATTGGAAAACCGAGAATGCTGTTGAAGTTCAAAGGCAATGGAGACAAATTTGAAACTCATGGTACCATATGTGAAGTTCACAAGGGTAAATCACCGCTTTACTACCGAGATGTACATGCACACTTTGAAGACAATCTTCAAAGGCACTGGATAGGACAAAGAAGTCAGACTGAGTTTCCAAGGTGTTCTCCGGATCTAACTCTGTTCGACTTCTGCCTATGGGGAACTCTTAAGAATGTTGTACACCATAGAAAACCAGCTACACTGGCAACACTTTGGGAAGAAATTGAAATGGAATGTGCTGCAATTGCTGAGGACACTTTCGCAAACGTTGCTCAATCAGTAGTTTGACATATTCAGAAGGTTATTGATGCCAATGGTGGGCATTTTGAGCAACTTGTTGTAACTGTAAAAGTCTAAAATGATTAGTGCTCATTATTTTCTGTTTGTATGAATTCAGTTTTGTTATGAACAGTTTTTCCTTTGCATGAAGTGTGTATACATTGTTTTGGCACTCTCCATATATATCAAAAAGACAATTTTTTCCTCAGCATTGTGAGAGAAGACAACCTGCCTATACTATTTTCAGTCTGAAATGAAATGTTTTGAGTGGATGAGCACGGAATGACATCAATGGAATTCCTCAGCAAAAGTAAAACTACCATCAGTTACAAATGTTATAGTCACTATTTTCTGAATATAGTAATGTGAAATTTGGCTGATTTTCCAGAACCTGAGCAAACCTAAATGTTGCCATGAAGTCCAGACACTGTATAAGTTCTATTGTGCACTGTGCAACAAACATACATCCAGGAAGAAAGATTATCCCATCATTGCAATGCTGACTGCTTTACATTAGAATCTAATGAACAAATGGATGGAGTGGGTTGTTTTCCCACACATCTTACAGCCCTGTTCTGATACCTTTTTGGAAGAAGGATCAACTACAAGGGGAATGTTATTAGTGATGGAATCTCTGCCATCATGGACAAAAGTTGGCTTAATATTGGCCAGAGTAGCTGATCCTGAAATCTGCCAAGTGTTCAGTCTTTGTTTAGCAGCAGCCCTCTGATGTCAGGCAAGGCTTGTGCCAATATCTTGCTAGCAAAGAAATTGTTCCATTTTCAGTTATAAGATAATGGAAGCACTCTTGTTAACAATGCATCTGCTAGAACAGAGTTCTATCTCAGGGGAATGTTCAACCTTACAGAACAATGGAAATATGCAACAAAAAAAAAAAATAAACAAAAATCTGTAAACTGAGATGGTACATGGTTTTTCAACAACACTTTATAAAAAATGTTGATTATTCCTTTTGGTATGACCCTCCTATTTTTAACAATTGCAGTTTAGATCATTTTCCATATTAATGATGAAATTCTCTTCTGTGATGTCTATAATATTAATGTAATGCTCTCTTATCTATGATAAATGAGATTCAATAAAGAACATAAAAGCTGATTAGCGGTTAACTCACTTTTTCAATTAGAAAATTCTATGCTTAAGCAAATGTAATGCTAATAAAAATGCAATGGAACTCCAGCTTCTGCCTTAAGTATAAAAAAATAATTTAAAGCAATTTAGTAAAACACTAAAGATGTATATTATAACCGAACAAATGCATAATTTATGATAAATACTTCACAATTAATGTGCTTTCACCATTTCTTTTTTCTTTGTGTTTTGGTATTTGGATGCTATAGTGATAATTCTGCCACAACCTAATTTCTGCTTAGTCTTTTCCTGTTCATGCACCTATGTACACTATTCCTGTCTTTGCCTTCGTAAGTATTTTCTTTATATTTTACATTATACATTTGTAATATTTCACAAAATCAGCATAATCACAACTATGCCTTGAGTTTTTCAACAGCTGAAATTACAGAAGTTTACCTTTTATGGATGAGGGGACACTCCAGATGAAGCTAAACCAGGTAACTTGTTCTACAAAAATCAAGCATAGGCCTATTAAATAGCAAACACTACTTCAAAAGCAGACTTGCAACTCTGATACTAAGTTAGTCAATATGATTTTCCATAAAGCTTTAAAAGCTTCATGTTCTGTTAGATATTTTAAGTTTGCAGGAGGGGCTAATAGTCCTTAATTAGAACTTAGGCTACGATGTTAAAAACTACCTATTTTTTCTTGCCACATAAACAATTGTTGCAACTTCATATGGAACTATCGCAAATCATTATGAGTCAATCTGCAAGTTTTATTTCTTATATTTTTGGTTTTTCTACATAAAGCCACATTTTTTTGGCAAAAACATAAACAAATGGAATTGAAGTTTCACTGCCACAGCCCCAAATATTTTTACTCACGCTCATGTATTTTAATTTAATTACACAAAATTACCATATTTTGGATTTATATCCTACTTTTCATTTTACTGAATAGCTAAAAAGTGCCCAAGTGACTGAAAACATGGTATTCTCACCCGTAAAGGTGGTCAAATGCCAGGTCATTTTCTCTTGTTCTCGTAAGCGAAAGAATGGGAGTGCTTCTACCAGGATCTCATATCCATCCTCTTATTAACAAACTCAAGAATTCCAGTAACCAGTATATGATCAACCAAAACATAATAGTTCTTTACTGTGCATAATATCATACAGGAAGGAACTTAGATGGTGATGAAAGAGTATGAACATAAACATCATTTCTCAATCAACGTTGGCATTCCTCTTATTTCTGGTTGGACTTTACTGCTTACGAGAATGAGTAATTCTCAAGACAAATGCGCTCTTCTAAGCTACTGTTAGTAAACCTCTTTCTCTGCTTCTGCATGCCATGCTCTCCTTGCAGTAGCAAGAGTGAATAAGTCAGTCCCCAGTTACTCTTCATTTACCCCGTGATTTAGATTTTACAACAGTTCTTGCAGTCAAGCAGTTTTTTTTTTTTTTTTTTTTTTTTTTTTGAGTATTGTTTAATGCCCATTTTTACTACTGAGGCACCACAGGCAGCTCAAGCAATTTGATTTGCCTCTTTGCTGCATGATACATTTAACTGCATTCACCAGCCAAAAGTGTTGTCAAACTTTGCTGAGAATTGGAGAATTTTAACAAGTAATTATAAGATAATGCATAAAAGCAAGCAGTGAAATTGGTGACAGGTAAATAAAATGCAACAAAGGCCTTTAAACTAAGGATCATGAGATATATCTTATTTTAGTCACTTAAATTAATTAATCAAGCAAAGTAGCTTTGTACACACTGAACTCGTCTCAAAATTTTGTAAATGCATTTTTTTGAATATATTGGACAAATCTACCCTTACACGGGAGTCATCCAGTGGCCGAGGATGAAGACGAACGTCTTCGAAACATGTACCACATTTTATGACAAGTAAGTGAAGCATTAAAGAGTGTTTAGATGACATAAAATTAAATCAAATCTACCTTTACAAGTTGTATCTGTCTAAATGTTTCATAAGAAATTTGGAATTCATGAAGAATGCAGTAGTCAAAGAATGGGGAAAAAAATGTGTATTCTCAAATGTGAATAAAACAAAAAATATGAGTCTTGATTTGTACGGAATAATATTTCCTATTGGATGGCAATTTAGCATGCACCTATATTCACAGCATATGTGTGGCTGTGTGCAATATGCACTGCCTGCATAACGTGCAACTTAATTATGAAACAGAGTATTGTACAGTGTCACGCTTACATTGTAATGCAAACTCAGTACAGTTTTTGTAGACAGTTTGAAATTTTGCAACATGGCCATTTTCCTAGCTGCAAGATAACAAAATTATGGATTGTAATATTCCAAAATGCAACTTCAGCACTGAAATGGAAACCATAGGATGAAAACAAAAAAATGTTGAAATTGGAACTGCATTCCTAAAAAGTTCATGCTGTTTCTTTGTTTACTGATAATTTTCAGAGCAGCAAAACTAAAGTACTTGCAGAAGAACAAATGGATTTTATGGAACTTCTAATAGAAACACTATTGCAGACTAGAGACATAAATAATCAAAATGAAAACTTCACAGAGAAAACTGGAAAGGAACTAGAGGAGCTAAAGAAGAGAGATGATGGGTCAGTAAAAACAAGTTGCTACAGAAGATTAATAAAATCAGTAGAAAATAAAATGATATTTACATATGCAATTAAGCATAGTAAAGGATAGGGAAGAGAGAAGACAAAAAAGATAGAGAAAAATAACAGAATAATTAAGAGTGCAGAGTTGGAAGATAAAGAAAACAGAAAAACACTTAAATAGTAATTATAAATATTGCAATATTTCCAGCAAATGTGTTCTTCTTCAAAGGCAGCATGCATGTGCGCACGCACACACACTTTTCTTGTCTTAGAAGAACTCGAGCTGTTTGAAATATTGCGATACTAAATTTATGACTTTCTAAGTGTTTTATCCTTTTTCTGCTTATCTAGTTATTCTTATTTTAGTTTATATGCATATATAAAGTCAGTATCATTATATATATGTAATATATACATATGAAATCAAGGACAGGCAATAAATGCTGCTCCCAGTGCAGAAAATGAAGTCAAAAGTAGTTTCAGAATAGCTTGGGCTAAAGTATGAAGTATGAAATCAATAATTTTGAATAGATTTTTTAGTTATGATATGGTTGATAAAGGTGAAAATAAGAGTAGCTCCAATTATCCTTCCAGCAAAAATATTTTTGGTTATAAATGAAATAAAACGACTTGAAATTTTTTATATTCTTTCCTGCTCATGTTAGCCAGTTTTATCCTCTCTCCGAGCACAAAGAAAGAATCAGATTGAGACATAACTAAGCCACATATCTGAATGTGCAAGCGTTCCCGACTCAGTTCTAGGCTTTGACATTCTGTAATGTGGGACATCTCTTTACACACTTATGTGAGATACCACTTGATACTTCAGGTTATATTACCTAATCCAAATAATTATACAATTTTAATGATTATAACCTAACTCAATCTTACAACATACAAGGTAAAATGTAATAACGTATCAATTACAGTTTTATTAATAGGAAAAATGTCTTTAAATACCAAAAATATGTGCAACATTAACAACAAATAAACAGTGGTAATAAACCAACATTTTCAGGGCTAAAAATTTACCTCAACATTCAATAATAGGGAAAAACCATTGGCATAATAATGCTGATTCCAAATTTCATTTTGCTTCTGAAAAATCATGTTAGTTAAAGTTTTAGTCTTCTTTATTTCTTCTTATACTTAAACTTTAGGAATATCCATTTTAAGACTGTTAACAGTTCTGAAATGAATATACGTAGATAAGATCTTATCAATGAACCATAAAACTAATGGGATATGTAACTACTACTGATGAGAAATATTTGCAAATGTATATTAGTATTAGAGCTGTATGTTTTAATTAAATTTAATAATTACATTCTTCTTGTTTAATCAAGATGACTGATGCACATCTTGGACATTAGTGCATTTTTTGAGGTTAAGAGCATATTTATAATTTTTCTTATTGCAAACACAGCTTTTAGCTTTCTGGACCCAGATAAAACATGCAACATACATTTTACCTACTTAATGAATTGGTAAGATAGACTACATTATGCATCGGTGGTAAAATGGCAGGAAATGTATGCCCATGTCTTTGTGTTGTCCATTAGTTGCATATAGACTGGATAAAGTTGCATGAAAAAAATTCTACATACCAAAAGAAAGGACCACTATTAATTTCTTGGTTCAAGAATGAGTATAAGATTATCCATAATTAAAAAATGATGATAATGTAATTTGTCAGCTGTGCAAATTTTTTTGTATATTTTCATACTCAATACTTATCAAATATTAATTTGATTAATGTTCTTTTCTCTTTTTAAATTTTTAAAATTTATTTGGTAACTTCAACTGTGCTGTAATAGCCTCTTAGGAAGCAGTGCTTTGATAATTCCAACTTTCCTCAATTGTTACACGCCACAAAACTCTAAAGGTTCAGCATACATACAGAGAAGCAAAGGATAACAAAATGTGTACAAAAGAAAAATAGACATTCCTGGGCCTGCCAAATTGGACTTTTTTTTTTAAATGGTGTTTAACACCCGTTTTTACTACTGAGACACCACAGGCGGTGGACAATGGTGATACATGAGATTCAATAATAAATTTATGAAAAGGATTTTTTAAGGAAACATTCTAGGCATAACTTTAGGGTATCTCTCGGGCATTTGCCATTTATGAGGACTGAGGAAAACCTGGAGAAAAAAAAACTCAGTCAAGGAGGATGGTCCTGGTGGGATTCGAATCCCAGACCTCCTGCTCAAGAGTTCGCGCTTAACAACCTCAGCTACCTGTGGTGGTCAAATTGGATAAGGGTGTTTACCAGGAGATTAGTGAAGTGTTCATTGCAGCAAGGATAAAATTAAATTAAATGCATTTGCTGCAGGCGTTAGTCAAGGTGAAGTTGTAAAACACACATTGGCGAATGTCTTCATACACAATGATATTCTGAAGAAGTTGACGGAGATTAGCAAATTACTTCAAGACATGATAGTATGTAATCCAATCTTGTTACCAGATTACAAATTTTGTCCCTCCACTTCATGTGATGAGGAATGGACTTTTTTGTATGCACAAGTTTATTTTTATTAACAGGATGTTGTGTCACTAAGTTACTGGAAATAACTAAGAAATAACAGTGTTTATCACTACATTTAATAATATGAATACTTTCTCTTATAATGCCAGTGCTTTTTTCCCTCGTGGGGTCTGATATTATGGAAAATGTTGCAGACTCTCAAGTTTTTAGTGCACATAAGTGTATACTTAGGCATTTCAAAGGATATATATTTAAAAGCATATTTTAGGTTTTTAACTGCATATAATTCTCTACACCAGTAATTACAGTTTAAATATCTAATTTTAGAAAAACATTAGATCTGAGTCAATACAATGTGGTGACCTCAGTGGTTATCTCACCAACACAGCTTTCTGTGAAAATCACTGCTAAATATAAAAAAATTAACTGAAATAGTTAAATTAACTAGAAGCCTGTGCCATAAGTACTCAAATGTTTTTAGTCAACTCTCAGGAATTAAATCTCTGTAATCCATGGGTATACAGACTCAGATGGGAGAAGTTGGCAGTTGTGGTTAGACAGGACATAGTAAGCAACATGTCTCTAGTCCCAGTCCCATCTGTGACCTCAACTCTTTCCTGTCCACCTCCCACTTATTTTGGGTATGCTAGGCATAAAAGTTCATTTAGGACAAGTATAACTAATCCAATGCAGAACTTTAATAAATATTTCAACAAAAGGAGTTTGTAGGTCTTTAAACCGGAGCATTTAAGTGTAATATAACACACATACAAAGTTATTACTTTAATATGTGGTTTACACGTACTTTTTCTGTCTTAAAGTCAACAGCTTGGCTACTCAGTTTGTGGCAAAACAATGATAATTGGGTAAAAAAATAATTTTTCTTTAATAAATAAATGCACATGAAGTGTGAACATGACATCAACCTACGAGTTTATAAATGCTATTTGCATGTTTAATGAGAACCAAAATTTGGCCACTGATGCATTTCAAAACATTAAAAGTGTGCCTTTCTTAAAAAGGAATTAAACAAAAATAGAATAAATGGCACATAAAGATAATTTGTGTTCAATGCATTGCAAAACGTTTCCATATGTGACTGCTTGGTCATACTGTAAGGTATGTAGGCTACTAGGCTTTTTCTTTGTTCAAAATTTTTCTCTCTTGCTTATTCTTGCTCATTTAAAAAACATCTTTGCAGTGCTCACTTATGTTACAAAGTTTTATATTCACTCCAATAATTATTTTCGTATAGAACAATTTTGCATGCTTGTTTAATCAAGGGTTCACACACACATATATGTATGCATTTTATGCTTTAACAAATAAAGCAGTATAAAATCATACAGAACACTAACCTTGACAGTCATAAGTCCATACCCTTTTCCTTTAAAATCAGAGGATATTATGATTGCAAATCCAAAGAGCTGCTATTTCAATTAGCTTATTAAGAAACCCAACTAATATCCAGAAAATACGGAATGGAATTTCTCAGAAGCTTTATGCAACATAAAGTGCATTAAAATATATTTACTTCTGTTAGAATGCATATATCTGCTTCCATGTACTAAAAGTGTTCCTACATTGTGATTAACAATGAAGAATTAAAATAATGCTTAAAAAAACTAAAATTCAATTATAAACATAACTGCTATTAACAATTATTCTTGCTACATCAAAGAATTTGATTGGGCAGAGAAAAATCACACACTTGCATGCTAGAAGTTTTATTAGTTCATGCAAATAAATACGAGTCAGTGAACACAATGCACAGTAGTCTTTGTTTTGCATCAGGGAACGGGACTCCCATTTCATCTGTTGTCAACAGTCTTTCTCTGCCTCGGGAGGTTCCTTTTTGCATGTTTTGTATTTACCTAATATACACAAGATTTACATTAAGCAAATTACCGTATTTGTAGGTGTATAAGACACAATAAAGCTCTTTGCTCTCAAAAGAGAATTAGAGCCTGTTTCTTACAGAAAAGGTGCATTATATAACAAAGGTATGGATTGTGCTATTTTTTACAATCACTTACATTGCTTTCAAACTCTTTGTACCCTCTTTTCTTTTGAGAGCTAGAAGCATTAGTTATGACAGGAGAAGTATATCAGACAAGATATTTATTTAAAATTATTATTATTATTATTATTATGTTACACGATTTATATTTACTGATGTTTAAGTTTCTATTGTCAAAGTATAGTGAAACAATCAGTATGTTATAAAACCATTGATATGATATTGTTGACAGTGTTAATCTAAAACTGGTGAATGCTGAATTCAAAGCATCTAATGAATGGTTGGAGAGTTTTAGCAAAAAAACATGGTTTTTAATTAACTTTGTGATGAATCAAGTGCTTTACGTACAGAGACCATTGAGCAATATTCCATAATCCAAGGATACAAAGAAAACATAATGATGGTAACTAAAAATGTAGTTTCACTTGCACAATGAAGCTAATCATATATTAAGATCATTGTACAATTGAGTCAAACTGCATACTCTTATTGCTCCACTTGCTTGTTTATAATATGTACTACTTTCTTGAACCATTGTTTGCATTTTAAGCTAATCAGCTGTTGTGCTATGGGAATGTGTATTCTGTCCTGGTGGAAGTGTGATGAACTTAAAGTTTATGTTTTCATCCCTGGAAGTGTCAAAGTTTATTAAACTGTTTCTGTATTTGGTAAATGTAGATTTTCTCCCATGTTGCTCATTCTGTAGGTCCTTGTTAATTTTAATAGTTTTGCTTAATAACAATGTTGTGTTTTTCTGTATAGAAATGAGATGCTACTGCTGATTTCTCTATTTGCTTGTACTTTATGTTCCTGAAATGTTCCTTTAACCATGTGCCTATGTTTCTCTTTGTTTTTCCAATGTACATTTTTTCACATTCTGCATAACTTATTTTGTAAATACCTGCTTTTTTCTCCAGTGGAATACTGTCAGTAACATTGTCAATCAGGAGATTTTTAACATTAAATCTGTTTGCAGTTGCCAACCTGATATTAAAGGTAGTTCATGGATGATATATGAATTTTTTAAAAATTAGGTTAAAAAACAGATAAGGGGGCTTATCTTTTCCTGCTGAAACCAGAGTGTCCATTATCTATTATAATGTAATTTTAGAGTTTTGTAGTCTGTACTTTTATGTGTACTAGTTCTTTTTTAAATTCATTTTTAATTGCTGTTCTTTCTTTTGTATTGAATATCAGAACACAAACAAAAAGAAAAAGTACAGAAATTCAAGAGGCAAAAATTGCAATAAACCAGGCATTGGCAACCACAATCACACTTTTTCTTTGTTTTTCTGTAGTCAGTTTTGTGCATGCAGTTTACCTTTCTACAAGATGTAGATAAAGGTGAAGATGGATTTTTTTTGAATAGTGTTTAACACCCATTTTTACTACCGAGGCATCACAGGCGGCCAACATTGACGATATATGAGATGAAATGATAAATTAGGAAAGGATATTTTTTAAGGAAGGAAGTGTTCCAGGCCTAAGTTTAGGGTACCTCCCTGGCATTTGCCAGTTATGAGGACTGAGGAAAACCAGGAAAAAAACCCCGTCAGGAGGGCGGGCCCGGTGGGATTTGAATCTTAGACCTCTCGCTCACGAGTCCGCATCTTAACGACCTTGGCCACCTGCGGCGGTGTGAAGATGAAGTAATGACAGAGTGAGCAATAGAGGAAACCACAACACTCCAGAGAAAACCTGCCCTTCCGCAACAAATGCCACTTATGGCCATTGGGATTGAACTTGAGCCACCTCGGCAAGCAGTCTATTTGATCGTAGCACTGCCAAATAAATAATTTTTTCTTCCATTTAGTGTAATTTTTCATTTCAGCAGAAATTGCTTGCAGAAAGTAAGACAAAAAATTCTGCTTGAGTTTTGGGAAAATTGTCAAAAGTTAATAATACAATTTTTTCTGTTGAGTGTAATGTTTGCAGGTGTTCAATGATTATAGTCTGATTAAATTAATGAATGTAATATTTTATTTTGTCTCAAACATATGCATATCCTGGATTAATGTTTTAATAGTATATCTTGATTAAACAGAAACCTGCCTTTAGCAGAAAGTTTTCCAGACCCATTTAAGACATGTTTTACTGTACTGTTTGTCCCATATCTGATGTCGTAAAAGGGGGGGGGGGGCATAAAACAATTTTTTCTATCATTACTAAGTTGCTTTATTACAGTAAATTTTATGTCAATTGGTGTATTTTGACCAGTTATAAACATAAGTTAAATTTGTTCCTTCAAATTTATTAACATCTTACAACAATTATTTAAACTGCTTGTATACTTGGAAGAAAGGCACTTGGCACACCCCGTGTTATTAAATATTAGAATATAAAACGTATGTAATGCATTTGCATTGTTATACACAGTTGTAATTTAACCTGTTTCTTAAACATAAAATAAATGTAATTATTATTCATGAGAATTTAAACTCTAATATATACTTTAAAACTTCAAACTCAGCTTTCAAAAGCATGTTTTTTTTTTTTAAAGTGCCCTTCTTGCCCCTTTATCCTCATTATATTACACTGTCAAGGTTCAACAAATGTACAGCTAATCAATCAGTGAAAGAATACAACTGTTCTTACAATCAGAAGTGACATAAAGTGAGCTTTAAGAGGAAACTTTTCCATCATCTACACAAACAAACAGTGGTGTGTATCAATAAAAAAAACCCAATTGAAACAGACATTGAGATGCATCCTGAAACGCTGATCAACTAAAGTGATGTGCAGGACCTTTGGTGAACTAGCAAAAACATATACACGGTGCAGATAATCAGGAAGATACCAGAGGGACAGGAAGATTCCTAGCAAATTTGCTTCCCCCCCCCCTTAAAAGTGTTTGATGTCTCGTGAACTGCTAAGGTCTTTTGAGATGATAATGAAATAGATGAAATAGATGAAATGATGCAAATGAACCGTTCTTAGCATTTAATGTTACCTGGTATTCACCTTTTTAGGTTAAGAATACTACGGAAGAAACCTTCACCTATGCAACATGTCCTGGCCATGGACTGAACCAAATGATGAGACTGCTAGAATTTGAGCCAAGATGATGGACTAACGTGCTGTTGAAATCACATCACTGAACAATGTTTATGTTATTATCATACAACTTCCATTACTTGTTCCTGTTTCTTATGCATGGAGAATTCACTATATTGCAGGAAAAATGCTCAGTGGTCAGAATTATAGATTTAAAAGGCTAAATGGGTTTCAGAACACTGCAAAAATGGCATTACCACTTCAACAAAAATAAATGTATAACTTCCTTGAAGTTTGCTCTGTCTCAGTGTACTTCAGCACCTCAACTGTTTTATGTCCAATAAGCTAAAGCTATTATTTGCTTTCATCAGAAAGAAAGTATTTTGCATGCATAAAGCTATGCAAGAGGTTGTAGGTGCAAGGTCACAACTCTCTTTGTTAACTGCTCAGATTATCAGCTGTGATATGATAGATACATTCACTAGAACTGTAGCAAATGAAAACAAATTTGCCCTACTGTGAATCCAGCTATACTAAACAAATGCCAATGACATAATTGAAGTTGGATCTCAACTCTGGAAGCAAACCCAATTTTTTGTCTACAGTGGTGCAAATGCAGTTAAATTGGCCTACAAGAACTAATCTCATTTTATTATCATTGTTTTCATCATTATTTTTTTACTTTTTTTCAGCCAACTATGGACTACAATTACACAACTTCCTTCACTTTCCCAAGCTATTTCCTTCGACGCCAATATTCCTTAATTCTTTGAATCATTCTAATTCATTCTTCTTCTGATTTTGTTTCCCCTTAATTTTATTTCCTTTCAGGAAAACTACTTTCATTTTGGGAGTGTCTTATACACTGACAAATACCACATCTGACGATTTTAGTAAGATAAGCTATAGAAACAGCTCAAAGATATACCTCTGTAGATTTAACCTTACTCTAGTTCTAACATATCAAAACCATTTTAATTTTGATTTTTTTTCTTTGCTAAGCTTTGGTGCCAATCCTTCCACTTCATCAACATCTTTATCCGCATCATGCATAAGCTTTGTTGCTTTCTTTGACAGAATTTTATCCTTCTCGGCTTTACTCTTTTTGTTCTTCTTCTTTTTTGCTGATTTTGAATTCCCATCCAATGCCTTTTCACTGCTTTTGCCTGAAAGTAAATTCAAATCTTTACCAAATATCTATTATTTGAACAGAAACACTTTGGATTTTAGGATTTTACATAAAAAAAAAATGCTATGCTACCAATTGCAGCATATACAATGCTTATTAAAAATATGTAATTAATATTATACATACATTCCCAAATAACTAAAGCATGTACATGATCAAAAACACTAGAACTGTTCTCAAAGTCAAGTCAAAATGTATTAAATGTTACAATTCATTAATAGGGGGGCTACACAGGATAAACTGCACCCTAGAATGAGAGAGAGGTGTTAAAGAGTCAAGAATTGTAACTGTTTAAAGTTAGATCGGATGTATTACTCTGCTAGGATTGCCAAATTTCCAATTTTGGCAGGATTTCCTGAAATTTTTAAGTCTTATTAGAAATTTTCCTGTTTTCTGACCTAACATTTCTTCATTATGTTAGACTTCTAAAATAAAGTTAACTTTTAGCAGGTGCTCATGAATTTGCTAGACTAGCTGTGAGCAATTAACTGATCAATCAACCATTTGACTAACAGTACCTGCACTAATCAATAACTCAAGAATTCGTAAGAAAGTGGAAATCTGGAAGTTTATTTGTTCTTTGTTAGAAGAAGTTAACAGTTAACCACAAGTGGAGAAGTTAATCAGTTCAGTTTTAGCAATTCCTGGTCCCAATGCCCCTGCTAAATGTGTTTTCTCCAAGTTGAATATCAAGTGATCAGGAACATCTTGTACCTCTCACTCAAATCAGAATTGAAAGTGTTGTAATTCCAAGCTGGTCTGCATGAACTTTTGTAATGTTATAAATAGTGATACCAGGTCTTCAGAAAAATATCAGCATTAGTGAGCTTCAGGTATATGGTTTTCAAGGCTTTTTGCTGAACTAGGTTCATGTTCTAATATTGTATTTTAGTTGTCCAATAGATTACAAAAAGCATAACTTCTTGATAAGAGTATATTATAATAATGCTCACAAACCATTTGCAAAACTTAACTTTTTGTAGTCCAGTTGTTTCTACAGTAGGTAATTAGGCACATATTTAACATACATAATTAAATATATAAATATGCCGATATTAGGTGACGCTAAACTTTACTAATTGATTAATTCATCAGACATGTTTCAAGAGCATTCACTCTCATCATCCAATGGGGACTGACTAATGCTGGCAGGTGACAAAGTGACCTCTGATGACTTCAATAAGTAATGGAACAGGAAGTTCACTGGTGGCATGTTAAAGTTCATAACATGATGTTTATTTTTTAAAATATAAATCTTCTCCCATATTGCCAATTCCTAGAGATTGTTGGTAGCTACAAATACATAATTTTCTCTGTATTTTCCTTCAGAACAATTTATTTATTTATTTTATTTTTACGACTTCCTAATTATGTGGAAGATTGGCACATTTTGGCTTTGTGAAAAGAATACTGAATATCTAAGATTTGGGCATATAAATTACTGAACTTTTTGGCAAAAAGTGAGGGAATTTCATTAATTTTTATCAAAATAATATGGTAACCCTAGACCCTCCTATATTCGTTTTGAAAGAGTATATATTTATAATCAATAGAATTTGCTCTAATTTGCCCATTATAAAATTGGAATGGCAGCACTTCTAAAAATTCATGAATCATACATATGATAGCATTATTTACCTTATATTCCTAAATTATACAACAATAATGTTTGGTAACACTCAATAAATTTTTTGATTATTCAAAAATAGAACTCAATGAGGGATTGAACAACTTGAATTATCAAAAAATTTATTGAGTGTTACCATACATTATTGTTGTATAATTTAGGAATATAAGCTGAATGTTATTCTTTCTCTTACCTGCCAACATGCCTAATCTAGAATGGATACTGCGATCCTCCTCTTCTTCACGTATTCTGTCCAGTTCAAGACACTCCACTACCTCATTGCGCCGTTCTACTACTTCAATAAGCTGCTGAATTAGTTCCTCTTCACGTGCTTTATCATAATCAGTCTTGTTGTGTTCTGGTTTCTCCATTAGGCATCTTATTTGGTATTCCAGATCTGCATGTTCCTCCTCTAAACGGTGCTGGCGACGCCTTCAAATAATTAAACACTTTTAATCTATTTACACTTCTTAGATTTCAATACATTTCTAAATTAATTCAGTAACACTATATAAGAGGGTTATTCAGAAAGTTCTCAATCTGAGGAAGATAAAAAACAAGATTTTTCTGACTTAGTATTTTAAAATTTATTTTTCAACAAGTCACCTTTTAATCCAATATACTTAGATCAACAAAATTCTAACTTCTTTATACTTCCAGTGCTATACAATCTTTTATAACTGTGCATAATCAGAATGTTTGAACTATGACCTTCATATTTGCGATAAATCTTTGACCACCTAACAATTTCTTCCGATTTTCAAAAAGGAAACAGTCGCTAAGGGCCAAATCTGGTAAGTATGTGCAAGTGAGAGCAGTTTAAAGCACAATTCATGCAATTCTGCAACTGTACTTGAAATGTGAATGAGTGTACTGTTATCATTAAAACACACTTTTTCTTTGACAAATGTAGTTTGGCCTTAAAAGCATTTTTTAATTGCTCCAGAAACGCTGCATAATGTATTCCATTGATAGTTTTGCCTTTTTCTAGATAGTGTACGAGCACAACACCCTGAGCAACCCAGAAAACAGTTGCCATCACAATTCCCATTGATGGAGCACCTTTGGCCTTCTTCATCTGTTTGGACTGCTGTTTCAACTCTGGCATGTGGTTTTTTTTTTTTAATTGATTTATGGACGCTCTTTAACATCTCAGGTCATCAGGGTCCCATTCAACTCAGGGCGTGAAATGGCCGACAAATTTTGCTCAGAGGCCTCCCTTTCAGGCTTGATGTTCTTTTTCGTGCCGGACCCACGGCTTTACTTCCCTTCAGAAGGAAGCCATACTTAGGATTTTTACACCCGAAAAAATTCATTGGTCCTGGTCGGGTTCAAACCCGTGATCTTGGGTTTAGGAGGCAAGTATGGTAACCACTACACCACCAGGATTGACGGCATGTGATGGTGAATCTGCGTTTCATCAACAGTGATATACATTGCAGAAACTCAGATGAAATGCATTTAACAGTAGAGCTGCCAAGTTGCCATTTTTACTGCTTTTAAATTTTTAAACTGCCACAGATCTTATTTTTTGTTTATATATATATAATTTAATACTCTTATGCTCCATTTATCATTGAATTATACAAAACATATTTCACACTGCTTCATCAGCTGTGTGTCAACTGCCAGATTCATTGATTTATTGTTGGTTGAATGGACATGGTGTAGCTCTTGTGGACATTAAGTCTACTTAAGAATAAACTTAGATGAAGATTACCATTTTTCCATTGTTTCAGAAAGTAACACTCAGATAATGAAAGTGAAATTTCAGTAGCTTAATGTGGAAATCAAGAGATTGTGGGTAAATTATCATCATCATTGCTACCATTATTATAATCAGATATGAAATGAACGAAATATTTAATTGCCATAATCACACAGATATTTGACCAAGTCCTTGCTGAATCACTAAACCTGAAAGGAGCAATAATGGATGAAAGCAATAATTAACTAGCGACAGTGTTTCAAGTGATGGTACCTATTGATTGGTGCATCAGTGTTGAAGTACATCAAGAAATGTACAGAAACAGGCAAACTTGGAAATAATGACTGCATTTTGAGTTTGGAAGAGCTGGCTGCTTTATTACATGTTCATGGTGCTTTAGGAGCTAGAAACAGAGGTAGGTGAACTGTGATGTACTGAAAGCAGGGAGAAGAAGATGAAGAACATGCTTTGAAGAAAATCAAAAAGGGTAATTGAAGATAACAGTGCCAAATAAAAATAACATTGAAACAACACAAATACAAATTGTAATAACATAGAAAGCACAGTAGTGGACACTGTGCACATGAAACAATAAAGAAAGTAACTTGTATTGAATATAAATGTTCTAAACACAATCTATTAATATTTTTGCAATATCAGCAAGCTCATATACCTTCACTTGTTGATCACTTAATACAGCATTGTGGATTTTTGCAATACTTTCCTTGGATGTTTTGCATGTATATTATAAAAAAATGAAAGAGTGGCCTTGTTTGAATTTAGCAGTCTTATATGTTCACTATGGAAAAATATGGTGGAGAAGTACAATTCAACTCCTTTTTATATCACTTGGCATTAAACTTTTTAACAAGGATTTTATCAGTATGCTACATACAATATTATCTATTTTTCAGAAAACACTACAACATGTTTACTTTTCTGGACCATAGCAACCACATAAAAGAAAGCGCAAATTTCGCATTACACTATCTAAAGGATTATATTTGAGACAATATCCTTGCTATTTGATACCATCAGTGTCATCTTTGTTTCAGGCCAAGAACTTTTTGAACCACTCTTATAAAGTGCCAAAGATGATTTAGATAATAAATTATTCACAGGGAAATAAAAATAGTAGTAGTAATGGATGTTTTATTGTACCAGTTTTAAAATACATTCAAGTACAACTTTTGCATGGGCCTTACAGCCATACATGCTAATATTGTCCTTGTAATAATCAAAATGGCCACACACATACATACATATACACTTACATAAATATATACATACAAATCTACATCCATATATACAAATATACAAACACATTGACATACTTACGTTTTCTATTAGTATTTTATATATAAACACGAATGGAGCCCTTACTCTTGAGTAAATGGAAAGGGTTCCATTTACTCACACCCCCTCTCCAATCCCCCCTCTTCACTATAGCCATTAACCTTCCTTGTCTGTTCTTCTCTAGAAATATTCCCAAACTGTGCGAGTATCTTGCATGCATCAATACTTCATGATTTTTATTCAAACTTCATTCAAAATTTAACACTTGCTTCTTAAATCTCCATTTCCCTGCATTCTGCCACATATGCCTCTAGATATTGCTTTCTCTGCACAATGGGCAAAGTCTTTCAAAATAGTATGGGATAGAGAAAAATTTATAGAACAATGTGATAAGGCAAGTAGAAAAGGGTTTGCTTGGGCTAGAACTGGAGTTATGAATTTAAAAGGATTAGGATATGATAAAGGAATAGAAAATTGTTTAATGTGTGGAGAACCAATAGAGATTTTCAATGTTTGTTATATTGTAATCAAAGTTATGGAGAGAAATGGTTTGGAATAAAAAACGGGAAAATTTAGAAGGGGAAATTTTAATTAGGAAGATTAACTGTAAAAGGAAAGAAGGATCTAAAAATGACAGGGAACTATTTAGGTAAAGTTAGAGAGAAATGGATAAGAATGATAAAGAGGATGAGGGAAGGACATGTAGAATGAAATGTAACCTTAGAAGTATAATAATTTATGGATATTACAGCGTATTTAGGGAAGGTGAGGGAGAAATGATAAAGAATGGTCAGATAGTTGTTAACGATTGATAAATTGAATAGGAAAGGGATTGGGAGTAAATTAGCATTAGAAACCTAGGTGTTAGTGTATAAGAAAATAAGTAACTCACAAATATAGGATAATAGTTGATGAAGTGTTAAGAATTAAAACATTGCAATATAGTCATAATGATTCATATTAATTTTATATTGTCAGTGTTATGGAATTCACAAAGACCTTATTGTAATATTTAAAATTATATGTTGATGTAAAGAGAAATAAATTCAAATTCAAATAATAGGTATTCATTATATGTCCCATATGGTGAAAGTATTTGTTACTAATTTTTTTTTTTTAGTTTTTTACTGGCAATACTATTTGCAATGCACACCTATAATGGATGATTGCTGTATTGTATATTATTAAAGCATGTTGATAATAACTACAAACAGAAAAAGTTATAAAAAATATTGTTAAAAACAATTCACCTCTTATTATAATCAAATAATAATATAAACTAATAAACAATACTTGTACAATACTCTCCTCATTGCCATTATTTATTAAGGAAATATAGGAAAAGTACACTGCATTAGAACAGTTGATTAAGAATTCATCCAGCACATAAGAGGTAACTCTCTGCAATTTAATTGCTAAGTACAAAACTTGCTTTTAATATCTAATCCACCTGTCTGAATTAATAGTGTAAAAGAATATTTTCATACTTACAAATACATGAGTCCTGCTTGACGGCGGAAGAGTTCATTCTTTTGATTCACCAGTTCAAACAGTTGTAAGACCAGTTCTTCCACATCAGGAGTCATGCTTGATTCTGAAACACAAAGTGAACATCATAGAACTGATAATTTAAAAGAAAATACGATATGACCACTGTGTAAGCATTTGTTGACATTTTGCCTTGCTTTTAATTAAGCTATTGCAGTTTACACCTTGCTGTAATCTCAATCCATCTTCCCCAAAAGCATGATTTTTCCGCATTCATCATTTGATTTATGTAGTTCCAGACATAAGTTCATTGTAAACAATAATAATAGAACCTGCAATTGATTGCTTCTTGAAGTATTTTTCTGAATTGATCAAACTTTTTTTTAATTGATCAAACATATTTTTTTTATTTATATTACTTGTATCCTTGATTGATAATTTTTTAAGCATAAATCACTGATAAATTGGAACACAGTACAATGTTTTTGAAGCATAATGTAGCAAGATACACATTATTTTTCTCATGTGTGAGGCTGGACGGCTTCGCAAAATGGAATGCACAAAGACAAAAGATGTATTGTAGCAACATGTGTTTCTGGCAGAGGAGAAACATGAGTAGAGATGAAGATGCACAATACAAATAATGGATAAAACCATGAATGAAGTCTTGCAGCCAGGAATTTCATTTTTATTGTCTATCACAAGTTTTTGCAGTACATATATGGTGGGAAAATAAGGTTTTGTTGCTATTGCAATCATGACACATCCCCTGAAGCATATGAGGACACTTGACACATGCATCTCTGAGGGTTAGAATGTGACCCTCCCTTTATATTTTGATATTTTAAAATAATAGAATATTTCTGCTTTCTTTCTTTTTATCTAAAGGCCCTACTCCCCAAGTTTTAACATGCCAGAGATACCCCATGTTTTAGACTCCTCCTCCATCCATCATTTTCCTACATTTATAATTTTCTTTTGCTTATTCCTTGGGAAATGATGGATAGAGGTTTCACTATACCATTTTTTAATTAAGTTCAGCGGTCATGCATTTTAGTGCCTTGGAGTTATTCTCAAATAAGTGAATAACTATTTTGATTTGACACTGGGCCAATATTTTTGTCTTTGTTAGCTGGCAAATCATTTGAGACACATAGCATATTCTGTAAAAAGCATTCTTAAGCTTCCATAGTCAGTCAATGGCTTTAAATCATAATCATAAATGCAGATGTATCATGTATACAGAAAGTAATGCATTTTCTTCTTTTCCACAGTAAAAATAAAGTGCATTTTTTACACTTTGCACCGATGTTTTTGATAGCTTTCCCTGGTCTATCTCATGTTTGCAACCTGATATGTACAAGGGTAAGTCATTAAGTAATTTACCAGTGGATATAGAACT
Source organism: Metallyticus violacea (assembly GCA_030762175.1). Taxonomy (NCBI): domain Eukaryota; kingdom Metazoa; phylum Arthropoda; class Insecta; order Mantodea; family Metallyticidae; genus Metallyticus; species Metallyticus violacea. The sequence goes on from CM060838.1 coordinate 2,266,855, forward strand.
TAAACAAAGAAGAGTACTGATTTTAAAAATACTTTTATTTCTGAACATAATCTCCCATCATTTCACAAGCCCCTGAAATCCAGAAGCATAAAATTCTTTGGGCTATTATCAGAACCAGGTAGTGAAAGGAAAATATTTAAGAACACTGAACAAATGGAAGTCGCTTGGAACAAGGTCAGGGTATGAGGAGGATGCTTGAGGACTTTCTATTTGAAATTTTACAATGTCTCATTTGTCTTATTGGCAGTATGAGCATTTCCTGCGAGAGCAACACATCTTTCACGAGGAGTCCTGGTCGCTTTCATTAAACAACCTTGCGAAGTTTCCTTAGGATATTACAGTTTGTCCTTGAGGCTGGAATGTGCCTTCACTATCCTAGAAGACTGTAAGCTTAACTTTCCTGGAAGTTGGTTTCATTTTAAACTTTTTTTTTTTCACAGACTATGCAGGATGCTTCCACTGCATTGATGACACGTCAAAGGCTCACCATCCATAACAATTCAGTTTAGCATATTGTGTCCTTTATTGTAAAAGTGATTCCGTTGCTGTAATGCCAGATCCATTCTTTGCATTTTGTGTTATAAGTCAGCACGAGCGGTACTCATTGTGCACAAACTTTGTGAAAACCTAACCTATGAAGTAGACTATGCTGTGTCAACCACCAATAACAGCAGCTATAGGGGTCTATTAAACTTCTGTCTCACATTAAGTCTTCAACTTGTTGCAAATTCTCCTCTGTGGCAATCTTTGTTAAGTCGCCGATGCAGTGTTCATCTTCGATATGTATCTGTCCTTTTAGACAATTTCTGTCCTAATTGTAAACAGCTTGACATTGAGAGGCACTTTTCACCATAGCTGGGAAGAATTTCTTTATAAATGTTCTTTGATTCCTTTGATCTTTAGCCCATAAAAACTGCATAACTGAGTACTGCTCGAGGTTGTATACTCGCTCAGAAGTGCCACCATCTTGCAATTGCTGTTTCATTATTGTAAATATTGATTGTTTTGTGTCCAATGTCATAAACTGCCTGCCACTGGACCGTGCTGTCTAGTAGCAATAGCCCCAATGCCTCATTCAAATATGCAGCATGCCACATCAATTTGTAACTTTATTTAATGATATAACCTTCATACATATCCACGCATGCGATTAAAGACATAAGTCAACAGCTCACTTGCAGTACTCTTCGTGATCTTCGTCCCGTGGCTGAGGATGAGAGCAAAGGCTCTTGAAACTAGTACCACATTTTATAGCATGGAGCAATAAGAGTGTTTTAGTTTGACATATTATACAATGATTTGAATATTTTAAATGTTTTTAACTCAGACTGCTTCCTTGTTCATTGGAAGTGTTCTTAAGCATTTTAAAATATTTTATCTACTGGAGATTTTATACTCCCTTTTCACTGTTGATTTCTGAATATATTAAAATTGAAATGTTTAATCTGTTTAGGTCTTCTACCCAAGCTTTCCAACATTCCCCTGAGATTCCATGTATTACACATGCCTTGTTAGGTTTTCACTTTTTGATTTGTTCCAGTACCTCATTTGAAGTAATTTTACTATCTAACAAGTCTATTTACCATTGATTATTGTTAATCACATTGTTTTGTGTAACCAAAGGTTTTACTTCTAAAAGATCCTGAAAAAACTTTACACTATACTATTGGTGATATCACATTATTCCCTCCCTTTCTTTTATGCTTTTGTCTATCACTGCCCATATTGTTGTGTTCTCATTCTTTTTTGCTGCTTAATTTACCTTCTGGCTAAGATTTTCTGCCCACTCTTTCTTTTTTGCCTCTAAGAGGCACTTGTATCCTCATCTTTCTACAAGGTAATCCTTCCCCATTTATCTCCACTCTCTGTACCTTTCTTTTGTTTCCAGTTCTTTTGATGATCTCCTTGTACACTAGAAATACTTTCTTCAACTTTTCTGTCCTCTAATTACATTCAGAAATTTCTTTACCCCAAATGACTTCTTGATTTAACTTTGTAAGAAACAGTTCAGCTAAATCATTTTTCCATCTGCATAGTTTCAATTGCATAGCTAACCCAAGAATTTGCTGCATCCTACTATCCTCTTATCATTTTGAGCTCCATTTTTAATGAGAAATGATTACTCATATTTAACATATGCATAATCTCAAAGTCCACTATATAACATCCAGACCTAGGGACTGTAACATATAATCTTTGACACTTTGACCATTTTTGTTTAAAAAGTAAATTCTCCACATGCATCTTTCCCTTTTACTCCATTGCACAACAAAAAATCTCTTCACAGAACTCTATTAGTTTTTTGCCCTGATTGTTAAAAACTTTAACATTACTACAAAGTTTCTCTGGGTTTGCTTCTGTTGAACCCCAACCATTAAAATCTACCCTAATCTGTTCTTCCCCAATTCTTGCCTTAAAGATCCCCCTCTAATATTAATTCTATACCTGTATATTTGTCCTGCAGTTCTTCGATATGAATAAACTTGAGCCATGAAAACTTGAAGAGCCAGGTGGATATAAGCGCATTAATAATAAAAAACAACATAAATTAATAACATAATAAAATTAACACATATATAGATAATACGAAAGAAAACATGCTTGCCACTTATTCCTGTTAGTAATAGGAGATTCAGCAGTAACTCAAAGAACTATATAATGGATTATAGCTCACCATTAGGATTAGGGGACAAATCAAATTTTTCTCGAATTGTCTGTTCCAATTTCACTCCCTGTCGCTCCAGTTCCTGTTGCTGTACTTCTATGTCCTCAAGCTCTCGAGCTACCTCCTTCATTGGCATTGCCTTCACCTGTCTACGTTGAGGCACTGGTCGTGGGGGAGCTGGACCTTTTTTGCGTTTCCACTGTCCATAAGTGCTCTTGTTGGGTGCTGTGCTTACAGAATGTCTCTCACCATTTTGATTAAATGCTGCAAAAAATTTTTTTTTCCTTAATTATGTTAAATTTTATTAAGATATGCTAGGTATTTTACAAACTACTATAGTTCATTATTTTCAGTTTCTAGCATAAATAAATCTACTGTGTTAGCTACCCATAATATCCAAGGTAAAACAAAAATGCAATGCATGGTCATAATTGAAAATTTTGAACCTAACATTATGTTTTATACCACATTTATTTCTTGATTTATTAATTGAATCATTTGCTCTTAACGCTTTCACTGTAACCATTTCCAATTCTGCCACTCTTACGTGTCAGCTATTATTTATTTAAATTCCAGGTGGTGGTTAAATTTATTGATATTTGTTAAGATGTAATTTATTTTGTAATTTTCCAAGATATTTGAGTGAAACAAAAACCAGGTATTAATTTAAAATTTAGACTAATACATTTTAAGTGTGTGTATTTCCTTTTTTTATTTTTTGGTACCTTTCGATTAACCAAATTTTTACTGATTCTTTCATTACTAACTCATATTAGCATTCAACATGAATAAAAAAATTGCTTTGTTTCTGTGCTGCACGTACACCACAGGATTTAGCTGAGTAGTCATATGCAGCTCTAAAACTACCTCATGACGTAGAGCAGATTTTGAAAATGAATGCATACATTTTGAAATTTTGTCATTAGTTTTAGATTGAGATACAAATGTAAGTTAGCATTACGCCTATTGAAATTGTACACACATGGTATGTAAAATAAACACAAAGTACAAGTACAGGGGTGACCAATGATGAGTGAAATTTCTATAGAAGGATGTACTGAAATGAAACACATTTCGGAATGTGAGACAAAGTAACATGAGCATGCAGCCTATCTTATTTCTAATACTTTTTCTTGTTGTGATAAGCTTTAGAGAAGATTCCAGGCATATTGAGTATCACATGATATGTCCTTTTATTCATTATATTTTTGTTTTGCTTCCTACTGAGGCATTACAGACAGTGGATACTGATAATACATAAGATTAAAATGATAATTTCCCCCTCTCCTATTTCTATTTTAGTATAACTTCCCAGGCTTTGCCATTGCTGACTTAGGAAAGCCTGGAAAAAACCTCAGTCCGGGAGGAGGTCCTAGCAAAAATTGGACTATAGATCTCTCGTTCATGAGTCAATAGAGACTTTAGACACTCATGTTGGTAGGACACACTTGCATTTCTTTCTCAACATGAATTTTTGTTATAGTCAGAAGTATAATAAGCAAACAGTTTGTTTATGCAGTTTTTGATAAGATCATAGCATTTAAGAGCATGCAGATAAAAGCATGTATTATAAGCAAGCTAAAAATCATGGAATTGCACCTTACAGGGGTGCAACTTATTGACAAAATGGCACATCTATTCCTATATAATAAAACGACATGGTAAAGGGTCAAGTAATCCTTTTGATACAGTATAATGTCCATGTGGCAACAACTTGACAAAAAGTAATGAATAACTGATAAAACTTCACTGGCAATAGTTCTTTGGGTAAACAGAAAATAGGCAGATATAAAGCAAGATTAAATAACTGTTTTAAGGTATGACACCTAATTAAACCAGGAAATGCAAGAGGAAGAACCAGATAAACAATTGGAAACTTAATTAGAAATGAATAACAGTGAAGCAGAATTAAACAATAAAGTACATCATTATTAACTGACACAATACTTTACTAGTTTATTCATTATCAGAACATGTGCAGGAGCTCTTGCTTCCATCATCAGATTATGAATTTCAATATCCCACCGACAATTTGTAATGCTGCATATTGGAACCACCAGAGATCTACATGTCTCAGACCAACATTATTCATTTTCCAGCAGATAATGGGAGCAACAGCTCCTGAAACATGTTCTGATATTAAATAAATTAGCACAAAGTATTGTGCCACTTTATTTTTATAAAGCTGAACTAACTTTCCATATATTCTTAATTAGAGAGGGAGGGGATTTAATACTCTTATGCTTCACTTACCGTTCACTACCTTGTTCCCTTACGGGTTGCAAATAAGGATATGGTACTGTGCACCTCATTCACATAAGCAAAATTAGAACCATAGCATGTCTCCAGATACTAGATTTAGTTAAACATCTATTTGTATTAAGTTAGTATTACGATAGCTTACTACAAGAGCCATTGCTGCCACTGACTTGACTCTGACGATGGAGATTGACAAGATCTTTCTGGTTCTTCTCACGCTCCCATTGTGATGTGTTTCTCTGTTCTGCAATCAATTGCTTAGCAACACCAAAGATTAATGCTTTGGATGGTTCAGTTCCAGGAGGAGGTGGAGCAGGACGAGACTTTCGGCGACGTGGGGCAATAGGTGAAAGGCCCTGTTCAGAAAAAAGATAAAGAATAATGAACATTAATTCTAGAATGTAAAATCTGTTTCTGTATGTTACATCTCTTTTGCTTATCATGCAGATGTTGGATAGCAATGCTAATGAATTTTAATTCAATGAAATGATGATTTTGTCCTGCAAATGCCATGAACTGACTTTTCTTCAATTAAAATTATTTTCACTGGACTAAAATAATGCAAAACTTATAGATGTTCTAAGACAGTAACAGATTAAACAACATGATAAAAAAAAGATATATATTTTCAACATTCAAATTCCAGATCTCCATTCTTTTTCATTGGCTCCCCTTAACTCTAAAATTGCTGTTACTAGATTCCAGTTCTATTTTTTTTATTTTATTTACCTTTATTTTATTGTCTTTCCATTTTACCTTCTACTTCATGTTATTTCCCATGATTTCAATTTTTCTCTATTGTATTTCAATTCTCTGAATGGCTACTACTTTGTGTACAATTTTCCCTTCATACAAATCTATTAAGATCACTTGGTTCAAAAACTGTCTGCTTGTCAACTGGGAAGTCTGGATTTGATTCCCAACAGACACAAGTTATTAGGGTAAGTTTAAAATTAATTACTTGTCGGAACTAATACAGTGAAACAATTAATTATTCTTTATTAGAACTTGAAACAATTTAATACTAGTTCCCCTTACCATTGAATTATACAAAACATGTTTCACAGGCTTTTGCCTGCATCATCAGCTGTGTGTTGACTGCTGGATTTGTTGTTTGTTGGATGAATTTGGAAAGTTCAAAAGTTCATAAAATGTCAACAAGAGCTACATTAAGTCCATCCCATTCAACCAACAACAAATCTGGCAGTCAACTCACAGCTGATGATACGAGTAGAAGCCTGTGAAACATGTTCTGTATAATTCAATGGTAAGTGTAGCATAAGAATATTAAATCAACTTAAGTGCTAATAAAGAAAACTATGGTAAGATTATTTTTAAAATTGTTCCTTATCCTAAAAAAGGAAAATGCTAGTCTTTATGTGCTAAGGATTCATTAACCCATTTCATTCATCATCATGGAGACCTATCACTGTAAAACCTTTTAGCCATACTGACTGAATCTAATGGCAGATAACTTATGAGTGCTTCTACAGATTTTGGATGCCCTATAACTGTAAAACCATCACAATATGTTGAATACAACTATAATAATAGCCTTTAAGAATTCTGGAGGGTAATTTGTTGTGCTTTTTCAGTGTATCTAGAACATGTCACAATCTTCTATCCATAGTCTTCTTTATGCAATTATATCTGAACAACTGAACACAGTGAAGTGGAAGTTACAGCTGCAATTATTTACTTAACAGATAAGGTATAACACCAGATAAGGGAGTTGTGAAGGCGAAAAACCTTATGGGCAAGCCCAGAAACATATGGACCTACCCTCATAGAACTAAGTGTTGGACAGTGTAAATACATTCGTATGTATAAAAAGACACATTTTTAACATGTAAAAGAAATAACATTTTCACTGCAGTAGGGTAAGGGGGAGATTTCATCATACTGTGATTGCAGAGTGAGTAATGAAAATATAATTTGTTATTATTAAAATGTATTCCTGTTTAGATCTTTTTGTCATACTGTATTTGATACACTTTTTTTTTTTTTCAGATTATTTTATAAGGTGGTAGTAGTTATGTAATTTATGGATTCAAATTGCAAGGATATTTACCAGTTAGACATTTAAACTTTAAATATCTATAAATGAGTTGGGCCAGGTGAGGAAAAGTGGCAACTATTTAAAGAGGGGCAGGGAGTTTATATATATAAAAACTTTAATGAGCATATAATGTGAGAGGTGAAAATATGTTCTGAGTTAATATAATTATGACCGTTTCATATCTTAGAACACAGATAAAAGTTCCACACTGACTTACTGAACTAGGTGTTGGAGAAGAGCCACGTGAAGAGGTAGGAGTTGATAGACTGGCATTAGTAGGAGGTGCAGGTGCAGGCTTCTTTTTTCGTCCTGTCCCATCAGAGGAGTTGATGCTGGATAGTGATGTCATTGAACTTGTCTTGCTGCTATTAGTCAACAATGACTTGCGTAAAGGTGGACTTGGTTCAGGAGTAGTTGCACTAACAGCACTAAAAGAGATATACATCGATTTCATATGGATGCAATTTAAAACTTGTTTTAAATGTTCTAAGCATAGTAAACAATGATGCTCAAAGTTTCCATATAAGAGAGAGGCTGTTATTTAAAGAAACATAACTGTGCAAGATTTCTTCAGGTTTTAATTTACTTACAAGATATACATATATATATGCTAATTTTCACAATAAGGATGCAACATTTCCATTAGGTTTCTTGTGCATATGTTTGATTCCAAATTTCAATTCTACTGCAACTTAGATACATCTACCAAGTGTCCCTGAATTCAACTGACTTAATTCAAATTTGAGAGTTATAAATAGACACATACAGCATTTTGAGGTCTTGCGCAGAGCAGCATAAAACAGGTTAAGTGTCTATACCCCACTGATCTGATGATAATACATGGCCATGTCTAATGATTAAGTTCGATACACTGTGTTATCATTAGTAATAAAATCTCGAACTAAAAAAAAATTTGAAAGAAACTTCATTTGTAATAGCATTAAAAAACACACATACACACACACACACACACAAATAACACAATACTGTAAATCACTATAAAAATCATTCAAATAGCTCTTCTTGGAAAGCAGAGGTGTAGCATATTCTTCTTGAATCATCCAAATTTTTTATTAATAATTTAAATACAAAGCATAATAAAATAAGTGCTAATCTTACCTAATATGAAACAGTTTCAGCAATTCAAAACCAATTTTTAATGAAATGCATTTACAATGTTTCACCAATGAATGAATTAGACAAACAAGAGATAGTGGTGTACTAATAATATAAATTATTTTCCTTAAAGTCTAATGAACCAGGCAGCCGCGGTGCTTCACAATAAAAATTAGAATTATCAGTGATGTGCATATTCTCGTAGACAGTGCAATGTCTAAAAACAAGAAAGCCCATAATTTTCTAAATACTGTTTACTATTTCTCATCACTACATTTTCCTGATTACCCAAGAAGGAATGAAGCTTGTGAAGAGAAATCACACACCGATATTGCTTTAACAGCAACTTATCAATACAAATATACACCATCAAATCACACCATAACACTGAAATAGGGTTGCATAGACAGTAAGTTCCCTATTATTCCTCCAATTTGTCAGTTGAATTAAGGGACATGTATTAAGATTGTAACAAATACATGATGATCAGTTCGATTAACTAAACACTGCACATTGCCACTCTTTGCACAAATATTACTGGGCTATTTATGCACTAGCTTATTGAATTGATTATATAGGTTCTTCAAAAACCAGGGAGGAATAAACCAAAATTTACTTACACTTCGTGGCCAAAAGTCTTTGGATACCCATTGCTGTTCTTTCCAAAGATTTGTCATGTAACTAGTAGTGTGTAGGACCTTCTTTTTTGCTGCTATTAAAGCATTTACTTTTGTGGAAGGCTTTCCACTAAGTTATGATATAATGAACACAGAATTTGTTGTCATTCTTCCTGAAGGATGGTGGACACTTTGTTGCTGGGTTTTTTGGGCAAATTGGTTTGGCTCGCAACCGATGATCTAGTACATCCTAAAGATGTTTGATGGGGTTCAGGTTCGGGTATAAGCAGGCCAGTGCAGCAAATTCACCTGATTTTCTTCAAACCACAATGCAATGATACTAGTTTTGTGGACAGGAGCATTATCATGCTGATACAGAAAAGGCCTGATTCCAAATTGTTACCACAGTGTGGGAAGCATGGTACTGTCTAAAATATTTTCATAAACACCTGCATGTGCCACCAACCAAAACTAACATCCAAGCTGAGCCCAAACCAGGAAAACAGTCCCAGATCATTACAGCACCTCCACCACATTTCACTATACACTCAGGTAAATGACAGGTCCACACATGCCCATCTGAGTGCCACAGCAATACCTTAACACAGTACTCCATAAAATCTTCTTCCACTGCTCCACAGATCAATGACAGCTTTGTTTGCACTAGTCTAAGCAATATCACATTTTCTTTCTTGTCATCAATGGTTTGGGGCAGCAACATGACCATGACAACCGAGTCCTATCACTTCTTTACAGAGTCACTGACCTCTGTATCTGATCTGCAACAGAAGTTCTCCGCAATAATTGACACAGATGTCTCGTGATTGGTTTATAAAATACGCTTTAGAGTTTGGTGGCTCCTATCAGTTAATTTCTAGCAACGATTGGGTTCAATACTTTCCTGAAATTTCCATTTCATAATAACTAATAGTGGACCTGGGCACATGTGACTCCTGTGAAACCTTTGTAATGGAATGCTCGAACTTGTGGGTCCCCACAATCATGCTCACGTTTGAACTCGCTCAATTCTCTCCATTGACTCATTCTGACAGAAAACATGTCAATATATGATGTTGATGCATTGTGCCTGCACTTATATACCCTTGGATGCATAGTCTGATGTCACACAATGCGTGAGTGCATTCAATGGGCTGTCCAGAGACTTTTGGCCACATAATGTATCTGCATCTGAAATATCTGAAGGATTTTAATACAGAATAACCCCCACTTTTATGTTCCTGGACTTTACATTTTTGCATCATTTACATTTTCTTTGTCCCCTTAATTTCCCTATTTTCACAATGTAAACTTGCTCCTACTTTTACACTACTACTTATAAAAAATTTAACTTCTCACCATTTACACTATGCAGAACAGCAATCATACTACAAAAATTATGCTTTTAGAAATAAAATGGAGAGCCAATGGCATGAGAAGGAACAATCGATTGCAACTGAGTCCATGCATGATGCAAAGAGTGAGGATTCCTGTGTTTCATTGGAAGTAGAAATGTGCACTTGATGTAAGCTGTGTTTTTGTAGATTGCACTGCAAATTGGTTGTGTTGTTAGTAACAGTGAATGTTAAGAGTTTTGGGTCAAGTTTGCTTTAAAATGAATAAAAAGAGAAGGAAAGAGCCTTTATATACAGAAGAAGCTGAAAATTTATCAACAAGTTGAAGTTTACTAAGGACATGTTTAGCACTTGCACCAAACTTACAAATATCAGCTACATTTGATACAATTAACAAATTATAGAAAGTGTTAATGAACATGGTTCAAATAGAAGGGGAAAAAAAAAAAGAAAAAAACACACACACACACACACACTTCCCTTTAATCTAAATATGTGAACCTGAAAGAAATTTTAAAGTATTGATTCCAAACTGTACACGTTTCAAAACATATCCATGAGAGATATACTGTTATGTTCCAGTGTTTGAAAACTTTACTGAGTCAAATGGATGGATCAAAAGATTCAAAAAGCAATATAATGTAGTGTATAGATCTTTTAGTGGCGAAGAAAATACTTTGAAAAAGAAACTGTTCTCAAATGGCAAAATAATAAATTGTAGAATCTTGCAAAACAATATGATCCTAAATGCATTTTTAATATTGATGAAACTTGTTCCAACCAAAACTTTGCTTTCAAAGGTGAATATTACTATGGGGAAAAGCAAAGTTAAACTGTTGTTGTTGTTGATCTAATGGGCAGGATTTTGATCCATCAATTGTTTTCCTGGCCAGCCAATAAAATTTGTGTATTTTCACAAAATTTTCAGGTGCAGCTTTCCTCAGTTCTGTGCATTCCAATAGATATTCTCCGTTTAGAATCTTGTCAGTATTGCAGATCTTATATGCGTTATCATTCATAAAACCAGATCCGTGTTGCAAAGTTAATCTTCATCTTATTATAATGGTGGGTGCAAATGCTGATGACTCTGAAAAACTTCATCCATTCAAGATTGGCAACTCTAAGAAGCCACATTGTTTCAAAACAGCAGAACAATGCACTACAGTTAAGATGTAAATGAAAAGGCATAGAGACATTTGAACTTTATGAAAAGGAAATGCATGCTCTTGACTCAAAAATGGGAGCACAGAATTAGAAAATTCTTCTTTTCATTGATTGCTGCACTGCATATCATCTTCATTAAAAACTTCATTTTAGACATGTGAGACCAGAATTCTTTTCACCGTACTGCACAATTAAGTTGCAACCAATGGATTTGGAGGTAATAAATGATTTTAAATCTTATTACAGGAAAAGCACAGTATGGAAAGTACCAAGTGTGATGGAAGCTGGAATAGACAATTTCCTTTAAAGTTTTGATTCTTGATGCCTTATATTTTATTGCAAAGGCATGGCAGGAGATTAAAGCATCCACTATTTCTAACTGTCTCTGGAAGTTGGTTTCTTCCAGCTAGACAAGGAAGAAAGTTAGAAGAAAAAGAAAAGGTAGATGATACATTCACTTCTGCATGAAAGAAGTTGCAGATTAATCATCCAAAAGAAGAATTTCTTCATGTCTAAGATGAAGATGTCACATTCAGAATGCGCCTATGGAAGATATGGTGGATTCACACATTCAAGCAGACGAAAATTAAGAAGAAAGAAAACATGAATGTAATGATGACAATACTCCATTTAGTAGAGCAGATGTGACTGCACCAATAAATTTAATAAAAGTATATATTAACTAAAATTGTTAATTGGAACATTGCACAGTGAATCTAATTATATATTAAGATCATTGTGTGAATTAGTTGAACTAACACTCTTTTGCTTCACTTACTTGAGTTGACAAAGGGCTGATGATGTGAACAAAGGGTTTGTGAATCACGCTCCTACATATTTTAAAAAGTAAGTGGAGCAAAAGAGTGTTAGCTAAAATTGTTACTAGGAACATTGCACAGTGAAGCTAATCATATATTAAGATAATTGTGTGAATGAGTAGAACTAATACTCTTTAGCTCCACTTACTTGTTAAATATGTAGAACCGGTTTCAAGAACCCTTTGTTCGAATCGTCAGTCACATTTTTGACTGGAGGATAAACCTTATGCTATAGGGATGTGTAATCTGCTCTGGTGGAGGTATGATGAACTTAAGGTTTATGTTTTCATTACCGGAAGTGTGGAAGTTCATTTACCTGTCTTTGTACTTGTAAATGTAGATTTTCTCCCATGTTGCTATTTCTGTAGATCCTTGCACTAATTTTAATAATTTTGTTTTTTTTCAATAATTGAATCACATCTATTCTCAACTGCCAGCAGAGGAAGAAGGCCTGCTTCCTGATGCATGGAAGACAATCTCAGCCAGACTGCACTTTTGAAGACTTTCTCGAGGTAAATAATGCTGTGGTAACTGCAGAGGAAAGAGGCACGGAGGAGTTTGTTGCAGAAAGAATAGCAGCCAAGTTCCCCCATCATTAACAACAAAGAAAAAGAATGTGAGCATTGTGAAGTGATGCCTAGCAGTGTTGAAGCAAGTGTGGAAATGGAAGCATTATGCATGTATTTGTCATCTATAGAGGGTGGGGGGTTTGAAAACAATTTTGATACTATTTATGAACAAGAAAGACAAATAGAGGACATTAGAAATAAAAGAAGCAAACAAAAATCCATTTTGGATTATTTGGGTAAGAAGTTATTATGGAAGCTTTTGTGTTGTATGTGGTTGTATTGGGGTTGTAGGTGGTAAATACAGTAAGTGAAGTGTGTAAGAAGGTGCTTTATATAAATTAATATATAATACCTTCACTGTAAACAGCTTCAAAATTAAACAAATAGTTTTCTGTACCTTAGAAAAAGGTATATCATCCTGTTGCCAGTTGAAAGCATTTTTTAGACCTACCTGGATGCAATGGTCACATAATAATCAATAATACTTCAATTTAGGAAAATAAAAAACAAATTTAAGGCACACTTACATAACAGTTCTTGGCAGAGGCACTGGAGGTTTTCCCTCATTTTTCATAGTTCTAGTTTCTTCATCACTACTTGGTTCCTCTCCATCACTCCAGAATGGATTCAGGCTAATTTTTGGAGCTTCCAAAACCATCTTCTCTATAGTAGGTATACTTTTGCGAGCTGCTGGAGTTGGAGTTTCATGTGAACTTGAAGTTATTTTATTTAAGTTTTTGCTTGGAGCATTGTTTTCTTCCAGCATCACTTCAGAAATATCTGTATCACCATCTTCATCAAATGGATTTAGTTCTTTGGGATAGAAATCTTCATTTGCAGAGCACTCTTCAGCATTGTTTACCTCTTCTTGTATATCTATGGAAGAAATTTTTACTGATGGAATGTCAATTGTGTGTGTTGTGCTGTTTCTTCTGTTACTTCCATCCATAATATTTACAGTTTCTTTAATATTACTGCTTTTTAAAGTATTTTTAGTGGATACTTCTTGAAGCCTATCCTTTTTGTTACCAAATTCATCCTTCATAATCAGTTGTTCATCGACTCTCTCTTCCAATTTCAGTAATTCTGGGTCATTCTCTGTCATATCATTTATTTTAGTTTGAAATAATTTATTTGTTTCCTTTTGGGAAACAACATTTGCATTCAACACCTCTTTTTCAGGACATGTTTCTTGACCAGTATGCTTAGAAGCACTGCATTCAACTTGCACAGACGTATCTATAGCGTTGCCATCTTCTTCGGAGTTTCTCCTAAACTTAGCAAATTTCTTGATGTTAGTATTTGTTTTTGTTTCCTTTTCTTTTATAATAATACCACTGCTTTCAAACATTTTAAGTCTTGTTTTAACAATAGATGAAGCCTGCATTTTTGAATGGTTTCTCTCTTTGGTACATTTAACAGCTCCATGAAGTTCTTGAATTTCATCTTCACATTGCAAATTGCTATTCAATGCAAGATGTTCTTTACCATCTTTAATACTGCTTTTAATTGTACTATTGTCATCAGCAATTATTACTTTACTGGCACCATCAGCTTGCACTAAAGTGTTTATTTCATCACCATTTTCATCAACACTTAAAACACTATTCACAGAATTTTTATCACAAACTTCATCACTAGTGATAAAACTATTAGCATCTATATCTGGCGAGTGCTTATTTCCTACAGATAAGGAAGAACTTACAGAGGGTCCAGGCTCTTCGCTGTGATCTGTTTGAATTTTGCTGCTCACCCCACAGCTCAAACTAATCTGTGATGCATTAGATTCAGTTGATGGTGAACTATGTGGTATAAAAGTCTGAGCTTCAATTCCTGTGGTATTCTGTTCCATATGATTTAAACTTGAAACAGTCGAATCATCACAGCTGGACAAAAGCTGACTTGCCATAAAATCTGATCGTTCCTTTGAAGATTTTAATGGTAACTTTTCAATTTGGAGGATAGCAGATGATTCCTGATGAAGAGCACTTGAATCTTCTAACAATAATTCAAACTGTTTGCTATACTCTTGATCATCACTAGAATCATCTAACAATGATTCAAACTGTTTACTATACTCATCATCAAGACCTGCATTGCCAATAATGTCCAGTTCATTGAAAGTCTTAAGACTAGCACTATGTGTAGTCTTTTCTTCTGGGACCTCATCCGGGCATGTTTCACAGCAGTGTTGCCCATCTTCTGTCTCGTAGCAGTTGGCTAGGCTGAGCTGATTTTCACAACGGGCACAGCGGAAGCAGGTGCGGTGGTACAGGATATTTCCCCCCACCAACAGCCGCTCTGCTATGAACACTGGAAGGCCGCACTTTGCACACGGGTCCCTTCGTATAGCAGGTGCGGCCATCTGGAAGCAATTGCTTTAATTATTAGAAAATCCACCCTGAATAGTGCATGCATTGGCAGAAACAAAAAGAGGAAAAAAAAGTTATGTCATGTCTACACAGTACAAGAATTACTTATATCAAAACCATAATTTATGTTGATAAATGCAAACTAGCACTGTATAATTAAAGAAAACCAAATCATAATGTAATCATTTTTATAAATGTAGTTTTCCACTACGCAGATCTTCATGAGAATCATCCTGGCTGTTTTTATAATTTCAGAGTTTTTATAATGAACATTTGTACAAAATAAAATAAATATCTGTGAGAGTATTAATTACAAAGTGCCAAAATTTAGCATTATCTAGCAATATTCTATAGTGAACCTTACTCTCTGCTCATTATTTGCTTAATCCTACCTGCAGCCACCACCACAAATAAAATTTTAAATCTGTCAAGCATTCCATTACCAAATAACTAACTTTCACAACACAAATTTACAAACAAATATATTATTTTTTAATCACTAAAACTTCTATCATATAAGACTATATTTATCAGAAATGAATTAATTTTGTAATGTGTGAACCTGGATACCAGATGACACATATGGATAGGGGAAGTGTTGAAATAAAATGCCCATAATATTTGCCGTTTGGTAAAAACAGGATTTGAATTTTTCCTATTTGAATCTGTGTCATTCACTTTTGAAGCTGCTAAGATGCTAATAATGATGCAACAAAAAAAAAAAAAAAATCACAATTAATGCCTATTGCCCACATATAATGAATGGCGATGCCTTTAAATGAAGACATTAAGACATATCTTTGCCTCTTTGTTCTCCAGAGAGTACCAGAGCTGATTTATGGCACTCAACAACAGTGTGTAAATTGCAGAAACCACTGCAACAGTCCAATTTTTTGGATGGTATGCTGAAAAGGGAACAGCTCAAATGTGTGGTTTCATGCACTTCCAGTAAAGTTGAAATTACAAGGGGATGCTATATAAGCAATGCAACATATTTATTTTTTCAGTCAATTTAGTTTGGAAATATACAATGTTTTTGAGCATTCATGCTATTTGACACATCAAATTATATAATGACTGATGTGATAGTAGGGAACTACCAATGAGCCAATTGCTAGGGACCCCAAAATTGCGCATATGCATTTATGCTTGATTTTTTTTAAAAAATGGATGAAAATCCATTTCTTTCAATTTCTGGAGTGTTTGCATTTTGCAACAAGCAGCTTTTATCAGTAATGAAATTAAATAAAATTCATTTCACAAATTTCTAGATTTTTCTTACGTATTTTGAAAGAAATACCTGAATTTCTATTTCCACATGCTGCCCTGTCAGGAAGTACAATTATATTCAACGAAATGCTAAACACCTACTTATATTGCATGCAAACTAAAACTGATATTTATTGTATATAGCCAAGACCAGCTCCAAACCTCAGACCATAATGTCATTATCGATAATATACAAAACGGCGGCAATCAAGGTTCAAGCATGTTGCTGCTATTAAGCACATAGGTGTTTATTTGAATCATTGCAGTTACAAGGTTTACAGTGGTTTATAGATGGAAGTGAATCAACAATAACATGTTATCCTACAATTATGAATTTAACTTGTTTACACTAAACTCCACTTACTTACCTAAAACTAAGACATATTTCGGGAGTAAGCACTCCGATCTTCAATTACTGACCAACTACTGTTTCTGCTAATGACTTTTGTAGTTTTGTGCCCTTTAAATCATAATCATCATGTGTAACAGTAGTCAGCAACTGAAGATGAGCGTGATTACTCTGAAACATACATTACTTTTATGTAAGTGGAGTTTCGTGTAAACAAGTTGAATATATTACAGTAGGATATATTACCACTCCATTGTCTACAGCTTGGTAAGTTCAATTTATCTAAGTAACATGTTAGTTCTTTTGTTTTTTACTAAGTTAATATTGATTTAATGGAAATTATACTAGGGACTTGTGTACTAGAAAGGGTTTAGTACGAGTGTACATATGTGTGCCCAATTGCCCTTCTAATTAAGGTTGTGCATGCATACTGCCATATTTAAATTTCCTCACGAACATTCATTAAAGGAGAATGCAAATTTTGAAGATAATGATAAAACTGCAGTGTGTATTAAACATTTCAAATCAAAATTTATGTTTAGGGAGGCCCTAATCTAACTCATATGTGACTTATGTTTAGTAATGAAAGGAAAGATCCTGGAGAATGCATGAGCAAGATGAAAAGAGTTTTTAATGAATGGGGTGAGCAGAATGTTATGTTCAACTCCTCTGCTAGTTAGGTTAAGAAAGCTTTTTGTTACATTAGATGATAAACATGACACTATCTTAATTATGTCAGTTAGTTTTAAGGTGTCCAGTAATTTGGAATGCAGTATATTTGTAAAAGATTTATGCTTGCTTATGGAGAAGTTCAGTTTGATCTTGGAGTGCAGTGAAGGAAGGAGTTAAAATGTAACAGATGGAGCAAATTGGATAATTTGGTGAGCTGCCTTGTTAATAATAATAGTAACAACAACAACAATGACAACGATGTTAGTAATAATAATAATAATAATAATAATAATAATAATAATATCTCACTCCCTGAGAGAGTGATTTCATTAATAAACATTGTCAAGAAAGGTTTACCATTAGAACAGAATTTGGATATTGAGAAAGCTGGCAAAATACATTTTGTATTAGAACAACTGAAGTTTTCTTATGCAAATGAAATTACTTGTTCAGCAGAGCTTGTGATAATGACTGCAACATTTTGTTTTATATATAAACTGACTGGGTTTTTTTTTTCCAGGTTTTTCTGTCCTCATAAATGCCAAATGCCAAGGAGGTACCCTAAACTTGGGCCTGAAATGCTTCTTTCCTTAAAAAAAATATCTTTTCTAAATTTATATATATATAAAAAAGGTAAACAGGATTTTGCATTACATTTTCTTTTCCAGTAGTTTTAAAATTGCTTGTTCTACTTGTAGAGAACATTGTAATTAGATATAAATGGCTAGCCATTTTATATTTATGTGGCTTCACAAAAGTCAAATCTGTATATAGATGCACATGTGTTTAAATTATCCATTAATTTTCACTACAATAAATTTTCTTAAAATAATTTTTATGCACATTACACTTATAAAAAATACTTGATTAAGTTATTCTTATTTATGCATGCTGTTGCTGTTATAATTATTGTTCTTATTATTATTTCATTACTTATTGTACTGCAGTAAACTGTAACGGGCAGAGGTTGATTAACCATATTTTTTTACATGGATGATTTTATGTAAGCCAAATTCATATTTTTATATGTTTTGTTTACATGTAAGAAATTATTTCAGATTTTTAAAAACCATCCAAATATTTTCTAATGATAAATAATGTCAACACAATATTGCAAAAAAGTTTCATATTTGCTATTGGCAGTAGAGGGTGGATAGGGCCACAATTTTTTTCTGCATTATGGTTTGAGTAGTGGAGTCGGTCTTAATACAGCTAACAGTTTAAGGAACTATAATTAAATTTTATCATAGCATACTGTCAGCATGTGCCACTCTCAACCTTTCTTCAGTGTTACCAATTGCAGCAAGTCCCTAAATCTGGGGATTTCCAATGGGTTGATGAAGTCTGAAAAGCAACAAGTGACTTTTCTGGATATTTAACGTTCATAAAGCAACAATTCTGGAAAATTTTCACACTTGTTTGCACTTAAGTAAAAAAGGAATTTATTAGATATTTGGAGAGTCCTTGTTTATCTTTGTTTCTTGGATTAGAAAAGTACTGACATTGGCAACACCATTCTATTCCATTCTTCCTCTTTTGTTTATCAGTGCTTTCTTTCTTTCCTTATTATTTTGATTCATTCCTCCAGCATTAGATTCCATATGGACAACAGTTTTTTTACACTATGCTACCCCTGAGTATTGAAAATAATTGCATTTCATCACATACAAGGAACAGATTGAAACTGTAACAGTCTCTCTTATTATAAAAAATACTCAAAGTCTCATAAATTTGTAACTGTTGCAGGTGTTGATAATATTCCCATATCAGAAGCTAGCAGAGCTGCATATGCACCAGAGGTAGCCAAGCAGAGGAAGGACAAAACTAAATTATCAGTTAAGGCCAAAAAGTAGTGATTATTTATGATGAGACCACAGATAGGAAGGGATGATGTGTATTCTTCATGCTCTAAGGCTATTGAGCAGAAGAACTTTGTTGGTGGTGTCAAGATGCTACAACAGGAATGTTCAACAGCAGTAATGCAAACTTCTGTGTGTCCAATGCAAAGGTGACCTTTTTCAATGCCGGAAAGAGGAGGCAAAGACGTTTCTTTCCTAAATGAGCCTTACAAGGATGATGAGAGGGGGATCACAGTTTTTCCATCTCCAGATGGAAGATGGATACAAGATGGATTTCTGGTGTGTCTGCTCTTTATGCAGGAGATTAGCAGACTTTTGTAAAACCATGACATTACCTATGGTAGAGCTGCTGTGCCTTTTTAGTCAGACCTAGTGGTCTAGTGGTAACCATACTTGCCTTGTAAACCCAAGTTCGTGGGTTTATGAGGCAAGGAACCCAGGATCGATTGATTTTTTCATGCTAAAAATCCTATGTATGGCTTCCTTCATAAGCGAAGTAAAGCCGTGGGTCCTTGTCATAGATTTATGAGATGAAAAAGAACCTCAAGCCTGAAAAAAGAGGTCTCTGAGCAAAATTTATCAGCCGTTTCACACCCTGAATTGAATGGGATGCTGATGACCTGAAAAGTTAAAGAGCGTCTGTAAATAAACCAAATACAAAGCTGTGCATTATTGGACATGACTTGGAATCTGAGAGGATTTCAGTAATCACTGCCAGTGCAGTATTTCTGAAAGAGCATGGACAGATGTTCTTTGACTCCATCATAGCCTTCACACAAGCTGCAAAGCAGAATTGCTAACCTACTCAGCAATTTCGGATTGACAACTGCAGTCATTAATAATCTCAAATTAGAAATAAGAAAGGCTGAATTTGAGTTAAATTTTGAAAACCTGAGGTCTCTCTGTGAAACTAAGCTGACCAGACTTTTTTTTATTGGATATTGCAAGACAGTGAAACTTTTGGTGCATCTCAAAAATCATGTGCTACTTTCTGAGTATCTTTGCTTCCAGAATATTGTAAAAGAAACTATCTAAAAGGGTAAAGTATGAATGTGCCTAAAACCTTGTTGAGCATGAAAGAAAACCAATGTGGATCCATGCTCAAATGTCCATAGTTCATTACAATCAAAAATATCTTCTCCTTCCAATTCATCTTCAAGTAAACTATTGAAATAATCCAACACTTCATATTTTCAAAGAAAATTCCAAAGTGACATGGTCACAAAGATTTAAAAAAAAAAAAAAAAAACTATGCAAAGTAATCCATTAGCAAACATTCTATGACCACATCGACTCTCAAACTGAATGAAATATCATGCGATCTGAGAAAGAATAAGTAGGAAATGCAGTTACAACAATGAGTCGATAGCTACTAGGAGCACATTGTTATCAAACTCAGTAAATATCACTCAAAATGACTGGCTACAGTCCTTTAAGATAAAAATGTTTACTATTTGCTTAAGATGTGTGACAAAAATATGCATTTTCCAAGTAAGAATATTCTGTCTTATTTGTTAAAAGTTTGGGGAAATCAGCACAAAAAATAAAAAAAAGTGAATTGCCTGATTTATGAGCGTTAAGAACCCATACTGATTAAAATGACCAGTACTGTCCTCCTTTGCTAAAAGTTTCTAAATTGTAGGTAGCAGATACCAAGAATCTGGGTGCATTTATAAGCTGAACTAGCATTCTCATTATAAAATCATTTGCTCATATTTCTACAAATAGCTGGTGACAGGTGCCTGAGCTATTAATTTCTTTAAAAAAAAAATCATGTACTAAGGCAATATTATGTACTGAATTGCAGTTTGAATGTGCTACAGTAATAATTTCTAGTATGTTTTTCGCTTTCTGCATATATGGTAAAACCATGTTTCACCCACAAAATAATTTTAGGTCTGACCGAAACAAAACTATACTTTTGGTAAATGTATCATGTGATCTGTTTCTATCTAATCACAAATAACTTAATATAACAATTTATACTACTACCTAGATGTTATTTTAAAGTACAGAAGGCGCATTTAATGATCTATCTTTTTATTTTAGATTATGAGTTTGGAACTGGATCCTCTGAGTGATTATCACACCATTTGCTGCATTTAAAAAAAGAGTTTTTAGGAAAATCTCACAACACTAGCAACCGAACAAGTCATCATCTCTGTTCATAAAATTGTTTTTACTGAACATCCATACTTAATGAGAAATTTGAATTTTATTTTATAAAAAATATGATAGCATCAAAGAAACAAGGCAAAAAACATGGAATCAATAAAATTTGATATTGTTCCATCTCTAATAATTAAAACAGGTGAAAAAGCTGTCATTATCCGAAGATCAAGGCAGTGTCTAGGTGTTTACATACTGTAGTCACACCTGCAATGATGGAACATGTCAACATTCTTATTTAAGACAATTGCTGAGTAACAGCCAAGCAACTCTCTTTTCAACTCGATATCTCTGTTGACAGTGTCAATACAATTACCCACCCATTAGAATATTCAAAGGTTAGTGCCAAATTGACCTCTCATTGTCTAACTGCTGATCATAAGGAACAGAGAACAATCGTTTACTTGCTCATTACGAAACCGATGGTGATTATTTCTTGTCCAGTGTAATGGGAGATGAAACTTGGATTCATCACTTCAAGTCTGAGATCACAAAGCTTCCCCTTGAGAAAAAAAGTTCAAAATAGTTTACTCAACCAATAACGGCATGGCTAAATTTTTCTGAGACTCGGAAGGGATTATTTTGATAGATATATATATATCATCATTGTGAAGTGTAAGTCAAAAATCTTTGGATATTTGAAGAAGTACCTTCAGCGCATCATCTTTACAATAATGTTACATTACTTAAGTTCTTTCACTTCTACTTCTTCCTCTTACATAAGGATATACTCAAAAATTATACACCCAAGATGGACCCTTCTTCACCTACTCTAAAGCCCAGATCTTGCTGTTCCTCATTTTCTTTCTATAGTCTGTGGGAGGTAATTTGATGATGAAAAGAAGTCATAACCATAGTGTAAAGATGGATAATAGACAAAGCTGCAGAGTGATACCACAACAGCACACAGACCCTGATAATCTACATGGCAAAACGTCATACATATGCAAACAGATTGTATTGAAAAATAGCACTGCATAGCCAAGAATTTACAAATAATCTAATGTAATTGAAATTGATATAATGCAAATCTTTAAAGAGAGAAAAAAATATGTGTTACATTACTTATAGAGTGCCCCTCATATATAAGGAATGCTCCACAGAACTTGCACTAGAGTATCTGAAAGGGTCAGCATACTTATAGCATTATAATGAGATAGCTCACCCAAAATGAAATAACTATATTTTACTTAAATGTAAATTGGAACTTACACAGTGAAGCCAATCATATTAATGAATATCATTGTATGATTCAGTTGAACCACACACTCTTAAAGCTTCACTTACTTTTCATAAATGTATGGAACCGGTTTCGAGAACATTTTGTTCCCATCTTCAGCCATTATAAGGTTCAACCTTAGCATGAACCTTAGCATGGCTGAAGATGGGAACAAAATGTTCTCGAAACCGGTTCCATACATTTATGAAAAGTAAGTGAAGCTTTAAGAGTGTGTGGTTCAACTGAATCATACAATGATATTCATTAATAACTATATTTTACTTTCATAAGAGGTATAATAAGTTTCCTGTGAAATATGTATTTGGAGTGAGAGAAAATACGAGAAGATAATCTTAACAGATTACTACTTAAGATGGCCAGATTTAATGTCTGTTACATGTAATATTTATCTGTGAAGGCAAATTTTTAAAAATTAGATTTAAAAAAATTCCACAGAAATACAACATTTTATTAAAATATTTCCACCTATTTTAAAAATAAAACCATGTAAAAAAATATACATATATATATTTTTAATTGCCACAGCAGCTCTCCTAATCAAGCTACAGAGTGGGAGTGGTGTTATTTTTCAGCATTTCTATGCGCTTTCCTATGATATTTAACACTATTGGGGTTGTGAGGATTTTTGTCTTTAAAATTTTGAAGTGAAATTTTTAATTTTGAAAAAAAAAAGCATGTCTTAAATATTTTTTCAAAATTCTGGAACATTCTTTATATTAACCACATTAAAAAATTTGAAAGTGGGATGATAATGGATTCATAGTTAAAATAATTATTATTTTAAACAATAAAAAATTGAAATAAGGAAAATAACAACTCGCATACTTGGAACTAACTGGATACTGCCTCAATGATCTGCAAAGTGTCACTTTGAGATCGCACAGGTGGTGTCACAGGATTACTGTACACAATACATCTGTGAGCAGCATTCATAACACATCTCTCTTCCTTGAAAGAAATTTATGGTGACGGTCCAGTTCAGCTGGATGAATGACTGTTACTTTCACTTGATCAAGTTCATGTTCACACTGCAGCATAATGTCTACAGCATTTTTTGAAACGATAAGAAATTCTAACTATCTAGGAAAATGTAGCTAGTTGAGAAAAGAACTGTAATTAAATAGCAAGAAATGAAAGAAATGCCACCTTCTAAAATTAATTAAGACACATCAGCAACTTTGGGGAAATAGTAAAATAATGTGCTGTGTATTTAAATATGGTAGAACATCCTGTGAAGACAAACATTACAGTGGCCCTCATAACAGAAGAAAATGATCAATACAGAGATATAGAAGAGGAAACAGGTATCTTTATGTAAGATTTTAACTAAAAAAAATAAGAGATGAAAAAGGTAGCAGCAAGATGGATATCTTAAATGATCATACCTACTCAAAAATGGTTGAGAGTCAACATTTGTAAGCAATTTAAGACATTTACAGGCTGACAAATGCAAATTTTTGACAGTTTTGAGACTATGAATGAGTTATAGATCCATAATTATGATCCTGAAACCAAAAGGAATGGAAACATAAGGGGCCTCCATCCCCTAAAATTCATAAAGCAGTCCATCAGCTGGCAAGATCCTGTGTGGTTGTGTATTTTTATATGCACTGGGAATTATTCTTATTGATTATTTGCAGAGAGGAGCCATATAACTTTTCAATTCTAATTCTTAGCCAACTATGGCTGTTCCCCAAACTGAAAGAAAACTTTTGAGGGAGGAAATGGTCATCAGATTACCGCTCATAAAAGCTGTAAACCAGTGGTTTGCAGAAGTTATACAACTTTTCTCCCAGGAAGTTGTAGAAATGTTAAGAGCATTGTTCAGAGAAATGCATTAATCTTCAATGATAGCATGTTGAGAAGTGAGGCAAAGATAAAAGTCTTAGATCAATTAGAAATGCATTAGAAATATAGCATAAGAATCGCCCTTGTAAGATGCTTTATATTAATATGTAATTCTAAATCCCCTCCTGTACTTTTGACATACTAGGCTAATGCATCTATATATCCAAAGCTGTAGCTTAAACTTTAGAGCTGATCCTTGCTTGCCTACAAAAAAATTTAATAGCTTAACCTAGAACAATATGCTTCATTTCTATCACACCAATTAGAGTCCTGAATGTACAGTAGAAATTTTCAGAAATTTTCTTCACAATTGGAAGAGTAAGTGCCTAACAACTGTCAGCACCAGTGAATCAAGACTTATTTGCTTCATTTCATTCATTATTAATCCCTTGCTTAACAATTAAAAATAAAAACTGCTAAATTATTATGGAAACTGAAACAGGAGTCTGATTCCTTCTGACCAGCTATAAACCATTTACAGAAAAAATAACTACTGTACATAACAACCTTATTTAGATTTTTCCTAAAATGTGAATTAATTATGCATTACGATTTTAGAAAAAATATAATTGGTTACATTTCCTAATTAAAATGTTTTATAATGATGCACAAAACAAATATGTATAATTATTAAAAAAAAACCATAAACCATAAAATAAGAAAAAAACTTTACAATGAGGAAAGAACTACAGAAAGCCTACATGTATTAGCCAAGGACAGAATAACATACAAGTAAATTTTAGAGGCCAGCCACAAGAATAAGAAGGCAAGCAAAACAAGTATACAAAGCATTTACCTTCTAGCAGAATATTTCAGGTTTATACTGTCCCATAATGTCCAAGCTTTCCTCCTGGGGAAACAGAACAGTTGGGCTGGGGTTAGGTTCAGAATTAGTGATAATGTGCTCAGTGTTGGACACACATTGCAATAAATGTACTTACCTCAGGAACACCAAGGTTTATATATGTGAAGAAAACAATACAGTTGTGCTTGCTGGTGCATATAATTTAAGCTATGCATTATATTCTCATTTTTTTAGACTTTATGGCAAGATATAAGCTAAAACAGCTAAAACATACTTCTTGTATGCCACATATATTTTTGAAACATAGCATCAATGGCTTTTTCTTTTCCTTTAAAAGCACATTTTTCTGGTTCAAAAAGGCAACCTTAACTTTACAAATGTTTCCAAATGCACTTATGTTACTGCTGGTATAGTTTCTACTTTATATCAAATAGACCAAGACTCATATTCCTGACAGGGATCAATATTTTTTAGAGCTGCAAATGTTCTGAGAGGACAAATATTATGTAATTTTAAATGACAAAGGTTCTCAGATCATATGTAACACTACAAATTCATTTTGTTTGTTGCATCAAAAGCATATTAGGACTGGTTTATAATGCAAAAATATTTAAAGGAAAAAGAAGGTGATATCATACACAAACTGAAAAATATGTTTTACAAATGTCATTAATTATGCATAACAGAAATACAGGGAGATAATAAAAAATATTATCTGCTAGATAAATCAATAAAAAAATGCAGTCTCATAAAATAAATAAAAGTTCACATAGGCTTTTTCATCAGTTTTCACATGATACATAATTAACATTCAGAAAATGTTATTTATACAGGAAATTTTATAACAAGTGAGATAATTCAAATAAGTGTACTTATGTTGATTCTGTTCATTTGTACAAGTCCTGTGCATATAAGGAGCAACTAAAGACATTTTCTCTACTTTGTGCTACTTCAAAATCTCAGTTCAAGATAAAACAATTAAAGAAAAGTATTTATTAAATAGAACATGTTTTATGAGCTTGGTGTTCCCAGAGGTAGCAATGACATTAAGCTTAAAAGTGCACACTGTAAAGTGCACAATTTCAAAAGTTTGAACAAATCTAGTATATAATGCATTTCTAATTATAAGCATTCAAAGACCACTTGTTTTTAAAAATTAATATAAGTAATTCACAAATCAAGTATACAGCATAATTTAGCCATATTTGGATATATTTTATAGTACTGTTTGCCAACACAGTTATTTAAGTGGGTAAAATACAGCTTTAGCAAGTTTTATTATGCATAAGGAAAATATGTTATCATGTTCAGATAGAATGAATTAAATCATTAGAGATGAAATGTAAAATAATGAGTAAAAACCATCTGATCCTTAAGTGATAAGATCATACTAACAGAATATAGCTGAAGTTTTGGATAACATTTCCCTTTAGTTCTAAAAGCCTGGAGCAAATTATCTCCCTGCTGTATTAAGATTAAAAGCATTTGGGTAAAAGCAATCCAAAAATCTACTTTTGCTCTCATGCCAAAAAAATCTTCATAGCTGCAACTCAGCTGATAATAACTACATGAGCATGCATTTATTACTGCCGCAAAAACCTGAAACACAACAGGTGTTGAGAACTCAATTTCTCTACAAAATGCAGCTTATACTTAAAGTTTATACTTAATTAATATAATGTATATATGCAAATAATCCCCGCATATTTTCCAAAATTTAAAAGCGAAAGTGCGCGTATTATTCACTTTTGAACTAGTACCACACTTCTGACATACCTAAATGCAGAATATGACATTCTTCTTTCTTAAGCGAGAACTGCATGCACAGGCTGCATCATAAGTCATTTGTATAGTACCAGCTGAAGTGAAAGTACATGTTCAGGATGGCTTGTTACATTGTTACAGTTATTTACAGTAAAAGAAAACTCCACATCAATGAAGAGGCAGAACAAATTGACTATCATGCTGTAGGATGAAAATACAACATGAATGAAAGCTGTACTCATGAATGGCAAAAAAAAATAAAGCTCATCTTCAACAGATGAACAGTAAGCGACAGGCACAGACAAAAAGCAAAGTTTTCAGATGTGGAAAACAAATTAGGTGAGTATATGACTGAAAAGTAACAATTTGGATATGAGTGGAATCTATAGCAATAGCAAGAGAACTGGTAGTGGTTTTAAGTCTAGTTGTGGATGGTTCACGCATGTTTTCCAGAGTAATGGCTTCAGTTTTCGTAAAAATATGAGCATCGCTCAACCCTACTGATTACGAAGAGAAGACAGGTAAGTTCCACAGATTTATCATCAGATTGTGCTACAGAAATCAATATTTACTGTTGCAAATTGGTAATGTAGACCAAATGCCTGTGCACTTGAAAATGCTGCAAGTCTACAAAATAAATAAAAAGGGTGAATTCAGTATGGTAATTAGAACTGGTAGTAAAAAACAATGATGGACTGTTATGCTATGTGTAACTGCAGATAAAAAAAAAATTATTGCCATTTATCATCTTCAAACAAAAAGCCATTCCGAAAATAAACGTTAAGGGCATCATCATATGAGCTCGTCCTAAAGAGTGATTGTCAATGAGCTTATAGTCGACTGGATGACACGAGTTTGGTAACGTTGCCAAGGAGTTGCCAACTTAAAGAAAAAGCTTGTTCCAGATAGTAACTGTGGCCATACTACAGACAACACACAGAAAGTGTTGAATAATGGAAGAACTGTCACGATTCTCCAACCATTGGATGTCTGCATCAAACAACAGTTTCAAGTTGGCTTAAAAGAATGTTATACGAGATGGATGGCCGGGGAAGAGTACCAACTCATTCTCAGTGGTAAAACCATGCACCTGGAAGTGATCCAAATTTGCAAATGGGTGAAAAGTGCATAAGACTCAATTTCTCTGCCATTGGTGGAAACAAAAATTCAAAAAGAGCAAAATTTTGAATTTCCTTGATGGAACAGAGGAAAATATGCATGGGACGATTGAGATCATGAAGTTGACGATAACAACTCTCCTTGCAGTGATGATGAACAGAGGTAAGGCAGTATGTAATTATAAAAGTAACAATATTTTATAGTACTTATTTATACTATATAAAACAAAAACTTTTGAGATGGTGACTTAGATGTATATATTTTATTTTTGCAGAGTACCTGGTTGGTTCCACATTTGTGACATGATTATGAAGATTACAACACAACAAATTTGTTAACGTTTTTTAACATATGATTCATTGTAATCTTTTTCATAAATAGTTGTTCACAGTTGCTCAAACAACATTTTCACCTGCCAAACCTTCCTTCCTAAAATTCCGGTGCAGGGATTATTCAGCGGTGGAGATTATTCGCATATATACTGTACGTAATGGCATGCTGCTACACTAAGGGCCATTGTATAAAAGTTGCTAACTGGAGATTACTTTTAATTGTAATTTAAAAGGTAACTAGAGGTTAGTAATCATTCGTTGCATAAAAATAACCTATATAACCTTGTGTTTGCAATAACCATCAAATCTATGGCAACATTACGAAATAATTGGGAAATTCGTGTTTAGAGCGAGTTGATTGTGAACTATTCAACCTAAGAAAAGTAATAGATATTCAGTTTTCCCGTCTCCTAGACATGTCACCCCCCCCCCCCCCAAATGTCTTCAAACATTGATATGGAAAAGTCAAAGCAAATGCAAGTGGCAAATTTTAGCAAACATGATAGGAATATTATTATTGATCTGCTCCTAAAATATCAAGGGGAAAAAAAAAAAGATTTGATTTCAAATAAAGATAAAGAAGGTACATAGGGGAAAATTGCCAAAGTGTATAACAATTCGATTTTGAAGACTTCTGCATTATAATCCCCAGGAGATATGAGTGTATGTGTGCCCTCTATAGGACCTAAAACTCCAGAAAAGTTGAAAATATTATAGAACCTAGCATCAATTTCTTTACATCACCCTCTTTGGTTGGCATTTTAATGAACTGAGGTCAAAGAGTGCTGTTGCTCTAGTAATATGTATGACTCTACTGGCCATTTCTTTCTCCTCTTTGTATATACCTCCAATAATTATTTGGAAGTTAACTGTTGCATAATATCTTAAAGTTCATAGTATCTGAACACTGAATTCAAAGCATGATTTCACTTAGTTTGTGACTAATTGGGGATGTAAATCTATTCCATTCTTCGGCATCTTTTGCTAAGCGGAATCACATTTTGAATTTTTTGTCATTCGGAACAGATTATTTCTTTCATGAAATACACAAGGAGCATAATAAATTGACCTTTGGATGAGATGACTGAAATCAAAAATCTGTACAATATACTACTTATGGGGTTAATCTAAAGTAACCTACAAATGAATGCACCTCTGTTGTTATGTGGAAATGAAAGTGAAACATTGAAGACACTTTATCTACATCAAATTAAAATAAATGTAACTAACCATTTTATTTATAAATTACGATGTTATGCTTTTGTACTCTAAGAAATGTTTTATTTAACAATTGCTAAACTCTGGTTAGTGTTTTAACTTGAGAAATTTTGCGAGTTAGATTTAATTTGAGATTATGACAAAATAATCTTAGAATAATGATTATACAACCAAAATTTCCAAGTTAGGCATAATCAATGGTTAATTTTATGCTCTAAACGCAAGTTAACTCTTTATACAACTGGCCCTAAGTGTTGAAAATTCTAGCATTTATGAGAAATAAGCTGCTTGCATTCTGTCACAAGATGTGCTGTTATTTTTGTGCTAAATTTTGGCTCACCCTTAAAATTAGACATAATCATCCCACTAAAGACATGTGAACTTTGCCTCTTATCAGCTGTTTAATCCATTTTCCCTGCAACATTCATCAGCCCCTAATTGCAACTTATGCCATAGGAACAGTAGTCATTATGT
Organism: Metallyticus violacea; assembly: GCA_030762175.1. Taxonomy (NCBI): domain Eukaryota; kingdom Metazoa; phylum Arthropoda; class Insecta; order Mantodea; family Metallyticidae; genus Metallyticus; species Metallyticus violacea. The sequence goes on from CM060838.1 coordinate 2,296,964, forward strand.
GCTTCCTGCGATATAAGCTCCTCTCATTCCTCTTTGGTAAGCATCACTCTTGTTCACTAGCACTAGCAATCAACAAAGCAGTGATGGCTTTAGATGTAAGCTAAATCAAAAGCATGTATCTGTCCAAGCCTTGAACAAGGTTTAATTAAGAGATGGGAAGAACAGTTTTTGTGCTAAGAACAGGAGTCTTGTCTTATACATTCAAAGGTAATTTCAGGCACTTTTGAAAACTGGTATTATATTTATTAATATAACATTAAGCTACTTGTATGATACCTGTCATTTCACGATTTCAGGATTAGAGCATGCCAAAGAAATTACTAACCTGTAAACAAGCGTACCATGCAAAAATATTCAGAGACCTTTCCTTATGACCTGCTGAATTTTGCACCAAAGAGTGCATAAAGTCTGACAATAAGCTTCACTATTGATGGCTGTACTCCTGGGAAGCCATTTAATCATTATTATTCAGTCTTCATACCAAAAAGCTATAACCATTTGTTTACTTGCCAATGAGTTAATTGGTTTGGAACTTCCCTTATGTTTATGGCTGTTCTTTAATTTCCAACATTTGATAGTGAAACCAGATATATGCATGTCCCCAGGAGTTAAAAGAATCGCTCATAGTCTGTATAGTGTAATGAAACAAATTCACAATACTTCTGTACATGGGTGTCCTTTGTTCTGAAGGAATGATATGGTACCCAATGAGCCACAATCCAAAACATAAACTCGCCATAATCAATAGTCTCACATTCAGATTAACAAACCTACCAATAGGCAAGACAATAAAATCGGATTACCAAAAAATCATAGATATAGCACAGAAAAATTACTATACAACAGATCTGGTAAACAAGAAAATAGAAAAATTCAAAAAGCAAAAATAAATATAAGATATCACCACACTATAAGGCTAAAATGAGATCATTTATATAAGAAATTCACATTCCACCCATGGACATACCAAAAATTCCAGAAGATTTTTAAAGAGGCAAACATCATTTTGACTTCAGTAAACAAATGTAGTTTAAAAAACCTAAAAACCAACACAAAAGACATAATTCTGTCAGGAAAACAATTAGGCATTTATGAAATTAGTTGCAAAAACTGCAATATGAAATACATAGGCAAAACAAAAATAAATATTACCATATGGTTTTAGGAACACATGAGAGGTGTGAAAATAAACACATGGAAAAATCAGCAATAGTAGACCATTTCTGGCAAAAGAACCATGGATTCCAAAAGGAACCAAAACTCTTAAAAAACCCATAAAATTAACAGTAGGGAAAATATATTTATTAATAAAAACAAGAAAAATTTGGTTAATTTTGATCTCGCAAACAATAGTAACCTCATCATTAAGTCCATAAAATCCAAAGAGTGACATCTTAATACCACGCTGGAAAATAGACAGTCAAACCATGCTGAAGATGAAGGCAACATCCTTCAGAACAGGTCCAAATAAATGGAACAAAATTAGTGAAATTCCAGTGCATTTCCTCAATAATAATTTATCACATTATACTATATTTCACTGTGAAAATTTCCCCTATTCAAAACTACTTATAAAAAGAAAATTTAGTTAATTTGATCTTCCTAGCAGCAACCTCATCACTAAATTCGTAAAATCTATAGAGCGACATCTTAATAATATGCTGGGAAGCTGATAGCGGAGCCATGCTTATGATGAAGGCAACAGCCTTCTGAACATGTCTAAGTAAGTGGAACAAAATTAATGAAATTCCAGTGATTTCCTCAAAAAAATTGCAAAATTATAGAATGCTATGCAGTAATTAAGTACTTAAAAGTATACATAAAATTCATATGAATAGGAGAAACACTTTAAGGAACTCAGCTCCTTCATTTTGAATTCTTTTGAAGTTAAATAAGGTTATGAGAACTAGGTAATGATAGCAAAAATGTATGACACCCAAAATTATTGTTGATTTGGCAAAGGGAGATCACTGAATTTGCTGAGCTATAGGAATTTTAAGTGAATACATATTTCATATTTTAAGAGAAATTATGCCTTGGATGTTAGTTCCCTAAAAGAACCAAATTTAAACTTCCAACCAAAGTTTCGCACATTTCCAGAGCAAGTCAAATGATTATATGCATAAATTATAACAAATGGTAAACACAGGTGACCTACAGTACACCAGCAATAAACAGATATCAAAACAATGAGAATATTGTAATTTAGCACCAAAGGAACCCAAGTTCTTGAAGTTAGTAGGAAAGATCTGGTTTTATTTTTGTATTTGTATTTATTGATATGCTAAGAAACATTACACAATGGCAACCACCTAATTCTGGTCCTTGTCAATTTCTAGGTGTTGCCCATTACAAATTTTTATACAAACAATATACTCTAATTACATTAAACCTTCATTTTAAATAAATAATTTACTCCTAACTACATATTATTAGTCTCTAGCTGGAATATCCAGTAGATGTGATGTCATCCTCATTTAGATCTGGTTTTAATTTCCCGGGATTCTAAAGAGATCTGGATTGACTGTCTTCCACTGATGCAACCATTGCCGAAGAGTATTATGCTATTCTTCTGGAATAGCCAGAGAAAAAAATATGAAAGAAAAGACTGTGTTTATCAAAGAAGTCATTTTTCATCAAGAAAATGCTCTTCCTTATGTTGGTTTCGCAATGATTAATATTAACCAACTGAGATAGGATGTGTTGCCCCACTTCTTTTTCAAAAGATTTCACTCCATTAGACTTCCATCTCTGATAATATTTCTTAGCAATAAGATATTTTTAAACGGATGGAAAATTTAAAGCACCTATTGAATATTTTGCAGGCTGGAAGAAACCTGACTTCTATGGTATAAAGGGCTTTCAAACGTTATTGGAAAAAGTTAATTTTTTTTTTATTGCATTTAAAGAGCTTTCAAATTACCCTCATAATATTTATAACAAAACATGTTACTAAAAGTAATTTTTCTAAACAAATTTTATTTATCAAAATTCTATAGAATGAGCAAAATTCTATTTGATTGGCTGCTTCTTTTGCTGTCAAACTTTCATAAGCACTGCCATACTTTCTGAGAAAATTAATTATGCCAGTGCACAGTGAAAAACCCAATCACACTGAACTAGGCTCACCCAGTATTAACCAACATTTTAAAACAAATACTTCATTCCTATACTGAGCTTGACAGTCAAGGGGTATTCATTTAGACGCGCAGAATGAATGTTAACAGACTGAGTCAGGGCTATGAAACCAAAATGCAGCAAAAGCCATGCACTTGTTTTACGTGCAACATAAAAATAGCACACACTACAAAAACATTTATGTGGACAATTTAAGCACCTACTTTTACGAGAGGATTCTTAATTTCTTCAACTGTATCTTCCTCAGAGGATGACCTCAGTTTTGCCAGCTCTTTTGGCATTTCAGAGGATCCTGAAAACAATGCAATAGAAATGTTAATTGCAATCAACTTCTGTCTACATAACGAACATTAGAACAGCTAAAACTCTTACCAATGTGTGCAATTAATTATTGGCCCTTGTTTTTAATAAATTAATATTGATTTAATGAAATTATGTCAGGGACTTGTTTAATAGAAGTGTTAAAATTACATGGGTTTGCCTCTTGATGTTTTTATTTTGGCATTGCAAAGCATAATACCATATTTACATTTCATAAATAGAAGTAATTAAAGGAGGAGTAGATAGAGTATATTTTGTGCAAATTTTGAAGTTAATGGTGAAATTGTAGTGTATATTAAACCTATCAACCAACCTTTGTGGTTAGGGAGGACATTTTTCCAGTAAATTTCTTTAATCTACCAATGAATGTGCGATGTAAGTTAGCAAAGAAAGGAAAAATCAAAATAAGGTATGCAGCAGGGCTTGGATTGAGAAGATGAGTTTTAGTGACCTTGATGTTATATGTTTTGACTTGTTTGCAAGTGAGGTATGCAGAGATTACACTGGCTACTGTGTGCCAGTATTATTACAAATTGTAGTATGTTAGTGAAGAAAAAAAAAGAACTCAAATATTATCACTAGAAGAAAAAAATAAATTAAGTCTACAGGAATTACTCCTATACAGTTGTGGAACTAAAAAATCAATGAGAAATTAAAAGAATTATGAAATTATAGTTGAGTGAGCGTTAATTCCATTAAAAGTTGATAGATAGATGCAAGGACAAGGAAGAGAAATGGAAGAGTTAAGAAAAATTTCATTGTCGGAATTATAGTTGTCTTTCTGTTAATCATCAGAGGGGTTGAAATGAACCCCAGTCCAATGGATTTGAAAAATGTTGTGGATAAGCTCTTTGAGAGAATGAACTGACTTGAAGTTTGTCTCAGTAATAAGATGAATGAAATGTCTAAAGAGATTAACAAGAGATATGTGAAGAAGTGGAGACAATAAAAAAGGAGATAGGAGTAATTAAAGTTAAGATGGAAAGGTTGGAGAATGAAACCAAGTTAAATCTGGTGTTTATTGAAGTGGAAGAAAAGAGAGGAGTTTGGGCCAAATTGGAGGTGTAAGAGATTTTGGAAAACAAGTTGGAGATGCAATTAGGAGAATGGAAAATTGTAGATGCATATCAGGAAGAGAAGCAGGCAGAAGAGTATATGCAGTGAAGTTCATCACAAATAGCATTGTGTATGAGATATTAAGTAAAACAACGAAACTTAAAGGAACAAATATTTTTATTAATAAGGATGTATCAAAGGAAGACAGGGAATTTAAGAGGAGAATAATATCAGAAATGAAAGAAGCAAGGGCAAATAGGAAACAAGCCCATGTAAAAAATATGCAATTATGGATGGAAGGATTGTGACCCTTAATAAAAGGGAACATGGTAATACACAGCAGGTTATGCTTCATATTCCTGTACAAGTTGGTCTGAAAAGTGGATGATTGGAGGTAGGTACGACTATGTGCGTGCCTAGTGAGGAGACAGGAAATTGAGCAAGAGCAGGGACTGGGATTCCAGGATCATGGAGGGGTCAGGATGACATCTCCATCCAAGAGGACATCATTCGACAAGGACTGGACAAAAGAGATTCAACAATAGATGAGGGAGGAAGAAAGAAGAGAAGTATCAAGAAGGAATGTTGTGTCAACATCACAGGACAGCATCCCTGAGCCTGATAACATGTACAAAGGCATGCTGGAATTGAGTCAAGAAGTCCAAAGAAGCTGCAGGAATTCAGAATATTATTTTCTATTGTTATTAATTGTGTTTTAATATTAATATGACACAAATATGGGTAAGATAAAGTATTTAAAAATATTGAATGACAACAAAAAGAAAACTATACCCACAGTTATCTTTTTAACAATTAGAAGAAGAATAGAAAATTATCCTCTTCTAAAAAAATGCCTACAAAATTTATTCTGCTTTTAAAAATAATTATGGTACACAAAAAATATATAAATAGTCCTCTTAAGTTTTCTTGAAAATAGATAGCATTCAATGGCTTTCACCTAAGAATTTTGATAAAGAATTGCCTCCATATTTAATTTTATTCTTATAGTATGAAGTCTCAAAGCACCATCTTCTTTATAGATAGATTTTTACATTTTAGAAAAAAGGAATAAATACAAACTAGTCAAATATGTCTATAAGTATTACTGTATCTAAGATACTTGAAAAAAAAAATTAAAATAAATAAGAGTATGTAGGAATTTCATTAATAATAATGTGGTAGTAATTACCTTCCTGAATGCCAGCAAAAGCCTGATAGAATTGTGATAAGTATGTAAGGATGGAAAGCCTGTCAGGAACAGGATACTCCACCATATCTTCTGAGTCCAAAAGTGCTGGAATTCCCAAATGCCTTTCTGCTGTTCGGAAAGCCAGCTCATTGTTGCGATAGATATCATTTTTGTCAAGACTATCAAAGTCACTGCAAGCAATACATACAACATCCTTTGTCCTTTTATGTGCTACACATAGGATACATCATAATTATATATAATTTTTGCATTAAATTTTAGAAATTTACTTGATAATATATGTACATCAGTTAAATTTTCACACTAATTACTTCACATTAACTATATAATGCATAAAAGACATGTAAAACTTATACAGCTATATTATAGCACAATTTTCCTATAGGCATCTATTGTTGATAATTAGACAATGGTTTTTTATGCCTAAAATAAGCTCTAAAAAGTAAGAAATATGCATTATAAAACTGAAAATAGGCATTAAAAATACAATACCACAAATTATTATTGGATGGGGAACCGTGCTAAAGATGAAGGCAACAGCCTCTGAAACATGTCCAAGTAAGTGAAACAAAATTAATGAAATTTTGAGTGATTTCCTCAATAATAATTTGTTATATTATACTATATTACACTGTGAAAACTTCCGCTATTCAAAACTAATTAAAAGTACAATTTAAAATGTTTTTTTAACTTACATAACTACTTAATTATGGACACTTAGGTCATTAAATTTAAAATAACCCAACAACCTTGTTGAGCTTTGTAACATTCCTATATCTTCTTCACTTTTGAAAGAACTCTGCAGAAAAATCATCTATCCCCATTTTTTTTTCCTTTTACTTTTTTTTTTTTGTCTTGTGATCTCATCGTAAGATTGGTATATCATTCTTTCAAATACTCCATTCCTAACACGATATTATTAGCTATCTTACCCTCCGTTCAACCTCAAATAAATCTTCCAACCTTTGCTTTTTGATTTGCCATTCCCCTTTTTTCTCCCATTTACTTCCTGCTCCTTAACAGAAATTCATATATTGTAATGCTTTGTCTCCATCGTTTTGGTCTAACATATTTACACCATACATACATAGTTGTCCCATATTGGAGTCTTAAAAAATTACTAAAATCATCCCTATATTTATCTCCACTTTTCAATTAAACTCTGGGGCTTGTGCCGCACATCTGTACTTAGCCTCAGTCTCACTTTCAGAATAGTAACAGGAGTATTAAGAACACCTATGAAAAAACTACACCCATGCCTGTTTTCCCTTGGATCTAACCTAGGCCTGCCAATTGTCAAACTAACTCTTTGTTAGTTCCTGTACCTTGAAATGGAAAGGGAAAGAAAACTACAAAATATGCTAACAGTGATCACAACAAAGACCTAATGTCATATAATTAAAAATGCTACAGCCAAAAAATGACTCACATCAATTCTGGCCTAAAGTGATGTATGATGGCACAGAAAGCTAGGCCATCCCTCCAAGATGTTGTCATGTTGTCAATCTTCACTCCCCTATAACCCTGGGTCACTTTCTTACACCATGCTTCTAGAGCTTTCATACCACGTTTCTCTCCCATTTTTCTGCCTTTATGATCTGGAACATGCAGAATAATACAGCATTAAGAAATTATATTTATATTTGTTTCAAACTAGCCATCTGATTGATTAGTCTCTTCCTGGTATAAAAAGAGATCTACTTATATGTATTTCAGTAACAGTCTTTCTTCTATAGAAAATTAGTTCTGCATAATTACTATTTTTCAAAATGGTAGACATCTATTAAATAACGGCTTATTTCCCATGCTATTATTACTATGATATTTTCACCCCAGAAAGTAGTAGTACAAGGTATGTGTTAGGCTACGGTTTGAAATCAGAGTCAGATAGGAAAAATTTGGGGTCATGGCCATACTCAAACCATGGATCTTTAGTTTACCATTCCAATGTTCTTTCATCTGAGCTACCATATCCTATCCAACCATCATTGATGAATGGGCCACAAGTACTGGAAGGTTTCAAGTAGCCTCTTCTGAATAAAATCTCTGTAAAGAAATAACTTTAGAGGTCTCCAGAATGTAGACTCAAAATAGGGGAGATTCACACTTGTGGTTGCACAGGGCACAGTAGCTTTAGTTGGAAGAGGATTTGCACAGTAAATCAAAGGTCTGTGGTTCTTTTCTTGGCCATAACGTCGGATGTTTCCTATCTGACTGATTCCAAATTTTTAAATTCCAATATGTAGTGTGCACACTTTTTCTTTGGAATTCCTATATATAATATTTAATAATAAATGTTTATGTACCGTATCTTCTGGATTAAGGGTATTATTTCATCTTTTGTACATTTCAAGATTTAGAGGTCATTGGAAATTTAAGAACATTTCACCCATACCTTTACTAAATTTTATCTTTTAAGTAACTCTGTGTCCAGTTTATACTATATATACATATATAAGTGTTCAATGGCCAGATTTTGGTGCTGAGAATCACAGGCAGTGAGCATTGGTGATACATGATATGAAATGATAAATTGAGAAAAGAATTTTTATTTTCTTTAAGGGATAAAATGTTCCAGGCCTAAGTTTAGGGAACCTCCCTGGCATTTGCCATTTAAGAGTGAGGAGAATCTGAAATAAACTTCAGTTAGGACCGTTCTAAAAAGTAGTTCTTGCTTGCATAAGTGATGTGAGGACATGTTTGAGGACAGACAAAATGCTGTCACATCATATCTCCATTTTACAGCTTTTACTCAGGAATCAACAGACATTAGACAGGCACCGAATGGGGCACAATGTGGTCATATCATGCATAATTGTTAAGTCCCTGCCATATAAAATTCCAAGCATATGAATGAGTTTATGTAATGTTTTCTCCCAATCCTCACGGATCACCGCTGCTATACCAATGTTTGATCATTGTCACAGCAGAGGCCGAAACATGAGCCAACCTTGTTTAATAACAGAAAATCTTTCTTCTTTGAAAACCTTAAATCACCTAAATGTTGCTGCAACTTTTCTAAGTCTCTGAGGCTGTATGGTTTAGGCAAAAGTAGAATTTTATCTTGCTTTGTACTGCTTCTCTCACATTTTGCAATTTGCCAAATATAAGCAGGGTCTACAACACAAAGCCTACCAACCAGTATGATAGGGTTGCCACCTATGGAACTATACATAAAATCCTGCTCTTTTCAAATATGGCAGAGAACATGTAATTATTACGGAAGCTGTGGAAAAAATCAGCCTGTCTTTCTTGATTAGCCCTTGTAGGTGCTCTTGTTCATTTTTAGGAAAAGTTCAAAAACAGCATTCCAGTTGATAAAATTAATTCGTAAGTAAATTTCACTTAATGAAGCTGTTAACAATGGCATGGTAATATATCCCTCACTAATGTATTCAGCTTGTTCACTCTACCTCCACTTACTAATATTAGAACATAGAACATGTTTCAGAAGCACTTGCTTCCATCATCAGCTGTTTGCCGACTACTGCTACTTGAATTGGTGGCTGAATGCTTCTGTGATGGTCTCTGATAGTTCTAATAGGAACTTGCTGAGTTCATCCATGGGCAGAACATCAAAATTCATTAAGTTTTTCTTATTTTTTAAAATGAAAATCTTTTCCTAAGTGGATAGCACCATTGGGTTGTGAAGTTCTTTCAGCAGGCTAAGCCCCTGGTTTAATTTCATGATTATTTGTCCAAAAGTGAGCTGTTACTGCTGAATTATCAACCTTCTTAAAAGGGATTTTTCTAAAGAGTTCTTTTCTCCAAATTTCCAAATTTCTATTTATTTTTCTGATATATCTCTGATCACAATTTGCACATTTGATTTCATAAATTCCTGATTTCTGTTCTGTTGGTAAGGTGTCCTTTACTGTGCAACGTAATCAATTATTTATATATGTTCTTTGGAGCTAAAATTATGCCATGTTCTTTGAATATCCTATTTAATTTGTCGTGTAAGTTGGACGGTATGTGAAACTTTTGAACTTATGTCTTTCCTTGATGTTCTGTTCCCCAGTCTTTCTGTAAAATCTTGTACAATCTCAAAGAGCTTTTATTCTCAAAACTTGACCATATCTCTTGCCTCTCAATATCTTCTATCCTACTCCTTACTTTCATTCAGAGATCTATTGAATTATTTTCTCCCTTTTGCCACACATCACCCATGCCGATCTCTTCCAATGTTTCTTTCAATCTCTTTCACCACAGGAGATTTAATAAAAACAGCATTAAGAAATATTGTGAATCAGTTTAAAGGTAGTATGCCACCCACTCTCCCAAAAAGTGCATCTACACCCTCCCAAAAAAGCTCATTTGCTTTCATAGCTGAAATCAAAGGAAAAACGAAATTGCTGCATAGTGTGCTTAAGTCACGGTTGTATCAAAAGTAAGAAATATACTAGAAACAAGAATGTAAGAAATGACAGTTAATAAGGGGAAATTCACAAACCACGTGAAAAGTTACTTGATATAAAGATTACATGCAGGCATTATTACTAGATAAAAGTAATGAGTTTCCAAAGTGGTAAATAAAATACAGGTGAAATAATGGGTAAATGGTATACAATATACCCACTCTTAAATGCAATATTAACATACCAAAGTGGACATGGCTATGGTGAAGTATAGCCACATCAGAAAACCAATGATGATGTATCCATGCTAACAATGCAATCATCAAAAATGTGCAATACATAGACTCTCATACATAGACACACATACACACACCTGAACCTAGAGCTAATCTCTAGTAAATCCAAGAAACCATAGGACAATAGGACCCAGTGTTTTACTGTGGCTTGCTACAGCCTAACGGCCTCTGCTCTCCACCTTCCCCGCCAAAAAAAGGCAATTGAACGTGTACATTGTAAAAATATACAATAGTTGGTTTGGTAACTCTGAAAAACAAACATAGATAGAATCCCTAAAGAAGATGCAAGACTTTGGGAAAAGCTAAAATTATATAGGTGTTAGCAATTCTGTGTAAAATAAACAAACTAATGAAGATATTTTTCATAGCTGCCCTGGTGGGGAAAAACCAAAGACATGCACATGAATATAATAATGTGGATATTTGCTACATTTTTTTGTTACCATTGGAACTTGCAACCATGAACTCCGAAATATAATAATAACAACAATAATAATAATAATAATAATAATAATAATAATAATAATAATAATAATAATATCTGCACTCATTGTCCTGTAATTAAACTTAATATAATTGTGTCTACTTATTTTGTCATTAGTTTATAAATTTGTTCAGTGGTGTACCTGTAAAGAGCTTTGTTTGTTTTATTTTTGGTTATATGAACCATGTACCTCATCCATCTGCAATACAGAATGATGCATTTTACATGTTATATATCATACGAGTTTGTGCCCATTATGGGTCTATAGAGCAAACAATTTAACCAAGTTAACTTTACACTAAAAAAAACACACCATACATAATTTTTATGCGTGAATGTAGAAATGTATGTTACTTAGATGTCACTTACTTAAGTCTCTAATAGTAATACAGGAATGGTACTTTAGAAAATAATGTAACTATAACTGTGTTCTACTATATATTAATATCAAACTCATTTATAATTTCTTTTTAGCTGACATTTCCTACAACATTGTTCATGGTCTTAAGGATGTAAAAATTTGCATAAACTTGCATACTGTTTATTATTTTTTTTTAAATCCTGAAAAGGTGAATGCAGATAACTTTAAGTGTTGCAGACTCAGAGCTCACTTATGCAATTAACCATCATTCATTCATCTCTTTACATCTTCATTGTTACAAGGGATTTTAAACTGTAACAAACAATAATAAAAATATTGTTTAAACTTTTCCTTGTGACGACATCATGCGCAACGATAAAATTCACGGGCATTCGTGCCTTCTGTCTGTGTGGCTACATGACAGGTACTGTGGTGGCTATGATAAGTACTACCACAGTACCCGATTTTTATAAATGTACAGCTGGCCAAAAGATGAAAAAGATGAAAACCATTATTAAGGCTACCATTCTCAAATTTGTACCTTGGCAACAATTTAATAATGCATAACCAGCTTTCAGATTTCGGGACAACTGTTTTTTAATACTTATTTATTGTTTTAAGGGATTTCACTCTAGATACAAAATTGTTTTACAATGCTGCTGTGGCAATAGCAACATGGTTCTCATGACCCACTTACAAAGATGTTTATAATCACTTATTCATGGTTGATGTATATCACGTTAAATAAAAAAAATGCTTAATAATAGTAACGACAAATATTTTTGTTCCGTTTATCACAAACTATCAATATTTTGAAAGGAACGTCGCCCGTTCCCTTGCCAATATTACTTGAAGCGTTAAAAAAAATATTAACATGAACATAAAATTTGCACTTGTATTACAAATATTAAAATCAATCTTACCACAGATTCTGTATCCTTAATAATGGAAGATTATATTTCTTTGTATAACTGAGCATTATTTGCATTGTTTACTGCATATGCTTGTTCGTCAGTACAGACTTTCACCATTGCAATAAGCAGCAAGCACCAAAGAGGCTGATGATGAAGACACTCCCATTCACGTCTCTTTCCAAGGCCGGCAAGTAAAATTTTATTGCAATAAGAAACACCTGTTTAGGCAGTTCCTCATTCGTTAGCGCATGTCCAACAGGACCATGACCTATTACCTATGTTACGGCTTGTGGTAACTAGTGTAGACAAAGTTCCCGTTACCCTAACCGAACCTTGTTTACTAGTTCTACTAGAGTTGGTAAAATGGTATGAGCAGACAACGTTTTTCATTATCCTTATACTCAGGGCGGAATTCACTTGGATTACTAGTGCAACTGTGGCAATCCCGAGCGACAGCGGAGATAACCGAAGGTAGAGACCTTGATAAAACTTGCCCTTACACGTTGTATGGAAATAAGCGACGGTAGAGACAGTTATACCTAGATAATATTCTTGCCCTTACACGCTGTATGAAAATAAGCGACGGTAGAGTAGATATATCTAGATAATAAAGCTTGCCCTTACACGCTTTATGAAAATAAGCGACGGTAGAGTACAATTATACCTAGATAATAAAAATTGCCCTTACACGCTGTATGGAAATATCTAATGTTTTGGAGGGATAATACAACTCTGTTAGCGCAATTCTTTTATAACTCTTGCTGCACCCCAGCAACAGCGGAGAGAGCCGAACTCCGAGTCACGAACGAGAGAAGTAATACATCCATACACAGATTTCTTGCACACGTGTTGATTCCAGCATTAAATGGAATATGTGTAAACACATACATAGCATATATAAATTTCAGGTCAGCATTGATGGTCTTTGTTAATTCTGTTGTATTTCATGTACTTACGGTATATTCTTGATAAAAAAAAATTAAGTGCACAGTTTTAATTATAAAAAATATATCTTTAATTTTGCTTGTCAGCCTTCCTTTTGTAAGCACAAAGAAAGCCTGAAAATAAACAGGATATTATTATTGGGGAAGGATGCGGTAGGAAGATCCCATCCTCGTTGAAAGTGACAGGTATAATTTGTGTAAGATCATGTGATCTGCACCATAAATGCGAATTAATCTGCAGATGTAATATATGCATACAGATACTCTTGCACGTACGTTGATTCCAGCATTAAATGTGTGTAAACACATACACAGCATATGTCAACTTCAGGTTCGCAATGAACACACTGTAGGGTATGCTGAAGTAACTAATAACCTTATAATAAACACTGAAGCTGTTTCTGTTCGCAATTAAATTGAGGAAATACTAGCCCAAGTAAGCAAACAAGAAAGTCTCACCTGTTCTATGCCATTATCAGAAAAACAAACAAACTTGTTTGTGAGTTGTTCGATGTCATTAAGGGAGTTTCCACAACAAAAAAATATGAAGTTGCGAAGAAAGTCACGGCATCCTTAAAGGCAATGTTAGTAGCAGTTCGCAACCAATATGAACAAGTATTTTCATGCCATAACTAAAGAAATGTTCCACAGAGGAGACTCTTTGGGAGGGGAAAAAAAAAAAAAAAAAAAAAAAACTCATTGCATTCGCCTTACAAAACCTGATGCCACGGATGTCAATAAAGATGGAGCTTTTTTGGTACAAGAAGGAAAAGCAATGGCATCTGACCGCATTCCCCTTGCAAAACTTGATACAACGGACTCTAGCCCACCTCAATTTAGGAAATATCTCCCTTATACAGATCGGAATGTATGCAAAACTTATACTGTTAAAAGCGCATGCCTTTTCCTATTTAATTACCGTTTCCTTTACATGCTATATTGATGCTTTAGAACTACCCCATTTCCTTTCGTGTGATTAACAACAAAACATGTTTCCTATTAGTTACGTGTCATATGAAACAAGGTCGGCTCTCCTCGCATTCGCTCGGGGAGAGTTGCACCATCGCACAAAAACACTAGTTGTTTCCATACAGCGTGTAAGGGCAAGTGATAATAAAATTTTCAAGCGCAAAGGCATGGTAACTCAAGACGGTTAGAGTGTCGTGCTATAGTTATGAAGATAGTGGTTATGAACCCTCATGTCCACATGTTTTGTTTTGTTTTTCCGTCGTAGTTAAAGGAGATTTGCTACCATTTCAATGATTTACTCGGTAACGTAGTACTAGCATGGAATAACCTATAAATTGATTTAACGACTTTTTTCTGCTGCAATCAAAGGACATTTGCCACCATTACAGCGATTTACCCGTCCCTATCAATTTATATTTACGAAAAGGAGTAAACCACTGGGTCCACCGATTTCTAGGATTTACCTGAGGTTAGCGTTAGGGTTCGCGCGCGTATGAATTAATTGCGAATTCGAATAGATACAGAGTTCCCACCGTTACAATATTTTACCCGCCTAACAATCATTACAGTGATTTACCCGCCCCTATCAATTTATATTTACGAAAAAAGGCGCACGCAGGCCGTCAGGCCGTAGCCAACCGCAGCAAACTACTGGGTTTACTGGTTTCTAGGATTTACGGGTGGTTAAAGCTAGAGTTAGAGTTATGTGTGTATATATCAATTAATTGCGAATTCAATAATACCGCTACAAAATTTAACCGCCTAACAATGCCCTATAAATTTATATTTAACAGTTCCGGAGGACAACGCACAGTTACATTATCTAAAAAACAAACAAACAAAAACAATTCCAACATTTTTATTGTTACAAGCGGATACGCAAACGTTCTCTTCGCTGTCGCTCAGAACTGCAGCCAGCAGCAAGAGTTGCACTAGTGCTCTTAGTGATTTCCGCCATGCGTGTGTGGGCAAGTCGTGGTTCTCCCCCCGATTTTAATAGTGTACACATCCAGCTGAGCCAGCTCACAAAGGCGTAGCCATTAATATTTAATTTGGTATATTTGTGTTTTATTGTTATTCATCATTCGCGTGTGCCCGATTACGCAATTGCTACACCACATAATTATAAGCATTCATAATCGGGTGGAAGGAGATAGGATCCAGCAAAAATGACCCGTACCAGTCGACGCCAAAACCTCCAAGAAATCTTTGCGTCTATGTCGTAAAATGAAAAGTGAAATTCAAAGAAGGTGCAGAAAAGAAAATGAAGTATCTGACATATTATAATGTGCCTGTTTATGCAAATTGCAGGATTTTAAATGGAACATCTTTCTGAATGAAAGATTGTCTTTAGCTGTTTTTGTTTTTGTCTAAAATAAGGTGAGACACCTACAAAATATCTTGTGCTGAATCAAGGTTATAGAAGAGAGAATTAAGCACATAAGAATGTGCAGTTGTTAACTTAGCTACAGTATCATATAACAAATTATTTATGAGGAAGTCACTCAAATTTCACTAATTTTATTCCACTTACTTGGACATGCTTCAAAGGCAAATTTCCTTCATCATCAGCACAGTTCCACTGTCAGCTTTCCAGCGTGGTATTCATAATTAGTTGAATAAAACTAGTGAAATTTGAGTGATTTCCTCATAAATAATTTGTTATATGATACTATATTTCACTGTGAAAATCCCAAACTATTCAAATTTAGCTACAGTAATTGCTGGATAGCAGTAATAAGAGGAATACCGTAGGGTATATGTCATGTATATTTTTCTATTCCTTTTCCTCCTCTATCAAATCTGCATACCAGTTACAGATAATGGTGTAATTAGAAATAGGGAATGATAGTATTATTTGGAAAACCTCTGGCTCTTGGCACTTTTTTCATTCATAAATGAGTCTGAGATCTGAGGAGATCTGCGGAGAATAATACAGGATGGTTTGATAAGTAACTTGGTTTGCATACTAATAGAAGGTAAGAACAACATCTGTATATGTAATAATAAAGTATGATTTTTATGTATCAGTATCCTATGGTCAGAAGTCATTCTGATGTTAATTCACAGTTTAACTGTTGTTTAAACACAAGCATTTTGAGTTTCTGTGAAAAATAGATAAGATTGGAATTCATGATGTGATTCAATTCTTTTTCCTGAAAAGAAAAACAGCAGAGGAAATTCATGAGAGGATTTTAGTGATGCATGCTCTTTCTATAGAACTGTTTGACTTTGAGTAAATGAGTTTCCAGCTTGGCAGAACAAGCATCCAAGAAGTACCACATCCTGGAGCTCCAAAATCAACTGAAAAAATTATTAATGGATATCATTGTATGATTAGTTGAACTACACACTCTTAAAGCTTCACTTACTTTTTATAAATGTATGGAACCGGTTTCGAGAACATTTGTTCCCATCTTCAGCCATGCTAAGGTTCAACTGTCGGATCATTCGTTGAGCTGTGGGAATGTAAATTCTGCTCTGGTGGCGGTGTGATAAACTTGTAGTTTATGTTTTCATCCCCGACAATGTCGAAGTTCATTATGCTGTTTTTGTATTTGTAGATGTAGATTTTCTCCCAGGTTGCTAATTCCGTAGGTCCTTGTACTGATTTTAATAATTTTGTTTTATTTATTATGTCGTGATTTTGTGTCCAAAAATGATATGCTACTGCTGATTTCTCTATTTGCTTGTACTTTATGTTCCTGAAATGTTCCTTTAACCGTGTGCCAATGTTTCTCTTTGTTTTCACATGTGAAAAAATCTACATAGGGAAAACAAAGAGAAACATTGGCACATGGTTAAAGGAACATTTCAGGAACATAAAGTACAAGCAAATAGAGAAATCAGCAGTAGCATATCATTTTTGGACACAAAATCACGACATAATAAATAAAACAAAATTATTAAAATCAGTACAAGGACCTACGGAATTAGCAACCTGGGAGAAAATCTACATCTACAAATACAAAAACAGCATAATGAACTTCGACATTGTCAGGGATGAAAACATAAACTACAAGTTTATCACACCGCCACCAGAGCAGAATTTACATTCCCACAGCTCAACGAATGATCCGACAGTTGAACCTTAGCATGGCTGAAGATGGGAACAAATGTTCTCGAAACCGGTTCCATACATTTATAAAAAGTAAGTGAAGCTTTAAGAGTGTGTAGTTCAACTAATCATACAATGATATCCATTAATATGATTGGCTTCACTGTGTTTAAGTTCCAATTTTACATTTAAGTGAAAAAATTATATTGTTTTTGCTAAAATGGGTGAACGAATGCGAAAAAGCAGAGGTCATGGTTAATTTATTTTGCATAATGAATTACATATGAAAAAACTTTATGCAAGATGGGCGCAGAGTCTGTCCACTCCAGAGCAAAAGCAAAATCAACCTTTTGGAAATATTTAAGAGAAATTCAACTTATTTATACAGCATTTGGTGACTATGGACGAAACATGAATTCATTACTATACACCGGAAACAAAACAATAGTGGCCTGCCCACATAAGTTGAAACGGCTCCGAAAAAGGTGAAATGCATTCTATCCACTGGAAAGGTGATGGCTTTAGTTTTTTTGAATGCAAAAGGAATTCTCTTGATTGACTTCTTTGAGAAGGGAGAAACCATTATTGGAGAATACTATGCATCACTTTTGGAAAGAATAAAGACACTAATTGCAGAAAAAGATATTATTTCATCATGACAATGCATTAGTGTATTCAAGCCCCATTGCTCACCACTATTTAAATGCTTCTGCATCCACCCTATTCCCCTAATCCAGCTCCCTCAGATTACCATCTTTTCCGAAAATTACAAACTTTCCTGAAGGAACACAAAATTAAATCCAATGAAGAGATCATATAGGAGGTAAACAAGTATTTTGAGGGTATCAAAGAAACCCAATTTCACAAGAGAATCGAGAACCTGGAGAGTTGGATCATGTGCTGAGGGGACTATGTTAAAAAATAAAATAAAATAATTGAACTTATTTTATGATATAGTCGAACTACACACTCTTATGCTTCACTTACTTGTCACTATTGTAGACCGGTTTCGAGAACAGTTGTTCTCATCATCAGTTCAAATCTCCGACTGCTGGATAATTCGTTGTGTTGTGGGTATTCTGCTCTGGAGGAGGTGTGATGAACTTAAAGTTTATATTTTCTTCGCCGGAAGTGTCAAAGTTCATTAAACTGTCTCTGTATTTGTAAATGTATATTTTCTCCCATGTTGCTAATTCTGTAGGTCCTTGCACTGATTTTAATAATTTTGCTTTATTCACTATATCGTGGTTTTCTGTCCAAAAATGAAATGCCACTGCTGATTTCTCAATTTGCTTGTATTTTATGTTCCTGAAATGTTCTTTTAACCTTGTGCCTATGTTTCTCTTTGTTTTTCCTGTGTATATTTTTCCACATTCTTCACAACTTATTTTGTAAATGCCTGGTTTTTTCTCCTGTGGAATACTGTCATTAACATTGTCTGTGAGAAGATGTTTAACATTAAACTTGTTAATCGGTGCCAACCTGATATTAAAATCTTTAAGAATTTTCTGACATTTTTTTGTAGCCCATGGATGATATGTAAATTTTTTAAAAATTTGTTTATCTTTCTTTGCTGAAAGTGTTGTGGTTTCTTTTATAAGCTTTTGCCTCTTGAATTTCTGTACCCTTTTGTATACTAGTTCTTTCTTAAAACCATTTTTAATTGCTGTTTTTTCTATATGTTTGTATTCTTTAAAGAATTCATCCTTGCTAATTTGTAGGTTAACTAGCCTGTGTGTTAAACTATTGATAACTGCATGTTTGTGAGAAGTGGGGTTAAAACTGTCAGCTTTTATGTGATTGTCTGCATGTGTATCTTTTCTGTAAATTCCAAATTCTAGACTTCCTTGATTTTTCATTATTTTTATGTCCAAGAATGGTAATATGTTATCAATTTCTGTTTCGTATGTGAACGATATATTTTTGTCTTGTAAATTCAAAAGTTTTAGGGCATCCTCAATGAGCTTATTGCTAACAATGGCAAATATGTCGTCGACATATCTGTACCATGTCTTAAATATGTATGGGAAAGCTGTAGTGATGTGTGTTTCAAATCTGCTCATGAAAAGGTTGGCTAAAAATGGAGATAAGGGGCTGCCCATAGTGAGTCCTGTTTCTTGTTTATAAAATTTGTCCTTGAAAGAAAAATATGATTGGTTTATGCAAATTTTGGTCAGTTTCATGTATTCTTTTATGTGAGCATCATTAATTCCACTTGTTTTTAGCCAATCATGTAAGTAAATCAGGAGTTTTTCTTTTGGTATGCTTGGAAACAACGATACTACGTCAAAAGATATTAATGTGTCTGAAGGTTGCAATTGTATGTCTTTGATTTTTTCTATTAATTGAAATGAACTGCTTATGCTTCTGCTATGAAATTTTGGTAGTATCTTGAATCTGTCAACTAGCCATTTTGCCAGATAGTATGTAGGAGTATTTATATTGTTAATAATTGGTCGCATACCATTTCCAGGTTTGTGAATTTTTGGTAGACCATATATTTTTGCTAATGTAGGGTTGTTTTGTTTAATTTTGTATTTTGTTACTTTTGGGATAACTGTGCAAGTTTTTAGAGCCTCGGTGACTGAAGTAATGCAATGTTTTAGTGGGTTTGATTGGACCTGAACAAATTCATTTTTATTTAACAATTCTTGCATTCTAGTATTATAATCTTGTTTATCTAGTATAACTATTCTGTTTCCTTTGTCAGATTTTGTATAAACCACATCTTTGGCATTTAAGGATTTAATTATGTTCCTATGTGTCTTGTTTAATGATGTTTTCTTTTTATTTATTTCTTTTAAGACTTTTTCAGATTTTATTCTAACTATTTCTTTTTCTTTGCTGTTTAGATCTTCAATAGCTACTTCTAGATCTACCAAGTAGTCTTCTATTTTATTGGAATAATGAACACACGTTTTTAGACCCTTATTTAAAAAAGCTAATTCTTCTTTTTTGAAGCTTTCATTTGATAGATTTTCCACGAAGCTCTGTTTAGGTTCTGGTTTTTTTGATTTTTTTGGTTTATGGTTTAGATTTTTAAACTTTCTTTTTTGATTCCCGACTTTTTTGTTTACTTGTAATTGTATGTGTTCTAAAGCTGTTCTGATTAGGTTATCCCAAACTATGTGACCTAGCTTTTTTGAAATCAGCATGTGTTTGTCATAGAGTTTTAAATCTATATTGGCTATTTTTTGGTAATGTTTTGCCTTTTCTATTTGGATGACTTTTTTCTCGGCAGCTAATTGCTCGCGGCTATTGCGATTGTGTTTAACGGTTTTTCTTACGAAATTTGGACATATTTTATTTTGTAGGCACAGGTTTAAAAAACGAATATCTGCTGAAAGGAATCTGCTTTTTTGCTTTAATTTTATGTACTCTTTTATATCTTTTTTCAAATTTTGAAAGCTGCAGTTGAAGTTATTCAGATTGTTGTATCTTACGTCTATATCCTCCATCTTGTTTTTAACGAATTTTCCGAGTCGTCTGTTCCTAGCGGGCTCGAAGGCCTATTTATTAACTAAAAATGTTAATTGGAACATTCACAGTGAAGCCAATCATATAATTGAAATCATTTTATGATATAGTCGAACTACACACTCTTATGCTTCACTTACTTGTCACTATTGTAGACCGGTTTCGAGAACAGTTGTTCTCATCATCAGTTCAAATCTCCGACTGCTGGATAATTCGTTGTGTTGTGGCTATTCTGCTCTGGAGGAGGTGTGATGAACTTAAAGTTTATATTTTCTTCGCCGGAAGTGTCAAAGTTCATTAAACTGTCTCTGTATTTGTAAATGTATATTTTCTCCCATGTTGCTAATTCTGTAGGTCCTTGCACTGATTTTAATAATTTTGCTTTATTCACTATATCGTGGTTTTCTGTCCAAAAATGAAATGACCGGTTTCGAGAACAGTTGTTCTCGAAACCGGTCTACAATAGTGACAAGTAAGTGAAGCATAAGAGTGTGTAGTTCGACTATATCATAAAATGATTTCAATTATATGATTGGCTTCACTGTGAATGTTCCAATTAACATTTTTAGTTAATAAATAGGCCTTCGAGCCCGCTAGGAACAGACGACTCGGAAAATTCGTTAAAAACAAGATGGAGGATATAGACGTAAGATACAACAATCTGAATAACTTCAACTGCAGCTTTCAAAATTTGAAAAAAGATATAAAAGAGTACATAAAATTAAAGCAAAAAAGCAGATTCCTTTCAGCAGATATTCGTTTTTTAAACCTGTGCCTACAAAATAAAATATGTCCAAATTTCGTAAGAAAAACCGTTAAACACAATCGCAATAGCCGCGAGCAATTAGCTGCCGAGAAAAAAGTCATCCAAATAGAAAAGGCAAAACATTACCAAAAAATAGCCAATATAGATTTAAAACTCTATGACAAACACATGCTGATTTCAAAAAAGCTAGGTCACATAGTTTGGGATAACCTAATCAGAACAGCTTTAGAACACATACAATTACAAGTAAACAAAAAAGTCGGGAATCAAAAAAGAAAGTTTAAAAATCTAAACCATAAACCAAAAAAATCAAAAAAACCAGAACCTAAACAGAGCTTCGTGGAAAATCTATCAAATGAAAGCTTCAAAAAAGAAGAATTAGCTTTTTTAAATAAGGGTCTAAAAACGTGTGTTCATTATTCCAATAAAATAGAAGACTACTTGGTAGATCTAGAAGTAGCTATTGAAGATCTAAACAGCAAAGAAAAAGAAATAGTTAGAATAAAATCTGAAAAAGTCTTAAAAGAAATAAATAAAAAGAAAACATCATTAAACAAGACACATAGGAACATAATTAAATCCTTAAATGCCAAAGATGTGGTTTATACAAAATCTGACAAAGGAAACAGAATAGTTATACTAGATAAACAAGATTATAATACTAGAATGCAAGAATTGTTAAATAAAAATGAATTTGTTCAGGTCCAATCAAACCCACTAAAACATTGCATTACTTCAGTCACCGAGGCTCTAAAAACTTGCACAGTTATCCCAAAAGTAACAAAATACAAAATTAAACAAAACAACCCTACATTAGCAAAAATATATGGTCTACCAAAAATTCACAAACCTGGAAATGGTATGCGACCAATTATTAACAATATAAATACTCCTACATACTATCTGGCAAAATGGCTAGTTGACAGATTCAAGATACTACCAAAATTTCATAGCAGAAGCATAAGCAGTTCATTTCAATTAATAGAAAAAATCAAAGACATACAATTGCAACCTTCAGACACATTAATATCTTTTGACGTAGTATCGTTGTTTCCAAGCATACCAAAAGAAAAACTCCTGATTTACTTACATGATTGGCTAAAAACAAGTGGAATTAATGATGCTCACATAAAAGAATACATGAAACTGACCAAAATTTGCATAAACCAATCATATTTTTCTTTCAAGGACAAATTTTATAAACAAGAAACAGGACTCACTATGGGCAGCCCCTTATCTCCATTTTTAGCCAACCTTTTCATGAGCAGATTTGAAACACACATCACTACAGCTTTCCCATACATATTTAAGACATGGTACAGATATGTCGACGACATATTTGCCATTGTTAGCAATAAGCTCATTGAGGATGCCCTAAAACTTTTGAATTTACAAGACAAAAATATATCGTTCACATACGAAACAGAAATTGATAACATATTACCATTCTTGGACATAAAAATAATGAAAAATCAAGGAAGTCTAGAATTTGGAATTTACAGAAAAGATACACATGCAGACAATCACATAAAAGCTGACAGTTTTAACCCCACTTTTCACAAACATGCAGTTATCAATAGTTTAACACACAGGCTAGTTAACCTACAAATTAGCAAGGATGAATTCTTTAAAGAATACAAACATATAGAAAAAACAGCAATTAAAAATGGTTTTAAGAAAGAACTAGTATACAAAAGGGTACAGAAATTCAAGAGGCAAAAGCTTATAAAAGAAACCATAACACTTTCAGCAAAGAAAGATAAACAAATTTTTAAAAAATTTACATATCATCCATGGGCTACAAAAAAATGTCAGAAAATTCTTAAAGATTTTAATATCAGGTTGGCACCGATTAACAAGTTTAATGTTAAACATCTTCTCACAGACAATGTTAATGACAGTATTCCACAGGAGAAAAAACCAGGCATTTACAAAATAAGTTGTGAAGAATGTGGAAAAATATACATAGGAAAAACAAAGAGAAACATAGGCACAAGGTTAAAAGAACATTTCAGGAACATAAAATACAAGCAAATTGAGAAATCAGCAGTGGCATTTCATTTTTGGACAGAAAACCACGATATAGTGAATAAAGCAAAATTATTAAAATCAGTGCAAGGACCTACAGAATTAGCAACATGGGAGAAAATATACATTTACAAATACAGAGACAGTTTAATGAACTTTGACACTTCCGGCGAAGAAAATATAAACTTTAAGTTCATCACACCTCCTCCAGAGCAGAATACCCACAACACAACGAATTATCCAGCAGTCGGAGATTTGAACTGATGATGAGAACAACTGTTCTCAAAACCGGTCTACAATAGTGACAAGTAAGTGAAGCATAAGAGTGTGTAGTTCGACTATATCATAAAATGATTTCAATTATATGATTGGCTTCACTGTGAATGTTCCAATTAACATTTTTAGTTAATTGAACTTGTTCTCTTTAATACCAGACCAAGCTACTTATCAAACAGAACGCTCAGTACAACTATCCAGCCATAATGCTGCTATAATAATGTATAAATATCTTGAGTATTTGGATAAAAAACAATGTATTTATTTTTATAGTATAAAAAGTAAACATATACATAATATTTATTTTCATGTTAAAACATAATGCTGACTGCTGGAAAAGAAAAGCTGGGACAGATGAATGGACTTCAGCAGTCTCTCAACATACTCCACTCTTATAAAATTGTTCTGCAAAAAGAGAAAAATGAAAATAATAATAATTTAGATTCTAATGCACTTACTTTCATGGCAAGCATATCATTAAATTTCATCTTAACAGAGCTATTTCTAGTATATTTTCTCTGGATAGGATGCTTGGCTAAGTTATCTTGACAATGTGAAAAGAAAAACAAAACTAAAAAGATACAATTTTTATTTCCACATATTTTTCCTAAAATATAATGAATGACTGAAAAAGCCAGTAAGAGGTTTATTGGGGATACATGAAAAAATATTGTGTACTGTATACTTATTTATAGTTGCCTAATGATATGATTTTGAAAAGATCCTTCCTCTCCCCAAATTTATATATATATTATTAGACTATTCTTTTCAGAACACAAAGTTCTGAGAAATCTCAGGACTTGGAATGTATAAAAACTTTTTTTTTGAAATATAAAAATCAAACACTGCATAATGTAGCTCATTTCCCTTTGAAAGACCATCTTTATACTTCATGGAGGAGAAAAAAATGTTAATTTGAGCATCTAAAACAAAACTACAAGCTAATTCAGATTAAAATTTGTGAGACCACAAGACTATGTTAAGCATTTGCTATGTTATACAAAGCAATATCTGAAAAATTATTAATTTAAAATGTGCAGAAATACTAGAATACTATTTAAAATGTCTTAAATTGAAAGTAAAGACTATGATTTTGAATCCCAAGTGACTAATGTGGCAGAGAATGTTTTGCTCATGCAAGCAGTGATTATCCAGCACCTAATGCATTGTTTGAATTTGTACTTCTAATTTAACTTTTGCCAAGGCGCACTTGTCAAACCATGGCAACGAATAGTAGACGAATTTGAGGTTATGCATACTAGCACCATGGAAATCTTTTTCCAGTTTTTTGACTGTGCTAGTTAACTTAAAGAAATGGGCTGCCATCTTTGCTGTTTCTGGCACTATTATTTTGCATATCGTGTGTCCTTACATGCAAATATCGTTAGTTCAGACCGTCTTAGAAGTGATAGGTAATGGAGTTTCCTTGAATCTCAGGAAATTATGCATAGATATTTTCCGTCTTCAGTGTATAATCACTTGCTTGCAAGCAAATATTTTTATAGCACAATGTTCAGGTGAAGCCTTTCCTGAATTCTGCAGACATTCGGCATATTGAAGTATTGAATTTCTTATTTTGAGGCTGAAATAACATTGGCCTAAATGTCAACCTTTCTGAAATTCAAGTTTTATTTTTAAGTTTATCTCTGCCTTTAACATTTAACTAATTGAAACAGTTAACATTCAAGTAAATATTGTACTTATGAAGCTGTTAAAAATTCAAGTAAACGTCAATCAGGTACATGTGGGTGGTAGTGCGGTATCTCTTCGGTAGATAAGCAGAAAGTTTGTGTGTTGGTATTGTGCAGTCTCAGTATTAGGGTTAATACTTTGAACATGTTAGCTTCAGTACTCCTTTTTTTGTTTTCCTGCCTAGAGTTGCAGGTAGATCACGATATGTCTGCGGATATGCTAGGTAACATACAAGTGTGTAGTCTCTGTAATGAAATGATTGTTATTGTTATTTATTATTGAATAGTGTTTAACTCCCATTTTTATACTACTGAGGCACCACAGGCAGTGGACACTGATAATATATGAAATGAAATCTTCTTGGCATTTGCCATTTATGAGAACTGAGGAAAACCTGGAAAAAATCTCAATCAGGGAGAATGTTCCTGGTGGGATTCGATCTCCACCTCCCGCTCATAAGTCCACTCCTTAACATCCTCGGCCACCCATGGTGGTGTAATAAAACAAGATTGCCTTTTGTGTTGACATTATTGGATAGGTTGCCATCCTTAGAACTATTTCTGGCAGTACAATTTTCTTAATTTATTCGCATTTGGCAAAGAAATTTAAGACTGCTGTTGAATCCATCTGTATGGCTTGTACCAGCATTAATTCCCAAATAGTAATGTTATTAGCATACTGTTTTGTCGGCTAAAGTAGCATTTTATTCTTGGAAATTTCAGTTTCATACCATGTGAATGTTCTGAACCTGTGGATTGGTAATTAGGCAAACCTGCATTTTACAGATGATACAGGTGTTCACACTGCATTCATCAGTCCATCCAATTAAGGCTACCAAGTTGTTCTGTTAGCGTAACTTTAATGTGTTGGATAGTCAGCATAGGTCCGGTGTTCAAATCACTGCATGGATACATACAATTTATTCTCTTCCTCTTATGCTTCGAGAACGTTTCAGAAAAGCATGTTTTCTCTCCAAATGCCTAGAATATTCTAGATTTGACTTACACAATCCTTCACTACTTAAATTGTTCGTTATAAAAGTCTTAAAAATTCCTCCCTTGCACACTTTCTAGGTCAACAAAACACCCGCAAAAGGCTGTTTTCAATTATGACAGCACAGCAGTTTATCAAATCATTTTGTACTGTTTTACTTGTTAGATTAGAATTTTTAGGTGTTTTTGCAAGATGGACTCTGAGAATTTCATCCCCTACATTAACTTGAAATTTAAGAAGTTCCTTAAAATTTCCCATATTCTCATCTTCAAATCTGTGCTCTAAATTAATGACACCAGCATCATACCTAAGCTCTCGAAAGGGAAAGTTCTGGAAACCACACAGAATAATGGTCTTCATAATGGAGACAATTTCATATGATTTTCATTACTCTTTTTTTCATTCCATTGTTCAATATAACTTAAATATTCTGTTTTCCTACTTCATACACTCACCTAAAATTCTCACTTTTAATGAGGGTTGCTTTATGATAACTGCTTATTGAATATTTGAAGTGCCTTCTTAAATTTACTTAGAGGCTTAAGAAATAGAGATTGTAATTGAACCCTACTACGACCCCTCTTCTTAGGACCAAATAGAACACATACCTGACAGTAAGCACCTTCATCCTTTTTACTATAAGTAAGTGAAGGGAAACGATCTGACCAGAAATTCTGGAAATGCCTGTAATGTCAGCTTCTAAAGTTACTGGAAAGTCATAACTTTTTGGCACGAACTAGTCAGGGCTTTATAATTAGTATCATCATTGTGAAAATCTTGGTTCACAAAATGTCCTATGTCAAGTTCATCACGATCATTAGATACAGTTCCTCTTCCTAATGATGTTTCTGGTTCACACTTATTGCCACTACTAGTACTGGCATTCAAGTTTGTAACACAATCACTATTCAGCATTACTTTTTCATTTGTCCAATCCTTATCTTCAGCTTCAGCACATGACCTTTTAACGAACAATTAGTTGAATTTTGCATTTCGACTTCTTACAATAACAACGGACCACTAAGGATCGAATTTCAACTGCACACTTCATTCCATTGAGCACTCCTGAGAGCAGTACTTCTATTTGGAATATGTTTTTGAATCAACAATTAACATATCACAGTTTGAGCCTTGAGGTTCAAATTAATGACACAGCGTGTTTCAAATGGATACTTAATTAACACTAATCAGCAGATTTGATTCGAACAACCGCATTCAGTGAACAACAGCTGATGATGGGAGGAACCTCTCCCGAAACTAGTCCAAAGTTTTAAAAAAAGTAAGTGGAGTTAGTGTTAACAACTGAACACATTAATGTAGTATATATTACCACTCCATTGTCTACAGCTTCGTAAGTACAATTTTTACTTAAATGAGCATAGTTATAATATAATTATGTTCATTTTTATTTCATTGTATTATAATATATAAAACATAGCGCATTGAGATATTATAATAATAAAACATCGTTGCCTCTCACGGAGTAAACCTCAGTTCACTTCCTAGTCAGATCAATTTTATGGTGGGAACTTTATATTTCAATAGCTTCAACTTGATTTTATCAATAAAAAAATTACTTCTTGCAACTGGTTGTATTACAAAAAAACTGAAGCGATAATAGAAAATAAATAAATAAATATATATATATAAAGTAGCATAACTGCTGCTCGACAATGAAAAATAATGAATGCAAGAAGTACGTAAGTACAGGACCATTAAATTTATAATTGATTATGATTTGACAACTTGATATCAACATTATTTTACTAGATATGCTAATTAGATTGAACTATACACACTTAGTGAACAAGTAAGTGGAGCCAATAAGTGTATAGTTCAACTCAACCATACAATAATCTTATTATTTTACTACTTCAACATTACTAGCTTCAAGAGTATAAGTTTATATTTGCAAATCTGCTTATAACTGCATCATGACCTTAAACTCTTTTAGTCATTCACTACTTAAATTCCTTCCAATATTAATCAAAATACAATATTTATTCTTTAAAAACCTGTAGTGAAATAAACTTACCATCTCACCATTAGGGTTAAATGAAGCTTTTGCAAATGTTATGCTTTCATCTTTCACAAAAACACCACAAGTGACACAGTCTTTAACTGTTTGATCAGTGCTTGGATATAGCAGTAATGTTTGTAGTTTACAAAGTGGGTATGTTGAATTACGGCTACTATAAGCAACTGACATAATCTGCAATGCATGCCTAAAAAGAAAGAAAAAAAGTAATTAAATAGATAGTGTTTTACACTGTAAACAATGACAAATTTTAGCTTTTTTTTTTTTTAGTGAATGAAAGTTCATAGGTTTATGTTTGGATTTTTTTAAAAAAATACTGTGAGACTATAAAGAGTTTTTTAATCATTCGACTCAGAAGAGATTATTAATGGGTGTTTCACTGTGTTCGATTCCAAATTGAATTAATATTATGAAACTACTGTAGTTTACTTTAGCTTTCTTAAATTCCATGAAAGTGAAATACAAATAACAATGTAGTTCCTATGAATGCTAATTCAATTTTATATATTTTTTTTCTGTATTTATTATTCTCAAGGCAATGCTGTTTACTGAAAAATAAATCCATTATGGACAAATGATGGAATTTATTAAAGAACTCACTTATGCTTCCATTCATATGAGGTACTTACATTATTTATAAAGAAAATTATACTAACAGTGTGTCCTATCTGCAATAGTAGTGTCCCAAAAAAAAATGGAGGAGAACAATATATTGAAGGCATAAAATACTGGAAGTTTTAAGAATGTTATATTGTTTACTGCTATCTCATGGCACTATTGATTTATTAATGGTTTGAATGTGTTGCTAACATTTTCTTTTGATACTGCCGAATTACATCAGTCTTAAAGTTCAATACTATTTGCTTGAAAGTCCTAGTCATCTATATTTTCTGAAAATTCCAGTTTATTTTATTTCATCTGCTATGTTACAAAAGGATCCCAAAACATTAACACTAAACATTAAATATAAACCATAAAAAAAGTTCTGTATATCAACTATCCTGTTTTCCTGGTAATTAGTTTTAAACAACTATCTCTGGATTTACTGTGGCACAGAAAAGATGCAAGTATCTGAATCATATTCTAATATTATGATGTTGAAGATGACAATTGTAAGGGCAAACTGGAAGAATGGGTACAGGCTCAGGCATTTTTTATTTTTAAACTTTTGATGATGCAAATTTTTTTTACAAATATTCAATAAAAACAATATTGTGAACTATTGTTGAATAGTATTTAACATCCATTTGAACTGCTGAGGCATCACAGGAGGCGGTGGACACTGGTGTGATACACGAGATAAAATGATAAATTGGGAAAGGATATTTTTTGAGGGGAAGGAAACGTTCAAGGCCTAATTTTAGAGTGCCTAAAATTTGCCATTTTTGAGGACTGAGAAAAACCTGGACAAAACCTCGGGGAAGACGGACCTGGTAAGAATCAAACCCCAGATCTCTGGTTCACAAATTTGCACCTCAGCCACCCAAGGCAGTGTTGTGAACTGAGCTAACATGTTTATTTAGAATGATAACATTATGAAATGTTCCAGTTTGTTTAAACTTCTCATACCAGTATAAATGATGTAATTATCCCCAATGAGTCCAGTTTAAAAATGTTTCAAACTCATATTATCCAAAAAAAATATACACCCAGCAAGTAATGTACTGTCTTTTGCCACTTGAAAGAAATAATTGATTGAAACTATTAACACTCTGAACTATAATACAAAATTAAATTTCATGCTACACTATAATATTATAGAATATGTTACTTGTGGTTGGATCATTTAAGAGATATTATATTTTTTCCAAAATATTTCTATTTTTTAAGTTAGAATTTTAGTCTTGGTAGAGCATGGTTTTCCCATGTGAAATTTGTCTGCTAGAATATGGCGCCTGACTTAGTACAGTTAGAATTAGGCACTAAGAAAAAAATAATCACAAGAATTATGAAATATTTATTCAGAATTACTACATTAGAAGAGAGTGATATTATTACAGAATGTTTTAGTATACAGGAGAAATGTAAGTGGAAAGAATCATGGTATTTCAAAGTACAGATAAGTTTAGGAAAAGTATGAATAAATAGGAAATATAAAACAGAGGATTCTGGAAAGAAAAAATTTAAGAATGGAAGATAATGAATGACAAGAAATAATTAGTAGTTTAAGTGAAAAGAGTTCATTGAGACTTTATAGGGGAATAAAAATAGTATGGGGTATGAAAAATATATAGAACAATGTGATAAGGCAGGTAGAGAAGGGTTTGCTTGGGTTAGAACTGGAGTTATGAATTTAAAAGGATTAGGATATGATAAAGGAACAGAAAATTGTTTACTATGTGGAGAAACCATAGAGATTTTCATTGTTTTTTCATATTGTAATCAAACAAAGTTATGCAGAGAAAACATTTGGAAAATTTAGATGGGGAAATTTTAATTAGGAAGATTTTAACTGCAAAGGAGAGAAAGATATAAAAATGACAGGTAACTTAGGTAAAGTTAGAGAGAAATGGATAAGAATGATGAAGAGGATGATGGAAGGAAATGTAGAAAGAAGTGTAACCTTAGAAGTATAATAATTTACAGATTTAAAGTGTATTTAGGGAAGGTGAGGGAGAAATTATAAAGAATGGTCAGATAGTCAATGATTGATAAATTGAATAGGGGAGGGAATGGAAGTAAATTAGCATTAGAAATAGGATTATTATACACCAATAAGTCTGTACATAGTCCTAAGGAAATAAGTAACTCACAAGTATAGGATAATAGTTGGATGAAGTGTTTAGAATTAAAATATTGCAATAGAGTCATAATGATATGTATTAATTTTATATTATTAGTGTTATGGAATTGACAAAGACATAGATCTTATTGTAATATTTAAAACTTATGCTGATGTAAAGAGAAATAAATTCAAATTCAAATATACCTATATTTAGGAACTTGCAAATGAAACGTGTGCTTCTTGTGACCACTATGAGATGTGCTACTTGTGAAAATGTTTATATTAATGAAGTATTGAAAATACATCAAGCTCATAGTCATGAGTATTGATAGACTTTTTTTTTTTTGAATGGTGTTCAAAAATGCCCGTTTTTACTACTGAGGCATCATAGGTGGTGAACACTGGTGATACATGACATGAAATGATAAATTTGGAAAGGATTTTTTTTTATAAGGATGGAAACGTTCCAGGCCTAAGTTTAGGGTACCTCCCAAGCATTTGCCAGTTATGAGTACTGAGGAAAATATGGAAAAAACCTGTCAGGGAGGACGGTCCTGGCAAGATTCGAACCCCAGACCTCCTGCTCATGATTACACGCCTTAACGACCTCGGCCACCCGCGGCAGTGTTAGTATTGATAGAATCTGATACCTCTTGAATATAAGAATATTAAGAACCCATCTCTAATATATATGCTGTATTTTTCTAATTTTTACGATGTACTGTATCATAATTAAAAAGTGCATGGAATTTAATATATAACTGTAATAATTTACAGGTAATATTGATCACAATTAAAGCAATAATAACAAAAAAAGTTTTTGTGAGATTTTTTTCAAACTGTCTGCTAATCTTTTTGAAAAATTGGTGCAATCTGTTGAATGCATATCTAATTTTAGGAACCAAAGAGATATTAAAAGTTGTCTATGCATCTTGTATCTTCTGCATAGATCTCTTGCTCACAAAATGTATATACAGTCTGTACTTTGCATAGCCATTGTTAAGGCAAACAACTTTGTTGCACAAAATATTAATAAAGTTTTCAACTATGAGATGTGGTTATATACATAATAAGGGTACAAGCTGAAAAGTTTGAAAAACAATAGATTCTTTCAGTATTTCATACCTCTTTGTGTGAAAAAATATTTATTTACCTTCGTAAGGATGGAAGTTGCTGTGCAGCAATACATGCCAATAATGGAGGTAAATATAGTAACAGTCTACAGGCACGCACATAATTGCCACACCTTGCTGCTAATGACATTGAAAATGCAATTTTCAAGATCACATCATTTCTGAAACAAAAAAATACATTTTCTTTGCTTTTGAGCTGAAAGTATTATTTGAAATCGCTTAGACTGTAATAGGACCTGAAGGTATAAAAATCATGCGAATATTGCCAAAGATGTTGCTTAAAACTTTTAAGTTTTTACAATACCAATTTTCAGTTCAAATACAGAATATACTGAAAATTAAATTTTCTCTAGTAAAAACTAATTAACTATAAAGAGAGGTAAGGTACTCTAAATGCTTCATGATATGTCTTAGTTGAGATTTATATTCTTTTACTTAAATTCAATGTGCTTTATTATACAAACAACATTTTTTAAATTTTTTTTTTCTTTTTCTTTCTTTCTTTTTTTTTTTTCTTTTTCTTAGATTTATGCCATTGTAGACCTGTTTAGTCCTTTCAGTTCACTTTTCCTTTTACAAGACATGCATTTAATTTAGCACACAAAAATAACCATGACTAACACTAGCTCAACAAACTACTCATGTGAGAATTAATAACTTGTAACTTCACAGCATTATTAAACAGTATTATGCTCATAAGTACAGCCATAGGTGGCCGAGGTCATTAAGGAACTGACTCTTGAGCCAGACGTCTGGGTTCAAATCCCATCAGGACTGTACTGAGGCTTTTTGTAGGTTTTCCTCAGTCCTCATAAATAGTAAATGCCAGGGAGGTACCGTAAATTTAGGTCTGGAATGCTTCCTTAAAAAAAAAAAAAAAAATGGGTAGGGGCAACCCCCCTTTTTCCAATTTACCATTTCATTTTATAACATCAGTGTCCACTGTCTCTCAGTAGCTTAAAACAGGCATTAAACACTATTAAAAAATAAATAAACAAATAAAAAAAATACTCATAAGTGTGAAGTGCTGTTTCATCTTCTTTGCTGGGGGTGCTGTGTACCACGCAAGACCATTTATTATTAAAATATAAATGGAACTTACACAGTGAAGCCAATCATATAATTGATATTATAGTATGATTTAGTTGAACTACACATTCTTAATGCTTCACTTACTTGTCATAATGTATGGAACCGGTTTCCAGAACATTTTGTTCTCATCATCAGCTGGACTAAAATTCAACTGTCGAATAATTACAGCTACAGCTTAACGATTTATCTGACAGTTGAATTTTATCCCAGCTGATGATGAGAACGAAATGTTCTCGAAACCGGTTCTATACATTATGACAAGTAAGTGAAGCATTAAGAGTGTGTAGTTCAACTAAATTATACAATAATATCAACTATTTATTATGTTTCTATTTGAATTATATATGTTCATTTAACAGAGGCTACATAAACAGTTTCCATTCCATTGCCAATCCAGTCAGTGCAATAAACCTAATTAAATAAATATTCTCTTTGATGTGCAGCATGCCACATATCCACTGCTCAAATGAACCAATTCCCCAAATCAAAATTACCAAATAAATTGCCTGAACTTATTTTATAGTATTTAATTTATGTTTTAATTTGAGAAATAAAGAATCAACACAGAATGTATTATAACCTAAACTTAGGTATTCCTAAATTAGGTTATATTGTCACTCCATTGTCAACAGCTTCGTAAGTACAATATTTACAGTATATGATATTTCACCTATTTATGGTAAATAGCAGTTACCTGTCACCTTTTAGGTTTAATGTTCGGTTCAAAGCATCATAATCACCCATAGTAGCTAACAGGTACACAGCCTCCATCTCTATTCTTCCTTCTAATTTAATTTTCTGCTTGTCATAGATTTCTGTTCCTAAGGATGTGGAGAACAATAATGACCTAGTAGTGAAGCGCTTTTTTGCCATTTGATTTTCTTTTTTATCTTTCAAAGTTTTATTTCCATGGCAACTGCTTGTCACAGATGTTTGCGTCATGTCGTAAGACACCAGTATCCTCTGTAAGCATTCCAACAAGTGTGTCCTGTTTATAACAGGGTCAAATCTAGACAGGGGCTCCTCACACAATCTGAAAGAAAATTTAAGTTGAATTAAATTTGATAGTATCTCAATAGAAAAAATGGTATGCAAGTTTAGATGGAAAAGAACACAAATGTCTGTAAAAGGAATGTAATAATTTTACTTCGTTTACATGAACTTATTCAATGCATTTTAACAATCTTTTTAGCACCTATGTCTTGCACTAGAACTGCACTTTGCTTTAATCATCTCTTATATAGGTTATCAATATATAATATATGCAGCAATAGTAATCTTGTAACATTAGAAGTCAACATAAGCCAGAACTTGAAGCAAATCTTAACATTAAAATGTAAATTGGAACTTGCACAGTGAAGCTAATCATATTAATTGATATCACTGTATGATTCAGTTGAGCTATACACTCTTAAAGCTTCACTTACTTTTCATAAATGTTCTGGAAACCAGTTCCATACATTTATGAAAAGTAAGTGAAGCTTTAAAAGTTTTAGTTCAACTGAATCATACAATGATATCAATTAAATCTTAACATTTCTACTAAAAATGAGTTGAATCTAAATATTGATAAAACTAAACATATTGCAGCATAATGGTAAAACTTTATAGGAAGCCATGTTAGTAGTTAATTACATTATGTTAGTCAGTCCTGGCAGTGTAGTGGTAGCCATACTTGCCTCCTAAACTCAAAATCGAGGGTTCAATCCTGGCCAGGACTGATGGATTTTTTTAGATGTAAGTGTGGCTTACTTCAGAAGGGAAGTAAAGCCATGGGTCCTGTGTCATAGATTTACAGCAAGAAAAAGAAACTCAAGCCTGAAATAAGAGGTCTCTGAGCAAAATTTGTCAGCCGTTTCACGCCCTGAATTGAATGGGATACTTCCGACCTGAGATGTTAAAGAGCACCCATAAAAAAAAAAAAAAAAAAAAAAAAAAAAAAACCATTATGTTAAAAGTCCATTTTCTAAGTATAGATATAGACTGCCACAGATGGCCGAGGTCGTTAAGGCATGGATTCATGAGCGGGAGGTCTAGGTTCGAATACCACCATCCTCCCTGACTGAGGTTTTTTCCAGGTTTTCCTCAGTCCTGATAAATGGCAAATACCAGGAAAGTACTCTAATATATCACTTCATGTATCACCAGTGTTCATTGCCTGTGGTGCCTCTGTAGCAAAAATGGGCGTTAAACACATTCATTCATTCTAAGTATAGATGTTAATAATAAGCACACAGAGCAAGGCCAACAAATCAGCAGATGTTTAAGACTGTAACAACATTAATGGTAAAGAAAGATGCCACAGCACTTGAGATAATACTTCCTTTTGTAATACATAAATTGAAATGTGGCCCTGACACCTTTGAGTTTGCTTCATACTTCCAGGAAAACTATGTGAGTAATGCAAAATGCTGGGCTTATTGTCACAGGTTGAATGCTGGATTAAACACCAACATGCATATGTAGCAAATGCATCACATGCTTAAATATATCTATATGTAAGGCAAACAAATGAAACACCTGGATAAACAATATTTGCTCTAATGTTGTCTATTAAAGTCACCTGTTTGACCAGCTTATTGTTCTTATCAAAGGAAAGTTAACCAGCAAACTTGGAACTAAAAAGGGCTTCATTATTAAGGATAAAAACAAAAGTCCTTTGTGCCTACAATGACATTATTCATAAGATAGATTACAATCAATGTAGATTCCCAAAAAATTGTGGTTAGTGACTTGCAAATATTCATGAAATTTGCTATAAAATAAACAAATATATACACAGTCATTTCCATACTTTTTTAATAGTTGGCAGAAGAAGAGGGTGATAAGTCATTCACACTAACACTAAGGTGTCATTTGGTTTTCTCCACTACTATTGTTGAAAGGAGGCGTGACTTATTCTGTAGAGTGCTCTCTTTGTAAAGTATTGTTGGTCCTGTGGTGTAGTGATAACATATTTGCTTCCTAAACCTAAGATCACGGGTTCAATATTGGTCAGGACCGATGGATTTTTTCGGGTGTAAAAATCCAAAGTATGGCTTCCTTCGGAAGGGAAGTAAAGTCATGGGCCTCGTATCGTACATTTAAGGCACGATAACAACCTCAAGCCAGAAAAAGGAGGCCTCTGAGCAAAATTTGTTGGCTATTTCATGCTCTGATTTGAATGGGATGCTGATGACCTGAGACATTAGAGATGGTCCGTAAATAAACAGACAAAAAAAAGTAACATATCTAAGATAATCTCCATAGTGAGCAATATGATTTCTGAACTTCAATAAGCAAAATTTAATATTTAATAAAGTACTTTTAAAAATACTTAGAACCAGAATTTTTAAAAATATTATATTATAGTACAATCTACCCACATTTGGGTTATGGAAATGAAATAATGGGGGGAGAGGTTATTTAAAAAAGCTAATAAAGCCCCTAAATTAAGGTATCAATTTCATGCTATTTGAAACATCCATCAGTATTGAGCACTTTAATATTTTAACTCTGTATACTGAATGGGCAATAAAGATCTTTACTTGACATAGAAATAGAATAATATAACAAACTTCCTCAGTATACGAAATTAGAAATAGTTCTGAATTCTACAAACTTTTGAACAGGTATTCAATTAAAAATGTCTATATAGAAGAGATGTAGATATCTTATGATGAATGCAACAGCCATCAAAACATGTCCAAGTAAGTGGAACAAAATTAGCGATCTCAGTAATTTCCTCATAAAAATTTGATTATAATACTATACTTCACTGCACTGTGAAACTTTCTGCAATTTAAAACTATCTAGACATAAATTGAAAAAAAATTATTCTTTATAATTAGTACAAAAATAGATGAAATATAAGTAGCTAATACATAAATGCTAAATTTGTTACTAATGCAAACAACTAGACAATAGTAAAGGGAGCCCTGTGTGATTGTGTATAAAATGTAAATGAAAATTACAATGTCAGATACTCATGAATGAGCCTATTCACAGTAATAAATGAATATATATGGTGGTTGATGAATGAATCAGTTATTGGTACTTGTATTATTAGATTAATTTTGTTGCTCATATGCACTTTACTATGTGTGCATTAATTATATTGATTGACTTTGATGCCTGTATTCAGTACATACTATGCTGTTGTTTCTGAAGCACTCCAAATTTAATTACTGGTGAAATTTTGCAATTAATATCAGTGAATATCATCCGTGTTAGAATTAGAATAAAATTTTCATGTCAAAGCACTTTAAATATTGATTCAATTTGAAATCAAACACAGTGAGACACCCATTAATAATCTCTTCTGAGTAAGATATTTAGAACACTCTTTACGGTTGCACTTATATGAGATTTACTCAGGACATATGCTTCGTGGAACTTTTTCACATCATCAGCTGTTAAACGACTGTTGGGTCATCGTAGAAGCTGGATAGACATGTATCCAGATTGACTCTGGTGGTCTAGTGATAAACTTAAATAAAGTGCTGTCTGCTTAAGGGATGTCAAAATTCAAAGGTTATACATACCTACCCAGTTTCTACATATGATCCAACAGTCGTTTAACAGCTGATGATGAAGAAGTTCCACAAAACATATGTCCTGAATAAATCTCATGTAAGTGAAATCATAAAGTGTGTTCTAAATATTCTACTCAGAAGAGATTGTCAAAGAACTTGCTTGGCTTGGGGCCAGTGCCAATTTACAAGTTAAAATAATCTCTTTCTTTCCATCTTCACTTTAAGAAGTTCCTAACAATTTACACTCTTGACAATAATACTACATTAGACAATATAAATACTAGATGTTAAAATATTAGTTTCTTTTTTTAATCCTTCCATCAGCTGCTTCATTGTTACTCCCATCATTATTTGAAGATTTTTTCATAGTCACTGTAAGGTAAGCAAATAGAAAATGCAAATTTTCCCAATTTAGTGAATATATGTTTTTAAGAATATACATTTTTCAACAAAGGAGAAAAATATTTATTTACTAACCTATATCCTGAATATGCATGGAATCTCACGATGGGTTCCAGGATTTTAATGCATTGTTCAGCAATAAGATTCTGAATTACTATGTCTTGTCTTACTGCACGCAGGCGATCAAATATAAATTCATACACTACATTCCAAGATACATCTTTTCTCTCAGCAATGCTAAAACATAATATAACATTCATGAGATTACTTCTGTACTAAATATTTATATATAAAAAATATTATTTAAGTTTATGGATATGATGTTATGCAGTTAAACTGTGAGAAAAAAGCGGTGAAGCAATGGAAAATATACACTTTTGAAGTATGGATGACAAAAATCTGCAATACCAATGTATTCTATGATGAAAAGTAATTTATTTCTACATAAGGTACTGATATTAATGTATAATTTTAATTGCAACATTATTTGATAAAATGTGATTTAACTTAACTTCATTGTTCTATATTCACCAATAGATTTATTATAATACAATTGTATATTATCAGCCCTGCTCTACAATTTTCTGAAACATATTCATAACAAGCCTCATGCTGCAGTAGTATTAAAAGGGGTGGTGGTCTGACCCACATATATTTGGCAAACAAATGGGGGAGAAACAACACATATTGGAGGGCACAGTGTTTTACAGCTTTTACAGCTGAAGCAAGTATTAGAAATAAAACAGAATTCATCACAGGTTGATCATAAAGATAAACTGATAAACTGTAATATATACATAATTTATAAGTGCATACCCAACCTATCGACATGCTTGTTTTAAAAAACTGACATTACTTCAGGAGCACTAAATAAAAGCCATTGGAGTTATTGCTCATTTTGCACCAAGACAACCTGAAGGAAACTTGTGAGAGAAAAACCAGTAACTGAGCAAATTTTGTGCATATTCTCTGGTTTTCTCAATACTAATTTTTCCTATTTCGTCATCTTTATTGCTCAGCATATTGTAGTTCCATTGACAGATGTGCATAAAAGCAGTAACACTAACAGTCCCAGGTTATGAGTATATTGCTTTCTAATGTCCGATCAGATAAATAAATGGTCATTAAAGCCATCTTCACCATTATCAAGACATAAAAGTATAGATGAAGTAATTATTGTTTTTCAAATTTAATAAAATATTCACATCTTTATATTTGCCTTCTTTATCTCAAATTATTAGTAAATGCACTGAAGACAATAAGGAATCATTTCACTAATGGAAATACAAACACCAACAATTGCAACAAAATGTTCCATCATATTGACTTTGTCATTTAATATCACCACCACTAATGTGATATTCCCCCTAGATGGCTCTTACATCTTCAGATAATCTGATGTAAACTCTGCAGACCCCAAGAACCTGCAATATTTGTGATACTGCTCACAGATTAGACAACCAAGCTCCTTTCTCCTGGTAGTGCAGTGGTAACCAGGCCTCGTAAACCCAAGATTGTGGGTTCAATCCCGGTCAGGGTTGATGGATTTTTTTCGGGCATAAAAATCCTAAGTAAGGCTTCCTTCAAAAGGGAAGTAAAGTCGTAGGTCCCATGTCTTAGATTTACGACACAAAAAAGAACTTCAAGCCTGAAAGAAGAGGCCTCTGAGCAAAATTTGTTGCCAGTAACATGCCCTGAATTGAAAGGGATGCTAATGACCTGAGATGTTAAAGAGCATCCATTAATAATACGAATCAATCAAGTACTTCCTCCTTTGAGGATGTCATCAAAGTACACCTTACTTGATTGATTATAATGGATAGCAGAATAAGGGTGCTTTAATATTTTGAAGCTAGTTTATTTGTCAAGTATAAAAAGAAGTATATGTTTAGAATTTACTTTTCTTTCAAATGCAAATTTTATTAACAACAATCATGACTTACTATGGGCAGTCCCTTATCTTCTTTTCTAGCTAAGCTCTTCATGAGCAGATATGAAACACACATCAACTCAGCTTTCCCATTCATATTTAAAATATAGTACAGATGTGTTGACAATATATTTGCCATTGTTAACAAAAAAAAAAAACTCATTGATGATGCCATAAAACTTCTGAATATAAAAGATAGAAACATATGAAACAGAAACAGATAACATGTTACATTCTTGGACATGAAAATTATGAAGCATCAAGGAAACCTGGAATTTGGAATATATAGAAAGAATACACATGCAGAATATCACATCAAACCTGTACGTTTTAACCCCTTAACACACTAACATGCAGTGATCAACAGTTTAACACACCAGTTAGTTAACCTACAAATTAACAAAGAAGAATACATTAAAGAATACAAACAAATAGAAAGAACAGCAATTAAAAATGGTTTTAAAAAAGAATTAGTACACAAAAAAGTATAGGAGGCAAAAACTTATTAAAGAAGTCAAGACACTTACACCAGAAAAAGAAAAGTTAATTTTTAAAAAATTCACATGGACTATGAAAAAATTTCAAAATATTCTAAAAGATTTTAATATTAGATTGGCACCTGTAAACAAATTTAATGTTGAAATTGAAATTTATTGATATGCTAAGAACAAATACAAATACAAACTACGAGGGGGCCTTCACCTATCTGGCCCAAGCCATTTTAGGGTATACCCCCTTACATTTACAAAAAATATAAATACAATAATTAGTTTTATTGTATCACCTTTATCCGAGTTCCAACATAATTGAAAAATACAATATTTCCACCATGATTGCTTCGGTCTCCAGTCCCCGGTTCATCAGCAGCAAAATTTAATGTTAAAAATATCCTGATAGACAGTGGCAGTATTCCACAGAAAAAAAATGCACATATTTAAAATTGTACAGAATGTGAAAAAATCTACATTGGAAAAACAAAGTGACACATGGGCACATGGTTAAAAGAACATTTCAGGAGCATAAAATACAAACAAATGAACTTCGACATTTCTGGGGATGAAAACATAAACTTTAAATTCATCACACCTCTACCATAGCAGAATATACAACTCCACAGCATAAAAAATTATCCCGTAGTCAATGATTAGCTGATGATGCAAACAAAGTGATCATGAAACTGTTACTACATATTATAAACAAGTAAGTGGAACAATAAGAGTGTGTAGTTCGACTCAATAATACAATGATCAAGCAGTTAAAAGCTGGTATCTAGCAATGAGAATTACTGAAGTTGATTGCATGAATTGTTATATTTGTTATTTTTTGCAAGTAAAATCAGTATTTAGATGTATATGATATGATAGCTTCGGATTGGAAAGGCTTATTTAATTTTAAGGCATTATTGCTCACAGACACACAAAATAATAATAATAATAATAATAATAATAATAATAATAATAATAATAATAATAATAAACCACAACAATAAGGCATCTGCTTTGTTTTAAAAATAAATAGGGTATAAATTAACATTTTTTTTATGAAAAACTAAAAAGAAAATATAAATTAATTTAATATTGGATATGTAAAACTTTACTTCTATTACTGCTCTCATTTTCAGGTCCTGAATGAAATAAAACACCTAAACAAATTTTGATGGCAGATGAATTCCTCCAAAGCTTCATCTTCTGCTATCATGCAGGCTAATTTAACTGCAACTTTCACCTCTGCTCACTTATTTTTAATACCATTCAAATCTGCTGGGCAAAGAGGGCAATCAATCTTGATGTTTTGTTTCCGTGAGAACCAGTTTGATCCTGTTCACATGTATGGATAGTATGTTATCTCTATTGGAATTCAATGATTCTCTCAGGATATCTCATCCTCACAGAGCATGTTTTTATACTGGTGGCTCTTTAATGTGATGTCAAGCTGCCATCACCATTTGTAACATCCAACCCGAACATGATACAGATAAGCAATCTTAATGATACAGTTTAGACTCATTCTTATATTTTATAATGTTACCCTGGAACGGTAGATGAATATTTTCTTCTGTTAAAGTAAAACAAAGGAATACATAATTTTTTAAGGGTGCTCCTTCTTAGCAGCTGATCATGCAGAATTCAAACAATATAGGGTTGTGTGTTTTGACCCAAGGAAAATAAGAATTACTTTCATTGCAGAGACATTCTGGATGGGTTTGCTGTCTGTTCTTCAAGATAGGGCTACTTTAGCCCTAAAAAGGATAAAAATAACAGTGAACAATGAATAACAATTTCTAAAACTAAGCAAAAGCAAAAAAATCTCAATAATGCTTAATCATTTTACACAATTCACAAAAAGTGAACTATACTGATAAAATGTAGAAATTCACCACTGAAGTAAGTCACAAATTTTGGATCCTTATGCTCAGTGATAAGCATACACAAAATACAAGGAAGGAGGGAACTCCAAAAGAAACAGATGTAGAAATCCTTCCAAAAAAGAAAGAGATATAAACAGTGCTGCTTTCATTAAGTGGAAAGGGAAGTGCTACAAAGTAACCAGTCAAAATAATTAATTACAACACTGAAAATTTAATAAAGTTATTCATAGAAAATAATAAATTTGTATGCTCAATACATTATATATGCATAACATCTTAAACAATAGGTATACATAATGACATACTTAGTAAGAAGATGACATACTGTCTTGTATAGCACTTCTGGAGGTCGAAGTTCATCTGGCTTGTTTGAGTGCTGGCCTGCTGCTGAACGACTGAAGCATTTCACCTTAAGAGCACATTAACATTTTTGTTAATAATTGACATTGTAACTTATAACTGAACATTGTGTTCTAAAGCATTTTATAACTTTAGAATTAATACAGATCAATCCTTCCCAGGGTATAGAAAGTATGAAAAATGGAAATCTTGGTACAGATGCAACCATGCACACAATTGGCTATTTTGAAACTATTATATTCTATATTTTTCCTGTAACTAAATTGTCATTCTCCGACTATAAGCCTTCTCTGTTAAGATAAATTGGAAATTAGCTTTTATTATGTTAGGAACATCATGTTTAACACTATTTTATATATTCAATGTGTTACTGGAGAGTACAAAAGAT
This sequence comes from Metallyticus violacea, assembly GCA_030762175.1. Lineage (NCBI taxonomy): Eukaryota > Metazoa > Arthropoda > Insecta > Mantodea > Metallyticidae > Metallyticus > Metallyticus violacea. Next base: position 2,340,255 of record CM060838.1, read on the forward strand.
AAAAGCAAAACATTATGTAGAGGGAAATGATGACAAAACTAGTTTGTAATACAAAAAGAAAAGATTAGAGGATATTGCTTTCTAAATTTCACAAATGTGTTTAATGTGGTAATATATGGGACAATTATATTATGGTAGATCCATAAGTTTTCGGCCTTGCCGATAAGGAGTATTGCCTTCACAAAGCCCTTATCAGGTGTCATACCTTATCTGTTTAGTAAATAATTGCAGCTATAACTTCCACTTCACTGTGTTCAATTGTTCAGATATAGTTGCATAAAGAAGGCTGTGTGCAGAAGATAGTGACATGTTTATAATGGAATATCAAGCGGTTACTAAGATTTTCACAAATGAAATTCACAAATTTCACAAATGAAATTAAACAGTGATTGGATGGCATATATGGGGAAGCATCCTCTCACATTATACCATAAAAGAATGGGCCAAATTTTTCAAATGGGTTGAGGAAGCATTGAAGACAAGGAGCATACAGGTCGGCCCTTGGAGGTGCTCACTCCTGAAAACATCGCTCTTGTGGAAGGAGAAATTATGGAAGATTGGCAGTTTAAAGTTACAGAAATATCAGCAAAGTTGGGCCTTTCTAAAACAACAGTCCTTCATGAACATTCAAACATGAATAAGGTTAGTGCAAGATGGGTGCCTGGACTTCTTTCCTCAGTCCACAGCAACGAGTCATCTATTGTCAGGCATTTTTGGGGCTCTGCCGTGGCAACAAGAGAGAATTTCTGCAAACCATTGTTACAGGAGATGAAATTATGGTCCTCTACTATGATCCCTTGTCCAAGAGAATCAATGGAGTGACGGCATAAACCTGGTGAAGCACCATCTCTAAAGGCCAAGGTCACTCAGTCAACCAAGAAGATTATGTCCACAATCTGTTGGGGCTGTGAAGGAATATTCTTCATTGACTTCAATCGACGAACACCACAGTAAATGGGGAATACTCTGCTGGCCTACTGCACAGACTATGTACTTCCATCAAAGAGAAAAGGCGAGGAAAGTTGAGTGGTGGTGTGCATCTTCTTCACAATGATGCGCCTGTGCACACAGCTCTTGTTGCAAAGGAAGCTGTGAAGAAATGTGGCTTCAAGAAGATCAATGACCATCCACCCTACAGCCCAGATCTAGCTCGCAGTGACTATTTCCTCTTCTCAAAACTCAAGAAGGACCTTCAAGGAAGGAAATTTAAGTGAAGAAGAAATTGTGGATGCTGTTTATACCCATTTTGCAGACAAGACTTATTACTAATTTTATGAGGAGGGGATTGAAATGTTAATTTAAAGAGGTGAGAAGTGTCTTGCAATAAAGGATTAACTATACTGAGAAGTGAAATATAGTTTTTGTCTTTATTATACCTAGAAAAAAATGGTTAGGCTGGAAACTTACGGATCTACCCTCGTATATACAAATTTATTCTTTCTTCTATATGCAAAAACTAGTAAAATTGTAGCAGTAAAACCACCATGATAATCATCAATATCACCACCACCAGTCATTTTTATCAACATAAGCACTGCATCACTAACACCATGAACATCATTACGACTATTATTATAATGACTAACACTACTACCACTATCGCCATAACCACAATTCTAAATATCAATAGTACCACTACCAACATAATCATCACTATTATTACTACCATCACTCCTATAATCATTTCTATGACCACCAGCAATATGAGATTCATTCTAAAACTTTTGAGAGTACCCTCTTATTAGCAGTGATGGAATACTAACAATAGGTTAGGGGCTATAGGTTATCAATTTCAAATAAATAAAACATTAAAACAGTTACACAAATAGTGTAATGTTTTGAACAGTTTCTGTTCTTGTTCAATGGCAATAGATGAGTGAAGGTGACTGTTCAAGTGTTTTATTTTTCATTTATAGAATATACATCAAAATTAAAATAAATGTATAGTACATATATTAAAAGTGCTGATTTCAAATGCATCCCTTTTTAAACTAAACATAATGTAAATCATATTTACCAAGTTTTTGTGTTAGTTTTTTGAATGTGTGCAAACCATTTTTAAATTCTGGCTAACCCACAAGCCCAAGAACTTTAGCATTCTTGCTTCTATCATTAAACATCACAGCTGGGAACTCATTGCAAAGAGTTTGCACATGGCAGAAAGATACTGCTATTATCTTTTATCTATTTATTATTAATCTGTTTTTCTCAACCACTTATGTGACTGATTATTGGTGTCTTTCATTTTTAATCACTACTAGTAAATACATTCATAATGTCAGGCAAAAAATATTGGTTTGCTAATTTTAATTCTATATAATGAATATAAATTCAAAATAAAATAGGTTCAAGAACTTGTAAAATTCCATATTTTATATTCCTTTAGGATGATAGGGAGATAATGGTTTTATTTGTGCATTCATTTACATGAGTGATTTCCATAACTTGCTGGTGATATATTGAATGAAGATAAAATAATTTCCTAAATTTAGAATATGTTGTACAAGAGTATACTGCTAAGTTACTTCTGTAATACAACCCCTTATGAAAACTACATACCATTAAATTACGATCTGCTTTGGTGTGCTTATGAAGTTTAGTTCCTGGTGGCAGCTCCAAGACATGTATTAAACCTTCTTGTTCACGCCTGGAAAAAGATTGGGAATAATACACAACATTTCAAGAAGAAGAAGAGGAGGAGGAGAAGAAGAAGAACAAGAAGAAGAAGATCTGTTTAACAATACGGGTAGTAAGATCAGTATTTTAAGCCATCCTTTTCGTAAATCCTCTTTGTATTATTTCCATGCATTTGTGATCATTTAGTGGCCTTTAGTAATTCATATTATGTGGCTGTTTTGTATGCTATGATTCACAATTTAACAAAGACCATTCATATGTGCTGAATTCACATTTACTGACTCATTCTGCCCAGTAATTTCAGAGAATTAGTGAGAAATTCCCTCATATAAAATTTCTGAATTGCTCTAAAATATACTTGGTGCAAAAATTTACAGAAACTAGTAGCATTAATAACAATATAACAACAACAATAATAATAATAATAATAATAATAATAATAATAATAATAATAATAATAATAATAATAATATGGTGAATTATACATACACATGTGTGTGCATAAATAAAGATTGCAGCACAAAGATAAATGCAATGAAATGGGTAAATTCAGGTTTTTTTTGTCTATTGAAACTGATAGTTTCTTCAGTTAAAATAGTAAATCATGCATTAAAACATATTATGTATGATTTACTATTTTAACTGAAGAAACTGTCATTATCACTTTTAACTATGTTTAATTTATTGAAGTAAATACTTTTATCATTCAGTTTTTATAAAAAAAAAGTCTAATTTCATTACATTTATCTTCTCCAGACTAAGAGAGACTAGCATTCATAGAAAGTAAAAATTATTTATACATGCCACTTCACAGTTCCACATTTTGGTATTGTCCTGTCCTAAGAGTACAGAATAATTGGCTCTGTATCTTTAATGAGATTAATAACAGAGTTTATTCCCAGAACCTGCTTAGAAATTTTCTAAACTAGAGAGGTCCAAAATAGGGTCCATACAGTCTCATGAGGACAACTGAGGAGCTATCAGATAGAGAGGTGCTGTCCTTCAATCTTAAAAACTGCATGATGGCAACTGTTAGGGTGTCGGTGTGCTGATCACATGCCCCCCCCCCGTACAATAATACAGCTCTCTGTCCATGATGTCATGATGCAGTTAGAGGATGTAGCGATCACTGCAGAGTAAGGTCTAAGCTCTCAATGGCTGTTATGTGAAGAGGAAGAGTGATGACAGGGGGTGTATAAATAATATTCTAAGTCTATGATTTTTATTTCCGTCCAAATATGAAGAATGGCAACATGTTCATTCCTTATAGGATTCATCCTTGAAGCCTATATATCCTAAATGGGAACATTTTCCAGGACATTGTAATCATGCCTTACGTTTTTTTTTTGGGAATGTTAAAGATAAAGTGTAGAGTAGAAATGACATAATACCGTACAGTAGCCTGCAGGCAATCAACAAAATATTAAATAGATACAGCAAATTCTTCAGAATAAAACAGACACATTTTTAAAATTGTAAGACTTATTTTTTCAATACAGATGCTAAAAATAGTCACCATTGCTGCACCATAGCATTTAATCACATTTTGATTTTCATGTTGCTACTTTGCTTCCAAAATGTTGGTTGGCTATATCTTCTTGCATATTATTTTGCTGTTCATCTTAATTTATAAAATCTGTAAACTGTCCCACAAATAAAAATTTTAGGGCATTAAATATTGGGATTGAGAATGCCAACACTATACTCTAATTATTCCATTTTCAATGATATCAACACATGCGTGCATTAAAGTCCATCTTTCTGAAACATACTATATAGCTATTCTCTTTAATTTAAGTTAGAAAAAAAAAATATTAAGGGATGTATTGGTCAGCACTGTTTCATGGTATAAATTTGTACCAATTATTAATTTTGTACGTAGCACACACACACACACACTAACCTTCGAATCATGTAATGTACTTCCTGTATAGCTTGGATCGTCTGCTCCCCAATGGCATCCACAAGGGAGCACAGAGGAGCCGTTGCCCCTTCCCTCAAGGTTTTTAAAATGATAAATTTCCATTTAAAGTCAAAACACTGATATTTTAAAATAAAGCATTTAAGGTAAACATAACAGATTAATCTATATTTTCTTTGATATACCAACTTTAAAAATTAGGTTATTTAATTAATTTTTCAAACCTGGTAAATTTTAATCCTCCACTTTCAAAAATATACTGTCCCCCCCCCTTCAAAAATATTTTGCAGATGTCCTTGTGCTGCCCCACATTGTTTATTTTGAATGTTAACTTGGCCATGCAAGTGGAACCCTCTCACAGCAGAAACACAAATTCTGGGTTTAAAATGCCATTATATGCATATTGAGGAAACCAAATGCAAAGCTTTATTTTTCTCTGCAAGTCCCTAGGCTTTAATATTTACACTTTCTTAATCATGTATGGATAAAGTTTTAGTAATTTTATAGACCTGTACTGATACACCCTTAAGACAAATAAATTATCAAATCTTGCATATATCTAAATCCACTTCATCACAGCATCTTGTTGACTAAACTCTCTCCTTAACAGTTCGACCGTAAGCTGTACAATAATAGATACTAGCATGAGCTGGAGTCACTTAGAACATTCACTGGAAATGTATTGAATGAGTTTGCCCTATATGAATTCAGTTTTACAACTTTATCAAAAGCTGGACTTTAACTCTGGAAGCAAATATTATGCATATCACGTTTTATGGCATACAAATTGTAGATAATGACAGAGGTAGCCAAGGTTATTAAGCTACAGACTTGTGAATACAGAGTCTCCAGTTTAATTACTGCCCGACTATCCTACCTTAATGAGGTATTTTATCATGTTTTCCTTAATTCACATTCATGGCAAATGCTGGGGAGCTCACTCAACTTACACCTGGAATACTTCCTTTCCCTATCAAAATAATTCTTTACAAATTTATCATTTTATCTAATGTATAATTGTATTCATCTCCTGTGAGACTTCAGTACTGAAAATGGACTTAAACACTATTAAAAAAGAACTTGGGCTAACTTTGAGAGAGCTTTTTTGCACCAATATCTTGTGCTTTTCCTTGTTTAAATGTGAAATCTTTAACTTGATTTCTTCTTCAATATTCTAGTTCTGATTTGTTCACTGCTTTATGAATTGGGCTGTTATTAGATGCATCAACTCAGGAAAACATTTCTGAAAGTCTTTACAGCAATTAGAATTTGCTTAATTTATAATCGACCTAGAATAAATGAAATTTCCTTGTTCTGTACCAAACCTATGAACCATTACTAAAATAACATAATTGGAACTAGGCACTATCACTGTATGATAACACTGCATTGCAATAACTGCTTACAAAAGTCCCATTTACTCATTAACAACCCTGAGCAGGATACAGTAGCTACCTACCATTAACAAGCACTTGATATGCTTGTATAACAGCGCTGCACAGTCTTGTTAGTAGATTGGGGGATTTATGGCTTGTAAAGTTCTAGGGGTCTTCCTAGACATAGAAGGTTCCTTTGGTAACACCTCTTATGAGTCTATGGTATTAGCTGCATGGAAATATGAAAACAATAACACACTTTGCATGTGGATTAATTCCATGCTCAGGAGCAAAATATAGCTTCTTCTTGGAAAATGAGGGGATTTTACCACAAAGGTTGCTCACAGTGTGGAGTTTTCTCTCCCCTGCTTTGGAGTCTTATAGTAACGGTCTATGAAAGACATGACCCAGGAAAAATATTATACACAAAGCCATCTGATGATATAGTATTGTTTACTTTTGTGAAATTTCTCAATAGTCTCAGACTTATGAATTGTGGGCTGAGAAAACTCCATAGCTGGTGCATGCAGAAAGTTTTTCTGTCAATCCTAGGAGTTATTCCTTTTACAAACAGGAGGGATCTTAAAGGCCTAGGAAACCTTAAACTACCTATTCAGACCTGGAATATTCTAAGTCAATTACATGTCTAGGTCTTGTACTAGACAAAAATCTGAACTGGAACAATCATATTGAAAGCATTCCGCAGAACCAGACAACTTGGGGCCGAAAGCCACACATTAGTCATTGGTTATATGTTGCAATGGTTAGCTCATTTTATGCCATCATTAATTCATTTCATTCATTCCTACACACTTAACCTACAGTATTCAGTCTATAATCTACAGATGTCGTAAGACCAATACAGTGAAAGCAACAATAAATAAAAACAGTAAAAAAATAAATAAATAAAAACTCGTCTTCCAGCTATCTTATAGTAATCCCCGCCCCCTCCCCAGTTTAGGAACTTTGGTAGCAGAAACTTTTTCCCTTCTTTTTTGATTGAATTAAAACATGCTGAAATGCTTGGATCTAACTATAGACGAACATTAGTTACAATAAAGTGCTTGAGTCTTAAAACAATCCTTTCAGTATCACAGTATACTCTAAGAAAACTGACTATAAGTTAAGATAAATAATTTGGTCTATTACTGGACCAAATGCCAAGACTCCCAGACTTAAATTCCTTTAATTCAGTTCATTCATTTAATTCAATTCCAATGAATTTTAAGCTCAGCCAACTACAAAATTCTTTCAATTCCTCTGAAATGTAAAAGTATCCACAAATATTAGCTGTTTCTATATCAAAGGGAATGCAATCCACTGCAGTCTGACGGCAAAATGCACACCTGAGCTCCACAAGAATTTCTCTACTAAAACTTATTCGTAATATAAGCTATATAAATTAATTTAATACTTTAAACTGATTCTGCAGATATGGAAACTGACAATTTCAATTTTTAATAGAATGGTGGGATATGAACTTTTATTTATATTTATAAGTATGTTTTATTCATCCTGTAAAATCGTAATGATGTGCAAAGTACAATGATATTGGATAGGTCAAGTCACTTAATTAGGATATTATAAATAAGATAAAGTTTTGAAATAACATCCAGTATAAAATAGAAATAAAAATATAAGTACCTTCAAAAATTATAATTATAAATGAAATGTTCTTTATTGGGCCGAACGAGGTATGTTCTGTACTGAATGAGAATAGATTTAGTTTAATACTACTGACACTTCATCTTTGCCATTAACAGTACTTAACTACCTTCATAATTTTAAATTAAATAAACTAAATCCTAACACATTCCTAACATAGTCTGTATTCTATTCCATCCAATGTTACATTAGGCACAGAAGATAGATGAGTTTGTGAGTTGGATTTGTCATACTTTTTCCATGTCTGTTAGATATACGGATATTTCCTGTGGGCCCTTAAAAGGCATTTACGTGCTATTTTATTTTATTACATTACAGCCAAAAAGTATGAAGGAATCAGTGATTTTCACACAAGCTTTACATTCTAGGCTCATGTGATGCAGCCCTGGAATAGTCATTGAAACATCTTTGTTTTAATATTACTGCTGAGAATATTTACCACCCACAACCGTAACTAACTGGGCGGGTCTGAATAATGCCATGTTTAATTTGTATATTGGGAGTGCTGTATTAAACCAAACTGCTTGCTGCAGGGGTTATATCAGTAATGTTTGAAAATTGGTAGCCTTATTTTTTTAAAACCCAGAACCAGAAACCACAGGGTTGCACGAAGGTTTATAGGAGCAAAGTTGCCGAGTCCATTCAGAGTTTATGTTCGTTTAATAGATATTTAAATGAAGCGCAAAATGGCAGTTCGTGAATGGTGCAATAACAGATTGACTTTCCCCGCGTGTAAAACCTAAATGAGTGCTGCAATATTACCACGATTCCGCGTAACGAACTGTTTGTGACATTTTACGATAATTGGCATTAGCCTGGCTTCACTCTCCGTTGTGTGTGGGTGCAAAAGAAATAGGCGCTTAATCTCATTTTACTTCGTGTTGAAGGAATTCCCGTGAGAAATGCTTTCCAGCACAGCATTGTATAGCATCATTTTAAGACATATTTCGAGTAAGTAATGTCTATTAACTGCAGTTATTCACCACAATCGGGGCAGCTCTTTTAGGAGTCACCAAATATATCTCAAAAGAGCAGTAGTCATGTAACCACAACTCATCCACCTCCAGTGAATTTATGTTTCTGATTTTAGTTCTTGTGTATTTAATAAGGGTTTGCAGTTATCAACTATCTATTATTACGCAATCGCGAAATTAGTGGTTACGACAGGTTACGTGCTATTATGGCACCTTGCTAGCTTGTGTTTTGACTCCAGTGTGCTCCATGTGGAAGTGAAGTTTCTATACATGCTACCCGTCCCCCAAGCGGCACCTCTGGGACACAAAAAATAAATAAATAAATAAGGCAACTTATTCTCACATTGCGTGATTTCTCTTCAATTCTGCAACAGTATGATATTACTGGTTCTTAGTACATGGCCAACTCACATTTTAAGCTCTTTCTCAGGGCACATGAATTTACACGTCCCTTTGATGTATGAAGAAACAGAGTTTTCTTTCCCCATATTCATTATTTTGGACTTATTACCAAACTACACCTACATTATTCCTTTTCACACTCTTAGAACTTTTTATTTTGAACACCTTCAAATGTTTAAAGGTTATATTTATAATTGATGCCAACCGTCCTCTTCCATAGATCCCCAACCGCAATATAATAAGAAATATAAAAACCATAAAATATACAGCACATTAAAAACTTTATAGATATTGGTAATATTATTTCAAAGTATACCTCTATATTAAATTACAAATACGAAATCTTAATATTTAAAATAAAGTTTGCAAGGACTTGGGTGGAACCCCTATGTTGGCGATAACCGTCATCTCAGCCAATTTTGAACCGATAATACAAATTGTAAAATTTGTTCCATTTCGTGTGTTTTTTCTATTTAAAAACGGAAAAGGGACAAAGAGATTTTCTGTTTCAATTTACCCAATTAAGGGACATCGCTGTGTATATTACATTCAACATTGTATAACTGTCATTTTGAATTCTCTTGAAATATAAAAATTAACATTTGAAATATATATTTCAAATGAAAAATAATATAACATTATTAACAATGTAACTAAAATAACAGTAATTAGAAATGGATAAAACAATAAGAAAATGTCACAGATTTGCGATTACAGTCTGTAAGTGCTGTGAAGAGGATTGGTCCAATCTTCCTAGCATATCAAGTATTATGATTTACACATAAAAGCCAAAATTTGGCTTAAAATAACTTTTATTTTAAATTGAGAGATTCTTCTTCATAAAATGGGACATTTCATACACTTTCGCGGAATTTTCATGCTTGTAACATTGGCAACGCTAATATAAATATCTGCAATATCAATAAGAATGATAGTTACCGAAATATCGGCGTAGAGGTTAAATGTTTATGTTTTTAAGAGAAAATATCTTACGCTTCGGTGGTACTGTTAATCCTTTGGTTGGAGGACTGCGGCTCAGATCAACAATGGTTAAATATCTGAATCAAGATGAAGCTATTAAAATCGATGAAGAACTTTTCAATGATTACAAATATAGTGTAGACCAGCTAATGGAATTAGCAGGTCTCAGCTGCGCGGTAGCCATCGCAAAGTGTTACCCCTTACAGAATACGAAGAGTAAGCGCATTCTAGTGTTCTGTGGTCCGGGAAATAATGGGGGTGACGGCCTAGTTTGTGCTAGACATTTGAAGCTCTTTGGATTTACCCCTTCCGTGTTTTATCCCAAACAAACGGACAAACCACTTTACAAAAACCTCACTGTACAGTGTAGATCAATGGATATAGACATTATAAAAACTGTTCCAAGTGCAAAGGAAATGAACGAAACTTATTCCATACTGGTAGATGCGTTGTTCGGATTCAGCTTTAAACCACCTGTGAGACAAGATTTTGTACCCGTTTTGGAAAATATTATTGAAAGTGATGTACCACTTTGCAGCATTGACATACCAAGTGGATGGCATGTAGAAAATGGACCTCCAGAAACATATGCTCTTAATCCTGAATTGCTTATCTCCTTAACAGCGCCAAAAAAGTGTGCTGAACATTTTAAAGGCAAATTCCATTACCTGGGTGGGCGATTTGTTCCCTTTGCCCTTCAGGCCAAATATTCACTTAAATTACCAGAATATCCTGGAACTGAAGCTTGTGTAAAGTTAAATTAGATTCAACCAATGTTAGGTGGTATAACCACTTTTTATGCCTTGAATATACATAAAAATAAAAGTTAATTAATGTATAAGGTTTATTTACAAACTGTTACTTATCAAAGTATTTCTATTGATGTAAAAATTGGTATGATATTTTGCTCCATTTGTTACTCATTGTTACTACAAGTGCTTAATAAAAATAATTTATGCAAAAAAAAAAACTTTTTTTTTCCCCCTGAAATTTAGAGTGACCTCAGCAATTGATGACTACAAGAACAATGGTTTGTTGACCAACAAACTTCTATAACTCTTCCAGAAAGCAAATTACTATTCTGTAGCCGATGTATATATTGCCTTTATATTTGTTAATAACTTCCAGAAACGTGCAATAAAAAATTCTTGATTATTCATGCTTTTTAGTATAAAGGACTATCACAACATTAATATAATATTACTATCTACTATTAGCTATTTAATTTTGTTGTATGATGCAATCTTAGATATCTGTAGGAAGAGTCAAGATCAAGATTTTTGCAATAATAGCACAATTAAATGTTAATAATGATAAGTATTTTGGAATGTAAAAATCTCAGGTGCATGTTCAGGAAGCACTTCATGCTTTGGATCCCATGTAATAGATTAACAGCATGTTAAAGAATGCACCCGAAAGAAGAGGGTCTCTGGACAAAATACCAGCCATTGCACATTGAAGTAATACCTTAGCATCCCACTAAATAGCATTTGAAGTGATATTTTTATTTATGGACACTCATTAACATTTCAGGTCATCAGCATCCCATTCAATTCCGAGCGCGAATAGGCAGACAAATTTTGCTCAGAGGCCTATTCTTTCACACTCGAGGTTTCTTTTTCATACTGTAAATGTATGACATGGGACCCATGGCTTTACTTCCCTTCTGAAGGAAGTCATACTTAGGATTTTTACGTCCAAAAAAAATCCATCAATCCTGGCCGGGTTTGAACCCGTGACCTTGGGTTTAGAAGGCAATTATAGTTACCACTACACTACCAGGATCGACATTTGAAGTGATAGGCTGACCTGATGGATTTTTTCAGGCATAAAAGTCCTAAGTATGGCTTCTTTCAGAAGGGAAGTAAAGCCATGGGTTCCTTGTAGATTTATGGTATGTAAAAGAACTTCGAGCCTGAAAGAACGGACCTCTGAGCATAATTTATCTACCATTTCATGCCCTGAATTAAATGGAATGCTGATTTTTTTTATTGGTGTTTAATGCCCATTTTTACTACTGAGGCACCACAGGCGGTGACACTGATGATACACGAAATGAAATGATATATTGGGAAAGAATTTTTTTTAAGGAAGGAAACGTTCAAGGCCTAAGTTTAGGGTACCTGCCCGGCACTTGCCATTTATGAGGACTGAGAAAAACCTGGAAAAAACCTCAGTCAGGGTGGACTGTCCTGATGGAATTCGAACCCTAGATCTGCTCAGAGTCCGGGCCTTAACGACCTTGCCCATCCATGTCAGTAATGGAATGCTGATGACCTGAGATCTAATAATAAATTAAACTGACACGTAGATGTTAAGTATAACTTAATTCAATTGACTCATAGAGTGTGTCATAACCCAAAGGCCTAAATCTTGTCAATAATTTGTTTATGGTTATTCAACATAGTACCAATTGTTTAACTTTTAAGTAACAAAATATCAGTATATGTGCTGGTAAATAATCCATTACAAAAGTACTTGACAACTAACTACAAATCGGAAAAGAGTCAATGTGGAATCAGTAAATATATTCTAACTACCATTGAAACTTAGTCTGGATGCTTTGAGATGAACAATTATAATAATTATGAAAAATTAGTGACAATGAAGTAAATTCTCTTCAGTTAAGAACAGTTGTTATTGATTGACATAACAATGCCCATCCCTGAAGTGTACCAGTATAAGTGAATAATATTGGTAATGTAGAGATTTAAGGTCACAATGATATATACTTTCTTAATTGTATATTTCACAAGAATCCAATATCATTTTTGCATGAATTTCTCTTTCTAGTGCCACTATTACCAGCCCATATCATCAGATATATACAGAGGAATGATATTGGAATCTGACATGGGCTGGAGTACTAACTCAAACTTAATATATGGGCAATGAGTTCAATTTTTAAAAATATTTTGTCAGATTGAGTATAATTATTTTACACACTTATTTTCTCAGATTATTTTACATTATTATTATTATTATTATTATTATTATTATTATTTATTTATTTATTTGCTTGTATTCATTCTCTTTATGCTATTTTCTTTCTTCTTTCTGTAAATCATACTGATTATATGTAATGTTCAAATCATTCTTGTGTTGCATATGCTTCTTTCATGTTGTTGATTTGATTTATTTACGGATGCTCCTTTACATCTCAGATCATCAGCATCCCATTCCATTCAAGGAGTGAAATGGTCAATAAATTTTGCTCATAGGGATTTTCTTTCAGGCTTGAGGTTCTTTTACAACCATAAATCTAAAACACAGGATCCATGGCTTCCCTTCCAAAAAAAATCCATCAATCCTGGCCAGAATTGAGCTGGCAATCTTGGGTCTACAAGGCAAGTATGATTATCAGTTCTTTCTTCTAACACCAAATAGCAAACTTATTTTTCATTTTGGTTTTGAAATGCCAGGCTAATTTAATTCTGATGCAATGAGACATAAATAATATTAATGCATGGTGTATTTGCATTCTCCTGTATTTTCTCAGCTTTTACTTGTTTTCTAATGCATTTATTTTTAATATGTATCATCATTCTGCTGCAGTTTCTCAACTTATATATTCTGCATTATGCAATTCAGAATTTGCACCCAAATAACTTGTTTTCTGTTTGAAATTGTGTCTTTTGATGATTAGATATAATATAGTACATCATTTGTTCAATTGTGCTTGGAGTAGCAGTGCATAATGCAGAATTCTAACCATCTACAGAGGATTTGAGATGCAGCCTAACTTCCATTTTATCTTTCATTAACTGCAGCTTCTCTAAGTCGATCCTGGTGGTCTATTGGTAACAACACATGTCTCATAGACCCAAGAGTGGAGGATCAATTCTAACCAGGATTGACTTAAAAATTCCAAGTATGGCTTCCCTCAGGAGCATTGTCAAGCTGTGGGTCATGTATCATAGATTTATGGTACATAAAAGAACTGTTAAACCTAAAAGAAGTAGCCTCTGAGTAAAAATTATAGGCTGTTTCATGACCTAAATTGAAAGGATGCTGATGACCTGGGATGTTCAAGAGCATCTGTAAAAAAAATTTAAAATCTTTGAATTACTCCTTATGTCTTAATATTTGATTTTAAGTGCAACAAACATCCATATAAATTTAAATATTAATTCAATTTGCAGTCAAACGTGAAACACCCATTAATAATCTCTTCTAAGTGGGATATTTAGAACACACTTTATGGTTTCACTTACATGAGATTTACTGAGGGCATATGTTTCACGGAACTTTTTCATCATCAGCTGTTAAACGACTCTTGGGTCATTAGTAGAAGCTGGGTTGGAGTAAATCTCATGTAAGTGAAACCATAAAGAGTGTTCTAAATATCCTACTCAGAAGAGATTGTCATATCTACCAAGAATGGAGAGAATGGGTTTGCCATTGCTAGACCCTTCTTATGTGTATAACTTTTGCCCCTGAATGTGAAATAGGTTTGATTGATACAAATTTTGGAGAGGTTTTACTTCTTCAGGTAGGTTTAATGAGGTTAACCATTTATTTATATTTATTAGATTTTCTTTGAGGATGCTAGGAAACAAAGAAACCACATCATAAGAAACTAGCAAATCCCTCCCCGTTTTCCAATTTCACATGTCTGATTCTATCTATTAATTTTGATGATGAGTTCTTTATGCTTTGACTTTTGGGTTTTGTATATGGCCGGTTATTCTGCTTAGCTATTCCCCGGTATAAGTTTCTTTTGTTGCTTCCAGCTTTCTTTTTCATATTAAAAGTCGAAAGTTATATAGCGAAATTCATTGTTTGTAAATGCAATCTTTATTTAGCTATAAAACTTTCACAGGATGATACATTTACAACAAATGTTCAAAGCGACGTCCCCCAGCTTCGACACAGGCATGACATCGTCGTACAAAGTTTCTTTGTACGCGCTGGAACAGTCCGGTGTCATTCGAATAATGTCACAGGCAGCGAGAAGTCTTACCAGGAGATCCTTCTTTCTGACGTTAGTAGGGGCGTATCTACTATGGCCGACCGCACAGCGGAACGCGTCAAGTCTCATGCAACCACGATATCCGCCACACACCGGTTTGCATCATGTCGATGGCGTCATGAACATGATGCAGACACATTTCACGAGATTCAACATGCTGCATTCTGCGCGTCATGTCTCACGGCAATTTGCCGAAAGCATCCAAGTCCTGCAAGCATTACATTGTTAGTGTTGCCAATTTAGTTATTTTCCAACTAAATCTGGCTCTAGCGGCCACAATTTTTAGTTTTTTCTCAACGAAATTCGGTATATTTCATTAAAATCAATTAATAAAAATCGGTTTCGGAAAATCAGGCCCATTAGGAGTGTGGGTTAAAGCAAAATGTAAAAATTACTCTAGCGGCCGCAATTTAAAAATTTTTTTAAAGGAAAGGTATATGCAATTGAAATAAAATAAGAAAAGTAGTTTCAGAAAGTCAGCAAAATTAGATTTTTAGGAATGGGAGTTTACCTGAAACCCAACATTAAAAATCGCTCAAGTGGCACCAATATTTGCTTTTACGCTACGAAATTCTGTACGTACCATTTAAATAAAATAATAAAAAGTAGTTTCTGAAAACCAAGAAAATCGGACCATAGAAGGGAGGGGTTATTTGAAATCCAAAATTTAAAAATCACTCAAAGCAAAATTGGGTTTATACCATTTAAATAAAATAAAATTAAAAAAAAAAAAAAACCAGTTCTGAAAAGTGGGGGTATAGCTGAAAACCGAAATTTAAAAACTACTTTAGTGACACCAATATTTGCTTTTCCTTAACAAAACTCCACATATGCCATTTAAATAAAATATGAAAAACAATTTCTGAAAATCAGGGATATCAAGCTATTAGAAGTGGGGGCTTACCTGAAATTCAGAATTTAAAAATCGCTGTAGCAGCACCAATATTTGTTTCTTTACAACAAAATTCAGTATATACCATTTAAATAAAGCATGAAAAAAAATAGTTTATGAAAATTAGAGAAATTGTACCATTAAGAATACGTATATACTTGAAAACCAAAATTTAAAAAACACTCTTTATGTTTAATCAGGGAAATCAGGCTATTAGGAGGGGAGTGTAACTGAAACTCATTATTTAAAAAGAGCTCTAGTGGCACTAATATTTATTTCTTCTTAACAAAATTTGGTATATACCATTTAAATAAAATATGAAAAATTGTTTCTGAAAATCAGTGAAATTGGACCATTAGAAGTAGGGATATACTTGAAAACTAAAATTTAAAAAATCGCTCTGGCATTTAATTTTCCTTATATTGTTTTAAAATAAAAAGACAAATTAATTCAGCATATAAACTGTATTTATAATGATGCATATGTTTTATATTTAACAAACGTGTCATGTGAAGATAGCAAATGTGAAATATTAATCTAATATGAGTTTAAGAATTATATTTGTATGTAAGACTGTTCTGTAATAACCTTCAGAAAATGTTTGCATTACATGTTTTTACTACAATCACATTTAAGTTAAATTTCAGAGCCAATGAATATTGATGAAACTTTTGATAGATTATTGTTGAATGTGTATATTTGCTTAGTACATTGTAATTTTTTTGAAATAGTAACATGTTTTAGTTTTATTGAAACATATAAACATCTTCTTAAACAATGCATAGCAACTCAAACTTTCTGTTATTTTTCTCTATTTTAGTGAATATAAAGATCATATTAGGGGGTTATGCATAAACATGGTTACATTTAAAAATGTTTAAAAATACCCACACTGCATAGCTTGTTTATCAGTGGTTATATATTCATTTAATTAAGAGTATAATTAATTTTTGAAATTTAATCTCAATAATAATGAGTTATTATTATTGTTATTAACTTATTTCATTAACTAATAAGGCCATTATTTGTATTTTATATTGTTTTTTAAAGTTACGCTACTAGGTGAGAAATTCACTTAGTTTACACAGCTCCTGCTTGATGGACTTTGAGTTTATAGAAGCACTACACACTATCACTATAGTTTAATCTTCTACTTACATCAGTTTAAAATACAGGTTCCAGTTGGCAATACTACAGGGCATAAGACACAAGTAACCTCTTCATTCATACATCCCCAATCAAAGAGAGCTAAAAAGTATACTCAAGATAATACATACCCCAATAATTCATAAAATTTCTGCCATTCATGAAGTACTTTCAGTATGGGAATAAATAAAAAGTGGAGGAAGGAAAAAAAACCTAAGAGTTTTAGTAGGATCTTACTATAGATATGATGCACACATGTTAATAATTGCCATCTGCATTTACTCAACAATAATTCTATTTATTATCATAAATTACATAATACAAGATAATGTAAAAACTCTTAATTTGATATCCTTAACTCAGTAACATCTGGTAATGACAATTATATTATTTTATGTAAAATATATTCTTACTTAATATAGTTGGTGTATCTTGCAGTCAATACTTGAATTATATTTATGTTTAAAAGTCTCAAAATGTATATGGCATATGTTATCACTCATTAGTTGCCGCATAATGTGACAAGTTGCAACATCTATATTATTTTTCATACACATGCAGGTAATATAAGGAGTACATTGGTCAGTAATATGAAAACCATTTTCAGAATACTCCTTTTTTGCTATTTCATGGACAGAAAGAAGTTCAAACAGGCACATTCTTAATAAATCACTAAGTATACATATAAATGTCCCAAACATCATATAAGTTGGAAGTTACTTATCTAGAACATTTTATATTGGTATAATGGAAAATAATTATAATATTAACACAATGGTTATTAGCAACAGTAATAAAATGATGGAGAAGATACCTGCTTAAAAGTACTGTAGTTAAAATAAAAAAAGAATTACATAAAATAATATTGTGATTCTATTCATATTTTGTTGAAATACATAAAGATATTTAGTTCCATTACCTGCCTTATCCTTTCTTGTTCCAATTTCTCTCTTTCAGTGTTCTCCTTTGTTTTTGGTATGATAATGTTATCCTCTTTGAGTAGGTGCAAATTAATTGTGAATTAGGAAAATTAAATATTACGACATATGTTAATATTCTAGCTTGAAAGCCACTGTCCCAATTTCATAAATAAATAAATTGAGCAGGTTCACTAACTTCAGGACTGGAAATTTGCTAATCAGAAAACAGATTATGTTATGTTATACTTTTAAAAGTCCAAATTTTCAGTTCCAGACATATTTTAGCACCTTCATACCAATATTGCTTTTTATAATTATATTACATTACAAAATGTAATGTTTAATGTTAACATTATTAAATAATAAACTTAAAATTGCACTTTAAGCATCCTATTCAATGGTTAAACCAGGATATGATACTGTGATCTGTGAGTACACAAGCATTTTGCCTGTTTATTCCACCTTAAGACAGGAGAAGGAAACTTCTACAAATATGAAAGGTTGACTGGGGCTGGGTTAAGGCCAAGAGGGTAAGTAACCTTACAACATCACTCAGGTTGACTAGATTCAGCATGCTATTTTATTCTGCTCAACCAGTACTGATAAAACTAGCAATATACAAAGAAGCATTATACAATTAGTGGGAGTCATTCTTTGCCCATTTGGCATTCCTGCAATTTCAAAATATACATTTGGAAGTTCATTAATTGTGCTTCTGTCACCATTAGAGGGAGTATAAGGGCTGTGATTGCACATTAACATGTAATGAAATTACTGGTATACTTATACTGGGAAAATGAATTCAGGTGTTCTAATGGATGACATTCTGTATAATGAACATAATCCTGTTCAGAGATGCATGTGAGTGGCTCCTATCAAACAATGTTTAGATGAAGATTGGTGCTGGACCTTGCAGGAATTAGTTAAGCCTACTGGAATGTCTACCTTTGTGATCTGTCACATTTTATGATATGTGCGCAAGACTGCTGCCAAGTGGTGCCTAATTCGCATATAATTTGCATCTACTCAAAGGAATAACATGACTAAATGAGATACAGAAATGAACTCACTATAAAAAATGTTGCTTCTATCCAGACTGATACCATTGAAAGGGGAATGAGATATTAAATTGAATAATTGCAATAGATGAAACATGGTATGGAAACATGAATCTGAACTTAATGACAGGCGAGTGAGTAGCATTATGCTGGCTCATATAGACGTCACAAAGTTAGACAGGATACCTCTTCCACAAAATACATGGTCTTTTTGGCTTATAGCAATCAAGGTGTTTTGTGTGTCACCCAGTTCTTGAGGGCTGTATTGTTTTTGTTTTTTTTTTTAATAGTGTTTAGCACCCATTTTACTGCCGAGGCATCACAGGCTGTGAACTCTGGTGATATGTGAGATGAAATGAGAACTTGGGTAAGGATTTTTTTAAGGAAAGAAATGTTCCAGGCCAAAATTTAGGCTACCTCCCCAGCATTTGCCAGTTATGAGGACTGAGGAAAACCTGGAAAAAATCTCAGTTGGGGAGAATGGTCCTGGTGGGAATCGAACCCCACAGCTTCCACTCACGAGTTCATGCCTTAATGACCTCAGCCATCCTTGGCAGTGGGTGTATTGTGATCAACAGAAAAACAAATTATTTTTGCACCACCAGTTGCATTATGCCATTAATGAGAAATTTTAATGTCATAATCCTTCACAATAACACATGTCACAGAGCAGCTCCTATGGCAAATTTTTTATAACAGTGGGAGTGGGAATGTTTGAAACACCCCTTATTCACCAGATCTCAGTACATGTGACTTCGATTTGGTTTCTAAAATAAAAAAAGTCATTGTTTGGAGAATGCTTTGTGAACAAAGAGGACATTTGGGCAGCTTTTAAGAGGTGTAACACTTAAGTGGCTCATTTG
This sequence comes from Metallyticus violacea, assembly GCA_030762175.1. Taxonomy (NCBI): domain Eukaryota; kingdom Metazoa; phylum Arthropoda; class Insecta; order Mantodea; family Metallyticidae; genus Metallyticus; species Metallyticus violacea. The sequence continues at coordinate 2,360,062 of CM060838.1, forward strand.
TGCAAGTAATTAGAAATACATTCCTATAACTGGCAATGTACTGTAGACAAAGGTGGGGACTACTATGAAATGTCTAATTTGTATTCAGCATTACTGTGTTCATTGAACTTGCATATACTTATTAGACAATGCTATCTTATGGTACAAGTTTTCATGTTCACCTGGTGGTCCTTCTTGATCAACTAAGTTAGTGTTGAAGCTATAAGCATAATCAATGGACTTTCAAACTTATATTGAATTGAATGTTGCACATTAGGCAGTAAATGTAGATCCTAAGAAAAAGTTAAAGTAAATAGTATAGTTTATAAGATTAGTTAGGCATTTGATATGATCAGAATCATTTGAAATATTAAAAATGATTGCTGATGCCTTGCATATTTGTTTTCTGATTCCCTTCCCCTTCTCAAGAACTGCTGCAGCACAAAGCTATTATTGTTTACATTATGTAAACATATGCATTTATGACTAAGATAAAAGTGTACTGAAATTAGTTTTGAAATAAGGTTCTTAATGAACAGAGAACACATTTATGGTTAAGTAGAAATTTTGATTTAGAAATTGTATATGAAATAACATTCTTAATGAACAAAGATTTGAGACGCAGAACTGAAAGCTTTGCATGAAAAGTGCTAACTTCCTGTGAAATATCGAATAATCACCAAAATTGATAAGTCTGGTATTGGAGTATGTGCTTCAACTGTTTTAAAAATTCACCACTATTTTATGGCTTTTAAAATGCTTTAAACTTAAATTACCTCTAAATGATAATGCTTAATGTGTTATTTAAAGATTTATATTGGAAGATATTTATATTGTAGATACATGGTGGCTACCAAGATTCCTATAAGGGAAAGATGGGCTGACAGACAATTCAAAGAATGTTAAATTAAATTATTTGGAATGATTATCACTTTGTATTAGCGCAATAATTTTGTTAAAAAAAATAAAAACATGATTTGGAAAGGGTCAATGATTTTAATTTATGGGATAGCACTGGCATTTCTGCTTCAATTTTCATAAGCATACCACAGAATGTATGCAATAAATTTGGAAATGCCCATTGATGCTTATTACATTTTGTAAGTGCTTAAAACATACAAATTAATGTGTGTGATTCATGATACATTACCAATGCTCAGGGCATGCTCAACCCATATATGCTGGCTTAACTGTCTTATGTACCAATGGATCTAAACTTTTTGAGACTAATGTTCTAAAAACTGTTTGGGTATACAGTTATACTATGTATAACTGTAACATTGGGTTACTGATGCAATTTTCATCTTACCTCATAGAATGTGCTGGATTGTCGCCTTTGTTATACAAAACAATCACTGTATTAAAAACATTTCTGGTCACTAGGAGTTAAGTTCCTGGAATGCTTTCTGTATGACAATTACATGAAAGTATGAGATTTGTTGCCTACATTTAATATTTCACACCAAAGTTCACATATAGGATTAGGGGACTAAGAAGGGAGGCACATGTTATCAGTAATCACTCTATCACCAAACATTGCACTGCATCTTATAATTAGCAACTATGTGAGTGGCTGTGGAATCCATATAGTCTCTCTTCCTCCAGCAGCCACAAAAGAAACCAATTCAAAATTAGATGAAATATGATGAGGGTTTAATGTATCATAACGATGCTAGATAGCTCTGTTTTGACATATCATTTATGATTTAATGTTGTGATAAGAAAAAGATGCAGTTTCACTAAACTATTGAAGGAAATGCACAAAGTAAATACCTATACCTCGAAAGCAGTTCTTATTTTTAGAAAAACTTTTTTGTTTCAGGTTTATAACACCATGAATAGGTCAGTGACTTAGCTTTTCTCACTTTATAATGTGTGAACATTTAATGTTTACCTTTGGTAAGAGTAAAATTATAATTAATATGTTTGATTCAGTGAAAATACTTTCTGCCAAATTTAAGTTATGGAAAACACATCTAATGGCAAACAATTATATATGTAAAAATATTAGTAAAGACTTATATTTGATATAATAATTTAAAAAAAAAACTTGTGATGTGACTATTATTAAAACAATTTATTATGATCTAATTTATTCACATATTCAATTTGTGCTTGAAATTTGGGGTGACTGTAACAACTCCCTTGTATAGAGGATTTGATAATCCACATCGAATCTTACTAATTCATTTTGGGAACACAACCATGAAATTAAGTGGGAACCCATTTTATTTAAAGAAATACATACTCCAATAGAACTGTCCATATGGGAAAATTTTTTAAAAAATTGAGGAAAAAAATCATTAATTTTGACATTGTACCTCTGGACGAATTCAGTAAATTTCTATTCCAGCCAACAGAGAAGCAATTCAGATCCAGCCATGACCACACCATACAGCTCAAAACTTACCAAGCAATCAGTCAACAGCTGAAGATGGATTCTCTAAATGTGCTCTAATCATAAATCCTGTAATTGAAGTTTGTGTCAATATTTGGAAACATTCAATTTGGAATCTATCAATGCTTTACTGTCAATAACTTCTAAGCACATATAAATATTAAATATTCATGAGAAGTTTGATTCAAGAATGCCACAGAGTACTTGTTAGTACAATGGTGTTCATACTTTACACTAGCTCACAAAGCAAAAACATCATGCTGGTCACTACGTTCAAGGTTGTCACCAGTTGTAAGAGCATTGGAGCTAAAGAGCACAGATATCAGTGCATCTATGGACTTTTTTCAGTCCAACTCAACATGAAAACAAAATAAACCTGCCTCACAAACAACTGGCTGCTTATAGCCACATTTTATAACATTAAAGTTGTTACTAATATAAAGAAATCTTTAAAACATTGACCATTCATTTTTTAGTGATAAAGGAAATAAACTATCATACAGTTTATTTTTTCTTTCTCAAGATATTGAATATTCCTAACATTTTAGCACTTCTTTCCCTTATTGGTGTAAACTAACAGCATAACCAAGGAACTTTTTCAAATTGCATACAATTATTGGCATACATTTGGGATATATACCCTTTAATATATTATGTTGAGGTAGATGGAATTAAACTTCATTCATCAATGAAAAAATAAAACATTTAAAATATGATGTTCATGTATTTGTGCAAATAAATAGTAATTAAACTGTGCCCAGTACTGAACAAATTACCACATTAATAATCTCTGTTAAGGCAATAAAGAAGTTGGTACTTCCATTCATATCACATGCAGCTAAAGACTGTTTAATTTTGAAAGAATACACATAGAATATTTTATAAAAAATGTGTACATATGTTCAGTACTGATGTGAGAAAAAATATATTTATGAGAATCAAAAAGTAATCGAACATTACAGTAATTTTCTGTAAACATTAAATAATTTGAATACTCATGAATTCATTACAGAAAATCTTTTCAGAATCTACATAGTTTTTGGGGGAGGTGGGCTGACTTATGTATAAAATTACTCTTTTTAATAGCTTGTAATCTTTTTGCTGATTTACATATTTTACAATTCATATCATACACTTTGTATCAAAGTACTCATTATTCATTTTTGTACTTTGATTCCTTTTCCTGATTTGTAACCACTATCTGGTTTCACACTATAACTCACTTTACTGAGGTTTCACAATGTTTTGGTGCAAAAATATATCTTAAAATGTTATTTTAAAAATAAAGATTTACAAAGTGAAATTTAATTTATTTTTTATCATGCTACCAAAACTTCCACAGACTGATTTTAAGGTCTATGTAAAGTATCTTCACTTAATAATTGGACGGGATACTGTTTACACGGGTAACATACTGATAAAAGAAAATCCCTTTCCAGGTCAATTAGTTATGACACTGACTGAAAACTCTTTACGTCTATTTTTACAGAAAGAATACTGTTACCAATTTGAATAACACTACACTTTACAGAAAAATTAATACAACATTATTTTGTATGTACTTAAACTGTGAAATGTTGATTTTTCATATATATATAACAGTAAATGGGCTTGATATTAATGTGAAATATAGTTTTCAATTTAGTTCCTTCACTTTTATCAGATATTAATGAATCATTATTAAGAATTTCTAATTAACATTTCAGCTGTGGTCTTTTTGTACAGAAAGGATGTACCTCATTTCCCTTACCAACTGATCATGATAAAAGTATTCTTTTCTCTCTCTTTTTTCCTTGCATTCTGAAACAAATTTTGTGTAGAGTTGTACAGCTTACAATGAGATATACGGCCCTTTTTCATTAAGGGGCTCCACAATATCTTATCTTACCAATGTTAGTGTACCTTTTCTCAGAAAATATTTTCACTTCTAATTACTGTAAAATAGGAATTATTATTTGTTTATAGCTTAAGTAATATAGTTTTCAAGCATACATTTTTTAATTGAAAAATGTTCCTAAATTTATCTGTTTTTCATCACCCAAATAATTTCTTCTGAATTAAAAAATAAATTAGAAACCACCCGTGTTAAAATACACCAGATTTCAATGAAATGTATACTGTACATTTTATAGCAAGTACAATCCAAGGTAGGAAATAATATTTACAGAAAGCACATTTAGTACATTCCAGCATCATAAGATGAGATATAATCTCTTCAAGTTCATCTTCCAGTTTTCTTTTTTCTGCTCTTTTGTGTTGTCTTAGCCTTGCTTCGGTGTCTCTAACAGCTCTTTGTAACTCTCTATCTTTTTGAGGCCTCAGAGCTTGCAGTATACACACCATTAAATGTTATTATTGCATGAGGGTGGATTGATAAGTCTGGCTAATTGCAATGAAATGACAGGAAATATTGTCAAGCATCATGATTGTTCCTAACCATGATTCTTGTGATGGTTTTGTTCAAATTTTCAAGCAGATGCAATGTGCAGTTTTTTATTGGCAGCTGTTTTAAGTGACTGGGTGACCCTTTTTTAGAAATAGAAAAAGACTAGTATCACTCAGTGGTAAAACATTTTTATTTAAAAAAGTGCTTCCTTCCCAGCATACCACAAAATAAAACATTAACTCTTCTAAGAAAATGGTTACAAGCCCATCAAACAGAAACACATATCAAAGAATATATTAAACTTGCCAAACTTTGCTTAAATCAAGCCCTCTTCACATTTGAAGGAAAATGTTTCAAACAAAAATCAAGATTAGTTATGGGCAGCCCTCTTTCATGATTCCTAGCTGACTTATTTATTAGTTCTTTTGAAGCACATATCACTAAAGCCTTCCCCTACATCTTCAAGATCTAGCATAGATATGTAGATGATATATTTGCTGTTGTACCAAAGAGATTGGTAGAATGCACTGAAATAATTAAACTTACAGGAACCCACAATTAAATAAAACAGAGAGTTGTTTAACAGTTGACAATGTGAGTGAAGGTCTCATGAAACATGTCCTGAATTTTTTAATTTTGAGAGTTAAATGTTAAGAGTGTTTTATCATTGTATCAACATTTTAAATGCTTTTAAACTCAGAGTGCATCCTTGTTCATTGGAAGAGAAGCCACAGAAATGTTTTTAGCATTTTAAAATATTTTACCTACTGGAGGAACCTGCAAGTTCTGTATATATATATATTTTTATGTATATATATTTTTTTTTATTATTTATTTATGGACGCTCTTTAACATATCAGGTCATCAGCGTCCCATTCAACTCAGGGCATGAAACGGCTGATAAATTTTGCTCAGAGGCCTGTCTTTCAGGCTTGAGGTTCTTTTTCGTGCCATAAATGTACGACTCAGGACCCACGGCTTTACTTCCCTTCTGAAGGGAGCCACACTTGGGATTTTTACACATGAAAAAATCCATTGGTCCTGGCTGGGTTTGAACCCGCAATCTTGGGTTTAGGAGGCAAGTATGGTAACCACTACACCACCAGGACTGACTAAGTTCTGTATATGAAGGAGCATATATATATGAGTGCACGATGGGTGCAGCATTTGTTGATTCCAGACCAAAAAGGCCCAAGGAAGAATATTTCAAAATTGTTTTTAAAAACGATTTAACATTTTTTTTAAAAAGTTACAGCATAATCTGAATGACTTCTGGTGTCATTTTGTGAGTGTAGATGAAAAACTTGGATCCACCACTACACTCTGGAGACAAAACTGCGAGTTGATGAAGGTGAAAGTCCATTGAAGGTGAAGTGGGTTTTGTCAGCAGGAAAAGTAATGGCAACCTTTTTTGGGACTCACAGATTAAAAGGTTAAAATAATGATTGACTGTTATTATGCAACATTATTGGACCATTTGCATAGTGAGTTGAGCAGAAGCTGCCATAATTGGTGACCACATGCTCCTCCACCAAGACAATATACCTATTTACACATTGGCAGTTGCGATGGCAAAAGTGCACAAGCTAGGCTTTTAAATAGTTCCTACCTATCTTATTCCCCAGATTTGGCCCCATGTGAATTTTTCTCTTTCCTAACCTGAAAAATTTACTAGAGGGGAAGAAATTTTTGTCTAATGAAGAGGTTACCTGTGCTGTAAACGAGAATTATGTACAGTTCAAAAGAAATTTTTTTCTGAAGGAATAAAATAATTGGATCTTCCTGGACCAAATGTATTGAATTCAAAGGAGATTATGTTGAGAAATAAATTTTTGATTTTATAAAAAAATGTTATTTACTATACCAGACTTATCAATCTGCCTTCACATCATAAGGGACCAAAATACATATAGTAATGAACATGAACCTTGCCTTCAGAATTCTTATTTAAATTAAGCTTTGATTTATTCGTGAGGTTCTGGGTTTGACCGTTTCAAAAAATGAAAGTATAAAATATAAAAGATCCTACACAAACACAACATATAAAAGTCTTACCTTATGCCAACAAAGAAACAGCTTAAATTTAACTATTACAATATCAATGCAATATTTACTCAGCATTAAGTGAAATCCCTCAAAGGCAGGTAACTAAACACACTCAATTTCAGAATGTCAGACTACTATGACAATGCAGTGATTTGCTTAAAGAATTATGCAAACAACTTACTAGCCAATATTATGCATCACTAAAAGAGTACATTCTATAGAATACGAGAAAAAAAATCATAGAAAAGTTTAACATTTTAATCTTGTTGGAGCCCCTTAAGTTTTTAGCCAACAATTTGTTCATAGTCATAAATTAAGCATTATGCAATTGTCTTACATATTTCCAAAACTCATCATAATAAAACAAGCAATGGAAAGAAGAGATTAGGAATATACAAATAATAAATTTAAAAAACAACTTTATATTGGACTTCTATAGTGATGCAATTATATATTCTAGATTATGCTGGTGAGTCAATTTTGCATTAAACGACACTTACAAATGAGCTCCTCAGAATTTCACAGACCTTTGCCCACCTGTTGCATTGATTCTTAGTTGATATGCAGTGATAATTTGAACAAAGGCCTGTAAACATGTTCTGAGAATAAATTCATGTGTATAAATTCATTGACTTGGCTACACTGTGTTAGTTCCATATATATTTTTTAAAATAATTTTTAAAAGATATTGTTTTAATTTTAAATGTTCTGAGACTTTCTATTGTAAGTGGAGCATAAGAGTACAAAATCATCTCATCAGCATAATCTAGAATATGTAAAAATAAATTTGCCTAGAACATGTTCTTTGATACATTCACACAAATTAGGTACAGATCATCATTTATAAAGTTTCTGCTAAACAATTTATTTATATGAAACATTTATCAGAGCTGTCCTCTTTCAAGATATTCACTGAGTGCAAATATTTTAATTGACTAGCTCTTATGCTTGAAAAAAACAATAAAGGAAAGAATTAAACATAGCACTTTTATCCTAAAAAAACTGTACCCTTAATTATTTTATAATTTATAATTTAATATGTTTTCAGAGAATGTGCAAGATAAAATGGCACTAAATTTTACTTATATAACCTTTTCAGGTAAAATGTATGATGGAAACTAGGAGATACTGCTCTCAAGTTTGGTTTCAATACACATCCAAAAGGATGTTAGTTTATGCTCCCAAATATATATATATCATTTGTACAATTTTCTTTAGCACTTAATACATTTTTTAGCCTATGATGAAAACTTTGAAGGATTAAAAGAATAAGTTAAGATTTTATAACTGTTTAAATTGTACTTAGAAATCTATAGACAATGAAGTGGTAATTATCCTATTAGAATGTATTAAATAGTTAGTCTGCAAATAGCTGATTGGAGCACTTGCTCCCAAAACATAATTAATGTTTTATAAGTAAGTGGAGTTAGTGTGAACATATTTAATAAATTCTAATAGAATATTTTATAACTGTGTATAATCATGCAAATTTGAGAGAGCTGGGGTTATGGAGTGGTAGGAGGTATGGGTGGATAGGCCAATTTTACAGTAAAAAAGTCCTTTGTACTATTGTTGGACTTAATATTGGTATAATGTAAGAAATCTCTTCAGATTTACAATTATATTTTAAGGTATGAAAAAAATGCCTTAATGAAAAAAGTATTTGTGATGCCCGTTATGATGTTTCTTCAGCTTGTATTTATTTGGCAGTGGTTACTTGTAACATGTTTAAAATAGTTCCCTGCTGAACCACTTTCCCTAACTCTCTCAAACATTTCTGCACTAAAAGGTTTTCAATATTCATCAGCTATGCTGCTTATTTCTGAGAGTGGCAGATGCCAATTTTTCAGTAAGCTTTAGTTAAGAATGTTAGATGATGGTAACCAAATGAATTAGGAAATTACTTTTAGTAACAGAAAGAGTATTTCATGATAGCAACACAGGTTAAGGCAATAATCTGAAAATTTCAAATGAAGAAAGAAAAAAGGAAATAAATCACTAAATTTGTTTCTTTATGCAATAGCATTGACTCTAGCATACTGTTCAGGAAAGACTAAACTTTATGAAGATAACATCATGGTTAATGGTTTATTTACAATAATCATTATTAATGATTTTAAACCTTTGATCTGAATTTGAATTTGGAGCAATTTTTAAATTGTGCTAAACTTCATTTGTGGCTGAGTTGCCAATTTTGCAACATTTTACCTGTTTAGTGAAGTGGGGAACAAATGAAATATTTTCATTATATTAGTATTTTACTGTAAACATTGTTCTTAAAGGTATCAGAGGCAAATGCATGACATGGAAAAGTAAAATTATTCCACTGCAACACTTTTAAATGCAGTCATGTAGTTCTATTAGTGTACTAACATAATATGCAAATTAGAAATGATCGATTGTCTTTGAATTTGCAATTCAGCCTGAACCCTGTTTCTGGAATTTTTGGCATAAATCAAAATTTGTAACTGAACAGTGTCACAAAATATTTCTTAAAATATTCTAAACATTTTTCATTGATGATCAAGGGATTAAAAGAGCTTGGTTGATAGCTACTGAGTGACTTTTCAAGCATTATTTTTATAATACTTGAAACAATATAAAGGTCCCTTTATTGTCTATATAGATGAGCACCTATACAATATATATTTGTATATGACAGAGAATATTACTGACTGTATGACTTCTGTCTAGAGATGCAGATATTAAACCATTCTCATCTCACATTTGTGTAATGCCCATTAATAAAGAAGGTGAAATTAGCATACTGTACCAATAGATAACCTGTAGTATTGTGACTGTTAAAACAAAATTTTTATAAAGAAGATGGAATTCTATGAAAGTAATATTTACAGTATTAATACAGTGTCATTCATGTAATATAAAATATTTTCAATCAGTAAGCATATGGAACTTTGACTGGGCATACTTTGCAGCTAAACATATTGCACGTTAAAAGAATGGATGACACTGTGCAATTATTTTGGAAGATTTGTTTGCTTTCTGAAGTACACTGAAACACAAAATGAGAATCATTTGAAGAAAGTAGCTATATGTCATAAATAATATTTAGAATTAATGAAGCATATAAAATGTATTAAAATGGGAGAGTACTATGAACTTTAAACAAATTCGATGCTGAGCTCTTATGCATATTAATCTAAAATTGGCATTTGTGTTCTGGTAAATACGTGTCATAAAGTCATATCAGATTCCTGATACTGATAATGCAAATACTTTTGCTTTAATTCTTCCTCAAAATTCTGCATCCCAATTTGAAAGTTCATCAGGGGGTATATCATTGTCTTTTGGGTAGGAGTCAAAATTGGAAGTGTCAGTTGGTCCTCGAATCTGTGAACAAAGGAAAAAAAAAAAAAAACATGTAAGTATAGCTAGTTACCTCTTATTGGCCATATTTTCAGTTTCAATATCATCATTAATAACCAACGGTTCTTTATTTTTGTGAAATAATTTTTTCAAGAATTTTGGTAAATTGAAAAGTAGGTGCAAAAAAAAAAAAACACACACACACACACACTCACTTGTTGCATGATTTGTCAGCATATAAATATCATTGTAGAAATGTATCCTTAAATTGTGTCTATATTTCAGTTTAACAAAAGTTGTGAAAAAAGATATTCTAATATCATAAATAAATACAGGTAGGAACTGTAGGCATAAAATTAACTGATGTGAATATATCACAAAAGTGGAACTATACAATGACTTTTAGTGACTATGCAAAATATATTTTAAACCATATTTATCATATTATTTTATTTGTTATTATACACTGCTAGCCATTGAAATTGCAACAAATTGTGCATGTTCATAATAGGAAATTATGCCAATCTTCTTGTTTGGTCTTTAGATGGGGCCATTCAGATCCTTCACATCTGTGTGTTTGTCCTACCTCAATCCACTGCTTTCATATTCATTTTGCTGTGGAAGCATTTTGTCCAACATGAACATGAACATCTTGTGCTCTTGGTATGCCACAATTTTCCCATAATTAAATTCAGATATCTGCTGGTATTGCTGTTGTATTTTCAATTAGTCACACTCGTTTCTTCTGATAAAAGGTTGGATCAGTTCAACATGTATCTTATGGGTATTGTAATCTTAATGGCCAGAAGTGTATATATATTAAAGCGTTCTATGCTAACTAGCATAAGTGTTTTGGATTATGAATTTAATTATTGATGGTATAGATAACATTAAATGAAAGTACATTTTATTTTCTCAGGAGGAGCAACAACTCTGGGCAAAACCCCTCCCGAGCAATATTGTTGACTGGAAATTAACCCAGGCCTTCTAATTATTGAAAAAAAAGTGCTGCTCATACTTAAATATACTGTTTTGAGATAATTACCTTTAAAGTTTTATTTATGATATTTGTAAATTGTATCTACATTTTCTGTATAACTAATGGTGCCCATTGCCCACATTTTCTGAGCATTAAGAAGGAAGTTTTACTATAATGTGAGTCTTTATATACATGTATACAAAAAAATATAAAGTGTGAAAATGAAAATTAAATATGTTTTCTCAGCAAAACTTTGACTTTAAAAGTAACAACTTAGTAAGTCTTCTATTATGCAACCACACTCCTTGCCCAAGAAAATGTTTAATATTTATTAATATTTCAGACACTCTCAAACAAGCATACGATTCAATCTTTATGCTCTTAATTCTACACTACCAAGTTCTGTCCAGACTTGTCAGCCAATTACTAAGTGCTTACAATGGAAGCCTGATATATGGACAGAAATGCATCATGCCAAATAACAAACTGCTACATTATGCATGTGTACCCTTCTCTCATGAACCAGCTCTAATCAGCCCTGCCAAGATGGCTGACTGAGGTTGTTAAGGCGCAGATTCATGAGCGGGAGGTCTGGGGTTCGAATCTGCCAGGACCGTCCTCCTTGACTGAGGTTTTTTTTCCAGGTTTTCCTCAGTCCTCATAACTGGCAAATGCAGGGGAGGTATCCTAAACTTAGGCCTGGAATGTTTCCTTCCTTAAAAAAAATCCTTTTCCAATATATCATATCATTTCATTTCATGTATCTTCAGTGCCTGTGGTGCCTCAGTAGTAAAAATGGAAGTTAAACACAATTCAAACAAACAAGATGGCTGACAAGGTAACATGGAATTTGCAACATGGGGCAAGATTGAAGAACTCAAAATGATACTTACCATGTTTAATATGTCTCTCATATTATGAAACTCTAATATTTCATATTTTAACTTTATTTAATTTAATAAATGATTAAACTGTTAGCCAGCTAACAGTGCTAATATGGACACTTGACACCAAATTGTTCATCTACTAACTGTGAAACTATATTGCTATTATATGTTAGTGCAAAATTCCTTTGAAATGACAATTATTGAGTTAAGAAAAACAGTAATTTTAAAAGCAGTAATCTATTTTTCAATATTCCATATTGTTGGCTTATTGCAAAAATGTTTATGTGTATTTTGAAAGAAAAATTTTAGCTTACAAAATCTAAAATCTGATTTTATGTCAGTAAATATGTTGGTTTCTATACTAAAGATGGTACCTATAAATGTAGTGTATAATAGCATCATTCCTATCAAATTCAGCTATACTAAAAATTGATAAGTTCAAAGAAGAACTTTCAAATTTTAGGAGCTAATTATACATATTAAATGTTGCATGCTCTAAAGAGAAAGAAAATGCTAGGTTTATAATACAAGTTCTTATGTCCAAATGTATGATACAGTTGCCTTAAAGACCCACTTAGTCTAAATTATGTTATAAAATACTGATTTTCATTTTTCTCAAGATCCCAGACAGATGTAGGGATCAACATATTGTAAAATAATCTTTTTTATAGCCTGCAAATAAAATGTTTATTTGTACCTGCTGTATAATAGGTGCTGGAAGTATTCTTTGCCGAAGTCCATCCCAATCAAACCCTTGGAACCACCTATAAAAGTTCAATCATGATTAACCAACATTATATGCTCTGTTGATTATTATCTAAGCATTTACCAGCATTGCACTGTAATTAAGCTGTTTTGAAAACTGTATGTTGCATTAATTCCATTTATCTATTCATTTCACATATATTTTTAATATGTTTGGGTTTTTATGCCTTAGTAAAGTTATTATTTCCTGTTCTAATAAAGTGAGGCTATTTACGTTTGACTGTGATTGCAGAGGGAGGTAGAGTCGCCATATGTAAAGGTGGTATTTTTATTTTAGTATTTATATTTTTACTGAACACATAAAATGATATTGTACATAAAACTGATAATAATAAGCAATAACCTCTGTTATAAGAGCAATTCAATATGATGCCCCTTAGTTGATACATTGCCAGTATCTGCTTAAGAAATTCCTGTATTTCTCTAACTTTTTTCTTGTCATTGTCAGATCCTGTCTTAAGTAACTTATAACAAATTGGCAAACAGTTTCTCTACCTGGAACATGGTTGTAGGAATTTTTTTGCAAATCACCTTACCACTTCTCTGCAATGAATCCATTTTTACATACACACATATTGTATGTAAAATCTGCTCTTCAATACTATATTTAGGTAGTAGCATAACTAATGAGAAACAATTAACACACAAGGAAAGAACAGAGTAACACACTGACTGACAAAACCCACCTCAAACTAATTACAAGCTGCTACCTACACACGTCGATCCTGGTGGTGTAGTGGTAACCATACTTGTCTTGTAAACCCAAGATTGTGGGTTCAATCCTGGCCAGGGTCAATGTATTTTTTGGGTGTAAAAATTCTAAGTATTGTTTCCTTTGGAAGTGAAGTAAAGCTGTGGGCACCATATCATAGATTACAGCATGTAAAAGACCTGAAGTCTGAAAGAAGAGGCCTCTGATAAAAATTTGTCAGCCATTTCCTGCCCTGAATCGAATGAGATGGTGATGACCTGAGATGTTAAAGAGCATCCATAAATAAAGCAAAACAAAACTACATATGCCCTATATGGCCTTGGCAACTGCCTTCTCCCGATATGCAGTCATACTTTTCCGGTCCATAAATCAAATAACCTCACTGTACTTACAATATCATGGATCAAAAAAGTACACTTACCTGTATGAAAAGCATTGAATGAAATGGCTTATTCTCGGGTTCATTTTTAAAATAGTAATGGAAATAAAATATCTGATTTATTAATGAACAAAATTCAAATGCTGCTGCATGCTTCCCACAGAGGTTTATTATCACATATTCAGCATTTAGATTAAGATTTTTAAGATAGGCTCTCATCCAAATGGAAAAATTGCTGGATTTTGAATATGGATAACAATAATGCAAACTTTGGAAAATTATGATTGTATATCAACTAAAGCAGAATTATTGATCATTTTATTAGATTGTAACAATATAAGATTTTATTTTTCCAATGGCATTTATACATGTGCTGTAAAATAATAATAGAATCTGCATATTGAATACCTTTAACTAAATTATAAATGTGAATATTTCCAAGAAATAGTTTTTTGTAACTGTAATAGACAGAAAATTGAAGAAAAGAAAACAGTTCAATCAATGTACATGCTTCAATTATGCTATAAGAGAGATAAGCTGCAATAACTTCTACAAACATATCCACAACTAGAAAAAAAAAAAAATTCTCAATTTTCAGCTCAGAAAAATATGTATAATTTTTACATATATTATGCAAGGGAAGCTGCTGTTCATATTGTTTTTTTATAGTTATACTCAACACCAATAGTACCGATTTATTCCTGCAATAGAACCTGTTTCAAAACTAGTGTAAATCTTCAAGGGATTGTCAAGTAACTTTAAACATTCTGTCCTTATTCCTGTAAAAGTATGCAACTATTCATATTGATACTTATAAACTCAACAAGAATTACATTTTGTGATTTTTTTCAATTATAGAGGGTAATCTCAGTGCAGACAATATGCTTTTTACATACCTAATGTCATGCTGAGACTTCCTTCTGCTGCCAACTGCTATGTTCAAGACATGGACTATTGCTCTATGTAACATTTCAATTGCCGTAGGCTGTGGCACAATACAGGGAGGACAATATTAGTCCAAATCTTCTGATAAACTTTCCACAGATCTTGGATGGTGGATGTTTAGTAGCAAGGCTCAATAGATAAGGCATCTGGTTGCTTGGGATGGATAGCACTAAAATATACCATATGGACTCCTGTCTTGGTTTATTTGTGGTAATAGTACATGAGGGATGATCTGAAAGTTTGCCTTATCCAAGTGAATTCATACCTTTCCAGATAACAGAGGAAACTCTTTGTTGAAAACAAGTGTCATGACTTTTCTTGTAAGCAGGATGCATTTGTTTTCATATAATTTATAACTCTGATTATTCTGAGTTTTCATGAGCACAGTAGCCTGTGACCACCATGAATCCCATGGAAAACTTTTCTATATGTTTCTGGATAAAATAACTTTTGGTCTTTTGGGCAGCAATAAATGGCATAGTGCTTGTTAGTATCTATCATTCAGGTGCTTCATTCAGAGTTACTACCAACCACAACTCACCAGGTGGTGCTTGTATAATTTTCTGGTATTGGTTAGGTATTCTTTGCTGTGTTATTCTTCCAGAAAATGTATATGTGCCTTATGTTGACATTCTAATTCTAAAATTTTAATAACATTATCATTCATATTAAGTTCTCCATGGTAGATGTATGCCAGAGTTGTGTAGTTAAAAGCAAATGCCTAGAACTATCGAAGCTCCAACTCATTTGTGAAGTATTTTATTTGTTAGTAATGTATAGTTTACACATGATAACATAACTTAAATTGCAGAGGATTATTTGAATTTTAAGGCATTTATGCTTACACAATAAGATGTATAATGATTTTTCTTTTAAAAATAAATATAAAATTAATGAATATTTTAAATGAAAAACAATATATATATATATATAAATTAATATAATATTGGATATTAAATCTTATACCTAATACTGCCCTTATTCTTTGGATTATCAGATTAAAAGGCCTAGGTAAATTTTAACAGGAGTATACTTCTTCCCAAGCATCTATGTGTGGTACCACAAAGTCTATTTCATCTCCTCTGCTGTCAAGAAACCAGGATGACAATGAGCAATCCTTTCCCTGGATAATCACACCCCTCTTGGGCCTAAGATAAACTGACTTCAAGTTATCTGGTAGGTTGAGACACAATGTTTAGTAACTGGCTTGTCTCTGTGCTATAGTGGAACTTAGTATGATTGCTAACAAAGTGGAGCTCAAGGTTGTTTTAGTCTAAAACATTCTTTAAGATTCACACACATTAACAAACCAGACTAGTGATAATCTAAGAATGAGGGTAATAAGAGATGCAGAGATTTTACATTTCCAATATTAATATATTAACGTAATTTATAGTTTCTAATCGGTTTACCAATGTGATATTATTTTAATAATGAAGATGATTAATTTATACTTTTATCTCCATTTCATAAATTCAGGAATCAACACAATGAAACAAGTACATAATCTCTAGTAGATAAAACATTTAAAATGTTAAAGCATTCCTGTGGCTTTACCCCACACCTTTCCAACTTAGTTTACAGTTGATGATGTGAGCAAGAGCATAACAAAACATGTCCTGAATTTTAAAAACTTTGAGAGAGAAATATCATGAGTGTTTTAACATTTTAAATGTTTTATCTACTAGAGATTATTTTACATTTTTGTGTTTGAGCATTAATGCTTATAAATCAAATATATCTTGTCCACTATTGACATATTTTAACTTGACTAGCAAAAACCAAGAAATAAAACATTTCAACTGTAATAAGGATTTGAACCTAGATACATCCTTTGGTCTGCTCAGCTATCAGAGTGCACAGTCCAAACAAATACATTTACTATTTATGGTACAACTGAAATATGAAATTAAAACAGTAATGTTTCTTTTGTTTGAGAGTTTTTAATTACTTCTTTCTTGGCCCATTCCACTATTATTGTGCTGTAGCATGTTTGTGCTCACTGTATAGTCAGTTTTTGTACCTTGGGCTTCCAGGATAAACCAGTTTTTTGCAGTGATAACACAGCTTGCTAATACTAAGACCCTTCTGCTTGCAATGTTGGGTATCACTGGCCAGAAGGTGTGAAGAGTTAAATGATGTACTCTTGCCACAAATCCAATATTTTTTTTTTTTTTTTTTTTTTGCCATTAAAGTATTTATCCACAGGCACTATAGCCTAAGAATTTAAAATGATTGAGTTGAATTTGTAACACTTACATCACTAATATTTAACTGTAGACTAACACTATCACTAACACTAAAGCTTTCCATGCAAGCATTTTCTGCTGAGTCACCAGTATGCAACCAGTTGAAGGAAGTTCATCTGAGCTTAACTGGAGCAACTCTGCAAGCTTTATACTCTTGTTATGTATTTAAATACAGAAGCAGCAGGAAAAAAAACAAACAAACAAACAAAACAAAAAACAAAACCAACTACCACTTCTACTACTACCACTGTCACTTCTACTATTATTACTACTAAATAGCATTAAATTAAATATCCAATATCAAAATAAAAGGCATAAAATTTCCGTTATTTTGTACAGTATTACTGTAAAGGCCTACCAGCATAGGTACTAAGTTAAAACATAGCTGAAACATTTTTAAAAGTACCTCTTACTTGTAAGACATATAGCAGTATAAATTTATTTTCATTTTGGTGTACTAAATCCCATAGCAGCAGAGTTTATAAGCTTTAGTGATTTAATCAGAAAAACATTTTTATTTTTGCATTTAGAATAGAGTTACACTCTTAGCTTTTGGGCACTCATAAACGACATTGCTTATATAATATAAGCTATAGTATCATCAATAAACTTATATATCTGATGTTAAAGTACATACTTATGCTTTTTGATGTCCTGTATACCTCCTCGTTGATAGCCTAAGCGTTCTGTAGGAGCATCTCGACATAAGCGTTTAATTAGACTTTGAGCAGCTCTTGTGATATGGCGAGGAAAATCTACCATGTCAATACCTTTCAAAATTATGTTATATGTCTTCATAGGGTCTGCTGCAGTGAATGGTGGCCTGAAAGGGAACAGAAAGTTGAGTTTCAGAACTCAAGTTTTGAAAACTTTTTAAAAAAATCATAAGCAATACTTAAGATAATCTCTTCTGAATTGGATGTTTAAAACACTCTTTATGGTTTTACTTAAATGAGATTTACTCAGGACATATGTTTCATCGAACTATCATCCACACCATCAACTGTTAAATGACTGTTGGATCATTCATGGGAGCTCAAACGAGAATATCAATGGGTGTTTTACTGTATTTGATTCCAAATTGAATTATTATTAAAAAATACTTAGGATATTCAGTGATTTATAATTTTCTTATATAAAAGGGAAAAAAGAAGAAAAAAAAGAAAAAAAAACTTTGTAAGTGCTCACTTCCTTTTTCTGGCTATGTTCCATACCATGTTATTCAAATAATATGTAGTATATAACTATATATTAATTATATATATTATTATAATTAACCTCAAATTATATTGATGGAAACATTATTGAGTACAAGGAAGAAACAAAATTCTTAGGTATACATGTGAATGAAAACCTTAAATGGGATACTCACACTCATCATTTAGCAACTAAACTTAGTTCTGTTTGTTATATGCTTAAAAATCTAAAAAGGCCACTGAATTTATTAGGATTGAAAAATGTATATTTTGCTTATTTTCATAGTCGATTAAAATATGGAATAAAATTTTGGGGAGAAAAATGTGAGAGAGTATTTAAAATCCAGAAGAGAGCAATAAGAATTATAAGTGGAGTAAATAGTATGACATCCTGTAGGCCCTATTTTAGGAAACATAATATACTACCATTAGCCTGCCTCTTTATAATAGAGGTCGTAAACCATATTAAGAGATATCAGGGAGAATTATGTACAAATATAGATATTCATTCTCACAATACAAGAAGGAAAAATGACCATGTTCAGATATGCAGGACAAATATTTTAAAAAATAATCTCAAAAATGTAGGCATTAAAATGTATAACAAACTACCAATAAATATTAAAGAAATAACCAATATAAAACAATTTAATAAAGAAGTCAAAGCCTTTCTACTACAACATACCTTTTATTCAGTAAGTGAATATATGAACTTTAAATAAGGCATATTGTAAATCTAGTATAATTACTAAACTTGTATATTGCTTATATTATACTCTGGACGAAGCCCATCTCACGTAAATAGCAACTGTAGCTCTAGGACATGTCCTATATCATGTAAAATGATCAAAAGGATGAATAAATAAATAAATATTCATATAAAATATATGGAAATTTAGTATGCTCTTTTTGTTGTCCAAAAATACTGCTCATCTTGATATCACCGGGCATGTAGAGTCATTTTATGACAAACTAAACAAACCAAAACACAAAATAGTAGTTGGTCCTGATGGTCTAGTGATAACCATACTTGTCCCATAGACCCAAGGTTGTGGGTTCGATCCTGGCCAGAACCGATGGATTTTTTGGGCATAAAAATCCTACGTATGGCTTCCTTTGGAAGGGAAACAAAGCCCTGGTATGTTATATCAATGCTTACATTAGAGAAATTATTTTTCTTATATGTAATGAATTTTTAATTAACAAATGTATTCATTTTCTATATGGAAACTCAATAAAATTACTTTATAAAAATAGTTCTGTGTTAAATGAAACAAAAGTGTTTTAAACACATCCTGAAAATTTAAAGCATATTGGTGCATTAGGTTCTGAAAAATGTTGTATAACCAGGAGTTTTCTGTGCCAGATGCTGACAATTGCAGCGAGTCATGTTGGTAAGCATACAAATTGCAAATGGAATGCTTTAAATGTACTTATGCTTGTACTACTTATTATTTAACATAACAGAAACACAACTATATTAAACAATTGTAGGAGATAATTAAAATAAAAATTAAAATGTTATTTGATACAAAAAGGTTTGTGTTATTCTAATGATTTATAGCTAAAGCTCTATAAGGCAAGATTGTAACTATGTACAGATTTCAGCCATAGAAATTGATAATAAATAGGTGCCTGTAACCTCCATGGATAGTATAATAAATTGTATTGTATTGAACTATCTTATTTCAGCCCTTATACAGTTGTTCATATTCTTATCTCCAATTTATTAATTTTTGAATGTTTTATAAATACTCTGGATTACTTCAGATAGATGCACTGGTATAGCTGTTTTAATAATATATGCAATTTTTTTGCTCCCCTGTAAAGTACATTAACATATCCTAAACTTAGGTATTCATTAACATAACCAATGAAATATATTATATACTTCTTTACTAAATTCATTACATTTTATTTTTGTTTCTGAAAGTTTCCTCCTTATCTAAATACTGTTAATTAGATAAAATAATATCATTTATTGGGTTCGTTCTTTATTTGCAATCTTTTTTTTTCTTAGAATACATGCTTTATGTTGTGTTTAAAAATGATTTCTCCTGTAATGTTCACATCTTTATCTATCTGCTTTTAATTTTGTTGTTCATATTTTACTTTCAAAAGGGATTTGCTATGTCTTACTATGCTTTCCTGTTTTTAATTTTGTTTAAACTGATTATATTTCTCGATATTAATCACATCTGTATTTATACTTATATTTTCAAAAGTTGTTCTTAATTTCCTGTTGTTAGCACTAGTTTACTGTAATTTAGTCATTATATTATGTTACCCTCAAAATATCATTTTGGACATTTAAAAAAAAACAAAAATAGGCAATGAAGAAGTAAGAACAGGATAAAAAGCAGAGGAAAATGAGGGAGGAGAGGAAGAGGAGAAAAAGATGAATAAAGGAGAAAAAAATGAAAAGAAAATAATGAGAAAAAGAATGCAAATAAAAAAGTGAGAGAGGAAGTACATAAAAGGAGAAAATATGCAGGAAGAATAAAGAGTAGAATAAAAAGAAGTCCAAGGATAAAGAGGAGGAGGAGGAAATGAATGAGATATGTAAGAAGATGGAAGATGGGCATTGTGCCAAGCTTTCTTAGTGTCTATTAAAAGTACCTGCTTGAGTGATAAAAATACCTAATTTATAAAATAATGCATTATCTAGATGATTAGTGCATAAGTAGGTTGGATGTAATTCTAAAAAAAATTAAAAAAATATATAATGCATTTTCAGGAATGAAAATTTCAAACCCTTAAAACCTTTTCAATTTATAGCAATCAGTACTGGCATATGTGTCTATCTCTGTCTTGGGTGTAATTGAGCTGTAGTATTCACATTTATATAATTATACTCATTAGCACTATATGCATCTGATTTAGTTTATTTTTTGCTACACATGTATGGAAATAGTGTACAGCTAATGATAAGTGATATACTTACGTGCCAGTTAGTAGCTCATGCATGAGTACTCCTAATGACCAGTAATCCACTGCCCTGTCATGTCCCTTATTTAGGATTATCTCTGGAGCAACATACTCAGGAGTACCACAGAATGTCCATGTCTTAGAACTGTAACCTAAGCGCTTTGAAAAACCAAAGTCAACCTAAAACAAAAATAATTTGACTATTATTTTTATCAGTTATGATGTACTGATTATGCTATAAATTGTAAAAGAATCATATAAACTTGAAAATGAATGTGTAAGGAATATGTATAAGTAAGCAAGGTCTATAATGAGCTAAGAAAGAAAGAAAAAACATATAAAATAGTTTGATAATATTTCATCTTCTTCCAAGTAGCAGTGAGGAAATAAAGTAAGCTATCAAAATGATTCTGAAATGTATTCATTTGTATTACCTAATGTAAGAAATTCTGCAGATATTTGAATTTTAGTCATTGTGATTAAATATCCGGCAACTTTTGGCCCTTCCCCATTTTATGCAGTCACATATGACCTATTAAAATAATTTAGAGACCTCATAAAAATGCAGTATATATAAGCTTGAGTATTCAAAATGAAGTTACTCTAATTTTTCATTAAACATTCAGAAAATTTGATAGATAATTTTAATATATCTAAGATCTTTTAATTACTCACTAATGAAACATAAGACATTTCTGGTTTAGAGAAACTTTCCATATGTTTGCATAATTAGCAAACAAAGGCAAGAAATAAATAGTTAAAGAAGATTCTATTGGCTTTGACCTGTGATAGATTGTACAGCAAAAATCCCAGCTAAAAGACAAATCCACACACCATACAAGAAACTCAAAAGATAATATTTTCAATAAATTGTATGGATTTTTCAAAATGAACTACAACAAGTGATGAATAATTTCCTAAGGAGATACTAAAAATGTATAGAGAATGAAGATGGGCAGTTTTAACATGTCATTTGATAATTTGATAAGTAATGAGCCTCTTAAATTCGTTTATATATTATTGTATGGTGGTTTGTTTAATTGTTTTACTCTTCTGCTAATCACCAAGATCTTGCTGGCCAGCTAACAAGCAGTGCACTTGCCCATAGGCAAAACACTTAAGAGGAAATCAAATGGTACAACTGCAAGGGAATGTCACTGATTCTTGTTATCCATATGATCAAGAATATAATGGAGTGGTAACAATTAGTACAAAATGCATGGAATTCAAGCCTACATTAAAGCAGCACACTCTATCTCTCTACATTCATTAAGCTTTAATCTTACTATCAGTTCACTTAGTAACATTCCAGCCATCAGAGATATCTTGGGAATATAGCTTTTACAATTTCTCCAAAATGCAGGCTATTCTATAAGAAATCATAGCTGGAGTATCATCATAGGCAATACACTCCAAACTGAAAATAATATTGTCCAATCAAATGGAGTGAATAAACTAATAATTGTCAGTTTATTGCAAACTCTAAAACAAAAGCCTTAAGAAAAGGTTCTCAGCTGCAAGAGGCTAAAATGGCAGCTGAAGTTTTTCAACAAGTTAAGTACAATTAAAAATTGCCAATTTCTAATTTGTCCTCAAATCTTTCTAGTGTGTCAAGCCATCTTAACATCCTGAGTGTCTCTTTTTAGTGAAAAGATGTGCACCAAATTAAAACTTGAACTTTGAGCTTCCTCCCATAGATGAACTCAGTCATTTCCTTCTTCAGCCAACAGATGCCAACACAGGAACTTCCAGATATCTAATCATCGTTTTGAGTAATGGCAGTTCAGTGAACAACCGAAGATGGGAGAGATTCTCCCAAAATGTATGTAAGTAAATGGAGTTCAGTGTAAAAAATGAACACCTTAGTTATTACCACTCCATTGTCAACAGCTTCCTAAATACAATTTTTACAACATTATTATTATTATTATTACTGTACAATATTTTCTGGGTGCAATTAATTTATTTTTATTTATACATTTATTCATCGAACCAATAAAACAAAAGTCACATTTTTTAGAATGTAAACTGAATGTGTGTCTTTTTAAAATATTGGATATTTTCTGTGGGCCTGTGGCTCATTATTTATAAATAGAATCTGCATCACAACTGGTAATTGAATATTATTTATCTACTTAAAATTTAGTTAGCAACTGTTTTAATTCTGATATATCCATATGGGGTAGTTGATTGGACCCTCCCTGTCAAATATTTCTAGATCTATGCCTACCAGGTTTATCTATGTAATGTATAGTGTTATATTGGACCCTCCCTGTCAAATATTTCTAGATCTATGCCTACCAGGTTTATCTATGTAATGTATAGTGTTATCTTAATTGCAATTATTGACACTTGATTTTTTATTCGATACTCATTTTAGATATATAATTTTTTTTATATTTTCATTGACTAAACCTAAATTCCTGCATAGGATTAACATGGTGAATAAAAACATTTATCTATTACTATTGTAATAAAAGAGTATACACCAATGTTGTGATTCCCTCTGCTCTTTTGCATATATGGTAAAAGGCGGGAAGCAAAAAATTATTTCAATAAGAACTATTAAACTTACCAATTTAACATATCCCTGTGTGTCCAGCAAGAGATTTTCTGGCTTAAGATCCCTGTATATAATTCCACGAGCATGAAGATACTCAAAGGCTTCCACTACACAGGCTGTGACGAAGCGTGTGGTGTGATCATCAAAGCAACCTCTGTCTCTCAGAATGGTCCACACTTCACCACCTAAACATGCTTCCAGCAGCATGTAAACATATTTGCTATCTCGAAATGTTTTGTATAACCTGATTAAAAGAAAATATTTTAATTTAAAAAGATTATCAGCTCCTATTATTGATGTAATATACAATGAATAATGCTCCACTATGCATTTAAAAAATTATTGTTAAGCTCAGGTATGACACAGTATAACTATTATATTATTAAATCTGCAGTGATGATACTATGTATTCAGCTAACTCATTTAAATAAACAATGTCTAAAATATGCAGGTATAAAGAGCTGAAAAAGGAAAAATGTGATAGATTATTTATTGATATGATCAATATGATAATGACAATAATAATTATGATGGATCTTTAGTAATTGTAGTAGTGTATTTTAATATTTTAGCATTAAATTGACAATCATTTTTCCCTAAACATAAAGCACATTTGGAAATGAAGAATTAGACTTGACAAATTTGATCATGGTCAAGATTTGAACCACAAATCTTCAGTCTTCTGTGCTGATGCTCTAAGCTATCATGTCTTCCAAGCACAGCACTGTAAACCTCTCTCATTACCCTGGAAACAGTCCTAAGGTTTCTCTACTATAAGAGATTAATTCCTTAAGAGGTGACTCGCAATGCTATGAGTACGTATGACCCACACTCCTAGTTTAACCACCAACTATATAGGGGTTAATTTATATATGGAAACTTTCTTTCATAGTAGCCATATGTGAAACATAATTTGGAAATGAAGAATCAGACTTGAAAAATTCAGGTCATGGCTGGGGTTCAAACCACACATCTTCAGTCTTCTGAACCGATGCCCAACCAACTGAGCTATGATGTCTCCTCCAAGCACATAATTGCAAACCTCTATCATCTAATTCTATATACCTTATAGACTTCCTTCTGTATTATGAGAGATTAATTCCTTAAGGAATGTAGCTTTTTTTTGTTACAGTTTAATGTCTCTCATAACAACAAAGATCTACAGAGACAATGAATGAATGTTTGATGAAATGAGTGCATAAGTAAGCCTGAAGCCTACAATGCTCAAAGTTACCTGGCATTCACCTTTTCAGAAAAACATCATATTCAGACATCTGATCTTATGGCAATCAAACAAGGCACCTTTGAATTCACAGGCAGACACACTGATCACATGACCAATAGAGATGGTAACAATGGTGTATATATGGAGCATGCCAATGAGGAACCTTTCATCTCCCTCTAATTCAAGGCTGCTGCAGTCTGCAGTCAAGTTCCATTCAAGCAATGGGACAGTTTTTATATTTCACATGAACATAAATTAGAACTGTATTCATGTTGCACCTTTTTTTATACATTGCAAATTGAACTAGCATTTTTACACAGCATTCATATTTTCTACATATTTTATTTACATTGTCCAGATAAAGCTGTTTTGGTGATCATTCTGTTGTATATTTGGTAGCAAACTATAAATATTTAATCATATATCTAAATATTGCTAAAGAAAATTGAGAGTGAATGAAAAATTACAATTTTAGTATAAGATTCATCTGAAAAGTTAGAAATTCAGGTTCTCATGAGTACCAACATTTCAGATAAATGCTAGTAAAGTTTTCCATTACCTCCTGGAAGAAAAACCTTTCAAGAGATTGAATTTTTTAGTTGTGCCAAGAGAAATTTGAAAAAGTTCTGTTGTCTTCCAGGTAGTATGTTTTATAAACAAGCAGGGCCATTGTACAATGTGCAGGAATTCAAAAATAGTGCACTCATACTTTTTATATATGAGGGAAATTATTCAGCATACCATTTTTCAATTATTTTTTCCCTCAGTTTACCTGATTTTAAGATATTTGCAATAATATGATTTGCTTTAAATATTTTTATGGAAACTACCTGGCTTAAAATGCTTTTTGGTTCTTGTAAATGGTAGGCATTTTAATATAGAAATATATAGAATATTTATTTGATATGGATTCAGTTTTCTCTTCTGCAATAAATGAAAATGTCTGTTTTGCTCTGAATTCTCTTTCTAGCCCACTCTGAGTGGTTTTACAAATAACATGCAAGTATGGTCAGGCTGTCAGAAGAAGGCAAGTGCGAGGAGGCTTGAACCATTTGTCCACACCAGAGTATACGTGGGATACCTGTGTTAAGCGATCAGACTGAGAACTTGCATGCTCACTGGACTTCTAACCATGGGTGATAACACTGTTAATGTTTACATAGTATATTCCTTTTGCTTGCCTTCTTCTTATAGCCAGACTATTATAACAAGCCTCTTCTTTGTTGTAGTTAGAAAGCCTTATGCTTCTCAAGCTTCTGTGGCTGGTGTTAATATAACTTGCATTGGTTTCCAGATTTTGCTGTCCCAGCAATAAAATTTTTTGCTAATGTTTTGCATATCCTTTGTTACTTCTTCAGAACAGATGTGAGAAAACAGCTCTTCTAAAATGCTTTGTACAGCATGATGTGGTGCCCCTCCTACTCCTATTTGGTTGGTGACAGAGTGGTCAATAGAGTTGTTTTCCAAAATGTTATTTAAAGTGAAACCAATATCCTTGTTAATGCCATTTTCTTTTACATCTCAATGATCTGTCAAATATTTCTATTAGTAAAATGTACAGTCTTGTCAAATTACACATGATGTTTGGTCAGGATTTGGTATTCTACTACAGTAGAAACAGCAAAATATTAAGCAAGAACTTTAAATGCCAAGATGTGATGAAACTTGGAAGTTGGGACAAGTTATATCAGCCACAGAAACTTCAGACAACAGAAGATTTTCTAACTATAAAAAAATAACCTTTTTGCTACAACTTATCTTACCACTGTATTGGTCATTGCTTTACTAAAAATGCAAAACATTTTCTGTGATTCTAAAGTGGCTTTATATGACTGTACTAAGATTGACACCATTGTGAGCAATATATACAATTTTTAATTGAACATGTTTAGGGAATATTGCTCCCATCATTAGCAGAAGATCAGCTGGGGAGAAGCATAGTTCTGTAGGTGGCTGGAGAAATTTATTGAATATAGTCAACAATGGTGTCTCAAAGCTCATAATATGGTTTTTATTTTTGATGGTGGAAATTTTTTCTCATGTTATTAGTTCCAGAGGTTTTCAACTCTGTTTCAACAATTTTGTTTTTTTATCAATTTCATGATTTTCTGACCAAAAGTGGGCTGCCACTACTGACTTCTCTTTCTGTTTGTAACAGATATTTCTGAAATGTTCTTTGGTACCAGTTTCCAAATTTCTTTTTGTTTTTCCAATAAATACCTGATCACAGTCTTTGCTATTGATTTGGTAGATACCCAACTTCATGTCAGAAAGTATAAAATCTTTACAAGAAGACTAATAAATTTTCAATACTGTGGATGTTTTGAGGAAACAAAATAATTTTCTGCTTCTTTTTGTTTTAAGTTTTTTTTAAAATTTATCGAACATGCTAGGGTGGTATGTGAATTTTTTGTATTGAATATCTTCTTTTATTTGTTATAGTAGACCTGTGTCTTTGACATCTTTATATCTTTTAAACTTTTAAATTCAATACCATTTTATATAACATTTGATACTAGTAACCATAAAAATAAAAACGTCTACAATTTCTACATTTCTTTCATATTTTGCATAACACTTATCAGAAAAAAGAGTAAAAACTGCATTATGATAAAAATATTTGCTTCTTAATGCTTTTAATGAGTATTTTGTGTTCATCATATAGAAAAGCACACAGTGATATGAGCCTAAAAATGATTTTCTCTCTTCTCAGCTCTAGATTGGCTACTACAGAATGTAGGCTATCAAATTTTGCATTCTGCAGCAGAAAGAAAATATATGGATGCATAACTTTACTCAATACTGGAGAATGAGTTCATCACAAAATGAATAATTGTGCTTCAATAGATCTTTGAGAATATTATGTTTTCTTCCTTCACAATACCATACATATTAAATGGTATTTATATATAAATTTATATATAATAATATATATATTAAATATTGTACCTACGAAGCTATTGACAATGGAGTGGTAATATATCCTAAACTTAGGTATTCATTTTTTACACTAAACTCCATTTACTTACATAAAATAAGACGCATTTCTGGAGAATCTTACCCTTTTCAGTTGCTCACTGAAGATGGGAGAGATTCTCCTGAAATACAAAAGTAAATGGAGTTTACTTTACAAAGGATCACGTTGTAATATAATAGTCTATTATATGCATTTAACATATCATTTCCTGTAAGAGTTCAGTGACAAATTAGGTTTTCACATAATATTGTTTTTATAGCATGCAGGAGTTTTTAGATGGTTGTTCAATTA
Source organism: Metallyticus violacea (assembly GCA_030762175.1). Lineage (NCBI taxonomy): Eukaryota > Metazoa > Arthropoda > Insecta > Mantodea > Metallyticidae > Metallyticus > Metallyticus violacea. Next base: position 2,388,294 of record CM060838.1, read on the forward strand.
TTATTTAAAAATAATATCATACAAAGCTATTTGTTTTCTTATAATTTAAATATAAAGTATGTTTTTACTATTGAGATATTTCATTAGAAATGTATGTTTTATGGTAGGTTAATAAATAAGTGTCTAAGAAATTTTTTCTGTCCAGAAACAGAAAATTTTCCTAGAATGCCTAATTTACATAAATTATACTAGAGAAATACAATTGTTCTATAAAATAAAAAGTTATGCATTTAGATTTAAATAGCAGGGATTTTCACAGTAAAATACAATATAATATAATATAGCAAATTATTTATGAGGAAATCACTCATATTTCACTAATTTTGTTCCACTTACTTGGACATGTTTCAAAGGCTGTTGCCTTCATCATCAGCATGGTCCACTGTCAGCTTCCCAGTGTTCAAACAGTATAATAGAAGAAAACTGAGTGATACCAGATCTAGCAGACCATTCCATCAAAAGGAGCATGTCAATGATGTACAGCATGCTTAGACAGTTACGGAATATTCATTTGTTGCATGATGGTATTACTTTTCAGAACCCTGCATGCTATAGAACATCACTTAATACTTCTAATATCCTATGAATCTGTTTTACAAGTAAAGGAGACTTTAATGAAAGCTCATTCATAGGTTCTGGAAAGATTACATCACACCAGCAATAATGATTAGGCTTCAGCCATTGCCTCTAGTATAAATCACTTATCTGCTTTTCGTCAGTTAATACCATCATTAGTTTCTTTGGCTGAAGTATAAGAGACAAAAGAACACATGCACCATCTTCTATATGCTGGTCACTTAATCCCTGGTATATCACTTTTTAATGGTTATAGCCTATAGGTTAGTACAGTTGCACTATTTCTGATTAAATAGTGCTATGTATAACAACGTATTTTGAGATTAGTGCAGGTAATAATGTAAGTGTGCTTCCTACCTACAAATAAAGGGACTACGGCAACTCATCATGATGCCCTTCTCACTGTAGACATGTTCCTGCTGCTGTGTCTCTACTATATGTTGCTTCTTCAGGCACTTGAGGGCAAATGTCTTTGTTTTATCATACATATACAGCACCAGTTCCACACGACCAAAGCCTCCCACTCCCAATGTAGCCACCACATCCAAGTCATCCAGACGGATATAGTCATACTCTGTATGGCATATATAAGCACAGATTCATTCTTCCAAGTACAAAACAAACAAATGCATTAAATAAGAATAATCTGTATACTTATAGGTTCATATACATTTGAGAACATAACTAATGTTCTTACTAAGAACTAAAACTTAGGGCTTGTAAAACATAATGTACTTAAGATATGTATGATGCAAACACTTAAATTTTATGTGATACATCAATACTTATCTTTGTTATAATCTTCAACCACTAAAAGACTATAGTACTAACTATATTGCTACTCATGCATTTCAATGCTTATAAGTTATCATGTAGGATTATTAGCTTGATATAAAATAAATATCTGATATATTAAATAACAATAGAAAAACATTTTTAACATGAACATAATTTCAACAATGAAAGCAACTGGATCTTTTAGAGTATCTGGCTCTGAGTGTTTTCTTCTGTGTGATGTGAAATATTCCTCTAGTAAATATATTTATTTTTTCAAATCATCATCATCATCATCATCATCATCATCATCATCATCATCATCATCATCATCATCATCATCATCATCATCATCACCATCATGCACTCTTATAAGATGCTGCAGCTAATATGTTTTTAATACTTAAATGCAAAATTGGAACTTAAACACAGTGAAGCCAATCATATTAATGAATATCATTGTATGATTAGTTGAACTACACACTCTTAAAGCTTCACTTACTTTTTATAAATGTATGGAACCGGTTTCGAGAACATTTTGTTCCCATCTTCAGCCATGCTAAGGTTCAACTCAAAAAAACCGGTTCCATACATTTATAAAAAGTAAGTGAAGCTTTAAGAGTGTGTAGTTCAACTAATCATACAATGATATTCATTAAAATGTTTTTAATATTTTGCTTTTTATCATTAATTTTTTTTGTTTCTAGATATCAAGACAAATTTAATGGATTTTGAGAAACTCTGTGCAGCAGAGGATGGAATTTTCAAGTGTGGCAGTATCCCAGGTTATGACCTAGTTCAGGCAAAAAGAAGGCTCTATGCCCATCTGAACAAAGTAAAATAAGATCAGATTTTGCTACACTAATGATTGTTTTGAGTTTAAAAGATGGTGCCAATGGCAAGATGCTGGCAATGAAAGAAGGCCAAATTCTATTGTTGATAATTACCAGGTATGCACAGTACATTTTTATATGTGGTGATTTAAGCTTATTGTTATTTACTGTTGAATGATATTTGAATGAACTTGTGCATAATATTATTATTAAATTTTAATATAGCCATTTTATATTAATAATAATAAAATAATCTTTATTCTGCATCAGACGAGGAGTATACAAAAAGAAAGATTCTTCTGATTAAGTTTGTTTTTCTCTAAAGAGTCCTCAGACAATGATGATGATGATGATGATAACTACCACTACTATCGTCATTACCACCGTTATCATTCTTTAAATTTCAGACAAGAATTCGTGGTAAAGAAGTCCCAGAATATGCAAAATTTTTCCTGTTGTCTATGGTGTCACATAGCATAGGCTCAACATCATACAAACTCCTATTGCTGAGTGAAGAGAAGGTGATTGCAAGAGTAAGCTGTTTGATGAATAGAAAAAGTCTGTAGTTAGGTTCCTATCAAATTTGGAAGCATGAGATAGTCACTGTGCCAAAAAAATAAGAGGTTATACCTAAGAACTCAATTTTAATAAGTTATTCAAGATATATAATGCCAGAGTTCCAGGTTGCCTCAAAGTAAAAATGTAATTTTTCCAGCATATTTTTTCCAATAATTTCAATTTGGGATTTGGCTCTCAAACAACAGATGCTTGTAACTATTGTGCATAAATGTCCCATCTAATGAAATCCACCAGTGATGAAAACAAAAAAGCTGAACTTAGAGCAGCCTTAATGCATCACAATTTGAGGGCAAAAATCTTCCATAAAACTGTGAAGGAGAAATCTATGAATAGCGTCTCATTTTCACTTGACTTTCAGCAAGTTCAGCCTCTCCCTATACTCTCCATAGTGGAGGCTTACTATTCACAGCAGATTTAATTTTATGCTCTTTGCATAACTGACTTAGAAAATAAATTTCCACACTTCTATTGTTGGACAGAAAACCAGGGTGGTCACGGGTCTGTTGAAGTGTCTTCTGTTCTGTTTCCTCAGTAAATTCCAATTTGATCCTTCTACTACATTTCTGTGATGGGTGTGGTGGACAGTCACGTTGTCCATGCTCTTTCATGGTGACTTTTGAAATATTCTCCTCCTCAGATAAGGATCTTTCAATGACTTTTTCAGTCAGGGGGCAGTTATTTCTGTATCTGAATATTTGGAGTTACAGAAAAAGAGTTCAGAAAGATGTCTGAAATAAAAGCACCAGAAGAGTACCATGAAATGGCAAAGTAGGCACTATTGATGTATTGGGTAAAGAAAGGACTGTTTGGAATTTTAAGCATTTATCTAAAAAGTTAGATGGCTTTAGGGAGGGATATGAAGAGTATGATGTTGAAGAAATCACAAAAGACAGGAAAGGTTAATACTGTTTTAAAAATGAAGCCTACTTAAAAATTAGATGATTCTTCTAAAATTTCCAATCAGTTTTGAAAAGGAGATATTCAATGCAAAATGTTTGTGATCCAGATACTGTGACATTGGTACTGAAGAAAACATGTCAAAATGAATGATGTAGATAAGTTACTGAAAGTGACAATTGGAGAAGCCTAGACTCACTGACCTTTTATCTTGGTGTTGTTGATCAGACGGTAAAAGATGCTGATGAGGATAATGATAACGTTGTAATGATGTTACATGTGATAGTCTTGAAGAGGAAAAGGATTGGGAATGGCATTCATAAGATAATATTAAAAGTAGTTAAATAAAAAAAAATGCATTTAAAATTTGTGTGTGTTGTTTCAAACATTAATAAGTCCATGTGTTCAATGCAAAAGGCAATATGCCTAAATATTTTTTTAGGATTGCATCGGAACATTACAACAATTGATTTTTTTTTTACCGTATCAACATTTTTTATATTTGTTTATCCTTTTTAATTTGGTTGCTGTGCATGTTTTCTGATTCTTGAAAAGTTTATATTTGCAGACAAACTGCTTTTTGAAACAATGTTCCTCATATACATCACATTATTTGCTAAGCTTATAAATTCACCTATATGATAGTAAGACTTTAAGAACCAAAATCTATTTATTTTATTAGAGAAAAAACTATGGGCTGAGATTTATTACTCCATTTCATATGACTCCATTTAAAGCACCTAGTCCAGGCAACAATCCATACTAAGATATGGTTTCAAATCCAGAACCCTGTAATAAGTGTCAGAAACATTTCCAGGCAGGAACATCTGCAGATGATACAATTATTTTAGAAAGATCTGACTGGATAACAGAAATTAGGCAGTTATTTATCATTCTGCAACAAACAAGTTTTAATAGGCAATAGCATTTTGAAGAAATCTAAATGCTGTTTTATTTGCTTTTAAAATTTACACATAGCTGACAATGGCATATTGGGAGGGGGGCTGCTTATCCATTGTCTATGGCTAGAAACTATATAAAAATAAATATTATAATATTTATTTTTATATTAGTCATATAACAGTACAATGATAATATTCAACTTCAATCTGCAAAGGACTGATTATTTTGTATGTAAAAAATATTTAGTGAATTTCAGAAATCTAAAACATCAACCAGCTTTCATTGTATTGAACGTTACTTTATGTGTGCAGGATGGATAGAAAACAAAACTGCTATTCATGAGTGTTGCTGAACAAGGCTGCAGATGCTATAATGAATAAATAAAAAATTAAAAAAATCATCAAAATAAGAGTGATACATTCTGCTAACCTTGTTCACTATCAGAGTATATACTGAAGGAACTTGAAGGCCTAGAAAGTCCACGAATTTCATCTCCATAATCCTTCTCGTGGAGCTCACTCAAATCTCCAATGAGCTGTATGAAGGATTCTCGATCCAGAGTGAGACATTCCACACCAGGTTGCAGAGCAATAACACTTGCTGTGCGGCAGTCCTCCTTGAGTAGGGCTTGTTCCCCAAAATAATCTCCTCGTTGTAGAGTTCTTATCTCCTCCTCTTCACGTCGTGCAGGTATCCGTTGTGTTACTTTCACACTTCCACTGCTTATAATGAAAAAAGTATCACCACTAGCTCCTTGCCGAATGATGTATGCTCCAGCAGGGTAAAATTCCTATATAAGAATTAAGTTGACAAATTATTTTGCTCAAGCATAAAACATTTGAGTATTCAGTTATTTATAACTAAATGCTTAATATATAAATATTCATTAATTGTAGGATAAAGGAGGAAATTAAGAGCATAAATATGGAGATATTTTAAAATACAGTTCCAGGCTTTGAAATAAGAGAGACATACCTATATTGAAGAACTGTCTTAAATCTGAGTACTAGGAAATTAGACTCCATTTATGGCCCAAAGAATTTATTTTTTCATGGCTATAACTAGACATATGCGTCATTACAGTTCGTCCACTAATAGCCCATACTTCCTCGTAGCTTTTTGGTCCCAAATACATTTTGCATTATATATTTCAGTAAACATATATTGCAAAACTAAGCAACCTTATTTTTTTGTTATGTTTGTTCATTAAATGGTATTTTATCCATTTACATCATGCCATTTTATTATAACAAGAATTGCATATTTTTAATCAATTTCAGATAGTTGAAAGTGCAACAACAACAACAAAAACAACAATAATAATAATAATAATAAAAATGGATTTATTTGCAACATTTTTAGATATTGATGGTTACAGCTCTATTGCTTAACTTATAATTACTGAACATATTAGGAGATAGATGGTGCTACAACTGATTGCTTGTCTTTTGCCAGGGAAAGCTCCATCTACATAATATCTGATACAGCAAGATTTTGGGCAACTTTGGTTTTTCCTGTTATGTTAGAACATTAACAATGTTGCTGCCCTCTGCTGCTAAAGAGCAGAATTTCAAGTTAGCAAGTCAAGTGAGGGAACATTAAACAATAAAACAAAACTGCCTCTACTGCTGTCACCACCATCAATGCCACCATCTTAATACAGATTTTCTTTTATCCTCATCCAATGAAATTGTTAGCAGAGCAGAGCTTCATTCCTTTTCCATTTAAGTTATTTTACAAGATGTCCATGCTAAGCTATACATTTTTGTGTAGGGAGCTCAAATACCATTTATGATATGTGGAATACATTTCATGGGCTTGTAAACAGAATCAGTGCCACATATTGATATTGTAGGGAAACACGAATTGCACTAAAGTATTACTTGATTGCTATGCAAGATTTAATGTATGATAGCATGGCCAAAGTATTAGAGCATTGAATTCTTTCATGTTACTACCATGTCATTATATAAATCAAAGACTTCATGTAATAGTTTTTATTTGCAATATAGGTGGTTAATTTGATATTAGTTGGTAATCCACACTAAACTCCTATGAATTAATCAATTACTACTGTATTCCATTAAGGAATAAAAACATAGGTATAAGATATTGTTACAGAGCAGAGAGAAAAGAGTTTTAACAACCTTTTTAAATATGTATTGAATAAGAGACTCCAGCTGATATTGAGCAAAATTTTATCTCAATTTATTTAAACAAGAACAGTATTGTCCACAAGGATGTAGACCATAACAGTCTTATAGCCTAAGAACAATTGTGATTACAATACTGTGCTATATCACTGCTTCTCATCACCATTGCCTTTTGATCCTGGTGGTAACCATACTTGCCTCCTAAACCCAAGATTGAGGGTTTGATCCCTGGCCGGACCAATGGATTTTTTTTGGGTGTAAAAATCATAAATATGACTTCCTTTGGAAGGGAAGTAAAGCTGTAGGTCCTGTGCCTTACATTTACTGCACGATAAAGAACCTCAAGCCTGAAAAAAGAGGCCTCTGAGCAAAATTTGTTGACTTTTTCATGCCCTGAATTGAATGGGATGCTGATGACCTGAGATGTTAAAGAGCATCCATAAATAAACTAAATCAAAATAAAAAATCACTATTGCCCAAAATGATGTCCTTGCCCTGCAAACTCTCATCAAGATATGCTTCAGTGTCTACTTGGATATGAATTAAAAAATAAATTTGAAAGTAAAAGAGAAAAAGAAAAGAAAAAGAAAAGAAAGAAAAATAATAAAACTTGTAATAGCAATGTTCATGATCACAAATAGTGCACCCCTTATTCTTCTAAAAGTACTTACAACTTCCAAGACATCTGCAATTTTTGCAAGCACATCACCGCTCAGGTCATGAAGGAGAGGCACACTACGCAAGAAGTTTACATTGTCTTCAAGCCTCTGTAAGCCAGTGCGCATCATGATCTGTTGGAATACCCTTCTGTCCAGCACCCATACTTTAGCATCTGCCACCACTGTAATCAAAGTTTGTCTTTTATAGTTTTACAAAATCTTCAGAAAACTCAAATTTTATATTATATCAGTTGAATGAATTATCAATGGTAATCAATTTCTCTTGGGATAATTGGATATATTTTTTTTCACTAATGGACCTGCATGTGTACATTTCATAAAGAATTAACAAATGATAGAGGATAAAAGTTGTCAGTGGTAAGCTGTGGTCAGACAATGCACACATCACTTATGCCATAAGCCTTTACTTCTACAACCAACTGTACAGAAACAAACCTATTTCTATAATTTCAAGAGAAAGTTCCAAAATTAATGCCACAGAAAGAGTAACAATCTGTAAGATGTTTTATTGGTACTGCTGTCTAATCATTGTATTAAATTCATTAGGGAAAGTATGGCATATATTAGATCTTTTTAACTATTTAATAAATAAATAAATAAATAAATAAATAAATAAATAATTAAATGTTTCAGCAAGTAAGTTGATTACATACTCTCATTTCTCCATTTGCCAATGCTATAAGCAGAACATGTTTTTGGACCCTTTTCCACATCCTCAGCTGCTAGTCAATTGATTGGGTGATTCAAATTGCATTTTGAATGCTTACTGGAAGTTACAAAATTAACTTCCTAATTAATTTTGTAACCTTCCATGTGTTTTATTGTTCATAATAGGCCATGAGGCTGGCAATTTATGTATGTTAAAGTGATAGCAAGCAGTACTGTTACAACTATGATAATTCCCCCAGAGTGGGCTACTTATCAGTCTAAAATGCTTCCAAAAAGTCTGTAAAATATACCACTGTCTAGGGTTAATAAATAAAATAAATGCTATATTATACTGCTTTACAAAATTTTTACCATAAAAATATATTCTTTACTTCCCTCATTAACTTTAATTTTAAAAGTTTTTTAAGTGAGTTTTTTTTTGAATGGTGTTTAATGCCCATTTTTACTACTGAGGCACCACAGGTGATGGACACTGATGATACATGAGATGAAATAATAAATTGGGAAAGTTTTTTTTTTAAGGAAGAAAACATTCCACCCTAAGTTTAGGGTACCTCCCCACCATTTGCCATTTTTATGAGAACTGAGGAAAATCTGGAAAAACCTCAGTCAGTGAGGATGGTCCCGGCGGGATTCGAACCCCAGTTCTCCCGCTCACAAGTCCGTACTTAACAACCTCGACCACCAGTGGCAGTTTAAAGTGAGCTTGTTGATATGAAACTACAAAAGATTATACAGTTATACACTGCAGGAATTATTGATCATATATGCTTAATTACAATATATTGCCAGAGAGAGGGTAATACAGGAACAATATACAGGTCATAACTATTAATACATACATACCTCTCACAGTTGGGAACCCAAAGTTCATTGGAACAACTATTACATGTACATTACACATTTGACTGACAAAATATTGTAATGTTAAATTATGCAAAAATATTCTTTATTGAACAGAGCTTGTGGATGGCAACTATGTATAAATATCTTTGCAAACAAAGTGAATGGTAAGGGAATTCTTTGGTCTATATGCACTCCAGAATTTTATTTTGCATATTTTCTTTCATACTCTTTATATGGCATTGTTTTTTATGGAAATTCAATGGTGGTATTGCAGCACTCAAAATAAAAAAGAGAGGCATTTGAATAATGGCAAAAATAAATGTTAATTTGAGTTGCAAAGAATATTTTGAAATATGAAAAATTCTTCCTTTGTCTAGTTATATATAGTTACATCATGTATCACTGATGCTCCAAACACAAAGGTGTGTGTGTGTGTATATATAGAATGAGGCATTTATAGTGTCATGGCCATTTTACTCTAAAACAAAGGGGAAAATTAAAAAATGCTTGAGGCAAAATTTGAAGTGCTCTTAGGGGATCATATGAGAGTGACTAACTCGTTCTTGAAATGCCATTCTCAAGATCCTTTCAAGGTCAAATTTGTTTTCTCAAATGGAATGGTGTATTTTTTCCCCCCAGGAATGGAAAGGGCATTCAGTTTTCAGTATAAAAGTTCTAGTACATCTATCAATTATATTAAGTATATGATTAATAAAACTTTCTTTACCTAACTGTACATTATTTAAATTATATATATATTAGACTTCTTTTCTGCAATACCAATAATGTAATAATATTTTTAGAGTTGTAGCCCCTCAGATTTCTATTCCATACTTTAAGTTGAGAAAAATAAAACAATCTTCATTAGTAATGTTAAAAATGTATTTAAAAGACTTTTCAGCACTTTTTAAAAGAAACCTAAACTAATAAAACACACCAAAATGTACAATATTTCAAGCTTGAAGAGACTAAAATCTATATATTTACAAACAGAAGATATAGAAGATTTAATAAACCTTACAAACCTACGTATACAGAAAAAAACATTTTTGAAATCTTTCAAAAAATATCAGAACTAGCTATGAGAAACCCATTTTCTCCATTTCTGGTGAACTTCTTGATGAGATTTATTTTTAAAATGTGGTACATATATGTAGATGATGTATTTGAAATAACACCAAAGAAAAATTCATCAGACTCTCTAAGATTCCTGAATTTAAAAGAGAAGTCATAAAATTTGCCTAGAAATTGAAGAATTTAATTTTATCAGGTTAAATACTTAATCCATATGCTCAGTACCTCCCTGGTTTGGCATTATTAACTATCAAAAAGGAATTTTTTTACATAATAATGCATTCTGTTACAATTTATGAAGATGCTATTAAGAAATTCAAGGAGTAAGAATGAAGAATGGATTTTATCTTTAAGTGATACGCATGTTTAACTACTATTGCCACTGTTCATCTTCATCTTAATGTAAGTATTGCAAATATTTTTAGTTCAATGCATATTAATTTTGAGAAAACTTAATTTATTAACTATGAGCAGAGCTTACTCATAAGAAAAATCCTCTGCACACTTCTGAAACCTTACTGACTAAAAGTAACATAATGTGATGCTCAATCTACTGAACTATCCATGTGGCCAATGTTTTAAACAGTTGCTTGAAGAAGGATGCAGTTATTGCATACAATGAAATGACAAGAGTTAATAGTTATACATAGGAGGGTCAGAATTCTTAGAATAATTGACTATCTGACTGGTTTCATGCACTAAAGCCCAATCAGTTTCAATAAAACTGATGTCAAAATTTATTATCATTGTAAATTTAAATATCAGTGAAATTGTTTTAAATGCTAATGTTTATAAAAAAAAAAGAAAAAAGTAATTATTCATTTGTAGCTTTGGAATTTTATGTACAAACATAATTTACCTCTTATGGATGCTGTACGTGTGCAGTTATAGAGGATTGCCAATTCACCAAATGCTTTTCCAGGTCCCATTCTGCCAAGCACCTTGCCCTCTTTTATTACTTCAAATTCTCCTTCCGCAGAAACATATAAATGTGATCCTGAAAAATTGTTATAAATTTATTTAACAGTACTGGTTTATATTATTTCTGTTCATATAATATTTAATAATTGCCTTTGTTGCAATTGCCATGATTTTCTATCCCTTTTAAAATTCTTCCTTGAATGAATTTTTTTTTTTGGATTATTTCATATTGTTACAGTAAAACTGACAGCTTAGCCATTGTTTTGAAGTTTATTCACTGAATAGAATGAGAAAGCTCTTTGTTTGCTATTGTAGGGTAAATTAGCTTTCATTAACAGGTTTGGCATAGACAATAAAATATTATGTACTGTGACAGTAAAAGAACATTAATTTTTATCTTTTATGCACTCTTTGGTGTTTTGACATCAAGCCTGTTCTTCCCAACAAGAGAACACAGCATTATCATTTAATTATTATTTTAAAAAATAGGATCTTACAGCCTGATGTACAAGGACATACTTTTGTAACTGTCCTCAAAATTTTCTTACTCATACACTCATGTAAAGAGAGTAACTTTGAAAATTCTTTTCGCTATCAAACATTTGTTTTACATCAATACATTAACCAAACAATACTAGAGAATGTACTGTGCAAGTATTAACTTATATTTCTAATGTAGAAGATGAAAATAGAACTCAAGTAATGTCTGGCAATGAGAAGAAGACAAGCATGAAGAATGTGCTATATAAACATTTTATATCCTTCTCCCTATGTTCATGTACATTAGTACTGATAAAAATAAATATCTGACATACACTCATATATGTACAGTTAAACAGTTCAAGCCCCCTCACACTTTAGTCCCCCTTGCCATCTTCTGATTGTCAGACTATTTGAAGATGTGTGTATGAGTGTAAAAAGGAGAGATAGAGCTTAATTTACAAGGGAGATCACTAAGTTTCCGGCCTTGCCAATAATGATTATCCCCTTCACAAAACCCTTATATGGTGTCATACTGTATCTGTAAATAATTGGTATCTGGTATCTGTAAATAATTGCAGCTGTAACTTCTGCTCCACTGTGTTGAATTGTTCAGATATAGTTGCATAAAGAACGTTATGTGTAGAAGATTGTGACATGTTCAAAATGGAGCATTGAGCATTTATTAATTTCTTCACAAAAGAAGGACTTACGTCAAATGAAAAAAAACAGCGAATGAACAGTGTATATGGGGAAGCATCATATGCTACCGTAAAAGAATGGGCCAAACTTTTTTGAATAGGTGAAAAAGCATTGAAGACGAAGAGCATGCAGGTCGACCCCTGGAGGTGCTCACTCCTGAAAACATCGCTCTTTTGGAAGGAGAAATAATGGAAGACCGACGGCTCAAAGTTACAGAAACAGCAGCAAGCTTGGGCCTTTCTAAAACAACAGTCCTTTGAATTATTCGTGAACATTTAAACATGAATATGGTTAGTGCCTAGACTTCTTTCCTCAGTTCAAAAGCAGCAACGAGTCATCTGTTGTCAGACATTTTTGGAGCTCTGCCGTGGCAACAAGAGAGAAGTTCTGCAAATCATTGTTACAGGAGATGAAACTATGTTCCTCTACTATGATCCCTTGTCCAAAAGAGAATCAATGAATTGGCAGACGTAAACCTGGCGAAGCACCGCCTATAAATGCCAAGGTCACTCAGTTAACCAACCACGACTTCAAGGAGAGGAACACCACAGTAAATGGGGAGTACTATGCTGGCCTACTGCACAGGCTACGTGCTTCTATCAAAGAGAAAAGGTCGAAGAAAGTTGAGTAGTGGTGTGCGCCTTCTTCACGACAGCTCGCCTGTGCACACAGCTCTTGTTGCAAGGGAAGCTGTGAAGAAATGTGGCTTCAAGGAGATCGAGCATTCACCTTACAGCCCAGATCTAGCTTCCAGTAACTATTTCGTCTTCTCAAAACTTAAGAAGGACCTTCAAGGAAGGAAATTTAAGTGTGACGAAGAAGTGATGGATGCTGTTATGTCCATTTTGCAGACAAGACTTCTATTTTCGGAGGGGGGAAGGTTGAAATGTTAATTTAAAGATGTGAGAAGTGTATTGCAATAAAGGGTAACTATATTGAAAAGTGAAATATAGATTTTGTCTTATACCTAGAAAGGAATATGTCCTTTATTACATTATTTCTTGTAATAACATTATCAGTATGATGGATATTTATATGAGTGGTTAAAGAAAAATGGTAGTGGTGTGTGTGTGTGTGTGTGTAAAATGTAACGATTCATTTGTGAGAATGAAGAACAAGAAAAAATATCGTTACACCTACCAGCTTCTCCCTCTCGAATGACATATTCACCCTTTGTGCATTCTCTTGGATACATAGAATCTACTAACTCTCGCACTTGGCTGGAGTCCAAATTTTTGAGAAAATCGTTGTCCATTATTGCATCCTTAATGAGTTGTTTGGATCTGAAAAATAAAGAATATATTTCTCTTATTGAAATGGTGCGCTAAATTTCAATCACAATAGATTTTTGAAGCCTCTATTAAAACGGAGGATAACACACTTCCATTTTCAAAATGCGTCACAAAATAGATTTTAAAAATTAGTTTTAGCAAAAAACAATTATGGACCTTAAGAGTTAATCAATTAATTTCGGGAAAGCCACGTGAAATTTCAAATCCATAAATTTTATGTAAACTAAGTCTTCCAGGCTGTAAGGTCATGGTCTAATTGGTTTTTTCTCCTTCATCTTAACATAAATTTCGTCCAGTGCAGTCATGACTGAAATATCTGGGAAGATAAAGGAGAAGAATCTCATTGGAGCACAGCCTTAAGCCCGGAAGAATCATTTATATAACTGATATCGGCCACGAAAGCCTAAGTTCTACCATTAATTTTAGTTAAAATCCTTGCTTAACCAGCATTAGCTTCCGTTTCAGTTTATTGCCATTTTGAGATAAGAAAGGAAAGAAAACATCTAACAATTTCATACTGTATAACGTTTTAACCTTTATATATTTTAGCACAGTGTTGGGCTGTGGATCAAATTAAATTTTGGAGATGATAATATTTCAAATTTCAATTTAATTGTTTTATTCTTATACCATTTTGTTGCTGAATAAAAGCATTTCACATGTCAACCCTTCAGAGCAATATAGAGCTTAAATAATAGAGACGCTTATTAATGATAGCAGAGAGAGTAGCTTAGCATTGCAACCGAAAATAAGGGCCACATTTAATTAAATTATAGGGTTATAATCGATGTTAATAATTAATGTAAATATGATCCGATGCATGTATGTAATTTGTATTATGGGTATTGTATTCATTTCCATGTTTTGTTATCATGTGGCGGGATTCGAACCCTAGACATTCCGCTCACGATTCCGCGCCTTAACGACCTCGGCCATCCGTGGCGGTAATTTCACAAGGTGCACAACAGGGGAGAAACAGACAAATGGAGCATTGAAATTACTAAGCCACCGAAGATCAACACCCCAAGGACGAATGCGAACAGCAGCACAGGTGTGCGATTCCGAGGACCAACATTGATACGCCAGCCTCCTCCAATATCAGATGTACAGAGAGAGGCGGAAATGATTAGGGCAACGCCAGGCGTGTGTCAGGAATATATAGGGGAAAAAGCAGGCGGCCGACCCATTTTGAATTCCTTAAAGGAATGGAAACGTGATTGCAGGATAGTGAAAGCGTTAAAATTTAAGGGTTTTTAACTTGTTTTAAGGGGGGGGGGTGGCGAGAAGAGGGCGATATCCGAGTGGAATGGTCATGTTTTATAAAAAGGAGCTACAAAAAGTGATAAAGTTTATGAATGTAAACATGAAAGGAACAATTTGTATATATTTTAATCTAGCGGAAGTTAATTCGATTTGTGTATATTATCGTTGTTTGGCCGTTAACCTAACCCTGACCTATTTGCAAACTTAGTAGATGTAATACCTGAAATAAAGCAGCGATTTCCACGGGCAGGATCGACAATCATTGGAGACTTCAGTGCGAGCATTGGGGCGGCAAACATCAACTAGGCGGGAAAGCGATGAAAAGAGTACGTTGCAGTAACAATGAGGTTGTGACAGCACACGGGCGGGAATCACTCTCATTGTGTGAATGTTTTCAATTTCGAAATTCGGAGCGGATAATGATGATGAACTGACATTTATAAACGAAAACGGGGGGCATGATAGATTATATTATTTTCTCTCAATATGTTAGCATACCATATAATGCAGATTTTCAATTTGTAAATACAATCGAATTCTATCATTTCCTGGTTACGACTAGTAAAAGAACATCCAGGGGAGGGGCTGCAGCAGTTTGTTTGCGCTCAGGAGTTTTCGCTTCTGAGATGTCGATGTAGGAAAGAAGAGAAGACAAGGCTATTTGGAGAAACTATTGGTAGTTATAGGGTCACCGGCCGCAATTTTTTCCGTAATGGAATTTTCGGTCTTGGCACAGCATACGCTCACTTTCAGGCCGTTATGTTAGCGCTCATCATAGACATTAGTTTGTTCATAACTGGCACATGAAACTGAACGCAATATTTTGTAAGACTTGTTCATTATTGTCCACTTCAAAGAACATCTGTACACTAAAACAAAGTCGCTGGATTTATCAAGCTAGTTGTCAATAACAATTGAAGTTTGACAACCCGTAAACTTTTTTTTTTTTTTTTTTTTTTTTTTTTAAGCTTTGTGAGCCTAGTGAACTTTGTTAAGGCCCGGACTCCGAGCATAAGCATGCCCCGAATTCTTGGGATTTTTAACCTAAAGATTCGACGTTTCGTCAGTGATGGTCTGTGAATGTTTTGAGTCCAAGTCGCTAGTTTCCTTAAGCTGGCGATGATATTCACGAACACTCGTCCCCGATTGAAATTTTGGAAGTCATACGTCATATTCTATCAGCGTGGGTACCGTCACATGCTTATTTGAGTGCGCTTTCCAAGTCTTCTCCACACTTTGAAAGAGAGTTGAAAATATTGCGGCTTTATTTCGTTTTGTTCGGATACTTTACAAGTCTGAACCGCCCATGTTTTTACTGTATTTGCCAGAAGGAGAGAGAAGGGGGGATTACTTTTCAACTTGTGCATTGTCCCCTTCTTCTATGTGTAACAAAATAAAACATGGTACACTTACCGGAAGTCTTTTTCATATCTGGTAATTTGTATATCGTCAGCTGTTTGTCCCGTGTCTGTACTCTCGCCAGACACGCCCTGCTTCTTGTTGGTACTGCTGCTGCAGATCAGCATTTGCTGGTGTTGCTGACCGGCCATACCATGTTGTTCCTGTAAACTGGCCAAGAGGTCCCCATCTTGTGCAAAACTCGTTGCTTGTTGTAAGACACTCTGTAATAGAATAAAGAGGAAAGCAATATTAAACTGCCTCTATTAACCTTAATGTATCATAATTGAAAATGTTTAAAAGAATATCACCTTATGATGATTGCTAGTTAACGATTTTTTTTCTAAGTACTGAAACCAGAATAAGGGGGAATGAAACTATGTTGATACTGGTTTATGGACTATGGGTAGGAGGGGTACAGTAGATCGCAAACTACAAACTGCCGTCTCCCCTTACTCCTGTTGCTCATCAGTTCTTGTTTATCTGCCGGGTGTGGCTCATAGGTTGAATTTGAGCATCTAAATTGATGTTTTAAGTGTTTAAGAACTCCAATACCTACTATCACATTTATGCAACTCTCTTCCTCCGAATTATGACTGTTTAATATACTCTTAGAATCTGCTAAACTCTTTAAATACTTAATAGAATCATATTTTAAAAAGAACATGCTTCTGAGCTCAATTCTGGCGCAGATGCTTTCATAACGAAGTACGAGAGCTGGGAATAAAAAAGTGGCAACACTGTCGCCACGTTGTTAATCAACATGTGAGCATTTTACAGGAATAGCATACCGTTCAACACACTCAGCTGTATTATAAAGAGTTTGGTATCTTTAACGAAGGTGTAACTTTAAAAATAAGAACAATTAAGTATTGGTTAACAATTATGGGGGGGGGGATCAAGAACTTCTTCGAATAGTGTGTCTGAGAGAGCAAATAAGGGAAGGATAGGGTATGAATTTGGCATGAAAAATAAGGAAAGGCTTAGAACAAATTAGACTGGGGTATATTTAGTAAAAGGGGACAGAGTAATATGCGCAATAGCTAGAAGATAGTCGAGAGACTTTTGAGAGATATAGATAGGCAAAATATTGAAATTCAATGCCCAGAAAAGGTCTCGCTTAACCTGCAGGAGAAAATAGGTCAGGTGTCGGGGAGGGGAATTTGTTCTGATGTCTGTAGAAGAGAAGAAAGTGTTCTCGCATGGCTGATTAGTGCTTAGAAAGAAAATAAAAAAAAGTAATGTTTTCGGGGAAAGAGTTTGTCAAATGTGCGGAGAAAGCTATATGTAAAAGCACAATCTGGGAAAATGCAGAAAAACAGAGGCCCCCCCTTTTTTTTAAAAGAAATGGGCATTTATTACAAGTAATATCACGAGAGGATCTGAGATTACCGATAAATTTACGAACCTACTGAGTGAATTTATCTGGAAAGCTCAGACTCTCGAGTGATATTTATTAGAACTATTTCACAAATAACATAAGAATTTTAATATAATTCCTCTAAAATTGGTTTACAAAATTGTAATATTTGTATATTTGTACTTAACCTTTTCAAGCAATCTATGCCGATTGTTAGTAATGCCAACAGAGAAGAGCAAAATACGGGTTTAGCACTATTTCATGAACAGAATAAAAGTGATATTATATATAATTGAAATTCGCTCACAGAATATGAACACTTTTTATACTTATGAATATCCATTTTATTCAGAAAACGTGAGACTGAAATGGACAAAGGGGGGTTATTACAATCGCTACTGTTCGATTTTCCAATGCCAACTGAAGAAAAAAAAAAGATAACATACAGTGTCTCTATTTTTCTTTGTATTCTGCGGTTTGGAATTCCTTATGATAAGATCAATTTGCACATTTGACGCATCACCAAAACGCTTTGAAGAACCCTCCATTTTGCGCTATGATTGTCGATTGTCCATGCTTTTGTTGCTATCAATAGCTTCCCACCGCATCTAGCAGGCGTGTTAAGGAATTGTATAGCGTTGACTACACTGATCACAAGACAAATGACCGCCACGGGTGGCCGAGGTCGTTAAGGCACGGACTCGTGAGCGGGAGGTCTGCGGTTCGAATCCCGCCAGGACCGTCCTCCCTGACTGGGGTTTTTTCCAGGTTTTCCTCAGTCTTCATAACTGGCAAATGCCGGGGAGGTACCTAAAACTTAGGCCTGGAACGCTTCCTTCCTTAAAAAAAAAAATATCCTTTCCCAATTTATCATTTCATCTCATGTATCATCAGTGTCCACCGCCTGTGGTGCCTCAGTAGTAAAAACGGGCGTTAAACACTACCCCAAAAAAAAAAAAAAAAAAAACAAGACAAATGCACGTTGTGTGACGAAGAAGTGATGATGCTGTTTATGCCCATTTTGCAGACAAGACTTCTCACTATTTTTTGGGGGGGGATAGAAATGTTCATTCAAAAATGTGAGAAGTGTATTGCAATAAAGAGTAACTGTACTGAAAAGTGAAATACAGTTTTTGTCTTTAGACTGGAAATTTATGGATCTGCCCTCGTACATCATCGTTAATCTTTGGACATCTTTAATATTGTCATACTATTCTTCTTCTTCTTCTTCTTCTTCTTCTTCTTCTTCTTCTTCTTCTTCATTCTAGAATATATTGAAAGATATAAATACTACAGCAGGATGTGCTTTGTTAGTTAACACTAGGTGTAAGTCAGAACGGGATTTTAAGTCTGCATCTCAGAACGGGATAATCTTTAGTGGAGAAAATTGAGAAACAGCAAATATATATGAAATCAAAAGCACTCGTTTTTTCCCATAAAATTACTAAAACATTATTGAAAAACTATAAATCTTTTTATAAGATTAGCTATTTCATTCAGGTAACATTGACATTGTTATCATCTAAACAGCATAGAGCTACTTTTGGGAACAAAATTTAGTTTCTAAGCAGGAATCATTACTGCCTGCTTTTTAAAAAAACCAAATCCTGCTATATTTCAAGTATGTGTCATTCTATAATGGTTCTGCCCACTCATTCATCTACATGGGATTATGCGAAAGAGAAATCTGGCGGTCAGGGGGCAGAACTTAGCCCGTCGTGGTAAAATACCTAAAAGGCTGTACAACTTATGACAGTTTTGATGCTGCACAACTAGCTAATAGATATAAAAGCACGCTTACCTTATACGACTGTGGCGTAGAGCTTTGCTCGCCACTTTCAGTAAGACGGAGACTCCCACGTGCCTGTAGAAAGAATGGCAAACAACCCAACAATCTCATGCTAAATATTACTCATGGACCCCCCTACGTAACGTAAAACAACGTCCAGAAGCCACTTCACTCACACGACAGACATTACCAACTAAGCAGCAAGCTTGTAATGTCAGCATGGACGTGTTTCTGTCATATCTTATCGCACGACTGGTAGTGCCCATGTCCATCGTTAGTTTATTGGTATGCCTATGGTCACATCTGTCAAGTAAAGATTATAGTTTAGTAACTTTGCAAATAACATTCAGCAATGTTGACATTTAATAACATGAGAGCAAAACTGCATGCTATACACTATCTGAAGACAATTATACTTTTATGATTACTCTTTAAATTTCTTTAAATGTATGAAAGCAAAGAACGTTTGGTTTGCAAATGTTTACAGAACAAGGAATCTACTGCCATGCTATATTTCACACTTCTTAAAATATATTCTCGTTGCTGCTTAGATATATATTCGATGGTAAGTCCATAAGTTTCCGGCCTAACCATTTTCTAGGTATTATAAAAATAAAAACTATATTTCTCTTCAGTATAGTTACCTTGTATTGCAATACACTTCTCACATCTTTGAATTAACATTTCAATCCCCCAAATAGTTGCAAGTCTTGTCTGCAAAATGGGCATAATCAGCATCATCACTTCTTCGTCAACCTTAAATTTCTTTCCTCGAAGGTCCTTCTTCAGTTTTGAGAAGAGGAAATAGTCACTGGGAGCTTGATCTGGGCTATAGCGGAAATGGTCGATCTCCTTGAAGCCACATTTCTTCACAGCTTCCTTAGCAACAACAGCTGTGTGCATAGGTGCGTTGTCGTGAAGAAGACGCACACCCCATTCAGCTTTCCCGCCTTTTCTCTTTGATGGAAGCACGTAATCTGTGCAATAGGTCAGCATAGTACTCCCCATTAACTGTGGTGTTCCTCTCCTTAAAGTCAATGAAGAGATTCCTTCACAGTCTCAAAAGATTGTAGCCATAATTTTCTTGGTTGATTGAGTAACCTTGGCCTTTAGAGGCGGTGCTTCGCCAGGTTTACGTCTGCCACTCTATTGATTCTCTTTTGGACAAGGGATCATAGTAGAGGGCCATAGTTTCCATATTGTTTAGGTTGAAATACACTTTATACACGTCAGTATGAATAGCATGGGAATTCTCTATTGCCCTTATGTAATGATAGCATCAAAGGAAAAGATGATTTAACACCTGAAGAACAATGCATTGTTGCAAGAACCATGTACAGGGTCTATAAGCCGCTTCTTGTGTTACTGGATCCTTTGATGTGATGCGGAATAAATAGCTGTAGCGACTGTTTCTCGTATACTTTTTTCTACAATTACAGAGCTTTTCTCTTCTCGCTGTAGTTCACGACGAGATCCGTGTTCCGGAGCCTTTGGTGTACGGAAATGAAAGTTCGTTTTTTTGAAGTACGCGAACGTGAAAACTTATGACATGCAGTTGCGCCGTAAATTAGATTAATGTTAATACATCTGCGACTGAAGCTCTTTTGTCAGTTCTGTGTTTAAAGCCAAGGACTACAACAAGTTCTTTCCTTACGTATATCTTTGTCAGAAGAGCCAACTTAAAGATATCAAGTTGGTATTAAGTACACAACTCACATTCGTTTTCGTCAAAGGAAGCGAAGTTCGTTTGCTTTGAGAAAGTTTACTGCGAGTAAATTTCATTCCAAACACAAACAGCTAACTACCAACTTTATTTATTTATTTATTTATTTATTGAGTAGTGTTTAACGCCCGTTTCAACTACTGCGATATCATTGATGATACATGAAATGAAATGATAAATTGGTAAAGAAGTATTTTTTTTAAGGAAGGAAACGTTCCAGACCTAAGTTTAGGTACCTCCCCGGCATTTGCCAGTTATGAGGACTGAGGAAAACCTGGAAAAACCTCAATCAGGGAGGACCGTCCTAGCGGAATGGGAATCCCCGACCTCCCGCTCAGTGCGAAAGAAAACTGTTATATATAATTTTATCCAGAGTTCCTCAACGGCTGTAGGAAAGATCGCCTTCATTTTCAAAAGGGCCAACTGCAGCGCTCTAAATAAGCCACCAGCCTCAGACTTACTGGAGTTACTTGTTGAAAGAACCGGTGACGACCATTTATGCATATTTTGACATTTTGCATGGTCAGCAGCTAATGCATTTTGACCCTAAAGAATCGGGGTATTTAATATGAATTTGTTTTACCTCTAGCACGCAAATAACCTACGTTTTTGCACACGTATTCAAAATCTTAAGTACCCATTCCCTTCTACAAGCCCTAGGATTTTATAATAAGAATTTCTATATGTAATGTACAGAAAGACAATTTTTATAAATATATTACAGCACATCTGCTCACCTTTTCTCCTATTTCACTGCCGTATCATTTTAAAACAATGGATACTAAAGGTAAGGTAATTGAAATTGTTGAGAGGGGAAAAATGAGCATGCTGCTAGAGAATAATACGAAACACCCAAGAGCAACGTCAAGATTTGAGGTTTAATTATTTATTTTATGTAGTGATGATTTAGTCAGTATAAAGAAATGTTGAATTTGCGACTAATTTTCATGGCAAGTTTAATATAAAGAATTAGGCAAATTATTGCTAGTAAATCTAAGAGATGAACGAACAGGCTTTTCAACTGCAGAACAGAGTGCTGCAAGACGGCGCTCATACTAATGTCTGCTATAGCAATACAGAAGCCTTTTACCGCCACGGGTGGCCGAGGTCGTTAAGGCACGAACTCGTGAGCGGGAGGTATGGCGTTCGAATCCCGCCAGGACCGTCCTCCCTGACTGAGGTTTTTCCAGGTTTTCCTCAGTCCTCATAAATGGCAAATGCCGAGAATGCCCTATACTTTTGCCTGGAACGTTTCCTTCATTTAAAAAAAATCCTTTCCCATTATACCATTTCATTTCATGTATCATCAGTGTCCACCGCCTGTGGTGCCTCAGTAGTAAAAACGGGCGTTAAACACCATTTAAAAAAATAAATAAATCGTCGTGTTAGAAAGCAGCAAGTCAACAAACACAAGGCCAAGGACGGCAGTAAAGATAAGCTACTTGTATATGTTTGTAAATCGTATCGCTAGTCAACTATTAGGCAAAATACCCCATGAGAAAGTGCAATCTTTTCAGATAAAAAGTATTTTCTAAATTAGCCATGGATTTGTAGAGATATCTCATCACCGCGATTTTCCAGTCAGAACATGCTGTGGCATAAGAGGACTCTCTGTAGCAAATTGGGGGGGGGGGTTTCCTTTATTAGGAAGAGGGTTTCTTTAGAAAACTGAACAAGGTTCCAATTCTCAGCAGTGTATTTACATAATTATACCCCAGCTGCAGCCACATATTTCAGCACGTAAGCAAATATTTTATTTTGGTATCTTAAATAAAATCTGGAGGTAGCTTGGTATTTCATATGAAAAATTCACGTTTGGATTCACATTTTGCCCCAAAATTTGGATGTTATTATTGTTAAGTATAAGAGTGAACACAAATGAACTATTTATTTTAACACTTTTTAGTACCAGGGTTGGAATTTCAATGCGGTAACTATTTAATTTTTACAGACACAGAATACATACATGTTGCTAAGTTTTACTGGCCTTCAATGTAGTCACCAGTGCTGTAGTCGGTTCTGGTGGTGTGGTGGTAACCATACTAGCTAGCCTTCTAAACCCAATATCGCGGGTTCAAACCCGGCCAGGATCGATGGATTTTTTCGGGCGTAAAAATCTTAAGTGTGGCTTCCTTCGGAAGGGAAGTAAAGCCGTGGATCCCGTGTCGTACATTTACGGTACGAAAAAGAACCTCAAGTCTGAAAGCAGAGGCCTCTGGGCAAAAGTTGTCGGCCGTTTCACGCCCTGAATAGATTGGGACGCTGATGACCTGAGAAGTTAAAGAGCGTCCGTAAATAAATCAATAAAAAAAAAAAAATCACTGCTCTGCAAATCCCTTCGCCAGGATGCCGTTCTGTTGACAGCTTGAACAGAGCGATCTCTAGAACAGCTGTGAAGCGAACAGTACCTTCATATACGAATGTAGAAGCGATGCAGTTGCTCTTAAATATTGTTATGCGAAATAATGAATGACTTCTGCAAAAAGTGTCGCGCGCTCTGTTCTACAAATAAACGTAACACCGTGCGCTAGGGATCCGTTATGCGTCATAGTCGTATCTTTCACAACGATGAGACTTTCGTTTGACCGACAATAACAATATTCTTTCAGTTTTTGTTCGTATGATCTGACTTGGTGTAAGAAAGTCCACTTTTGGAATTCGTATCACTCCAAGTGGGTACGGGCAGGCCGTATCGTTATTATTGCTGTATTTTCACCTAAACACAAAGAACATATCATTGTGCAATGTTTCGTATTGCCAGGCAGTCCTTCACAATATGGAGCTCCGCGGTTGGTGATCCTCTTTGTGGGCTAATTCGCTAATAATATGGCGGTTATCGTTTCCAGTAATACGAATTAACACTAGCTTCTGTTTCATCTGTTAGCCAAGCCGTGTACTCTTTGAAAGCCTTTCTACTGTTCTGTAAGGTAATGCAGAACACCCGCAAGCCTCCTGGAGCATTTTTGATGGCACCGCTGTATACGAACTGGCTTACTCAATCTTACCGAACTCCACTGCACCTGTTTCTAAACCTGGGGTGAAAAGTTATATGTGTAAGGTTTGTCTATCTATGGAAACAGTTTTCCGCTGGTCTGCGGAATTTAAGAGGTGCTGAACTTCACTGCAAGACGAGAGAAGAGGACGTCCGGTAAGGCAGTGACTGAGGGAAACATTGTCGCGGTGGAAAAAATGGCACGCGAAAATAATCGTGTAACATTTAAGGACATCGACCAGGCTTCCATCTTGGATCGCAAGCAGTATCAAAAATCCTGCACTGATCTTCTTCCTGTAAGCGTTTGTTATTTTTTATACTGCGACTAATATTCAAGGTAATGTAATGAAATTTTGATTTAACAAATGTATATACCATTCAAAGCAATTAGCTGCATATACTTCCTTTCTTGTTACGCTATTCCTGGTGTTTGTTCTAACGGCCGTTGTGACTACCACGGGTGGCCGAGGTCGTTAAGGGGAGGACTCGTGAGCGGGAGGTCTGCGGTTCAAATCCCACCAGGACCGCCCTCCCTGACTGAGGTTTTTTCCAGGTTTTCCTCAGTCCTCATAAATGGAAAATGCCGAGGAGGTACTCTAAATGCAGGCCTGGAACGTTTCCTTCCTTAAATAAATCCTTTCCCAATTTATCATTTCATGTCATTATCATCAGTGTCACTGCATGTGGTCCCTCAGTAGTAAAAAAGGGCGTTTAACACCATTAAAAATGCCGTTGTCTGCTATAACTCCTAGCTCCCATTATCAATTGTACTTATTTAGGCACCATATCTCCTAACAATTTCTACAGATGATCCTTAATAATTGTCAATATTTGCAGCAATTTTATTTGTCTAATTTACTTAGTTTTATTAAGATTATTTTGGCATGTTCTCCTAAATATATTACCATGTTAACAGTATCTTGATGAGCGCGTTCTCTCACTCAGAAACATCTTCGTGAACTATCGCGGTTATATTTACAATATTTAAGAGCAGGTATTTAGTTTGCCGCGTTCACAGCCGATCGTAGCGCCAGCTTCTATTCTCAATTTACCTCGTTCATCTAAATTTTACTCGGTTACTGCATACCAGCAGCCCAAGAACAAATGTACCCCCTATACTGCTCCTACTAGTAATAGTGCGGTTGTTAATTTATCTTCTATTCCACTTTCTTATGCCGTTACATTGCTTTTGCAAAGAGGATTATCTTTTGCCCCAACTCCCAAATTTAATCGTGTTAAATTTGTTTCCGATTGTGTAAAACCTTGCAGTAATTTAATACGGCGTTACTGTTGGCATATACACAGCCTTCTTTATATGCCTTCTCAAGTTTTCTCCTCCCTCCAGACTTGAACGTCCTTCTGCCATCCTTCAGAAATATTTATGATCGGTTTTTAACTTCGATTAGTGATTCTAAATTTCTAGATATTAGACAATAGACTTTAGAAGTATCTATTGGAATGTATAATGGGAATCGAGGTTTGTCTATGACCCTTATTGCAAAAGAAATATTTTAAATTTGATTCTGCCAAAAGTTTAGATTGTAAATATTATAAAGATAAATTTAAACGTATACATAGAAACTATCATGAAGAGAGCGGAGGAAGCAAATCAAATGTTAGGAGGTCGATTGCAAAATACGAATATCCAGGTGATGTGACAATGTAGCGAAGAATGGAGAGGAAGCATAGAAGTTATCAAAGCTGCAATGTACTATTTAGTGCAGGGCTATTCTCTCCCGTATAAAATACACACGTGTATATAAGTAGAAATAAAGAA
Organism: Metallyticus violacea; assembly: GCA_030762175.1. Taxonomy (NCBI): domain Eukaryota; kingdom Metazoa; phylum Arthropoda; class Insecta; order Mantodea; family Metallyticidae; genus Metallyticus; species Metallyticus violacea. The sequence continues at coordinate 2,413,975 of CM060838.1, forward strand.
AATCTGAATGAAATGAGGAAAGCTATTTGACTCTGCGGACCCTGAGTGCCCGTGGTACCTCTGACGTACTAGAGGGAGCCGGGCCGAACTTGATTCGAGCCCCTCCCGGAAGGGAGTTGTACGGATTGGGTTGAACTCGGCTTGGCAGTGAACCCGTCACTCACGGGGAATTGAGGACCTACGATGGCGGCGTGTCCCAGGGGAGTGCCAAAGGCGTGTACCCTGGGGGCCGGTGCGCCGGAATCGCCGTTGTTTGTAGGGAGGGTGGTGGCTACCTTAATGCTGGGGTGACTCACCTCTTAAATACGAGGAGGTCTAAGCGAGTATGACCTATCCACCAGTGAGAATCTGGAAGCTAAGGGAAGCGCGCCTGGGCGACGCAATCGTCTGCAGCCGAAAGGCAGGTCGGTTTATAGTTACAAGGTGCCGTCCTAATGCAAAAACCCACGGGTGGCACAGACCTCTGTGTTGCACCCTTGGACCCAGGGCTTAGTAAACCCGACGCAACCTGTCTTCAGCATGGGCTATACAATCAATATATATTGATGTAAATATTGGAAACGTACGATCATAATAAACATTTTCATCTTTCCTAAGCACACATGTAAGAAAGAGAAAAAACTTTTGTCATTCTGAATTGCTTAAGAAGTATCTCCAGGGAAACAGAACATTGGCACTGTGCAATTTGGTGTTTAGCGAGTTTCAATAAAGGAAATATTGTTCGTAAAATGCAGGGTGCTAAAAGCATTAGGAATGAATGCAGGAGTGATCTGGGTTCTTTCAGTGAGATGGCTTGACATTTACGTGTGTCCAAAGTTCGCCGAGTGGAGGAAGAATTCCAAAAGAAAGTCAAACATGAAAATTAGAGGACCTTTATGAAGCAATAAATGCCCTTGACAGCCCATCATATGAAACAGAAAAGAAAGATATAGAAATGTAGTGTTAACTTTAAATACAATTTTCTCAAAATTTACTTTTTTATTACTAATGTGCCTTTTTCTGTAAAACTACTGTATATAATGGTAAGCTTTTAAGCACATATTTGTCATACTCAACTATAACATTTTATAACATAACGTTTCTGAACATAATTTGGTAGAAAAATGTACAATAAAATTTAAAAAATTGTTTATAAAAAAGTAAAACTTTAAAACTATTATTGCAGTTAAAACCTTGAGTTAAAACGATACATAAAAGAACAAATACACAGGGTGCCAAAAATATATACACACTTCAAACAAAGAAAAAACTGTGTTAACATAACAAAACTGAATTCATACAAACAGAAAATAATGAGCATTAATCATCTTAAACTTTTACAGTTACAACAGTTCCTCAAAACGCCCACTATCGGCGTCGATACACTTCTGAGTACGTTTAACTACTGATTGAGCAACGTTTGTGGAAGTGTCCTCAGCGATTGCAGCACACGCCGTTTAAAATTCTTCCCGAAGTGCTGTCAGTGTAGCTGGTTTTCCACGGTAAATGGTATCATGAGTCTCAAATTTGTCTCAACAATCTTGACTTCATTTGTTCATTGTTGATTTACCTCTTACGTAGCAACGCTATCATAATGTATGTGAGTCACATCTGTTTACAGAACATCATACTACACATTACTGTTGTTTTTCGGTCGAACTTTGAAATATATTAAATAGATATCTACTGTTAAAGTGTGTATACATTTTTTGGCACCCTCGGCATAAGCCATTAAACTTTCAGAGTCCTATATCCATTGGTTGGTGGGAAAAAGGAACGGAAATCTCTCAATTTACCACTGTTTATATAGACCTTCAACATTCCCCATATGTGAAACTGCCGCTATTAAAATGTTACTGCTGATACAATCATTACTTTTAGTGTACGCACAAAACAGTCATTTTTACCTGTTATGATTTAGTGACTCTATACAGGTTCCAACAACCACACGCCATCTGTATTTACTACTAATAATTTAACTATTGCATTCATTTCCAGACAATAGTAATGACCCAAGGTTCAAAGATAGTAGTATGTGGATGTCATTCACACTATTTCTCGCATTCTGATTGAGAAGTAAAACACGTACTCTCCGTTCATCATAACTTCAAAATGGAATATTACTCCACGATTCCGCGTTGCCGCGCTCCTTTGTCGATATTGGCTCTCGAATTTGCAGTTGCAGGAATGCATACAAAACTTTCTTTTGGCAATAACGATTAAGTCCAATTTATTTTGTTTTATTTCATTTTAATGATATGCAAGTAAATGAAACATTTGATGAAGCAATAACATTAAAAATAAATTGGGTATGACCTACACAAAAACTAGCAGACGTAACACAGTATAGCACGGAAAAAAGCATTTATTCACTTTTAAATGTGAATCCAGTTGTAGTTCGATTTCTTCCAAATCAGAGCCACAATTATTTTCACTCTTACTTTAACTTAACTTTAATGTTATAACAACAGTGTTAATTTTCTCCAGATTCTACATTTCGTTATCTTGTCAAAGATATGTTTGAAATAATACCGACGGGCCATATATATATCAAATAAAAATAAGGTAACACTATTAACAATGTAACAAATTAACAGTAATTATAATAGTAAAACACTCAGAAAAAGTCAAACTTGAGATCGCTATATTTCGGACTCGTGGAGTTCGAAATATAGCGAAAACTTGTCGATCCTAGTGGTGTAGTGCCTTATCGCGGGTTCAAACCCGGCCAGGACAGATGGATTTTTTCGGGTGTAGAAATCCTAAGTATGGCTTCCTTCTGAAGGGAAGTAAAGCCGTGGATCCCGTGCCGTACATTTACAGCACGAAAAAGAACCTCAAGTGTGAAAGAAGAGGCCTCTGAGCAAAATTTGTCGATTGCTTTACGTTCTGAATTAAACGGGATGCTGATGACCTGAGATATTAAAGAGCGTCCGCAAATAAAAAAAGATATAATTTTTGGAGCGTACCCTGTTAGGAAACTTTTTTTAACGAATTAAAGAAATATATAACACGTGTTCAACCCATAAATGAAACTCTCTTTCTGGACCAAATTTGGGGTGCCTTCCTTAGCGCGTTTCCTAAATTGTTCTTGATGTGCAGGTATGTATTTTGAAGTAATACGGTGTATTTTAGAGCTTTAAGAGAGATGTTTTCTGCCGTGCCAGGATATAGATCCTAAGTCAGTAAGGACAGGAAATGACGTCATCTTTCTCGCGTGCAGTTTCCCTAAGGCGCGCCGCAAGTCACCCGTCTGCGACCTCGTTTTCCTCCTGGTTCTTAATATGGGCGGAGAATCGCGTGATTGCCGAACATTGACGCCTGCTTGCTTGACCGAGTTGCACCCAGCTCGCACACCTAACAACAATTTACGAATATGTGATTTTAAGTAATAAATATGTAACGAGAAAACTGCAGCAGCAAAGAAACAACTGAGTGCCTCTAGTCCACTCCAGCAAGCATGAAGTACGCTACCGACTTCTGTGAGTGAGAGGTCCTTATCAGAAATAAATATATAGAAACTTAGGAACATTTTGATGTAATTTATGTCACTTTCATAAAGAAAGTACTTCGGAAAAGAAACCAAAACTTTGGGAATATTAATAGGTTTTTAAATATTGTAATTAAATGTGTTATAAAATGTGCTACAATGAAACCATAGTTTCAATTTGGGCTGAAAGCTAAGAAAAACATTCAATTTTTATTAGCGATATACGTTATTTAAGATATAAATTTTATACAAACAGAATGGTGTGTATAGAACTTACATATTTCTTTGTTTATTTCAAAACGAATGATGCTAGTACAACTTACTATATCTCAAGTATAGAATATGGTTGGGAAACTATTAACGTCTATAGAAAATGTTGAAAATGTTCTCCCTCTTACGTAAGGTTAACTTCCGCCTGTGGTGTCTCAGTAATAAAAACGGGCGTTAAACACCATTTAAAAAAAAAAAAAAATTGAAGAGGGGATGTGAGTAAATGGAAGGGGGCTCAAGAGTGAAGGTTCCATTCATGTTTATGTATTTGGTATAAATTATTAATAGAAAACGTAAATATATCGAAGTATTTGTGGGTATGTGTGTATGTATATATGTATCGATGTATGTATGTGTACGGTCATTTTGATTGTTATAAGGACGATATTCGCATGTACGACCGCAAGGCCCATGCAACACTTGTATTTGTTTGAATGTATTCGAAAACTGGAACAACAAAACGTCCATTACCCCTAAAAATATGGCATGTAGCGCCATATTGTTGAAAATGTCCATAACCCAGTTCTACATCCTCAACAAACTCCATAAAAATTCGGCGATACAAAAAAAATTTTGGGTTGATTGTTGATTTGCTGTATTTACGGAAGCTCTTTAACATCTCAGGTCATCAGCGTCCCATTCTATTCAGGGCGTGAAACGACCCACAAATTTTGCTCAGAGGTTTCTTCATTCAGGCTTGAGGTTCTTTTGCGTGCCGTAAATGTACGACACGGGACTAACGGCTTTACTTCCCTTCCGAAGGAAGCCATACTTAGGATTTTTACCCCGAAAAAATCCATCGGTCCTGGCCAGGATCGAACCCACGATACTGGTTTAGATAAAGGTTATCACTACATACAATAAGGAGAATACTGTATTACGTTTATTAAAGCTTTAATGTAATTTTAAGCTATTTCTACCTTAAGCTGTTTACTTCAATAATGCAACATTTTATTTTTAGGAAATATGATTTTTTTACATCAAGTTTTGGAATCAGATTCAGGTAGGAAAAATAGATAAAACATTTGCAACGAACAAACGTAATAAGTTTTCAGGGTATATAGACTCAGATGGGGGTGATTCGCAGCTGTAGTCGGATGGTAGCTTAGATGGTAAGAACATCGGTACGATAAGTGGAAAATCTGCGATTTGAGTGCCGGCCATGACCTCCATTTTTTTCCTATCTGCTTCTGGTTGGAAGCATTTTATTTTCGATGCAATTAAATAGCATTTAAAATTACTCATTTTTAAATTTTATTTCACATTGCCAACATTATCTGTACCCTGAATATGATGTCCCTCCCCTAGCTCATGAAGATGTCTATACATAGTTACTAACTAGATATAAGTGGGCGCACATATCCGAGCGAGCAAGTTGCCTTGTCCTGAAACGGCGATAGTCGACCAACAGCAGGTTGCAAATTCATTACTTCATTAACTTAATTCCTTTCAAAAATGGTTTGTCATTCATAGTCAATGGCTGTCAAAATTTTCAAGAACCGAAATTCATTCATATAAATTATAGGGGAGCTTATCTAGTGCTTTTCCCACCTCTTTTAAAAATGAAATTAATTGAATAGTTTAAAAAGATAAGCTGCTTAAAAAAAGGGAGAAATAAAGAAAAATGAACGTTTGAGAGCTAGTATTTAGAAAATAAGTTTATTCATCCAATAAGCTCTCTGCATTTCAAAGTGAAACATAGCACTAATTAACGTAAGGTAAATCGCCTTTATATTGCGGTTATTTCCATTAAAACTCACAGAATAGAATTACAAATAAAAAAGAAATATAAGTTGCAGGAAGGAAAAGAAGAACGAAGAAAAATGAAGAAAGAATTTCGTCGCTTATTTATCTATTGCGGGAGAGAAGAAGTTCAAATATTTGCTCAGTTCCATTTTTTAATTTAGGTTGAGGGAGAAACGCTCGAAAAACGAGAATAATAAAAATCTGATTGAAGATAAAAAAAGACGTTCTGGCGCTGGGATCAATATGTCTGTGCAATGAAATACTGTCGTGGATTAGCTGCTTTGTCACATCTTATGCCTAAATTTAACATGACCGAAGTCAAGCGGTCTTCACTAAAGATAAACCAAAATGCTGCTGTTAAAACTTGGGTTGGCAAATAGCAGTCAGTCTTAGGTATGTAAACAACAGCTTTACTTACTGATCAATGTGAGAGCATTCCTCAAAGAATGGACAAGGAATAACTTATGGTTTAATGCTCAACATACAGCAGGTTGCTACATAAAAGTATAGGTATTTACTGAAAGACATAGCAGCTGTTTCAAGGATAGCACATTTATTTATCATATACGAGGGATAAGTCATGCCAACATTTTTTTTCACGCGAACAAGGAACTATACTAAAAAGCTAAGATATACGATTGAAAGTGTATGGATTGGACTTTAGGTGTAAGTGAGCAGAGTTGCGTGTCCCGAAGTGCAGCAGGTGAACGACGGTGGTCAGGAAAGGAGGCCAAGAACGCGCATATGTAAAAATAGAATTTCTCCGAGGCAGGAATGCACGAGAGTGCCTCACAGAGCTACGGGAAGCACTGGATGCGCGTCCTGCCCTATCGAACAGAGGTCTTCAAACGGCGCAGTGGGTGTCCTGTGTTCGCGGATAAGGATATATGGGCGATGCTTTCGCGATGATAGGCCCTGGACGCTCGTGAAATTAGAAGAGCAAACAGGAATTCCTGCAAAAACAGTGCATCGCATTTTACGGGAGGACCTGAACATGAGTGCAAAGTGGGGTACAGAAGTGAACTCGCATCAATCTGGATAGATGTCAGAAAGAAGGGGATGCCATGTTGAATCGCGTCTTTGCAATTGATGAAACTGAGTAATGCTCTGTGTGCCGAGGAGAAATGCTATTTTCATTAACGCACGTTTTTTCACCCTTCGTGACCTCCATGGCTGACCACTGTTGCTCACCAACTGAATTTCGGGGAGTGCTGAGACACGCAGCTCTGCTTACATACACCATATGTCTGCTGCATTCAAAAGTACATTCCATAAATTTTCAATCATATATCTTAGATTTTTCATGCTGTTCCTGCTTCGCGGAAAAAAAAATATTTGCCACGATTTATGCTTATTCTATGTATAATTATATATTCCCTTTGTGCTTTATGATTATTATGCGATGTCATTTTTGCATTTTGTAGATTTTTCGGACTAAAATAAATGACGTAAACGAATCCGAAATCTATGTTTCAGGGGGATGGAAAGATCTCCTGGGTAACTTTTGTAACTAATAGCAGGATTAAGTACAACGGTGATCTTAAAGTAGGAATCTAAATTTATCGATCCAATGTATTATATAAGTACATATGTATATATAAAAAAAACTGTTCGATTATGAGAGATGATTAATTTATTTATGGACGCTCTTTAACACCTCAGGTCATCAGCGTCCCATTCAATCCAAGGTGTGAAACGGCCGACAAATTTTGCTCAGAGGCCTCTTCTTTTAGGCTTGAGGTTCTTTTTCGTGCCGTAAATGTACGACACGGGACCCACGGCTTTACTTCCCTTCCGAAGGAAGCCATACTTTGGATTTTTGCGCCCGAAAAAATCCATCGGTCCTGGCCGGGTTCGAACCCGCATTTTGGATTTAGGAGGCAAGTATGGTAACCACTACACCACCAGGACCGACGATTATGAGAGAAACGTACCAATATTACCGATAGTAAATATTCATTCATTTACGGGTAGATATGCGGCAGTTGAGCCCTTTCGAACAACCCATTCCCGTTTTTTGTATTTAGAAAGGTTTCATAGATAGGTTGTATCTTTAAAATAGTGCTCGATATCCGATCAGCTGACTGAGAGAGGGGGGGGGCCTCATGTTATCGACTTGGTTGATTGTCCGCCTCTCGCCGAACTGTGCTGAGAATGCACTCTTGAATAACAATACAGGTGCCACTTTCCTTAGCGACTGCAGTCGCTTTCCCGTTCATTATCGGACACCACAAATGTGGTTTATTAAAACAAAATTCGCTTATAGACAAGATAATGTATACTAACATATATAGTTTAACGGACATGTACATTCTATCGCTGTGCCTCAGGTGATAATATCTACTAACTATTCCTATTCCTGAAAATACGAGGGTAGGTCCATAAGTTTCCGACCTAACCATTTTCTAGATATGATAAAGACAAAAACTATATTTCACTTTTCAATATAGTTACCCTTTATTGCAATACACTTCTCAAATCTGTGAATTAACAATTCAAATCCCCTTAAAATAGTTCAAAGCTTTGTCCAGCAAATGTTAGAAAAGTGTCCTTCAACCACTATCGATCTTCAATCTCTACTCTTGAATATAGCGAACGAAGGGTGAGGTAGGTGCACTTGAATCAGCCAATGAAAAAAAGTATATTTGAAATTTTATAGAAAGGCGGGAGGATACATGTTGTTTTCTGGTGTCTCCTAGTCAACGAATTTCAATTCGAATTTAATATATGAGGAGGCAGTTACCCCGCTGGGACACTTAGTCACTCCGCACTCGGCAGTCGCAAAGTTTTACACACCCCGGGCCAGCTGCAGTATGCAGTCGGTTATTTCAGTTTATGCAGTTCAGGCAGTGTATTCAGTTCAAGCAGTTCGAGCAGTCACTCAAGCATTACAAGAAGTTCACGCTGTGCAATGAGTTACTACTCAGCTTGTTAGAGCAGTCTCAGTTTACGCAGTCAAGCAGTACTTAATTTGGGGTCAAGTCAGACACTTAGCATTCAGTTGTAGGTACTCATTATTATAAACAACCCAAAAAAGAAATAAAATTAAATAAACCACTTGAACATAACCCAGATAATGAAACTAATCCCGAATGTGTAAACTCAGGGTAAGTCCTCCCAAAATTTTTGCCCAATCTCTCAATTTTAAGTCGACTTACTCAGTTCAGTTCATTTCCGTGCGACTCAATTAAGCAGTTCGCAGTACTCGTCTGAAAGTTTCATACGCGCCAACTAAGTTTACAGTCAAAATAGCCCAGTCTATCAAACGCTAAAATACCAAAGGACGATAGAGAACTTGAACCTAAAAAACTACTAAATATATTATGCCGCATCGAATGCTAATTTACACCTTCAAATTCCCCTCCCGGTCCTGTTGAGCCCCACTTAACGAAATAGCGGAATCCCCCGATATATTATTGCCACCAGAGCGTTGGCAACAACACCGAGGCAACCAACAATCAATCTAGAAAACACTTCATAATTTGGCTCACTAACATGGGGCAACCTACAACAGAGACAATTGTATTCTAAAAAAAAACCGCTCCATTAATTTGGCCCCTAACATGGGGCACAACATCTTGCTATTAAACCGCCCCAACATATATTTTGTGTTGGTTCTTCTTATCAAACCTTTTTGATTGGTGATTTGTTTCACAGTCACGTGACTATCCTTTAAGGGAGGTTTTTACCCTTAAAAATCCTTGAGATGCTCTTCAATGCAATGCAATTCTCATAACTTTATTATGTTTTTCCTCGAAAGCTGCAGCAATCGAAACTCCAGCATGACTTTACACAACTCACTGTAAAATTCAAGAAATCACCGATCTCCAGGCTACATGTATTATTATTGATTAATTTCTTTCATTGTTCCAAATATCTCTGCTAACCGGCAATAAATGTTTTAAAACGATACGAAAAAACAACAAACTTGATGGATGTAACTTATTGTCTACAGATGACATTGGATTTTTTTTTTATGATTTGGGCAAATCACTAAAAACTATGGTATTTATTTCAGGGTGACTTTCCTGGACTCCATCGTCGAATTGGAAATAAAACAATATAGAAATCTAGGTAGCATTTCTGGAATAAACGTCTTATGAAACAGAAAATGAATACAAATTTATTTGTCATTTGGGGCAGAGGAGAATACTTCGGTGCTCAGCCTTGCTCTGGACTGGTCCTTGTGCCGACCCTCCAGGATGGATGGTCATTATGAGGGAAACACCGGGCAGTGACTGCGGGGTAGACAGGGTCCCTAACACGCTTCCAGATACACCGATAGAGACCCTTCTTCTAGTCCCTCAGAAAGTCGGCTTCCTTACCATACCAGGAACAGAAAGAAACCTTTACAAAGAGCAAACCGCGACAGTCCACCTCGCCCTGGCACTTTCAGCCCTGTAACAAAACCAATGCAATGAAATGAGAGAGCAGAAAATTCGTGGGAAATAAAGATTCATCACAGCGTTCGTCTAAGCGACTGGGGTAAACCACGTAAAAATCCAAGTTCAGAATGGCCGGCCCCGAGAGTTCATTTGTAATTTAAAAATGTAACATTTCTTGGTGTTTAACAGAGAAACACACGAGAAGAGTGAGCGGCAGGTTATACAAGGGTTACTTTTTAACTTTTTACAAAAACTAGGAAAGAAAAACAATTTTTAAAACAAACAGTTTTATTGCTTTGCAAAGTAATCGCATTTAAGATTTATACACTTTTGTATTCGTTTAAACCAATTCTCGAAACATTTTTTCCACTCTGAAGTTGGTATCTCTTGGTTGGCATGGTTTGAAAAGCTTCAACAGCCTCTTGAGGCGATGAAAATTGTTGTCCACGCATTTTATATTTGACATCCGTGAACAAAAATCCTGGATATATTAAATCAGGTGAATACGGACAATGAGACATTAATTGGATGTTTTTCTCCTTCAAACAATCAATTGTTTGAGTGCTGTGTGAGAGCTGGCATTGATGATGAAGAATGATACGACAATTTCGATTGTTTTTCCATGGCTCCTGGCAAACACATTGTTATATATCATTCAGCATTAGCCGTTCTTCGATCCTCTAAAGGAATGGATGCGATATGTCCATTACAACCGAAGAAGCAAACGACCATTTTCCTGGAAGTTCTTCGTGAACGAACAACTTTTGTGGGATTCGGTTCATCTTCATCCGGGCGTAAAAATCTTAAGTGTGGCTTCCTTCGGAAGGGAAGTAGAGCCGTGGGTCCTGTGTCGTACATTTACGTCACGAAAAAGAACCTCAAGCCTGAAAGAGAGGCCTCTGAGCAAAATTTGTCGGCCGTTTCACGCGCGGAATAGAAGGGGACGCTGATTACCTGAGATGTTAAAGAGCATCCGTAAATAAACAAATCAAAAAATCTTCAAACGTCGGTATTTGTTTTTGTTTTTTGAAATAACCGATTTTGGTCGACCTTCAAGAACTTCATCACTTACAGATGCCCGAAAACGACGAAATTCTGCAAACCAATTATATACAGTCTTTTCTGATAGTGCTTCATTAACAAAAGTTGAACGAAGCGATTCCATGCATTGCTGTTGAGTTAGGTCTTTATAAAAAACTTAAAAAATCACCCAACGAAAATGTTTATGTGAAATTCAATTTTTTCCCTAACTTGCCTTGTTTAAACACTCACTGTAAACAATCTACTCGGTCAGTTTCTAAACTGCAACGGTTTTCACAATAACAAATGTAAATTGCTGCGAAAATAGTAATGACATCTCAGTAGCACTACCTACTGGTTGTTTTCAAAACTTAAAAGCCAACCCTCAACATACTACTTCTACTCTCTTCCTTAGGCTTGTAAACTTAATTCCCCAAAATTGTTATTTTATAAACTATTGTACTTGCGCTATAACCGAAAAGAGTTTTAAATTTTCGGATTGTTAGAAAAACCAATGCCCCATATACTATTCTCTTTAAAGGGAACATACGTGTAGAACGAATCTATATGATTAACTTTAAATTGATGTCATGTCATTTTGAAGCCGTTTTAAAAAAAATAGAGTTTGCTAGTTAATTTTTTAATATTAATGTTATATGAAATTCACTGAATCTTGTCAATCCTATTGCCACGCGTGGTCGAGGTCGTTAAGGCGCGGACTCGTGAGTGGGAGGTTTAGGGTTCGAATCCTGCCATGATCGTCCTCCCTGACTGACGTTTTTTCCAGGTTTTACCCCAGTCCTCATAAATGGCAAATGCCGGGGAGGTACCCTAAAATTAGGCCTTGAACGTTTCCTTCCTTAAAAAATCCCTTTCCAATTAATCATTTCATTTCGTGTATCACCAGTGTTCACCGCCTATGGTGCCTCAGTAGTAAAAACGGGCGTTAAACACCATTAAAAAATTGTCAATCCTAGTGGTGTAGTGGTAACCATACTTTCCTAAACCAAGATCGCGGGTTCAGTCTCGGCCGGGATAGGGCGTAAAAATCCTTCCGAGAACTAAGTCGTGGCTGTTTTGTTGTACATTTACGGCATGTAAAAGAACCTCAAGCCTGAAAGAAGAGGACTCTGAGCAAAACTTATCCTCCGTTTCAAGTCTTAAATTGAGCGGGACGCTGATGACCTGAGATGTTAAACAGAGTCCACAAATAAACCAAATCAACAACAAAAAATCATTTATAGCACAGGTCGAGATGATCTCATTTTCAGAATATTAATACATCTTTGGAGCGTAAGTAAGAAATCCCACAGATTTGAAGGCTTGCAACATTCTATTTTATTTATTTTCTATTCTACAACCACGACACAGCACTGTAAGAGAAGGATAAGATATGTTGTTAATCCTTAACGTCAGTTGTTTATGTTTATCTTGCTATCTTTGAAACAAAGGAACCTCAGCTATAAATGACACAGCTTAGCAATTCAAAGCATCTCGAAATGTTGCTCATTTATGGTGAAATACATCAAAATGTAGCTGCCGCGGCGGTATAAGTTTATCGAGAATTTTACCAACGCCAAAGCCAGTTTGTCAAAGTGTTCTGAATATATTGCACATTGAAAGAGATGGCAATAGAAGCGTTGCAGAAGGAGAAGTGGTGCAGCTCGCGTTATTGGGTAGTCCAAATGAATCTTTTTCAAAATATTTAAGAGCGAAACAGCTGAGGTAGCGATTATGGTGAAAATACGTGACCTGGGTCATATGTTGGCTGAAAAGTACATTGGCATTGCCTTGTAAGGATTAGGTACCATATTGGTTGTTTTTAAATATGAAATTATATTTTAAACAATAACTTTAAGCAAGGCTCTGACTGTTTTTAAGTTAGTTGTGCATTACTTTCATTTCTATCAGGCAATGAAGACCACAAACGTCTGAAACCCAAAATGAAAAAAGAGGAAGACTCAAGTGTGTCTTAAAAGCTTCTTACTTTATTTTTATTATGTATGTGATAGAGTTAATGACCTGTAAAAGAAGCTCACAAAATAAAATAGTTATAAACCACCTTAATGTATGGGCATTTCCCCATTTATAAACCCAGATCTTTCACAAAGTGCGCCGTAGAGTTAATGTACCCCAACCTGCTGTTTTGCATCTTCTCTGGCGAGAATGTAATGTCTCCCGTATTAATGCCTTTTCCAAAATGCTGCAATAGTAGGCTTGCCAAATTTTCTCAATTCCATGTTTAACACAGCTGTATTGAGCTGCTGATATCTCTTCACTGTTTTGTAATATATGCTCTTCGCATCAGACTTTTAATTGCTTCTTCGTTTCTGTACAAACTATTTCCTACAGCTGTTAGATGAATTATTTCTATTTTCTTTGTCATCTTCATTGTAGGTTATTTGTAACCATTCACTCTGTTTTCTTTCCTTATTCTTGTTTCTTATCAACACTTTTATTATTTCTATGCATTCTGTCTGCGAAGCTAAGTTGCTACTTACAAACACATTAATTACAACATATACGAAGGTAGGTCCATAAGTTTCCAGCCTAACTATTTTCTAGGTATGATAAAAACAAAAACTATATTTCGCTTTTCACTTTATTGCAATACACTTCTCACATCTTTTAATTAATATTTCAACCCCCCCCCCAATAAAAAACCGCGTCCAGCACTTCTTCATCACAGTTAATTTCCTTCCTCGAAGGTTCTTCTTGAGTTTTGAAAAGAGGAAATAGTCACTGGGAGCTAGATCTGGTCTGTAAGGTAGATGGTCGATCTCCTTGAAGCCACGTTTCTTCACACCTTCCTTTGCAACAAGAGCTGTGTGCACAGGCGCGTTGTCATGAAATAGGCGCACACCTCCACTCAGCTTTCCTCGCCTTTTCTCTTTGATGGAAGCACGTAGTCTGTGCAGTAGGCCGGCATAGTACTCCCTGTTTACTGTGTTGTTCCTCTCCTTGAAGTCAATGAAGAGTATTCCTTCACAGTTCCCAAAGATTGTGACCATGATCTTCTTGGTTGACTGAATGACCTTGGCCTTTAGAGCCAGTGCTTCGCCAGGTTTACGCCACTCCATTGGTTCTCTTTTGGACAAGAGATCATAATAGAGGACCATAGTTTCATCTGCTGTAACAATGGTTTGCAGAACTTCTCTCTCGTTGCCTGGCAGAGCTCCAAAAATGCCTGACAACAGATGACTCGTTGCTGTTTTTGGACTGATGAAAGAAGTCTAGGCACCCATCTTGCACTACTCTAATTCATGTTTAAATGTTCATGAATAATTCGAAAGACTATTGTTTTGGAAAGGCCCAACCTTGCTACTAATTCTGTAGCTTTGAGCCGCCGGTCTTCCATAATTTCTCCTTATACAAGAGCGACGTTTTCAGGAGTGAGCACCTGTAAGAGCCGACCTGCACGCTCTTCGTCTTCATTGCTTTCTCGACCCATTCGAAAAAGTTTGGCCCATTCTTTTACAGTAGAATATGAGGGAGATGCTTTCCCATATACACCGTTTAGTTGTTGTTTAATTTCATTTGGAGTAATTTCTTTTGCCAAGAACTTAATAACATCTCGATACTCCATTTTGAACATATCACCATCGTCTACACATAGCCTTCTTTATGCACCTATGTCTGAACTGAATACAGCGGAGCATAAGTTACAGCCGCAATTGTTTACTTAACAGATCAGGTATGGCACCAGATAAGGATTTTGTAAAGGCAATAATTCTTCGGCGAGGTCGGAAACTTATGAACCTACTCTGGTATTTTGTCTATCACTATTGATCCAAAAGGGGGTGAATTTGTGCTTAATTATGTCTAGAAAAATATATCAATTAATCAGGCAAGCAATCAATGCAGAATGGGCATGGCTACAGAAAAAAAATAATAACCTCTCTTCAGACTCCGACACGGTCAACGATATTTTCTGAAAGGATAATAATATAGTGCGCTGTATTCTTTTAAGCTTTGTTGAGTTTCTTTCCAATTATCTTTTTCTATTTCACTACTTGTTTCTCTTATCACAGTTCTACTAAATATGATTCTAACTCTGCAATAAACTCCGGAATAACAACCAACTTCTAACATTTGACACAGTTAGTTGTTTATGCTTTAAGCGCCAAACTCGAAAACAGCACAATGTGTGATTAATATGTGGAAAATACGCAATATTATTATTGTTTACTTGCAGTAATAATTCTACGGAGTGCTATCATCAAAACTTACAATTAATGCACTAAGTCAAACTTATTATAATATTTGTATTTGTTAAGGGATACTGGGAGTGAACTTTGGAAGATGTATGGGTTTTTTTGAAAAATTTACTGTGAGTGCATTGATTAATTTACTGTGTATACAAAATTTATTCAATTTTTATAAATTCTTTACGAGCTCTAAAGTATATCATAAATTTTATTACATACATATGTCACATAATCAAAAGTCCCAAAATTGCTATGATTTGAGAATATTGGTTAACATTTTTGCAACTGGAGCTCTGAAACACATACAAAAAGTGTAGCAAGAGATATTTTAAATATATTTGATGAGTAAAGTTGATATTTTTTAAATTATGTAAAATTATAATATTTAAAAATGAACCATTTTCAGAGAATTTCTTTATGAAAATTATTGTTGTTAGCATGTTTTTCGTCTGCTGGAATTTTGTAATGGATACTTCCGCACATTCTTGGAAATTTTAATTGAATTTAAACAAAAACTGGGACATTTTGAAATGATGATAATGAAGGAAAACGCTGTTTTATAAAAAAAAATATGTTGGAAAACAATGAACTGGGCGCTTTACTTATCAGAACCCTCCTTATTTATAGTTCTGTGTGTCTTTACTTCCTTTTGTGACCATCTGTGCTACTGACATCCTGCTCTAGTCATATCCGGGTCTTACTGATCTTTGAAGTAGCTGCGGAAAATTCCTCACCATAACTAAAGAGCACCTCAGCATTTGCCCTGCTGTTTCTATTGACAATGCCTTTGGTGATTGTTTTTATCGTTATTCTTTGTACTGGGCTGCTCGTCGACTTAAGGCCGAGAGGTCGGAGACGGGCATAGGATAAAAAATCTTTAATAAACATTTATGATGAATTCGGCTGAAAATAATAAATGTAATTTTACAGTTCCATGTTTTAAAATGTCATTGTTCAATGTAATTCAGCTGTTACCAATAATATTAATGCGTTATTTTTAATTGAAGAATATAGTACTATAATATTCTTTGTTAGTACGCCAATTATATTCATTTTTAATCTCATCCTATCAAAATGTATTATGTTTCTCACAATTGTAAGGACTCTTTATCTGCGTTTTCCATTGTGTATATAAATGGACAAATGAATTTGTAATGTTTCAATTGCTTAATGAAGTACTATGTTTAATATTTTTATATTGATTTGATAGATTATGGCTATTAGTGTGTTAGTTCTACAATTTCAATAATATTTACTTTCAATGACATAGGTGTGATATTTAATACAAATAATAACATAATCTCCATTTCCACATATTTACTCCAGTTCAAAAAAATATGAAACATCAGTTTATTAATTCTATATCTACAACAACTTCATCACGGCAAAAATCAATTTAAATGCAGATGATAAAATACAGTAGCTGCTGACATGCAAATCAGCAGATGGCCGGCTAGCACTGAATGTGATAAGATTAGATTAGAGGTCCCAGATGTTATGACTAGCGCCCGGATTTTATGTAATATCGATTTGAAAAATATGTAGCTAAAATTGGTTAAATATGTAATTACCAATTATATGTAAAATCAATTTTTTTTGCTAGAAAATAGAACGTTACAGCTGGTCAAATTAAGATTATATTACACCCTTCACTTCTGCTACAAATATTAAATTACAATTAGCATTAGAACTTCGGAAGGAATGTAAAAGTATTGAATGACAACTGTCCCCAATTTAAACTTTTAAGTTACGTTGGAAAAGGATGCACAATAGTTAATTATAACATTCTTTATACAAAGAAAGAACGCTCCACATTCTTAGGGGAGTTTCACCATTAAATAAGCGAGACAAAGTAAGAAGAGTTGCGTATAGAGGGAGGGTCTTATTCAGCAGAGATTGAAGTTTAATGGAAACTACACCACCCCGTCACTGACCTGATCTGCACCTTCCGTTATTCCCATGACTTCTTGGTTGACTGACTGACCTTGGCCTTTAAAGGCGGTGCTTCGCCAGGTTTACCCCTGGCACTTCATGGCTTCTCTTTTGGACAAGGGATCTTAGTAGAGGATCATAGTTTCATCTCCTGTAACAATGGTTTGCAGAAAATTTCTCTCATTGCCACGGCAGAGCTCCAAAAATGACTCGTTACTGCTTTTGGACTGAGGAAAGAAGTCTACGCACCCATCTTGCACTAACCTTATTCATGTTTAAATATCATCAATAATTTGAAGAACTGTTGATTTAGAAAGGCTCAAGCTTGCTGCTATTACTGTAACTTTGAGCGCCGGTCCTCCATAATTTCTCCTTCCACAAGAGCGATGTTTTCAAAAGTGAGCACCTCCAAGGGCCGACCTGCACGCTCTTCGTCTTCAATGCTTTCTCGGCCCAATGGGAAAAGATTGGCCCATTCTTTTACGATAGAATATGAGGGAGATGCTTCCCTATATACACCGTCTAATCGCTGTTTAATTTCATTTGGAGTAATTCCTTCTTTTGTGAAGAACTTCGTAATAGCGCGATACTCCATTATGAACATGTCACAATCTTCTGCACTTAGCCTTCTTTATGCAACTATACCTGAACACAGCAAAGCCGAAGTTACAGCTGTAATTATTTACTTAACAGATTAGTATGACACCAAATAAGGATTTTGAGAAGGCGATATCCGTTATCGGTGAGGCCGGAAACGTATGGACCTACCCTCGTATGTTAAAGTCACACTACCTGGAAGATGGGCTCGGCTTTCTCCGTTGCCGTTCGTGAAAGGAGGTGTGTCTCTCAGCAAAAGTCGTCTATCTGTAGGGTTAAGTTTTTGAAGCGGCTCGCTGTTGAGTTCCGCAAATACTTGATTTTATTTCTGCAAATTTAGAGAATGTAATGGTGGGGATATAATTTTAATGTTTTTTTTTTTTTTTTTCCATTTTACGCTTTGTCATTGCAGATACAATACAAAGTATTGTAATTATGAAATGCTACAGCTCTCATTTATTCCTCCCCGCCAATCTAGTGAACTTTTCTTCAGTATAGAGAATGGCCGGCAGGTCGTATAGCGAGATTTGCGAAGAGGCAAAAAGCAAATACTTTTATAGGGAGAATTAGATTCACATTTGGGTAGACACTACACAGGAACCATGTACGATTACTAAAACTGCCAGCGATAAATGCAAAGTATTTTTTTCTTTCCACTTTGGAAATGACAGTGGGTTTGTAGAAGGGTGGGTTACTTTTATTTCACTCAAAGAAAACAAAATGATCCTCACAACGAGATGAATGAAGTGTTTTAAAATTTTTTTTTTCGTTGCGAGGCTGATGAAATTACAGCCTCAAAGTAACATTGAGATGGGCAACGCGGCATATAACAGCATTAAGCTGTCATAGTAGTTCTTGACCCAAACGGGACATTTCGACTATGTAGCTTAGGCTAAGGAAAATAACGTGAAAGAAGGCAGCTAATGATAGAGATGAAAACAAAATGTGTTATAGGTTACATGGCTAGAAACAATAAGACCTTTAAGATAACAATAGCTCACTGAGACCGCCATATCTGAAATGTGGCAGGAAAACGAGCATAATAAGGGACGAAGAAAAAAATATGGCAATTGCATGGTTTAATAACAATAAATGTGTAGGAGACAAAACAGCTATGGGCTGATTTGAGAATAAGTGTAAGTAACCTTGTGAAAACAATTTAGGTCCATTATTAAACATGGCACATCGATATGTGTTAAATATGTTGGCATTAGATGCTGATAAGTCGGTATTAACTAAATCGGGGGGGAAATAGTTCTGAATTTCCTCAAAAGTGTTTCGTGAGCATGGAAATATCAACAGTAGCACATTAACATTAGCGCCACAAATCTCTCAAATCTCGAACTAATCATATGACAGTGCTTGATGTGGGATTGGCACACGTTTAATGACGTAATTGGTAACAATGCGAATTACTTCTCGATTTGTTAAGTTAGGCTAGTCCGGAGATGAGAGGTAACATGCAGGGCTGTATCTTTCCCACGTCGTCTTCCTGGTTCCCGGTAGATTCTGTTTTGTTAGCTGGATATTTTCAGATTTGTTATCCGTGGCGAAAGGGTTGAAGAATGAAAACTAATTAAAATCACATCGGTTGCTGAATAATATGTGAGGTCATTGTTGTCCTGGGAAAGCGCAATTCTTGTAATGTTACAATATGTAGAGCGAATCGCGAGACAGTATGCATCTCTCCTCTAGCTGCTGATAATTACGACAATGTTTCTAAGTCTGTTGAAAAGTATAACAATATTCAGTTTTAGTTTAACTTTACGACTCTCGCGTATTTATTCCCTAACACTTTCACGCAGCTCCAAGACGTGTTATATTTCCATTTAGTTCCAATTCAAGTGAGGTAATTATGTATCGGAAATGAACTCGAACTCTTGTCTCCCAATAATAGACGATACATCTCTTACTACTGATTACGCGAACTGCTTTCCACGGATATGTTTAACTGAATGTAAAATTCGTTAATCTTGCATTGATGTTTGGTACGTCTGCCGGTCTCACGCTTCGTTCCAGACAACGTTGTTGAAGTTATTAGACGCTTGTCATTTGTCAGTTTTCTTAACTTCATGTTGCTAGTAGCTCTGATTGGTCTATTCATAATTCTTAGGGTTGTGCGTGAAAAGATCGTTACGTTTAAATGTATGTATGTACATACACGTCAACAAAAAAGTTTTAAATACACATTGTAGGAACACGTATGATTTACAAACATATATGAAAATAAAACTATGACTTCAATATATTTAAAATGAATATTAATAATGGGCTATTGGGGTTTAGTCTCGTCTAGAAGCTAATTGTTCGAATGACCTAATGCATTACGGGAAAGGAAATTTCTCCGCAGGTCACAGGTTCGAGTCTCTTGAAGCAGATACTTAATGTGAGGCATGGTAACACGGAAGGACTGCTGAGATATGCATACTGAAGGACAAGATTCTGATAGTAAGTTTTATTTCCTTGTTTATGCTGCACATTGTCTGTGAGGTAAAATGTAGAACGTTTACACCTTCTCTGTACTTGCACAAATGCATCTTATTTATGGAGAAACGAGAACTGATGGTTTAACAGCTGCAGATAGACAACAGCCTCGAATATGCTAGCGACATTTGGCTATTTAGAAACTTACAGCCATAACTTCGAAATTTAAACTGACACCATACATTCCCAATCAAATTATTTGTCTAAGACACCCCTACACTCTGAAATTATTTTGATGTAGTTCATTAACTTCCTGTATTCTTGAACACTCAATACGACAAATGATGGAGTAACGCATGTAACAACTGTAGGGGAGCCTTCCTTCTTTCTACCGGCCATGTTCAGAGAGAAGCTCCCTCCACCGTGGAGTCATGCAATTACTTGATACTTGTTCCCAATGAATACAAAAGAATGTTTACATCTACTTCATAGTTATAGGGAACAGATAATCGGTTTCTAGCATTTCTTGTACACAGCGTTCTTTGTAGCAGCTATGATGTAATGTTCAAATCCTACCCCGAATATTGCATGAGAGGCACATATATGCAGAAAGTAAAAAATAAGTCACTTAAAACATTTTCTATTCTTGTTTTAATCAACACAGACTTAATTAACCAAAAGTAACACAAATTCCGAGCAAGACAACCACTTCGCATTAATGTTTGCTCGTTTGTCACGTTCATCCGCTCTAATAGAGGACTCGGTCGATAAGCAAGAGACGGGGGCTCCAGCGGCAGGTTTTTCGTTACCAACGTCGCTTTTTAAAAGAATGATGATGCAACTGTTACTCTTCGTTAAGTTTAGAAAATGTCCTTAGCTGTAAGAATCGCTAGAAAGATTCTCGTATTAACTTCGCAAACCAATCATTGCTGTCTGTTTACAGAGGTGGATGCAAAGAAATGTATAAAACATGCCTAGTCTTGTTTTTGGCCAACTCCTGTTTCAAGTAGTTTCTGTTTCACACACGTTAAAACAAAGAAATGATATTACTCCATTTATTAAGAAATTATATTTTGTACATTTCAAAGTTAAGCTTGGAAAAAAATTAAAATACCTGGAACACCAATGGATACTTGTGGAGGTCTAAAAGTCTGTGGTATCTTACTTAATCAACAGGATACAAAATGTCCTTCTTTTGATGCTAATGGGACAAACACTTGTCAATGAAATGTAATAAGTTAATTCTAGTTGACACAGCTATTAAACTTGGCATCATGAATGGCTCGTGCTTCAAGTATTTATACCGTAGGTTTCCACTTTTGTCTGTGGCTAAAATAAAAGAGGATATATTTATGAACCTCAGATTAGACAACTAATGAAGGATATTGACTTTTTGAAATGTAAAGAACTTCCGGTATCAAAGATGTTAGCAATAAGTTCCCTGGAATTGCGAAAGACGCAAGTCCTCGGTTGCAATACGAGTTTGAAACACTTCTTTACATGTAATTTGGGACTCATGAATGATGAGCAAGGTGTAGGAATTCATTAAGACATTAAGGAGGTGGATAGACGATAGCAGGACGGTGAAACGAAGCCAATACTGGCGGACTAGGCTTGAAAAGAGAAGCCTTCCTTCCAAGCAAAGAAAGTGTGTTCGACTTCAGACACCGAACTTTTTTAAAGGTTCCCGTTTTGTATTTTAGATATGAATATGGCATTTTAGTTTTGATTTTATAATACTCTTTATTTCACATTTTTTGCGATTTGTTTAAAAACCTTACGAGATAGAGAAAAGCGATTTGAGGCAGCCTTTTTTTTTTTATACGCAGTGTTATTATTAAAAAAGCTGAGAGTGCTGCTTTTTCCGTATAGCGTGTTAAAAAGTAATTAATTTTATATATATATTTATATGTACTTAATCTATACCATCGACTTTTACGGTGGTCAGGCCTAAGACCTGTTTCGGACTATATGAACTATTCTAATTCAGTTTCACTTAGCTCCTACAGGTGGTCAGCCCATCGCCAGTTTGATGCTATGGTATCATACAGGTGTGAAATGGCCGATAATTTTGTCCAGGAACACTTTTATAACACCTGTTCGTTATTTAAAAACGTTTTAGGAACATTCTCCCGTTGATGTTTGCAGGGGTCGGTCTGTGGTATCATCCCTATCGGCACGCTCGAAAGATGACTTCATAGTATGGGATATCTTGTCAAAATTCTAGAGTATTGCTTAAATACAATTTATTAAAATATGAATAATTAACGTAACTCTCACATCATTGTTTTAGAATTTCCAAGGAAATGGTAAAAGCAAAATGTAACATGAAACTTTTCGTATAACCTGAATCAAGCGTACAACAGCAAAAAAGCGTAATAAATTATAACACTAAGACAACAAGTGATAAAGAAATTTATTTATTTAACTGTCAGTCTTTGGAAAAGCCATAATAATAATAATAATAATAATAATAATAATTAACTAACTTACCCAAATAACAAAATAATAAAATTTGTAGGGTAGGACTATGCAATTTCATTACCAAGGCAAATTCATTTTGAACACATCACATAATGCTCTTGAAAATATCTAACAAACCATTACACAAATTATTTCCCTAAAAGAGAAAGCATTTGCATTAAGAAAGGAAAAAAACACGTTCTAAAACATAAATTCGTTTATATATGTATATACCTGGGTCACTGGAATATACAGTTAAGAAGTTCCTCAAAGGCCAACAATTACTCCCAGGGCGTCTTGACTGCATCTGCTGATAAAGGAACTAGGAAGTGTCTGTTTTGAAGGAAGGCCATAAAGACTGTCTTTTCCACTCGATCCATAGCAAGACCTTTTATGTTCGTTAATGAAGAAGGCGTGTCAGTTAATGGGCGCTTCCAATATACTCGTAAGGCCATGTGTTCGTTATGATCAGGAAGGTAAAGAATAAGTAAAACAAATGAAGGTAAAATATTGATGAAAAAATGAGCGCGAAATCGGCGCTTTTTTCAAGTAAGAATTTCCTTTGACGTAAGAATTCGTGGCGCCCTCTCGAAGGACTTGGGCTCCAGATTTTTATTTCCGAAAAATATAGCCTCGGCCCAGTAATTCTTTTCTTAATTTATTATTATTATTATTATTATTATTATTACATTAAACTTATGTACAATCGTCAATATTTTACCAATAAATATATTTGACACATTTATCTACCTCTATAATATTTGTTATGATAAATTTAAATAATTAAGTGTGTAGATAATATAACCAATTTTATTTTTTAGATGTTTAATATATAAATAATAATACTTCTTTTCAGTTCGTGTTGTTATAATTGAGAAACTTGATTGAATGATAAGGTTATTCAAATTCTGTTGTTACTGGACTAGTACACTCAATACTGCGCATCCGGAAACAGAATAAAACATTGTAACTTGATGCTTTGAGACAACACCAGGTACCCTCCATGTGTGAAAACTGCATGTTTTGTCAAATATGTGAAAGAACCTTTAGCTCTATTCTCATGATGTTATGGGTTAATTTTCTACGAAATGATTGATTGAAAACGTTTGCAGAAGGACAGGGAACGAATTTGTATCTCGCTTACAAGACATTTTTCAATTTACTGCCGTAGTGTGTACAGTCCCCATGCTCAAATCGGCCAAAAGAAAGTATCGTTTATGGTCGCAAATCATCGATTGGCGGTTCAAAGTCGCCGATAAAGAAAGTTTAAATACTAAAAGAATGTAAAACGGTCGCCTTTACATTATAAAAGAACATTGATGAACGCGTAAAATTTGAAAATGAAATTTATTTCATGTAATTAAATGAGTTGATGCAATAAGAGATACTTTTTAATTTTAAAACAAAATAATAATTTACTTGAATGACACAGATCAACACTGGGGCTTTATGAATGAAACGCAACATAAAGTAGGGAGAAAAAAAATGTTATAAATTATTTGGCACTCCATAAATGTGATTTGAATCTTATTTCTTCCGTGTTTGTGCACTACATCCCAAAACTGGCAAATAGCAGCATAAAATATTTAAATACGATGCTCTTGTTAATACTGACAAATGTTCATTTAAGTCAAGAGGAGGTGGTATTTTTTTTTTTTTTTGTAATGTTTAACGCTCATTTTTAAAAGAAGGCTTAAGTTTAAGCACCTCCCAGGCATTTGCCATTTATGAGAAATGAAGAAAACCAGAAAAAAAAAACTCAGTCAGGCAGGTGGGATTCGAATCCCAGACCTGCTCACGAGTCCGCACCTCGGTCACCCGTGGCGGTGCGGTAATTTCTGTTATTCAGCAAGAACCGACATGTTTTTCTCGGAATTATCGACCTTCTTGTTCCTTTGAGGGAAACAATTGCAGGCTCCAAGAGAGTAAGTATCACGTGACAGAATGAGGTCGCGATCTCTGAAATCTGGGTTCATACATCTCTTTTACAAGTGTTAAGAACTCTTCTAGCGCTGCAGGCCAAGTCTTTGTTCTGTGTACGGGTTAGAAGTGAAAACATAACAATGACTCTGTCGCGTCTTCAGCGACAGAGATATTCGTTTGGTGCAATCACTAAGCTGTTGTAAAATATAACACACAGCGGGGCAGCTTAGGCGGTAAAACTTCGGACTTGTATTCCCGAGTTCAAATCTATAGGAGCGGCCTATTCTGAATTTTTTGTGTGCTTTCCCCTGGTTACTTAGGTGAATGCTGGGGTGGACCTTTCATTTACAAGACTTTTTCGCTCTCCCATTTCATTCTGGTGCTAGGGCGAGATGGGCTGGTGCGGTGTAGCTGTAGCTCGCGCTTTGGAAATATTTTTGTCTGGTATCGAAGCGGTTCTTTTGAGGGGCTCAAATCCTTCGGAAGAGGGAATTCCATCGAGGTGAGGTTGGTCAATTTGAAAGTAAAGTTAGGAACTACTTTTAAATCCATGCCTCAAGATCCTGGTGTATCCCTTACGCCATGTTTTCCTTCCGGAGGTGCCCGCAGTGGAAGAATAGGCACAAACGGCAAGCAGTTGAACAGGCTTAAGTATCGAAATGTGCAGTCCAAACAGCCCTAGGTGTCTTCGACAGTACATGCCACTATGATGAATGCACCTCAGTTTCTGTATATCACAAGATGTATTCATAGCATTAAGCACGGTTTGTCTTTTTTCCTCGCTGTTTGATGCTTCATCGGCATTTTTCTAGTCTTCCTTGTCTACCTTTCGTGCTGTTCTTAGCGTGACTTGAAGCTTGTGATGTAAGCTCCGGTAGGCTTTTGGGAATATTCCTTCATGGGTATAAATTGTAGAGGTTCTGTTCTCTGTGCTTGTCTCTATTTTTAGCATTTATTTCGATCTGCTTAATTTTTGTCTGTTTTCATACTGATTTAATGCATGTGTTTATTTTATGTTTTTAAAATTTATTTCAGGCTTACAGCCTCATGAGCATTAATTTTCATAATGTTTTGTTATTCCCTAGTTCTTCTTGGAAAGTGGTTCGTTCTGAGTAAAAGGACAAGGTTAAAGCACCAGTTTAAAATGTGCCGTATCTATGTATTATATACCCTCTCTTTCTAATCTCAAGAAAAACTTACATTACCATTAAATATTAATATGTTATTAAGTTGTTATTTATGTAGTTATTCTTAATTTTTTCAATCTACTGGTTATTATCTTATACGTTTTCCTTTTTTTTTAAATCATGAACTAACTGATTTAAAAAATAAAACAATTAAAAATTTGATAAAAAACGAAAAAATATTTCTGACGATTTTCTGCTCGGAGTTCATCTATATAATTAACAAAACGTTTAGAAATAATTTAAACAAATATGATTCTCTCTCTCAAGTTGGCATACCTATTTCAGCATTTAAGATTTTATTTGTATATTTTTTCCTATTGTATTTTATATTTTCTAAGAATTATAATTGTCTTTGTGGAATTGCTTTTCATACAGCAGAGTGTTGATTTGAGTAATGGGAAAACACACTAAAGAGCTGAAATGCAGTTGACATGACCACATATTAGATCTCTTTATGGCAAAGCTTAGATAATCGAATGGATGTCCTAAACGTGGGTTCGATTCGCCAGGGTCGATGGATTTTTTCGGGCGTAAAAATCCTAAGTATGGCTTCCTTCGTAAGGGTAGTAAAGCGGTGGGACCCGTGTCGTAATTTACGGCATGTAAAAGAACCTCAAGCCTGAAAGAAGAGACCTCTGAGGAAAATTTATCGGCCCTGAATTTAATGGAACGCTGATGACCTGAGATGTTGAACAGCGTTCATAAATCAATAAAAATAATCTTACATATTTACACCTATAGTATTCAATCCACAATCTATAGACGTAGCCAGGCCAAAGCGACATTAAATCAACAATAATAAAATAAGATGCATAGCTGCAACAAAAGTTCTGGACAGAATAAGAAATCATTTGCATATCTGGTATGTACACAAATTTTCTTATAATGGAATAGTCGTGATCAAATTGAAATATTCCAAAAGTCATAGTGCATGAGTGCATTGTTGACATGTAAGCATTTCTAAACTTAATCCGGAATTAATACTGCGAGGTTCTCCAGCTCTCCTTCCACATTTCTCTTTTCCCAATTCCATTTAATGCAGCAATTTGATTGTTTTACTAATTTCATCATAAAATCCCACGTGGTGCCCAGGATCAAAGAATAGCATAGCCCAAGCTAGTAGGAGGCGACTAAAAGGGGTACCCAGTGTCGGAGGGTATAACTGAGTCTATCTGGCGGTTTATCAATACGGAGGTCTCGTCCTCAGGTTGGGGGTTGGATGCAAGGTCAGCACCGTGGCGCCGTAAAAATTTAATTTCTATAAATATAAGTGATATATATTCAAGGATGTCAACCAAAGCACGTACAAAGGACTAAAAACGCTTTTATTATTGGGACGTGTAAAAGTCAGGGAAAATGCAAAGTTAGTTCTAAAAGAAAATTAGAAATATTGGCATTAAAAGACATGATGGAATGATAATAGCATAATTAATAGAAATGTGTTATATTATTTTACTCTGGTACGGAAAGCAAGTACTGGATTCTTACGAAGTAATGAAGAAAACGTGAAATGTATTATAATGAAAGATTAAGTAAATTAAGTATCAAGGACAAATATAACGATTTGACAATAATAAATACTTATGCCAACAGAGGATAAAGATGGAATTCATTAACGGTTTAGTTGCAAAAAGTAATAGATGGTGGTCCAAAAAGTGATACTCCTATAACATTACGTGAATTCAATGCAAAACTAAGGATCAAAGATCTGTACATAAACATGACAGATACTCTACACGAACAAATAAACAGAAATGGGGAACTATTATGCTAGTTTGCAACAAGTTATGAGAACACAATTTCAACATAAATATACAACGGAACACAGAAGTCATAACACAATTTATCAAACTGACTATGTACTTGTTAATGATTGAAAACAATAGAGCATGTATGGTCATTGAGAGGGTCAAATATTGACTATGATCACTTTGTAGTTATTTAAGTTGCTTTGAAACAAACTCTACCAGCTATTTATAAAAGAAAGCCAAACACGAATTAATAAATGGATAAACATGATCTACAAAATTCGGCGAAGCAGAAACCATTACGAACGACCCATAAGAGAAATTTAAAAAATTGAAGAAAAAGGAAATATTAATAAAGGGAGAATATCAACACAAACAACAGTTAAAGAAACAGCCAACAACACAATTTTGAAACAAGAGAAACAGTTAACAGTATGAATGGTGGGCTGAAGACAGTAGAAAAATAATACCAAAAAAAAAAAAAAAAGAATGAAAAAACCCTACAAATGAGAACAAGAGCTAGTCAAAAATATATTCATAAAAAAGTAAAAGAAGTCAACAAGATATGCAGAAATAAGAACATAATAATGCTAGGCCTGAAGATCAAAACGTTAACAATTTAAATAACGAGGTAAACCCCACCATGAAACGAAATAAATTATATAATACATAATTTAAAACAAATAAAGCTGCAGCATCCCCAGAATTAAATTTGGAGGATAAACATTAAAACAGAAACTCTATAAGCTCATCTTTAAAATTTAGAAGGAAGAATGGAAAGAGATAACTCTATGTCTTGTGTTTAAAAAAGATGATAGACTAATATGAGATAATTATAGATCAATTATATTGAATATTGCATATAAAATATATGTAGCTGTCTTAAAAATGAGCAAAAAACAGAGGGTACCAAAAATGTATACACACTTCAAGCAAAGAAACAACTGTGTTAAAATAACAAAACTGAATTCACACAAACAGAAAATAATGAGCACTAATCATCTTAGACTTTTACAGTTACAACAGTTGCTCAAAATGCCCACCATCGGCGTCGATACACTTCTGAGTACGTTGAACTACTGATTGAGCAACGTTTGCGAAAGTGTCCTCGGCAATTGCAGCACATGTCGTTTCAGTTTCTTCCCGAAGTGCTGCAAGTGTAGCTGGTTTTCTACGGTATACAACATCCTTAAGAGTTCCCCATAGGTAGAAGTCCAACGGAGTTAGATTCGGAGAACGCGGTGGAAACTCAATCGGACCTCTTCGTCCTGGGCAGTGCCTTGGAGGATTGTTATCAAGGTACGCACGTACATCTCGGTGGTAATGTGGTGGTGCACCATCCTGTTGGAAGTAAAATTCCTCATTTCCATACAGTGTATGGATGGCAGGTAAGACGTGTGTTGGCGAATCTGTTCTGTACACACGTCTGTATTGTCTTTTAACTTCAAAATTGCTTTCCGCTGTTCAAACGATAATCTTGGTTCCCTGTATTGTAGCAAAGCTAGCATAACGTAATGTTAGTCATGTGTGGTTACAGAACATCATACGACAATATTGGCTTCATTTGTTCATTGTTGATTTACCTGTCACGTAGCAATGCTATCATAATGTATGTGAGTCACATCTGTTTGCAGAACATCATACTACCCATTACTGTTGTTTTTCGGTCCAACTTTGAAATATATAAAATTGTGTATACATTTTTTGGCACCCTCGGTATGTAGAAAACAAATTAAATAAAGTACAAACAAAATTTAGACCAAATAGATAAACAATAGATAATATATCCATACTAAGGCAATTATAAGATAAATGCTGTGAATATAGTTTAATTTTGTATAATATCTTTGTTGATAGTTCATATTTTTTCGACTCGCTGTACAGAAATAAAATAATAGATTGCTTACAGCAATATAAAATTCCAGATAAAATAATCAGAATGATTTTGTTCAAGTTAGTTAATAACCACGAAAGAATTAAGATTTACAATGATATTGGCGAGAAATTTAAAATCTAATCAAACAAGGAGATTCATTATCTGCTGCCTTGTTCTGCGTGATAATAGATACTGTGTTAAATCAATTAGATATAAGATGGAATATATCAACAAGGCTGAAACAATATAATATTGATAGCTAGAACCAAAAAATCGCTGACTGAAGAATAGGATCTATCAGTTAACTTGAAACAAACAGAAAAGAAAATACAAAAGAAACAAAGGTACTCCAGTTAGATTATGCATATAATGAGCCGATTAACTTCTGTTGTTGGATAGTGAACATAATACCACTATAGAAGAACAATCAAGACAAGAACCCTATTTGGAAACTGCATATTAATTGGATCTATTCAGAAGTGTATAACACAATAATTAGACGTATGCACGTGAAACATGGGCATTGAAAAGAAAAAGATACATAATGTTATTAGTATTTGAAAGAAGGCACTAAGGAAAATCTATAGACAAATTAAGGAGATAAATAATGCAACGAAACGATGCATTTTATCTGTTAAATAAAAATGAAGCTGCTATAAATTTTATTAGCTCTCAAATATTTACAGCTTTGGTCATGTAATGACAAGACAAAAAGAAAGATTACCTAAAGAAATACACAATAAAAAGAACAAGAGCACGAGTAAGACATAAAATAGATGGGAAGATAGCACAATGAAAGACTTAAAAGAAAAGAACATCAAATATTAGAGATAAAGTGTACATGAATAGAAATGAAACCCGGAAAATTGATGAGAGAGCCGAAACTTTCAAAAGAAAGTGTAGCACCTGATAAGAAAATGCTTAAATGCTAAGAGAACTATTTAAATGTTCTAGTGATAGCCGTATAGTTACATTTCACACCAAATCGATATATTACACTCTCTGGCCATTCTTCTTTTCTTCGTTGCTACAACCCAAGATCGGGCCATATCCTGCCGCAGGGACCTCTGCTTTTCCTACTTCCGTCTTATTACTTCATTGATAGAGGGCAGCATTGCAAACGAGATGTCGGCAACATGCTGGTTGCTTAGCACGCGACATCGAAGAACATTTTACATCGAAGAATGCCACCTCTCCATTGGCAGCTCCCCTTTTACCTTCATGGAGATGGGTGGACCTCGTTTCATACTTTCCTAACTTAGAAAACTTCTTAAGAATGAGTTTTTTTTACTAGGTTTTCCTCAGTCCTCATAAATGACAAATGCCGAGTAAGTGCCCACATGGGACACTTCGTGCATTAAAAACTTCTTTTCTAATTTATAGCTTCATCTCATGTATCATTAGTGGATATCACAGAAAAATGGGCGTTAAACAGTATTTATAGAGAAAAACGATCGTCGCTGTAACTTCTGTACAAAGAAAGGACCGTCACAATGTAGTGCTTTTATCGTAAAAGCCAAAGGTTGCCCCACTTTCTCGCGCTATCTATGTGTGCCAAAGGCTACGTCACCTCAACTCGGACTTTCACTTTCCAAATGACAACATATCGCGAAAACGTGTAAGTTGTCTGCGAAAAGCAAAAAAAGAGGTGATAGGTGCTTGTAGCTTTCTAACATAAACCAAAAGACGCGTGTACTTGCATTTTATCTCTACACATGTCTTTCTATAATTCTCAAATTCAGACATGCTGACTGTGAAAGTTCTTTGCTATGGTAGAAAAGGAATATTATTTTTTAATAGACGGTGCGTTTTCACAAATTCAACTTCATCAGAAATACTTGCTTGTTTCAGCATTGTATTGTATTTGTCAATCTTCGTCTTAACAGTTCTGCAATTATTGCAATGTCTTGAAAACGATTTAGAGAAATGCTGAAAGTCTAGTTATCCGGATTACCGAACTTGAATGGTGTTTAACGCCCATTGTTACTATTGAGGGACCATAGGCGTGTACACTGATAATACACGAGATGAAATGGTAATTGGGAAGGATTTTTTTTAAGGAAACGCTCCAGGTATAATTTAGGGTACCTCTCCGGCATTTGCCATTTATGACTGAGGAAAACTTGGAAAAAAGATCAGTCAGGGAGGACGATCCTGGCGGAATTCGAACCTCAGACCTCCCATTCACGAGTCCGGCCCTTAAAGACGTCGGCTACCCGTGGCGGTGGAGAGCTGACTTTCTTTGCATATCGCCAATAATGGATCGGGTCTATGTCTTACTCTCTGGCCGCTAACATGGAAATGTTTTTTCCGTAGTGATGATCAATTGTGATCCTCATCTCTTATTGGCTTCCTAGGTGCAAAAATTTACTTGTGTTCAGTTTCCCTGCCCTTTCTATTGATAACGACGAATCATTGGTTACATATCTAGTCGTAAAACGCAAGGAGTTAACTTTTCTCTCTCCTTCCTCATATTATATGAGGGTAAGTCCATAACTTTCCGGCCCAGCCAATAAGGACTATTGCCTTCACAAAAGCCTATCTGGTGTCAAACCTTATCTGTTCAGTAAATATTGAAGCTGTAATTTCCGCTCCGCTGTGTTCAGTTGTTCAGATACAGTTACATAAAGAATGCCATGTGTAGAAGATTGTGACATGTTCAAAATGGAGTTTCGAGCTGTTATTAAGTTCTTCACAAAAGAAGAACTTACTCCAAATGAAATTAAACAGCGATTAGACAGTGTATATGGGGAAGTATTCCCCTCATATTATATCCTAAAAGGATAGGCCAAACTTTTTCGAATGAGTCGAGAAAGCATTCAAGACGAAGAGCGTGCAGGTCGAATCTTGGAGGTGCTCACTCCTGAAAACATCGCTCGCTCTTGTGGAAGAGGAAATTATGGAAGACCGGCGGCTCAAAGTTACAGAAATGCAGAAAGGTTGGGCCTTTCTAAAACAACATCCTTTGAATTACTCATGACATTTAAACATGAACAAGGTTAGTGCAAGATGAGTGCCTAGACTTCTTTCCTCAGTCCAAAAGCAGCAATGGGTCATCTGGTGTCAGGCATTTTTGGAACTCTGCCGTGGCAACGAAAGATAAGTTCTGTAAACCATTGTTACAGGAGATGAAACTGTGGTCTTCTACTATGATCCCTTGTCCAAAAGAGAATCAATGCAGTGAGTGGTGTAAACCTATCGAAGCACCGCCTCTAAAGGCCAAGGTCACTCAGTCAACCAAGAAGATCATGGTCACAATCTTTTGAGACTGTGAAGGAATACTTTTCATTGACTTCAAGGAGAGGAACACCACAGTAAATGGGGAGTACTATGCTCGCCTACTGCACAGACTTCGTGCTTCCATCAAAGAGAAAAGGCGAGGAAAGCAGAGTGGTGGTGTGCGCCTTCTTCACGACAATGAGCCTGTGCACACAGCTCTTGTTGCAAAGGAAGCTGTGAAGAAATGTGGCTTCAAGTTAATCGAGATACCCCACCACAGTTAGTTCAGGCTCCCAGTGACTATTTCCTCTTCTCAAAACTGAAGAAGGACCTTCGAGGATGGAACTTTAAGTATGACGAAGAAGTGATGGATTTTGTTTATGCCCATTCTGCAGACAAGACTTCTGACTATTTGGAGAGGAGGGGGATTGAAATGTTAATTCAAAGATGTGAGAAGTGCATTGAAATAAAGGGTAACTATACTGAAAATGAAATATATTTTTGTCTTTATCATACTTAGAAAATTAAAATGGGCGTTAAACACTACTCAAAAAAAAAAAAAAAATATAGAAAATGGTTTGGTCGGTATCTTATGGACCTACCCTCGTATGTGTTAATACTACACGCTAAACATGACGACTCTCTCGAGCGCTTATAATTCCCTGAAGTCAGAGCGTGAAAATAAAAGTATATTTACAATTTAGGGTTAAAGTTCTTGTGTTTCATATCTCACCACATCAAGAAGGTTTACTATTGTGTAAAAGGCAACGTCTTTCCCGTTCACTGCACACTACTAAACTTTTTACCACTAGAACCACTTGTTATGTTCTGATTTTTATACGTTGTTAAGATGTTTTGTTTATTCTGTACATTTCTTGTGTAAGCTTTAATAATACTTTTCGTTACCTTTCCTTCAAATTGGAGTTGGTTACAGTTATCAGTTTGTAAGCATAGCAATGTACCCTTCGCCAACAGAGGACACTTACCTTTAATTTATGGACCTCACGCTGCAGACGGAGGACTTCTTGCTCTCTATGCCTCAGTTCCCGTCTTAGTTCCAGAACCTCCGTCTCCAGAGAGTCCGCCTTGGCCTCCCAATCCTTTGCCTCGCGCTTTAACTGCGGCACGATTCCTTTGAGATACTCGTAGTCTTCGGGCGGCACCACTCGCGTCGTCGTTATCGCCCCGATAGGCGAATTCCGTGCACCGCCTTCCTTTACCATGGACAGAGCCGCACATGACGATGCGCCGCAGGATCCCGAGGACACGCCGTTCCCCATCGGAAACTTGCGGTACGTTGTACCCTACAGCACCAAAAACGTCCAAGATGTGCATTCAGGTCGCTGGCAACACAACATTATACTATACTATGGCAGGAATGTCAAAATATGTAAATAAATCTAATATTTGCAATAACGAATAATTGATAATATTAGTTATAAGTAATAAGATTACAAATATGCACCCTTTAATAATGTTATGTTTAACTCAACACTCAGCTAGTATAAAATATTTTCATTGTCGTGTTTGGCCGCAACAATGCGATGGGTCGACAATGCTGCTGCTTCGTCAACAGTCAGGCGCCATTCACAATGTAAATTAAACGTAAACATAATAAAATAAGACGTAACACGTTAACTATGTAGGCATTCACAGTGAAAGACGCAAACATACGCATTGGCCAATCAAAAAATAAGAACAGGCGAAGATCAACTAACAGCTGATTGAAAATGGCTGCTTCTGAGCAAACGGCGGTAGCGTTTATGCATACGCAAGGTGCAGTAAATAATTTACTTGGAGTAATTTGAGCAAAAATATCTTTCGTATAATGCAATTAATCTTTTGTCCATTGACGTCACTCTGTCTACAGTCACTGATCTTCAGCTCTCTCTACCTAACTTGCCCTTACACGGAGCACGGAAATCAAGTGCAACTCTTGCTGTTAGCTGCTGCAAGTCCCGAGCGACAGCGGAGAGAGCCGAACTACTGTGCGTGGTCGCAGTGTAAATGTAGCATGTATTATTTTTTTTGTTAAACATAATGTAATCTCTGAAGATTTTACATATAACTTTAGCGGGCAAAATATTATAACGGTGGCAAATTTTCTCTTATTGGAATTTGCAATTAATTATTATACGTACTAACGCTAACCTCGGGTAAATCCTAGAAACTTGTGGACCCAGTGGTATTATGTAAATATAAATTGATACGGGCGGGTAAATCCCTGTAATAGTAGCAAATCTCCTTTGATTGCAGCAGAAAAAATTCATAAACATAAATTTATAGCGCATTCTGTGCGTGGTACAATTCGCTTGAAAGCCCATTATCTGTGGAAGTCACTGCATTTAGTTCATTTTCACGATTTTACTGTTATTTTTCACGTTTTGACTAATTATTTATTGCAATAGGCATGTTAACGTTTACTTTTTAGCTTAACATTTTAAACATCTTCTTCGCACTTTCTGCCTCCTAATAAAATACTACATTTTAACTTGCAACTCTTCCAATTTCATTCAATTTTAATACCCCAAAGCATCAGGCTGTTTTGCTTTTCGTTTCCAGTTGATTAGTCATCTATAGTTATGTAGTGCATACTTTATGGAGGTATTGAGATATTTTAAGGCTCATTTTTATTTACAAATTTCACAATACATGTAATACGTTACAAATAAAAAAAACGGAAGAAAGCAAGCAAACCAACGCCAAAATTCCCATAATTTTCATTTGTTGTTCTTAATCTCCCTAAAGTTGGTAATGTGATACAAATAAATCACCAGCAGAGCTGTGGATGTCCCCAGAACGTGAAATACTTCCAACATTTTACAAATTTACAGAACTAATTACTGTATACGCAACTTTTATACGGATACTATCTAGTAGCTGGTTGTTGGATTTTTATTAAGTTTAAGCATTTGAAATCTTTTTAATTTAAACATTTTCCACTTTTAAAGTAATTGGTTTGCTTTCAATTATCTGAAAGTTCATACATATATCATTTTAATACAAATTAATGTCCTAAACCCATTCATAAAATATATGAAACAATTCTTTGTTAATACACTGATATATATTTAATTAGTTTGACTTATTTAGCCAGAATGGCATGGTTTTAGCCAGGTGAAATATATTTGAGTTAATATGTGTAATTAAGTTGTCATATTTAATTGTTCGGCGCATTTAACTACGCTGATGTATATTTAATTAAAATGACCTGTTTTCGCAAGGTTAAATGTATTTAATGAAGTTAATATGTGTAAAATTAAGTTGACATGTATTTGATTAGTTTGACATATTTAACTAGGTTGATGTGTATTTCATTTACCCTTCATTTATTTTTTATACAACTGCAAGGGGTGGCACTGCCTAGTATTAAAATAGTACAGAACTTCCATTAATGTTTTTGTTAAGAAATGCTCTATTCACCAGATTGTGGGGTGCTGTCTTGTGCGTGAATTTTAGATGCTGCTTTTGCCATATGTTTAATTTGGATAAAAAACATGAAAGTACAATAATATTATTTATTTGGTTTATTTACGGACGCTCTTTAACATCTCAGGACATCAGCGTCCCATTCTATTCAGGGCGTGAAAGGGTCGACAAATTTTGCTCAGAGGTCTCTTCTTTCAGGCTTGAGGTTCTTTTTCGTGCCGTAAATGTACGACATGGGACCCACGGCTTTACTTCCCTTCCGAAGGAAGCAAAACTTGATTTTTTAAGCCCGAAAAAACCCACCGACCCTGGCTGGGATTGAACCCGCGATCTTGGGTTTAGGAGGCAAGTATGGTTACCACTACACCACCAGGACCGACTTTACTGTAATATGACTCAAAATAAAGTAGCATTAGCTCAGCAATACAATACAGTAAAATACGATCAGTTGATCAGAACACCCAATGCTTATCTGTGTCATCAGACAATAAATGGTTCATACAAATGCTAATTTCATTATAAAAAATTGGTTGGATTCTTTTATAACTGTACTCAATAATCTCTACATGTTTTATGTAAGACATCCATTGCACGCATCACTAAAAAAAAAAGGTATACTTCCATTTATTGATCATTTTTTAAGATTTTACGATATCACTTTACTATCTCTATCGGATATAACGATAGGAGGTTAGCGTGAGGCCAGGATGAGACACTTCGTCAATCTTCGCTCTACTGGTAGATTTCTCATTTAATGTATCTGAAATCACGGCTTGACAGGTGTTTCTGCGTATCGAAAGAATATCAATTTTTCTTCAAAAGGGAGTAGATACGGAATTTGATATGTTAGGACACTAAAAATTTTATTGTCGGCTTTTATTTTACCAATGTGCATTACTCATAACGTTGTGTATTACAAGAGCATCTATTACTTTCCTAATATGGGTAGATGTCATGCAATTGCCTGGGTCATTCATTCTACGTACGCAATGTTTCGTCTAAATAAATATCATTATGTCTCTAAGCATTTAAATATTAATATCGCCACCCAATGATTGACTTTGCCTGCCAGGTTTCGCTCTCAGGGAGCAATGCTTAAACCGCATACTAGATAAAAGTGCACCCACCGTTTTACTTGTATATGGAAATTTACAGTCAGTTCCTCCATGGTTTCGATCAGAGAAGCTGTAACAGAGTGATATGCAATGTTGGTAGCACTCGTATATTGCCCTCATTAAGAGATCGCGAGTGAAATTATCGATCTAGTCGAAAGGCAACCTAGTTCTTTAATTTCCTTTTTTGTTGGTGTTTTCATTGAGATTGTAGAGGTTTCTTCAACCGCGGTTAATTTGTTAATATTCTTTTAATGATAACACCCCCCCCCCCCAATCTTAGCTTACTGTCTGCGAAGTTTTGTCCTTCTTTTGATAACAACTTCTTTTTACTTGGTCGGGATTTTTGGAGAAGGGTCAGGATTCGAAATACTCTTTTCAGTACTTTGTTCATTCCACTCGTCGTTATCTAACCATGCCCCTCCCCCCAAAAAAATGAAAGGGTGACTTCAAAAACACACAACTCAGTACTGAGGAAATATTCTGAAATGGGGAGAATTAAACAAGACTTTGCACGTTATATTGCACCTCATTAATGAGGATTAGGCCTAGAGCTCATTGTATAGCGGGTAGTAAAAGAGGCTATTTTTAGGAAAAAGTTTGACAAGGCATCTCTCATACTCATCAGGCTTTGCAATTTAAAGCCAAATTGTTCAAGTAAATAGGCCAGGTAAATGCCAATAGCTAATCTTCCCCCCCACCTCTTAGCAAAAGTTCTATTCAGAGAAATCAGCAATGCAGGGTTAATTATGGCAAGGTTCCGTTTGCTATAAAATGTAAGCATTCGAGAGCTATCTAAAACACCAGGGAAGGCCGCGCCGAGTCAAATCTGAGTTTATTCTATGCCCGCAAAGCACAGCAGCGAAGGATTTCAATGAATTATCAATCGACGCTTATGCTATGATGGGTCTGGATACACGTTGAATGTTGCCAATCAGAGCATGGTGAGTTAAAACAGTTCAAGGTATAGTGAAACCGTCTACCCGCTATCGAGGTCGTTAAGGCGCGGACTCGTGAGCGGGAGGTCTGGGGTTCGAATCAGGATCATCCTCCCTGACTGAGGTTTTTACCAAGTTTTTCGCTATCCTCATGAATGGCAAATGCCGAGGAGGTACCCTAAATTTAGGCCTGGAACGCTTCCTTCCTTTAAAAAAAAAGCCTTTCTCAATTTCATCTCATGTAGAGGCACCTGTGGTGCCTCTGTAGTAAAAACGGGAGTTAAACACTACTCAATCAAGCCGTGCACAATAGTTTGTACAGATAAACGTCCTGTTTAGACATTACCTTTCTGTGCCCATTTGCACAGTACCTCCAAGCACAGCTTTATGTTGCGATGTCCAAGCCAGGGCTTTAGTCTGACATTTACAATTGAAGTGATGCTGGTTGCTGACTGTCTAATTTATATTTTTTATGTATTTGGTTTATTTAAGGATGTTCCATAACCTCTCTGGTTATTAGCTTCACATTTAATTCGGGGAGTTAAACGCCGGTAAAATTTCCTCAGGTGTGACTTCTTTTACGTGCCGCACATCCATAATAGAAGACCCATAGCTTTACTTCCCTCCCACACTCACCCTGGTATTGGCCACCTCTGACAACACTAACGAAAAAACACGAAATGTAACGGAGTAAAAAACAGCGATAGCTCAAAAATCATATTGCATCATGAAAATTCTAATGTAGGATGAATTATATTTCTAAAGTCGACGATATGTATGGAAATGAAAATATTCGGAGGAAATGGATGAAATATTCTTCATTTCCACTTTCGCTTAGAGCTCTAATTAATAACTACAGGTAGACACTGCACGCAAGTTATCATAAGTTTGCATTTATAGCAAGCATATCCAGCGAGTATGCATTTTTTAAAATCTCGCATCAAATGCCTTTAATCAGAAATTATTTACTTGTGCTTGGTATCCTAGCACCGGCTATTTATTTCTCACTTCTGCCGGCTGAAAAGTTATAATATGTTTTCATTAACACTAGAAATGTGATTAACATACTTACATTATATTTCGGATGTTCAGATATTATTCAAACTGAAGCTCTGCTCATGTGAAGATTAGAACATACACAATAAAAATATATTGGCACGTACTGATGAGAAACTTCGCATAATGAACTTACTTCCGTGTTCTAGTGGAGTTTGCTACTATCAATCCGAGGTCCTAGGTTCGAATCTCGGTGATGTCAAGCTGTCTGGATAAGGATTTTTTTTGGAAAGGTGAATGCCTGATAGCTTTAAGGCGCCAAGGACTCCCGAGTTCATTTGCGCCATCATTAATTAATTTCATTTATTCCTACAGACTTACATCTAAAGTATTTAGTCCACGATCTACAGACGTTGGGAGAAGACAAAGTAGCAATAAATAAAACATAAAAAAGAACAAACCTAATGTTTATCCAAATGCTTAAGGTCCACTATTTTAAAATTAAAATTTACGAAGTAAACTCCTGTTTCCATCTTATTTCCTGGATTGCATAAGGATAGTTACAGTTGAAAAGTAAAACAATGTATTAGTGAGTTAGCAATCATCAATGATGTGTAAATAGCGAATGATAATTATTTGTACTACTTATTGCAACAGACTACAGGGCATGAGGGACACGTTTTTTGTTTTGTTTTAGATTAAAATATAACGATAAATAATGAATCATTTAACAACTACGACTATTTATATATCTACCTTAACTTTAATTATATTAATAACCCCGGCTGTAAATAGTGTTCATAGGTAAAAAGATACGATTTTAGGACTCTTAAAAATAACGATGGGTTTCTTTAAGTTCATTTAAAAATTCGGGTGCTAAGACAGTCAGGTTCCGCTTCTGTACCAGCATTTGCTTTTATAGGAAGGTTTTAATTTATACATTCACAAACGTTACACGAATGAATAGTGTTTAATGCCCTTTTTACTGCTGAGGTACCACATGCGGTGGATACTGATGATACATGAAATGATATATTAGGAGAGAATTTTTTTTTTTAAGGAAGGAAACGTTCCAGACTAAGTTTAGGGTACCTCCCCGGCATTTACTATTTATGAGACTGCGGAAAACTTGGAAAAAACCTCAGTCATGGAGGATGGTCCTGGTGCGATTCGAACCCCAGACCTCCAGCTCACGAGTCCGCACCTTATCCTGTAACTTATCCCTCTATTAATTTTAAACCACATGTCTAATACACAGTGTCGCTGCATTAAACACAGATGAAAAAGACAATATTTTTAAATTGCAATTTTGTGAGTATGATTGATTATGGATGGATGACAGTTTATATAGAAGATGGCTATATATTATGTATTAGAAATTATAAATAAAAAATCCCTCCCGCGAATTTCATCAATTTCGACTTTTCTCATCAAATCTTACTCCATTATGCCTGAAGCACCGAGTCGATAAGAAATGAATGTACATTTTTTTCTAAAAGAAGGCTGGTGTTCCCAAAGCTCACCTTACCGAATTTAATGCTTTAGAAAACGCAGGAGTATCCTGCCCTCACTTTCCTGAATTACATGGGGACCAATAGCATACATGATCAGATGGAGAAAACTGAGAATCAAATGATTCAGTTGTTTTAATTGTGAAAATAACTGAGGTAAAAAACGCAAGATGAGAATTATTTCAAACTTAGTTTTTAAATGTCGCTAACACTGAAATAAAATGTGTCGCTGACAGACCAAAGTATAAGCACTTATCGTCAAAAAGTCCACCACGCACCATTAGGTTTGCAATGCACTGCTACCAGTAACACGCACAACACTGTCACACCGGCCTACTTCTCAAACAATTTCAGCTATCTCTCCGATACGGCGGTGTTCGTTAGTCGCTTCCCTCGTGCACCTGCTAGCGGGAAGATAGGGAACTCACGATAGTGAATAAAGCGGAAGATAGCAAAGTAATAGGTCAGAGAAATTTGCAATATAAATTATGAAATAAAAAAGAAAAAAAAACCCTACAATTTTCAACCCTAAACACGCACTCCTCCAAAAGAAAGGTTAATTCAGACCAACACTCATCTAGGCTGTTAATCTCTCTATCTCTCTCTCTCTCTCTCTCTCTCTCTCTCTCTCACACATATACAGAGAGTGCCAAAAAGATGTATACACCCTTCAAGCAAAGAAAAAACTGCGTTTCCATAACAAAACTGAATTCATACAACAGAAAATGATGAGCACTAATCATCTTAGACTTTTACAGTTACAACAGTTGCTCGAAATGCATCGATACACTTCTGAGTACGTTGAACTACTGATTCAGCAGCGTTTGCGAAAGTGTCCTCAGCGATTGCAGCACATGCCGTTTTAATTTCTTCCCGAAGTGCTGTCATTGTAGCTGTTTTTCTACGGTATACAACACCCTTAAGAGTTTCTCATAGGTAGAAGTCCAACGGCGGTTCTGTTCTATACACACGTCTCCATTGTCTTTGAACTTCAACAACATTCTCGGTTTTCCAATACCACTTCAAAATTGCTGTCCGCTGTTCAAACGATAATCTTGGCTCCATTTAGTTGCAGCAACGCTAGCATAACGTAATGTGAGCCACGGTCAGAAGATCATGCGATAATCTTCACTTCATTTGTTCATTGTGGATTTACCTGTCACGTAGCAACGCTATCATAATGTATGTGAGTCACATCTGTTTACAGAACATCATACTACACATTACTGTTGTTTTTCGGTTCAACTTTGAAATGTATTAAATAAATATCTACTGTGAAAGTGTGTATACATTTTTGGCACCCTCAGTATATCTGATATAAATAACTCATTTTAGTTTACAGCTTGTTGAGAATTTAAATTGAAAGAATAAGAAAATGTGTGCCTCAAAACATATACAACGTATATAAATCCTTGTACTACAAATATTTATAGAGTTTTTTAATTACTGAGGCATCACAGGCGGTGGGCACTGATGATACATGAGATAAAATATATACTAGGAAAGGATTTTTTTAAAGGTAGGAAGCGTTCCAGGTCTAAGTTTAGGGTACCTCCCCGGCATTTGGCATTTATGAGGACTGAGGAAAACCTGGAAAAACAGTCAGGGAGGAGACGGTCCTGGTGGAATCGATCTTCAGTCCTCCCGCCTTAAAGACCACGACTACCCGTGAGAGAAATGCGAGAGCGAAAAATCGGTGGTATGTAAATATCCATCCCAGCACCCGCCTAAGTGACCAGGGGAAACCACGAAAAAACCGAAGGTCAGAATGGCCGGTCCAAAGAAAACTGAACCTGGGACCTCCCAGGTTTTTCTCAGGAAAAATAAACAGCAAATGCCGGGGAATTATCCTAAACTTAGGCTTGAAAAGCTTCTTTTAAAAAACCCTATCTCAAATTAACCTATTGTGCTTTCTTGGTCAGATAGAAAGCATGTATATCAGTGATGGCACAGCAGTAAAAACGGACGATAAGACTATAAAGTAAAAATAAAAGAGCAATCTACTACAATGATATGATATTCTGTAAAACAAATTGTTCCTTTTGATAACCAGAATACTGTGGGGGCATTCTAAAAGTTCTGGACCTGACCAAGAAAACATAATATTTAAGAAAAATTTTTTTCAACATAGTCATCTTGTAAGTCAATACATTTAGTCCAATGACTTTGCAGCTTTTTAATACCCACAATAAAATTAGATTTATGAAAAATAACCGTCTGTATCATTTCCCTCGTTATTTGGTGTGAATCTTCGTCCACCCAGCTATTTTTTCCAGGTTTGGGAGCAAAAAGTAATCGCTGGAAACCGAATCCGGTAAATATGGCGGATGTACAAGCAATTGGAAGTGGAGATCATGCAACAGTCCCAGACGTGAGTAAAAGCGCATTATCTGATGAAAGAGAACTTTCTTTATCGCAAGGTGTGGACGTTTAGCTGAATAGCATCCTGCAATTGGTCCAGTAATTAAGTGTAACACTCCCCTGAGGTGATTCTGCCCTTCTTGAAGTACTCTACGAACACTACACAATGAGAATTCCAGAAAAAGCGCCACTTTTCCTGCAGATAAAACCGGTTTGCTTTCTTTGGTGCACTTTCACTTGTTGCCGTCCACTGTTTGGACTGCTCCTTCGTTTCTGGCGTGTTATGATAAATCCACATTTCATCTTATGAGAGGTCGGAAAAACTCAAGGAATTTGTTTAAATAAGTCTAAACACTCTTGTTCATTTCAGTGCGTTTTTCGGTCCATTGTTAATCTGCGCGGAAACCATCGAGCGTAAATCTTTCTCATAACTTCGTATCAAATGAGGTGCACACGGCCTATCGAATTCTTTGCAATGTCAGCCAACCCGTGTACCTTCAATAGGCGATCATTCAGTAGGGCGTTGTGAAATGTTATCACAATCTCGTTGGTCGTGGCAATTTTGTGACACCCTGAGCGCTCATTGTCTAGAATGGATGTACGACCAAGCTTAGATTCAGCAATCAACTTTTTAACCCCCGAAAAAGTAGGGGAAGTATGTAATGTAACTTCTTTTGTATTTGAGGTTATACCCTTCAAAACGGAGTATTTTATCACAGCTCGTATTTTAGTTTTGAGGAACTAAATGAGCAAATATGTGTTTTGAATTGTTTATTCAGCCAGAGCCCCCTAATTAAGCACACTTGAATTAGAAGACCAACCAGGCAACATAACTATGTACATCCCTATTCTAATAAAAATAAAAACAAGAAAACCTAAATCATTTTGTAGAAAACGTTAACACTAGTAATGATCGTCACATACAAGTGACTACACTGAATTATAGCAGTATGACCATCTTCACGACATTTCTGTATTCGCTATATGTCGGTGTGACATTGTACAAGTTGTGAAAACGATTCTAGACAAAATCTTTCATTTAAATTTTAAACTATAAAGTTTTGTACAGTGAGCGCATACTATAAATGTATTATTCACTGTAAGATTCAGTGTTTAATTT
Source organism: Metallyticus violacea (assembly GCA_030762175.1). NCBI lineage: Eukaryota > Metazoa > Arthropoda > Insecta > Mantodea > Metallyticidae > Metallyticus > Metallyticus violacea. The sequence continues at coordinate 2,457,909 of CM060838.1, forward strand.
GCAGATAACGGAAAATATTAAACGGGATCGACGTTAAGAATATTACACTTTCCATTATTTTGATTTTGATTAAACTTTTGACACTACATGGAGCTGTTGTTTTTGGTAAAATGGAATAACCAGCAGTCTATAAGTAATGTTATCACTTTATGAAATAGCAAGTCCGGGATTGATCAAAAAACCAAGAAATGGCTCGCAGTTATAATATGGTACCTATTACATTATTTACTTTTTTGAAAAATGAAGTACAATCAGGAAAATCACGATTTGTTAATTTGTTGAAAAATAATAAATTTGCATTAGAGATTTATAAAGATAAGCTCAGCATTAAAAAAGATTAACTTACAAGTAAAATGCATTAGTTCACTTTGTTAAAAAAAAAATTAAGCATAACAATTGAACCTCTTGCCTCAGAAATACCTTCAAAGGATTTTATTTTTCTCTTCTTTATTACGACTACATTTTTTAGAAGTCTTTTAGAAATGGAAATAGATTCACCTCGACTGTCTTTGCATTCGTCGCTTCTGACATTTCGCACGTGCTACTAAGAACAATAACTTTTCTTGGCAACAAAACTAGAAAGGGCTCAATGGAGATTAGTAAATTAATATCAGAATTCAGAGGTTTAACAGCAGCTGTCAGATTTGTACAGAATATTAACAAAAAACTCTAAAATATTTTCACTCTTTATAGAAACGTCTTAGGCAAGTGTCATGTTAAATAAAGAACGTTCATAAACATTTGGAATTATGGAGTACGAAGTAATTATTGAGATTTGATGCTCAGAAAATAAAATCAAAGTAAAAAACAAAATGAGGTAAATTTAAACATACTTTATTTGAATGACTGCTTAGTGATCGAAAGAAACATCAACAGATTACAACATAATTTAGCGCTTTCCCAATCTGTAAAATTACATGCTTGCAAGGCAGCAGTAAAATAAACTTTGTTAACAACAAAGTAGCGGTTCTACTTGTAAATGTAACTTTTGATGAAGACATGTTTGTGACGAACATCACTGAAGTCATTATTTAGCATCATTTCAAACGGAACTTGGTAGAGGCCGCAACCCACACACCCTTTGGAGATTTTATATGCCAACCGGAAGTTTCAATCTTGGACCTCTATCTCAAATTATTTTATAAATTCATTAACATCTTATGCACATAACCAACTCCATTAGGAAATACATATGGCTTTTATATGATAGGTACACTTTAAGTTGAAACCTTGGTATTTTTTCATTATCTGCCGTGAGATAGCTACTGAGTACTCCCAATAAAATTGAGGGTTCTGTTACGCTTAATCAAAGTCAACAATTTGCAAGCACTATTGGGAGCTGGGGAGTTGGCTAGTGACGTATGCAGCAAAACATTACAAGCAAATGTTTGCACATACGAGGATAGTTCCATAAGTTTCTGGCCTAACAATTTTCTAGCTATGACAAAGACAAAAACTATATTTCACTGTTCAATATAGTTATCTTTTATAGCAACACACTTCTCACGTCTTTGAATTAACATTTCAGCCCCCCTCCCCCTCAAAAAATAGTCAGAAGTCTTGTCTGCAAAATGGGCATAAACAGCATCCACCACTTCTTCGTCAAACTTAAATTTCCTTCCTCGAAGGTTCTTCTTGAGTTTTGAGAAGAGGAAATATTACTGGGAGCTAGATCAGGGATGTAGGTAGATGATCAATCTCCTTGAAACCACACTTTTTCACAGCTTCCTTTGCAACAAGAGCTATGTGCACATGCGCGTTGTCGTGAAGAAGGCGCACGCCACCACTCAACTTTCCTCGCCTTTTCTCTTTGATGGTAGCCCGTAGTCTGTGCAGTAGGCCAGCATAGTACTCCCCATTTACTGTGGTGTTCCTCTCCTTGAAGTCAATGAAGAGAATTCCTTCATAGTCCCAAAAGATTGTGGCCATGATCTTCTTGGTTGAATGAGTGACCTCGGCCTTTAGAGGCGGTGCTTCGTCAGGTTTACGCCTGCCACTCCATTGATTCTCTTTTGGACAAGGGATCATAGTAGAGGTATATAGTTTCACCTCCTGTAACAATGGTTTGCAGAACTTCTCTCTCGTTGCCACGGCAGATCTCCAAAATGCCTGACAACAGATGACACGTTGCTGCTTTTGGGCTGAGGAAAGAAGTCTAGGCACCCATCTTGCACTAACCTCATTCATGTTTAAATGTTCATGAATAATTCAAAGGATGTTGTTTTAGAAAGGTTCAACCTTGCTGCTATATCTGCAACTTTGAGCCGCCGGTCTTCCATAATTTCTCCTTCCACAAGAGCGATGTTTTCAGGAGTGAGTTTCACAAACTTATGGCGGTGCTGATGAGACGATTCAACCCCCCCCCCCCCGAGGGTTTTCTGTAGCTCACAGATGACGGTTGTGTAAGATGATGATGAACATCTGTACCAAAGGTCCATACATCGGTCAAGAGGACTGACAACTTAAATTTCATCTTTTGTAACACTCTCAGTGATGTTAATGACAAAATGAAGTTGTTCATTAGTGTCATCTACTTTAGAAAATGTGCATTTCCGAGCATATGGCGTTTTTCGTTCCTTTCCTGTCAAGAATCACTTCATCCAGATAGTTTCCGTTCAAGCTGTATACAAGTATTTTTTAACCTGGCATTTTATTTTAAAGCCTGTACTTGGCTTACTCTATCAATGCTACCAACGTTGAAAATTAGATTATGATTTGTTATATTAAGCTCTTGTACATATGTTAGGAATCAGGAATTTCTGTATATTTTTCTTGCCAGAGTTAAAACTTGGACGCGATACCGTAAACTTCTTTATGTGACGTGGAACACGTGGAAAAGGAAGCACTTCTGAATGCACAGTTCAATGTTGTTTCGAACAGGGGATTTCAACCTTGAAGATGAGAAAAGAACAGGACGTTACATTAAAGTTAATGCTGATTAAACAGGGAAGTTGTTGAAGCAAATGCACGTCAAACTACTCAATAACTTATTAAGAAACTCTGGCCTGCGACTTTAACTGTTTGTGATCACTTGAAGAAAACATAAAAGTGGAGGGGGGGAAACTGATAATTAGACCCTACATGAATTAAAAAGTGTCGTATGTTTGAAGTCAGTTCTTACCGCTCTTGCACATTTATTATTATTATTATTATTATTATTATTATTATTATTATTATTATTATGAAGCATTATATTGTACATTGTGATGAAAGATGTATTCTCTACGCCAACCGCAGAAGCAAAGGTACACCAGAGAGGGTTTAAGACTATTTTACGGACGTCTGTGGATGGTTTAATACATAGCAATGCTCCTCGGAGAAGAATTATCTATCAAGAAATCGACTAAATGCATCAGAAACTGAAAGAAAAACAGCCAGCAATAGTCGATTTTTTTTTATATAACGCCCGACCATACATTTAGCAAGGAACACTCCAAATGCAAATGAGATGAAGTACAAAATTTACCTAGCACAAAATATTCACCTGCCATTTCAACAATTGAATTTTAGTTACTTTAACACCTGGACGATTTCGTGAAGAATATCTTCAGTAAGTACTGATACAGTAGTTAGAAATTTCATCAAGCCATGTTTTATATCTGCATGGCATAAATAAACTTGCCACTAATCGGGAAAATATGATAAATCTCGATGGTCTTTATTCTGACCAATAAATTTAATTATCTTTATTGAAGTTTAAAGAACAAAACTGCCATTAATTTCTGAATGACCTAATAAAAACAAACCATAATAATGATTTGTCCTCAATTAGCAATTTACTTATAATATTATTTCTTTCTTTCACATAGTGTTAAGCTCTATGTAGTGTAAAATTTGGACACACTATAATATGTAACGGCAAAAAGATACACAGAATGGCATAGCAATACAATACTTAACAAATTAGTGGAGTTTCTAGCAAGTATACCTAGCCGAATAAACTGAGCCTAAAGAGAATCATAAAACTTTAACAGTGCTAAAAATAAATGAAATAAAACAACGTACATAAAAGAGAATCTTGTACGCGATTTAAGCTGCAATTTTTAATAAAAATGGCGAAATTAATAACCGATTGTCATTTTATGTCTGTCTTTAGTACCTCTTTAAGAGTTTAACTCTTTTTAATTGGAAAATAGTATTTTTTTTTTTGCAAAGGATTACTCATTTCCAGAAAAGAATATATGATTTACAGGTGTCGGTCCTGGTGATGTAGTGGTAACCATACTTGCCTTCTAAACCCATGCTCGCGACTTCGATCCCTCCCAGGATCGATGGATTATTTTGGGGGCGTAAAAATCCTAAGTATGGCTTCCTTTGGAAGGGAAGTAAAGCCGTGGGTCCCGTGTCGTACATTTACGGCACGAAAAAGAACCTCAAGCCTGAAAGAAGAGGCCTCTGAGGTCGGCCGTTTCACGCCCAGAATTGAATGGGACGCTGATGACCTGAGATGTTAAAGAGCGTCCATAAATAAACGAATTCAAAACAAGAAGAATGATTTGCAGGTAAGAGGAGTAATAGAATATGAACCTCTTTTCTGTGTAGATTGGGGGGGGGGTGCTATAGGAAATAACTTAATGAATTTTACTCTCAGAACGGATACATGTACTAAAACACGTAAGAACTTTCGTAAAATCGCCTAACCATTTTTTTAGCTCTTGATCTTTCACTTAATATTTTATGAACCAATCATTTTAAAACGTTTTCATTTCAGATTATTAGGGGAAACTCATGCTCGTCCGCGTGTCGATCCTCGGTCCGCGATTCCGGATGTCGTCGGCCTCCGGCCACACCGCAAGGTGCGTGCCGCGCTAGGTCAATTACGTTTTGCACTTTTTGCAAAATATTATTAGCAAGCACTAATGCTTTAATTTTGCTTATGTTTTTCTGACATTTTTAAATAGAGTATTGTAACAGTTTACAAACTTTATTAAGAAAGAAAATATGTTGATTATCAAATAAACTATTTACTTTTTAATTTATTTAATGGTAATTTGCAAATAATTATCTAATTCTTATTTTTACATTTTTTTATAAAAGAGACCATGGAACGCGTTATAATAGAGCTTTCCTTCCCGTGGATGAGCAAGGGGCCCAAATAGAAATAAATACAGCATTGGCAAGTTCTAAACGCACCAATTTTAGTGTTTGAAATAACCCTATGATTTTAATGTTTTATTTCATATTTTTGTCTCTTTGCTTTAACGTAATATCTTTGAATTTGTTGCATTACCTCAACAAATACAAGTTTTATTTACTACGTAATTATATTCTTGCGCTTTGCCTCATACCATCACCTGAAGGATTGTCTTATGTTCCCTCTACATGCGAGTGTGTTTACTATTTCCGGGGCCTAGGAGTCTTTATACAGCAAATACATGTTAGTATATGTATACTAATGAAAAATAAAAGAAAATGACAAGAACTAGTAGAAACAGAAATGAATAAAATGGAAACAGTAGACCATTTCGGATGTTTGTGTTCTTCATTGAGTATTGTACACATTTCTGCTCTTAGCAGGTCTTTTGTTATATATATATATATATATATATATACATATATATATACATATATACATATAGTAAAAAGAAATAGCCAAACGAGAATCGACGAAGCACTGAAATAGTTGCACAAATATCGCAACATTTCTAACAGCGTGTGTTTTTCTTCAAAGGCAGAAAAAGAAGGTCGAGATATTTGTGTAAATACTTCGTTTTATCAAATTCTGCTTCTCGTTATTTTAGCTACTTTGTTCCAAAAATTGCTCTGTTTGTATTTTTATACATGTACTTTAACTTTGGAACAAAATTATAAAGTCACTATTTTATATGGACGTTGCTTGAATTTTGCGCTGTTTGCGAGCAATAAGTTAATTTTGCTAAATTTGGGTTCTTTTGCCACAATTCGTGAAAATAATATTCAATCTACAATCACGTAATTCGTAAAACGTTTTCAGATTGCTGTAATGTATCGTTTATGCTAATAAAGAGTGTGTCTACATATGTTATTGCTATATATACCCCAATATACTGTTATTTTATAGAAAGTACAAAGGAAAAACTTGGGAATTTCTTTTTCCTCAACATATACTATTTAAATTAATTGTGGACTTTTGCATTTTCATTTCTAATTGAACAAACAAGTAATATCGCTAGGGTCTAAAAGTACTCAGGTATAATTACCAACGCTTTTAAAGCAATTTCTGAACTCATGTTAGTTAAAAATTAAATATGAAGTACTGAGATACTTACCTCCTGGTAGTCTTCCTCCTCTTCCTCCAAGGTATCCTGCGCGATCAGCTGATGTGCATGTAAGTTGTGGTAACGCTCCGTTAGAATCTCGGACAAACTAACCGGAGCGACGGCGGAGGTCGGAGGAGGAGGTGAAGGGCGTATGCATCTGCCGTCATGGTAGTGCTGCGGCGAAGACACAACAGCGGTACAATTAGCGAAGAAGCTGCCACAAGTGTGTGACGCGGAAGACGAGCCGCTACTGGAGGTCCCAGTGACCGGAGGGGGCGAAGGGGATGTAGCGCAGTTGCGCAGAAGAGCAGATACCTCGCGGACACTGTCCGGATAGTACGGCGGCTGCTGCGCGAACACATGGCTGCGTTGTTGGTAAACCACCCCCGCCGTGTAGAAAGTTACACCGTCGACATTCTGTTCCACTCTTTCCCCCGTTTGCATTTCATTCTTACACGCACCATCTGCATTTCCTGTCTCTACCAGCACCTTGTCTTCTTCTGCAGCTTTTTCCTGATTTTTATTTTCGCTTTCATTTTTAGACGTTTCTTTCTCGTTATTTTCCACTTTACCTAGAGTTGAAGTACTCTCTTGAGTATTTTCTTTTGACGAATCATTGTGGTGATCCTCTAAAATGATGCCATTTCTCATCACCGAGCAAATATTTACACCCTTTTCTTTTGACGTTTCGGATATACCGAAAACTTTTGGCGAATTTTCTGGAACAGTTTCACCTACAAGATGTTCTGCTTCAGGACACGTATGCCTACTTGTTGTTTGTGAACTGCAATTGTTTAACGTTCCTTGGTTTGAAATCCTTGCGTCCTTGTGCTGCAGTTCATGCACAGAATTTACTTCTAAGTTGTCAATTGAGTGAGGTTCTGGCTTGTCTGGTGAATTTCTCATCTGAGATTCGGCGGAATCACGCGGTTTTACTCTTCGGGAACTGAACTCTGGAGATTCTTGGTGTAAAGTGTGCATCTCTTCTGATCTGCTAGCAGGCGTTTCGTCCGGTTGCACAAGGAGTTGTTGGGAAACAGACACCAACTCAAGTTCATTAGAGTCTGACTTTCGCTGGGGCATAGTAAGAGACTGGTGTTGTGCGGCCACCTCCATCTTACCTGAAATGAAAATGTGTGTGTGTTGAGTATCAAAAGCTGGAAAGAGAATATTAACGTATTAGTAGAGAAATTCACACGAGTTAAGTTCTTGGAGAGAGAAAAGAATTACTCCATTGCATTTTATACAAAGTTACAAACGTAAAGTCCTTAACCATGAAATGCACTTTCAATTTCACGCACAAACACGTGCAGTGTTGATAAACAAGCCCCCAATTCTATTTGATACTTGCACTTTATCTTTATACCATTTTTAATTGCTTTCTCCTCCCCTTTCCTAGTTAGACATGCTGATAACAGTCAAAGATTTAAAACCATGAAAGTTATGTTCCCTTCATTGTTGTTCTTCGATTAAAGATATTTTGCTCTAGTCCTTTACGATAATTAAATACTTTGTAGACTTTCCAAAAGAAACTCTCCAGCAACTTTTAGCCATAGTGTGCTAAACAAATAGAATGCGCCATTCATCCTATTTGTTTCATTGCACGGCAAGAACTCAAGATAGAGAGTTGTGAATAAAAGGTTCTTTCTTGAGAATAAAAGGTACAGAGTGGTAATTTTTTGCTTAACTTGATATCTCTGGTCATTGAAAGGTCTTGTTTAAAATTTCAAAATTGATTAAATGAGATGCGCTTTATTAGTATACCGAGGGTACCAAAAAATGTATACGCACTTTCACAGTAGATATCTATTTAATATATTTCAAAGTTGGACCGAAAAACAACAGAAATGTGTAGTATGATGTTCTGTAAACAGATGTGATTCACGTACATTATGATAGCGTTGCTACGTGACATGTAAATCAACAATGAACAAATGAAGTCAAGATTATCGTTCTGTAAACAGACGTGACTCACAATACGTTAATCTAGCGTTGCTACAACAAAATGGAGCCAAGATTATCGTCGAACAGCGGAAAGCAATTTTGAAGTGGTATTGGAACACCGAGAATGTTGTTGAAGTTCAAAGGCAATGGAGGCGTGTGTGCAGAACAGAACCGCCAACGCGAGTAACAATTGCACGCATTCCAGACAAATTTGAGACTCATGGTACCGCATGCGATGTTCACAAGGACAGATTTTGGAGATCTCGCACAGCAACAAGTCCCGTGCACTGGATCCAAGGCATCAGATAGGACGTACAGATTCGATTGAGTTTCCACCGCGTTCTCCGGATCTAACTCCGTTGGACTTCTGCCTATGGGGAACTCTTAAGGATGTTGTATACCGTAGAAAACCAGCTACACTGGCAGCACTTCGGGAAGAATTGAAACGGCATGTGCTGCAATCGCTGAGGACACTTTCGCAAACGTTGCTCAATCAATAGTTCAACGTACCCAGAAGTGTATCGACGCCGATGGTAGGCATTTTGAGCAACTGTTGTAACTGTAAAAGTCTAAGATGATTAGTGCTCATCATTTTTTGTTTGTGTTAATTCAGTTTTGTTATGTTAACACATTTTTTTTTTTTTTGCTTGAAGTGTGTATACACTTTTTGGTACCCTGGTATTTATATCGGGTGTTGGTTCAGATACGTAAATACCCGTTTCAAAATAAAGAAGCAGGAATTGTAATATTAGTCAATCAGTTCAAATTTATGTACAAATATACACACACACATTGTTCAATACTATAGTAGTATTTATTAAGTACTCAAATAGGTGTTTATTTAATTTATTATAGTATTATAGTTTCAATGCAGTTAGAAAATTTATTTTCGTATAACTAGGTATAATATACATCTGCGAGTGTGAGGTCGTTTTTCTTGCTGAAAGGCCGAGTTGATTATTAACAAAGGCTGAAGCTTGATCAAATGTAAAGTTCCTCTGTCATGAAACTGTCAGTATTTAGGGTCAGTGTTGTTTAAATTACCTAAATACCGAATAGCTCGGTTTTGTAATACAAATGTTTTACAACAATTACTTTTGGAAGTGTTATCCCATATTTCAATGTCATACGAAAAAAGTGAATGAATTAGGACAAAGTATTAGTTACATGTGGTGTAAATTTATTTAACCCTCTCAGAATGAACATATTCTTACTAATAATTATTGGTGTTAAAATAGTTTATTAATATTTAGATCTGTTAATTGTACATCATTAGAATTCTTTACAGTAATATTTTCAATCATCAGCGAAACTATGTATTCGTGTACTTATATCCAAAAACAATTATTTGGCTTTTTAAAGGGTTTACACATAACATTGATTTCCTGAAGTATGTAACTATCATGCTCGGGTCTTTGTTGTTGGATCATCAGTAAACTGTATTATATTCACATTTTGAACATAACTCTTTAAGTCATCCATATACAGAATAAAAAAAAACAAATACTTGCAACTATCGTTTATGAACGTAATGATACAATAAAAGTGAATTATGTTTTTATTGGTTAACCAGTTGCCATCATATTGCTGTATCAATAGCCTTGCGGATGAAATTGCATCATTCCAAGCAGCCTGTAACTGTTGTGACGTGTGAGGTTTTCATCATTGTGAGTTGCACTTCCGCCTAAATATTATGCTTTACGGTCACAACTTACAGGAAACTAAAGGGCTAGTGAAATGTTGTACTGTTGAAATTGAAACCGCCTCTAGCATGACAGAGAGGGATATTCAGAAAAACCATAATTACAGACTTTTAACTGATTTATTCATCAGCACTGCCTTTGTTGCATAGAGCTGAAAATGGACGATATGTCCAGATAGCAGGTAAGTTCTTGAGCAGTGAATGTGAAGGTCTACCTTGCTGCACGGAAATTCGCTGGTTATTTTTAGGAAGAAGTAATATTGTTCTGAGAAATGAAAGATGAAGAAGTAACCCTTCTAAAGGACCTGTCTAGTAGACATAGCAGGCCACTTAAACCCAGAGGCGAGTGGCCAGTTAATAACTCACATGTTCAGTACACTGGCTAATTTAAAAAGTGGCAAAACCAGCCTGGAAGCGCTTCCGAAAACAAATTCAGCTGCACCATTTCTAAGTATTACAAAATTGACGCAAACCACTTTTCTGTTTCTATTCAAGTTTTGCGGCAAAATAGTAAATTATTACCGTATTTAATATGCAGTTTCTAAATTCACTTCTGCGAAACTAGCACTTGATTTGACAACACCAATAAAGAAAGACAACCACATTTTCAAAGCATGCACTTTTGTGAACGAAAATAAAGTTTTTGACTCATTTTAGATCAGGATATTAGTCTCTAAGAAATGTGCAGTTCTTATAAAGTGATGGTGTAAGTGAGCGGTCTCACTGATAAAAGTAGTACGGCATTACGGTTTTAGTGACCACCACATGCTAAGAGGTTAGTGTGCTAAGCTACAGCTGCATGGTAAATTGTAGGAAAGAAAACTCAAGCTTTCCGATATTATTGGATAAGCAGACTGAGAAAATGTGAGTCGATCTGAGTAATATAAGGCAGGAAAAATTAATTTATCGCTGCACCTGCTGATTTGTGATCAAGTGCATTACCCCACGACAACAGGTTGACATTACCTTTGAAGTGCTTCGCTAAAGACGGAAATACAGAAACAAAACGTACAATCTTGTTAAACTTTTCACAGGATAAGAATACCCCCAAAGAAAAGCTCTCTTAGGCAAAGTGTTTAAAAAGTTTTCTTGTAAAACTCTGCAGTGTCTTATCCATTCTAATCTCTTCTCAACCTCCTACTTTCTAAAACACAAACATCAACAACTGAAATTTCCTTAAACTTAATCTGAAAAGTTGGATGGATATTCAGTCTCTTATGAATGTTTGCTTTATTAGAGTAGCGAAAGTTCTGCGCTCATTACTAAAGTTATAGCGTGAGGAAACTTTTAAACACAGTATATTTATTACAATTCTGTACATTTCTTATTAGTATTTTTACGTACACATAATCTGTTATTACAATTCTTATGGAAAAACACGAATCTTCAAGATCACAAAGAGCTAGTCGTATTTTATGCTATTTATTTGAGTTAGGGGTTGGAAAAGTTACACCATAACCCGAATGATTTTTGATGTAGTTTTGTGACTGTGGACAAACTTGGATCCTGGAGACAGAACAAGTGGTGGCCAAGGGGAAAGTGCACCAAAAAGAAGAAGAAACTATAACTGTTTTGTCGACAGGAAAAGTGATGGCCCCATCCCCTATCCATTTATTCACACAATATCATCATGATTGGCTACTTGAAAAAGGGTAAAACAGTGGCTGTCTGTTATTACGCAACGCTTGCATAGTGATTGAAGCAGAAACGAGTAAGATTGGCGTGGACAATGCGTCTGATCACATGTCGGCCGTTGCGATGACGAAAGTGCTTCAAAACAGTTTCCCACCCACCATATTGCCCAGATTTGGCCTCATATTATCTTTTTCTTATTTCTAACCTCAAAAGTTAGCTTGAGGGGAAGAAATGTTCGTCGAATGAAGAGGGTATTCGTGCCGCAAACGAGATGTATATATACCAGATGTATTGCGCTCAAAGGAGATTATAAGTAGGAAATACATTTTTGTTTTTCAAAAACATATTTATTACTATTTTTAGCATAATTTCTTTCAGTAACACGGTATAAACCTCCATCTCTTCCCTCGGAGGTATAATAGGCCATTAGCGGCCGCGGTAAGAACTCCTACGTGGGGCAGAAGAACAACATTACCAATCATACAATAACTGGAAAACCTTGAAAAAGCCATGGAACTTGCTTATGTTAGGAGCAAAGCAGAGCCTCTGTATTTAGCCAGAAATCGCATCAAGAACACACATCGATTTCTCTGTAGCAATATGTACACAGTTTTTTATTATGTAATGATAATGGTGCATTAAAATAAGGAAATTGATTTCATAGAAGAGTCTCATGGGAGTGCAGAAGCTGATTCAACTGCACGAAAGTGCTTCAAACAAATATCCTATTTCACTTCACAAAGTGTCGTTCTTTTGTGCAGATAACCAAAAAAATTCTGAATTTCCTTAATTAAAGAAAATAAATAATGCTACATAAAGTAGGCTGTCCTGCCTTATAGTTAAATACAGCTGTTGAATCAGTTATTATAAACTTGTATTCATATTTTACCTCCTCAACTGTTCGTAAAAACAGGTCAATAAATTAATGATCTACAATAATTTCCTTTTTTAACATTAGTTATCATTGATCAAGACAATACCTATTGGAAACGTTTTGCAATTAATGATAGTGATGTAAAGTCCCTTACATTTTGAAAATAAATAGTAATCCAATGGAAAATATACTGTCACAGTTTATATTTTACTTATATACTTGAAAATTCGATTGGAAAGCCAATATTTTACTTGATTTGTTCTAAGTGCGTTTTAGAAAACTTATCACATAATGTAAAATGTAGGCTTAGTGAGAGCATTTTACGATCATAATTCTTAATCAGTCATACTGAGAGTGCATCATAGGATTTTAACGATATCACAGGTGAGCATGAGATATGTCAAAAGACGAACAACCACGTCCAGGTTGTACATGTTCCCAAAAGGTTATCTTACGAATTCAAGATCAAAATAATCAACAGCACATTGCTAGAAACCAATAAATAATATCGAAAACTGCTAAAATAAAGAAAAAGCACTTGAATAGAGTAGAAATAGGACTGGCAAAGAAAGTATTAATATGGCTAAAATTCTCTCGGCAAGTGTAGGTTTGGTAGCTATCGATAATTAATTTATAAACAGTAAACAAACCTTAATATGCCGACCATAACAAAACAGAGTGAAAGAATAAAATTTGGAAGATTTCTTATAGATATTGCAGCATTATGTGTAATACAAGCAGTAATGAAAAAAATTAAGTTTAATTATATTAGTTTGTTTGAAAATTACTGGCAGTTTTGCGATTAAACTTCAATAAAGCTATAATGAATTCAAAATTAAGTTAAATTCTCTTAGATCGATTGAAAATTACTGGCGATAATGATTTAAACGTCAATAAAACTATAGTAAATTCAAAATTAAGTTTAATTCTCTTAGATAGTTTGAAAATTACTGGCGGTTTTGTGATTTGAACTTCAATGAAGCTGTAATAAAAATTCAAAAATTAAGTTAAATTCTATTTGATTGTTTTAAAATTATAGGCAGTTTTGTGATTTAAATTTCAAAAAGGTATAATTAATTAAAAGTTAAGTTTGATTCTCTTAGATCGTTTGAAAATTACGGTGATTTTGTGATTTAAACTTCAATATAGCTACAATAAATTCAAAATTAACTTTATTAATGAAAATAACTACCATTTGTACGTATATTTTTGCAAATCAATAGCAAATGGATGTGTGTATATAATTTCGATGAAAATCATGGCTTCTAGATATGATATTTTTAAAGCGTCTTAGCTTCTACTTGATTATTGATGACTTTCTTCTTCTTCTTCTTCTTCTTCTTCTTCTTCTTCTTCTTGTTTTTCAGGAAACTAAATGAACGATAGCAGTATGCTGGTGAATATGCTCCATGAGGTAAACTCTCGTAACCTGGTAATTCACCTTCTGGAGTGTTTTTTGCGAGATGCAAGGCTGGGCTTTATCATTTCTAACTTAATAATGCTGACTTTTCTTACCCTTCTGGTGCATTTTGTCATTTTCCTCTGAGGTAATTCTGGCTTTATGATTTATCGATATTCAGATATTGTGTGGATCATTTGTGGTTGTCACAGATAATCCACTTTTCATTACAGGTTGGAATACTTTTCATATTTTGCAATTTAAAATCGATAGCATACAAAACCGCTGTTAATTTCCTAACAAGCAATTCTGTCTGTCTGTCTGAGATGGACGGACATAAATAGAAAGTTGTCGACGCCAGTGCAACTCGACTACGAACATCATGTGCTGTAAACCTTTTTGAGACAACTGGCTGTACTTACCGAAGGAAGAATAGATTCTCATGTTTTCGGCATCCACATTTTCTGTCGGCCTCATACTGCAGGACTGAACGAGGAATTCAAACAAAAGACTGGTCACCAGCTAAATCTTGCATAGCGCTTTCTTGAACTTCATCTATAGCGACTTAGAGCTCAAAACTGGCGCGGGTTATGAGAACACAAGGAAAAGGCATACAGTAACTCGACACCATGTTAATTGCAGATGATGGGTGTGGCTCACAATGGCAACATGCTATTAATTAAGATAGCTCACCCCCACACCCCTCGTGTAAACTGACCGTAGTGAAAGTTTTACGACCTGGTGGCTGAAAATATCCTCGTGTCGTCATTCCTTCCTTGAAAATTAAAAATAGCGGTCTTGGTGCTTTGCATCAACTTTGGTGCAGATTGCATGTTTTAGAGAAAACGTTCCTTGCAAACAGCATCATCATTAGGTCATTTATTTGTGGTCCTCTTGCCTCGTAGACCCAAGATCTCTTGTTGAAACCCGGAGGGTAGATGGATTTTTTGGGGTGTAAAAATCCTCAAGCCTGAAAGATGAGCAAAATTTACAGCCCGTTTCACGCCCTGAACTGATGGCTTGAGATGTTAAGAACTTCAGTAAATAAATGAATTAATTTATGCCTTCAGACCTGGATTGCTAAAAGACCTTCCTACAAGCTGATAATGCAGGAGCTGCGGTGTTCCGTTGTTTATATTTATATTCAATTCTTGCATATGGACTGTGTTTACATTATATAATGAACACATCTCGCTCAGATATCTCGTTTTCTGTTCATTGCCAATTGCTCATATTTCTGTAAGATTTAAAGCTTTCTCGACGTTGATTATTTATTATTACTTTACTTGACTGCAATTCCAATGTTCATATTGTTATTAATGCTTCATAACATTTCATAAATATGTATTAATTCTTTTGGTGTTTTTCCAATTGTAACATTTATTACTCTAAACCTAATTATATTACCAGTGCCTAAAAAGCATCATAATAAAATGACAATGGAAATTGTATAAGAAAATAAATACAAAACAATAAATTTCAAACCGCCACGGGTGGCCGAGGTCGTTAAGGCGCGGACTCTTAAGCGGGAAGTCTGGGGCTCGAAGCCCGCCAGGGCCTTCCTCCCTGACTGAGGTTTTTACCAGGTTTTGCTCACTTTTCATAACTGGCAAATGCCGGGGAGGTACTCTAAACTTAGGCCTGGAACGTTTCATTCCTTAAAAACCTTTCCCAATTTATCATTTCATCTCATGTATCATCAGTGTCCAACGCCTGTGCTGCCTCAGCAATAAAAAGGGACGTAAACACTGCTCAAAAAAATTCAAACACTACTGACTAAGAACGTTACGCAAAAATGATGTGTTTTTGAACGCAAATTACAGCTCTTGATATATAAGAAAATTCAGTGCCTTTCTTGACTATTGTAAATGTCAACAACCACAAGGATTGGTTTAAATATGCTTCATATTAAAACATATGCTCAGATTTCTGTTCTATCAAAATAGGTAATTATGTCTAAGAATGAAAAAAAAAACCTTATACAAAAATTTGTCACAAGAGAATTACTCCCATTTTTGGAACTATCATTTCTTTATATACCACTTAAAATAAAGACGTGTAATTGACAAGTTCCTCCGCACTCAGGTATGTGTACTGCATAAGAGAAAACTTGGTTCTCCTACATTTATACATATCTTCCTTCCTTAAAAGCTGGTTTTTAGCAGGTAATCCGCCCCCCGTTGCTAAGGTTTGTACTTTGCCTTGGCGGTTAAGTGAACACAATACGAGATATTTGGCGCGCGGTTAGTGCTGCTAGCCGAATTCACTTCCGTAGTGAAACACAATGACTGCGGAGCGTTCTCCACGACCCTTTAGTACAAATGTTATAGGACTGCTAATTGGAAATAACATTTTGAATGCAGAAACCCAATGTACATTCTATACACAAATGAAGTGCATTATTGAGAAGCGCTTTTCTAGGTGCCAATTTTGATTTAAACGCAATAGTGGTGATTTATTTATCTTCTTCCGGAATGTTACATCTGGTAATATTGGCACTATAGTGTTTACCTATATACTAAAGATACTTGGCAAGTTTGTTTGAACTGAGAGTGAAACGTACTAGAAATAGAACTTGCATTACGGCGTGGGTATCACATAAATTTTCTGGGGCTTCATTTACCAGGAAAATCCATCACTTCCTTCCCCACGCAGCAAGGCTTCTCTCGTTCAGATATTTTCAGTAAGAGGGTCACAGCAATGCGTTACAGAGACAGCTAAACAAACGTCACTTGTTGCATCGTTGTCATTTGCATGCTATCGCAGCCCTTTCTCGCTAGAGGAAACAGACGTTCTGTGCCAACAAAAATAAAACACAAAAGTTAATTAAAAAGGTAAACGTGTCTGAATTTTTCAGCTAAGATTTTTGTAGTAGCTTTCTACAATCTCAACAAGAGCACGGCGGAGGATGTTAAGGCACGGACTTGTGAGCGGGATATCTGGGGTTCGTTCCCACTTTTCCTCAGTCATAAATGGCAAATGGGGGAGGGACCCCACACTTAGGCCTGGAATGTTTCCTTCCTTAAAAAAAAAAAATCATTTTCCAGTTTAGCATTTCATTTCATGTATCATTAGTGTTCATCGTCTGTGATGACAGTAATTAAAACACCATTCCACCTTACTAAGCGACATAATTTTTTAAATACTAAGGTGCTAACATACACGTGCACCTAAAATGGATATTGTCACGATTCTTGTCAATAAATATTACGTTATTGTCTACGTGATATGGGGACGTAGCTTTACGTTGTTCACCTAAGCAAGAACTACCGCCTTGTATTATTTATTATTTTCTGAATGCAAAACTCTTGTCTTTTATTAGATCACATTATAAAATAGTTTCGAGCTAGGAATGGATTTTGTTTGGTGGTCTGTTCCTAACCAACTCTTCCCCACGACCTGGAGAAACTTTCAGCTACCAAGCAAGACTTGCTTCTGGAAATTTCTAACAACCATCGCCACTGCTGGACATTCTCCTTAATCAACTTTTCCTCCCCAACAATACGTAAACCACATCATTACTAATTTATTTCTCGGGCTTCCTTACCGCACCAAATTCGCTGAAGTGATAATCGAATTTCCACTCTCTAAGGTTATGCTTACCCGTCAGAACCAAAGCCTATGAACAAGATATACAAGCTGCTTTACTATAATGTAAACACGTTTTTTTTATAAATTGCCTCCCCCTTTTATGCATGAAATATTTCTTAATAGTCCCAATTTTGACAATACATTTTTAAGACATAGAATCCTGTGACAGATCCTCACACTCACGCATGCGCAAGAGTAAATGTTTTTAGATAATGTAAATAGTAATGATTATAATAAATAAAATAAAAATAAAGTAACACTATTGACATTGTAACAAATTAACAGTAATTATAAAAGCAGAAAAGGATAAAACACTAAGAGAAAGTCACAGATTGTAATCGCTATATTTCGTACTACTACAGTTCTTCTATGGCATACACACATGACTTGTCTTCTTGCCATATATATATTAGCAAACTGGGACATCTCGTATATTGCTAAAATGTATTCGTGGCTACCTGGACGGTTGATTCTATGATAATAGGGAAGAGGTTTCCTTTTGTCATCTTTTGTACTACTTCTGTTGGTAATGGCTAGAGCGATGGGTCTCTCTACTATAACAAAGCTAAGTGCAAGCAGGTGGCCAAACAATATATCCTTTTGTATCTTAGTTGCTGAAGATGCTTCAAAATTCGTTGAAGGTAGGAGGAGGAACAGGTGTCGGTGATAACATCGTCACGTCGTATGTTCGGGAACTCTCCAATAAGACATCAAAGTGGCGATGAATTTAAAATAAGCGCGCTTGGAAGCTCAAGAGCTCACCAATAGTATTTAAATATTTCAAAGGCTCAGGAAGACGGCGCCATACTGTGAACCCCCGTGAGTTTTTATAACCACATAGCGACGTTTTGGATTTCGTATATTAGGAGAAACAATCTAGCAAATGTCTAGATGGCTGCCGCTGTTCAGATCAGGAAGTTAAGGCAGTACAACTATTTTACTAGGGGCAGTAGACGAGAGGCGCACAGATGCAGCATATTTAGCACGTGTCATAAAAAGTTATAGAGTTAACGAACCAGGTGGGCGATAACTAGTGTAGTGTGATTAAACATTTCAATACGTTTAAATGAAGCAAAGTCGTGTAATTTAAACCTCTTCTCTTCATCTCCCTCCTCCCATGACCAATAAAACACGAAAGGCTCCTGAACGACACGAGGTTTGAAGTGGGACCCTCGATCCAGCGACAACATCAACATCTGCCTATATAAACCGCTTCAAATCGGGTATATTCAACATGGGGCGACATTGTCGAGACACCCCAGTAAAACCCGCTTTAATTACTACCACTTGGGGTAGATGTCATTTTCAATTCATTATGTTCCTGCACTTTAATACTAGTTGCATTTAGTGCCTGAAGAACAAAACGTTTGCCCTAGCGCACCAAGCCTTTGATTGTAAGATTTACAAGTAGAGAGAAACGCTGCGCATATGTGGGAATTCAGTACTTCACATGAGATTTGGCAGCGGACAGAGTACTTAAATTATTATAAAAAGAGAAAGAACGAAATAAAATGCTATTGTTAACTGTAGTTATCGAATACTTATACCAGTTTGTCTTGAAACAATGCATAGTTATTACATTTAAGGTGTTGCAGGCTGAAATATTTAATAGTCCATTTTTAATTTTTTGGCGATTATATAATTAATGTAACGTTTTCCTCTACTTTCAGGGTTAGTTTCAAATACACTTTCTTTGCATATCTTTAGTTGTGCGCCACCTGTCGCGATGCCACTCTCTTTGTCATTTTCGTACTCTGGGAATGACATTCTTGTTATAAAATCTGCCTCCGCGAATTGCGCCTCTTAGAGGAACGAAGGGGAGAAAATTAGATAGTACAAGAACGGGGCTGTAAGGCGGTTGAGGAAGGGCAGGTAGTTCACCAGTGTTTAGTGATCTTTTCATGGGTGCTTTAGCGCTGTCGTAAAGAAGTAGTTTTTTCACGTTTCTGTTAGGTCGGATGGACAATCGTGTTGACACTGCCGACAGAGATATCAAATTGCAACGAATAAGAAAGTACATACATTCTCTCATTGCAGGGTGTGTTCATTTTCCTATAATGACAGGTGTTTTGCCCCCAAATTTGCAAACTGTAATTTCTTAAATTATGTCCATGATAATCCCATTTTTCGCCAAAATTAATTCAATTACTACTCTTGGATTATCGCTTAATACATTACAGCCACCCAGCGGAAGAAGATTTTTTTTTTTTTTTTGAGTAGTGTTTAACGTCTGTTTTTACTACTAAGGCTGAGGACACTATTGATATATGAGATGAAATGATAAATTGGGAAAGGATATTTTTTAAGGAAAGGAGCGTTCCAGGCCAAGTTTAGGACACCTCCCCGGCATTTGCCATTTATGAGTACTGAGGAAAACTGGAAAAAACTTCAGTCAGGGAAGGCGTTTCAAGACTAAAATTTAGTTATCTCCCCGGTATTTGGCATTTATGACGACTGAGAAAAACCTGGAAAAAAAAAAAACTGCAGTCAGGGAACCCCCAGACCTCCCGCCCTCAGGTCCATGCCTTAACGACCTCTACCAATCGGTCCTGAAGGTGTAGCGGTAATCATACTTGCCTTCTGAACCCAAGATCGCGTGCTTACGAGTACAAAACTGAGATTTAAAAGTAATTGATAAAAATATTTTGATTTTTTGAAATCTAAAAATTCTAAAGTTAGTGATGCAAAATTGAGATAGAGAGTTCTTATAACGTGACTATTATAGATAAGGAACAATAATGCACTGGAAAATGTAGTCTATTATGTGTTAAAATTAACCTTCAACGTGAAAAGCTTGAACCAATATTAAGGAAAATAAAATTTGTTATTAACATGTTGTTATAATTAATTCTATTTAGAACTAGTTCGCTAAAATTTGAACACACTTGTGATTGTTCGTAAAAAGCGTTCAAAATGATATATTAGAACATGTGCGATAGTTCAAATTATATAAACATTACAATCAGTCATATGTTATATTGCAGTAATTGTTGATAAATTATATGTAAAGAGAGTTCTCCTAGCCTTTATGGACATGTAGGCATTTATTAAAAGGATTCTGTAGGATATATTTGAGTTTAAAGTTCTCAAATAACGTTTATCTTTTTCATCTTCTCTTTTATAGTTTGTTTACAATACAAAGCACATACATTGTTTCTCTAAATTCGGCAATAGAAACAAATGCATTACTATGACGTTCGTTGACAAGTGAGGGGAGTTACGGAAGTAGCACTTTTACCAGAATCCTGCTGAAATTGAATTCCCCTGAAGCGTGTAACTAAATGCGTCTAAGGAACCTCCTGTTTATTTTGCTTGGCTCTTGTTCCAGATACTTCACACACAAGCGGCAGACGCCAGCATTTCTCTCAATTTGTCTTTCTATGCAGTTTCCTTGCCCGGAGTTTGTCCTTAGAATAAAGAAATCAAAATCCTCTTAATGGTGTTAACATAAAAAGGACATTTGTTGCTATCAGTAAAGATAGAACAATTCTTCGAATTATTCAAGCGTAGCAAAGTCCATACATTATATTATAATAAGGTCACAAGTTATTTCTCGATTATAATGGTGATGGGACAGAATTAATTTAATTCCCGGAGATACAAATTTGTATATTCTACACGTGCAGAAATCTACAAAGCAATGTGCACGTGAGACTGGGATTAGCAGAACCAGCGTACGTCGTATTATTAAAACAGCAAAGTTGAAAGTTTTCATCCCAAGACTTTTGCATGCATTAAATGAAGATGACCCTGATCGGGGAATGCAGTACTGTGAGCGGTTTCGGAACATGGTGCAAGAGGATGAGGCTGACCTTCGTAGGGAAAGTTGTTTGGTTCAATGAGGCACTTAAGTTGAACGGAACTGTTAACCGGCATAACTGTGTTAACTGGGGTGCAAACAATCCACATGTTATTTTGAAAAGGCTGTTAATTAACCTGGAATTAATGTTTGGTGTAGGTTGTCATCTAGGGTCTAATTGAGTCATTCTTTTTTGAAAACAGTAACTGGTCCAGTGTACCTGGACATGATACGCATATCCGTCTTACCCTCCATTCATACACTCTATGGAAATAAGGAATTTTATGGTGCACAGGATGGTGCACCCCCGCATTGCCACGGAGATGTACGTGAGTACCTTGATAACAATCCTCCAAGGCACTGGATAGGACGAAGAGGTCCGATTGAGTTTCCACCGCGTTCTCCGGATCTAACTCCGTTGGACTTCTACCTATGGGAAACTCTTAAGGGTGTTGTATACCGTAGAAAATCAGCTACACTGACAGCACTTCGGGAAGAAATTGAAACGAAACGTGCTGCAATCGCTGAGGACACTTTCGCAAACGTTACTCAATCAGTAGTTCAACGTACTCAGAAGTGCATCGACGCCGATAGTGGGCATTTTGAGCAACTGTTGTAACTGTAAAAGTCTAAGATGATTAGTGCTCATCATTTTCTGTTGTGTGAATTCAGTTTTGTTATGTTAACACAGTTTTTTCTTTGCTTGAAGTGAATATACATTTTTTGGCACCCTCTGTATTATAAGTAAATTTATACTACCCACACTACCATTTAACAGTTTGTAAATAGTATATATTCGTAATAAATATTGAACCTATATTTCTTTGTGTATCCATGTTAATATGAAAATGTATGGTAAATGCCAGTAGAAAAAAGTCTTCTAAACCTATCAAATTTTATGCACTTAATAACAATTTAAGATTTATGAAGCAAAGCTCCGAAAAGTGAATTATAAGTCGATATACAGCAGCAATGATTACACAGACATCTGGTCAGCATTGCTCTTGTTAACTAACATTGCACAAAGAGCGGTCAACGCTGTTGAACAAGTAACGATATATATGAAAAAATAAATGTATGTGATAATAACACATGAAATCTGTGTCTTTTATAGAACGATCTGGTTTTCCAACATTACTAGAGGACTGCAATATACCAAAAGACAGTCTTCTGTTTGGCAACGTAACGTTAGATGGTATTTTCAGTAAGAGTTGAGGACAAATTCAATAAACTCAGGAATCCCAAGAAATTCCGACGAAATGAGAGTTGAAAAACAAGCTAGTGACGATCCAATGCTTTCTCCTCTTTCTCAGAAAAAGAAATAAGAGAGAACGGTAAATCAAATATTTCGCATCGAGGTTGTAGGAGGAAAAAAAATACAGCAAGAGATCATCGGTGAAGCCTTTGGTATCTGTAGTGATATGTAATGCAGACATCGGAAACATAAAAATATTAGCGTACACAGGGTATTTTATTATGGTTGTATATACCAGTTGAACTAGACATTTAGATATAAGGGGGAGTCAATTTTCTGCGGAATAGGAAGCGACAGGATGAAAGAAGAAGAAGAAGAAGAAGAAGAAGAAGAAAATAGGCTGCTTTTTTCGTATTTGTAATAGAGACCTGTAGTTAGCCACTTTTCTAGGTATGTTGATTTGAACAAGATAAAACCACAAGGAGCAGAGGTTTACTAGACCAAAAGCCTGCCTGAGTTTTTTAATTTGCCCCCGCTTTTTTTCGTATCAGAAGACACATGTCGGATTTCATTATCATTGTTAATTTTCGCTCACAATGGAGAAATTGTCTGAAAAGTGAACGCTGATTTTAACACGAGTGAGCTTGTGAACTTTCAGTTATACATATTATAAGGTTCCTGTTTCACTTACCAAGTTACTATATTAATACAGGATAACGTGACTTACTGAGTGCACCAAAATAGATTTTTATCATATTTTTCGAAACCATGGTAAAGGCAATACCGCGATATTCCGCAAAAACCTGTGCATCATTTACGTTTGAATATATCGATATTTTCTGGATTTGAAGCAATTAATTATCCTCGATGCCTGCAAGATCTCATGTTATCATTGCAATATTGGGCGATGTCAAAGCCGTTGAGAAGGCCGTTATTGTGTTTACATTTTACTTATAGCAGCTTTTAGATAAGGCAAAAATGTACAAAGAAGTTGTAGAAAATAAAAATACTGAAGATTGAGTTTGAAGAAAAAGTAAAAAGCATGGGGAAAGGTTTTAATACAGTAGAATAACATTTAATTAATTAAACAGGATTAAATCTGGATATTCCGTTACAGTTACACGTTCATGGATGATGGAGTGTTTGTTAACTGACAATCAGCAGTGAGTTAAACAATATTCCTCGCGATAAGGTAGTCTTTGTTGTAATTCCCCACGTATTTGTTGGTGAAGAAACAATTAACACTCCTCTGTCCGGATAGGCAACAAAGAAAATAAAATATACAATTCAGGTCAAGCAGAGCTAGACGTTGTTTCGGCATTATGACAAATAACTCCCGTCCATTTAACAGTGAACATAGCAAATTCACACTTTGTTACACAATGATAGAAATTACTTAGCATCTAAAAGTGATGCGAGAGCCAATGAGCTTACAACCGCTTGACAGGTTAGGGTGGATCTCACATGTTTAAACTTTATTTTATATCCACAGATGTCTCATTTACCACAGTTTTGTGTCATTCATGCTTTCCTGTAATGTGCTATTACTAAAATTATATCCTACAGTTAGATCTGTAGCCCAAATTGTTCCCAAATATTTTCACGACATAATTGATTATGATAATTGCAATTTGCACAATCTCTTTATAGTCTTGTACAATGAGAATTAACATTTCGTCTTCAATTTGGGCAAATTATTGGGCCCAAACATTGGCATGGAGTAACAACATTTCAAATGTTGAAATAATATGACTTTCAGACTCTCTAAGTTGGTCCTGGTGGTGCAGAGGTAACCATACTTGCCTTCTAAACCCAAGATCGGGGTTCAGAACCGATGGATTTTTTCGGGCGTACATTTACGGCACGATAAAGAACCTCAAGCCTTAAAGAAGAGGCCTCTGAGCAAAATTTGTCGGCCGTTTCACGCCCTGAACAGAATGACCTGAGATGTTAAACAGTGTCCATAAATAAAACAAATCAAACGGACTCTTTAACATCTTTATTCAGTTAAATGTTCAATTACTTCTGCATGGTGTCGAAATGTGAACTAAATTTAACTGCAAGACATTTACTAAATAAGGTAAAATGAGAGCCTATCCCAAGTCTGGTGTAACAAAGAATGCCGCGAGAAATTCCTCAACAAAGCTTTTAATAGGTATCAATTATAATTTACTACAGTCAAGACTGATCCTTTATAAAATGAAATTCCTCCGCAAAACATTCAGCTGCGTTAAAACAAACATTTTTTTATTATTCCCGCTAATGTAGCACTAAATTTCAAGAGCTGAACATTTCCAAAAATAAGAAAATAATTGCAAAAAATGGCGGAATATTATGAAATAGCATCAAAATAAAAGTTAAAAAACCCCGGAAAAACAAAAGCTTCTCATAATGTTTGATAGTTCACGAATATCGTTTATATACAGTTATATCTTGTCTTCCGGTAACCAATAAACTAATTTTAAAAAATGAATTTTAATTCTCTAATAATCACATGCAGTGTCGTTTTGGCAGTGTTTTGCTGCATCCCGCAACAGGTGATTGTAGCACACTGCATTATCGACTCAGGCATTGTAATGCTAATGGTGGAGTCCTCGGTGGACAGCGCACAAACCATTCGCTTGAGCCTTTGCGTACTAGATGGTGCTACGGAACAGTTATTTTTATCCTCCATGAAAAAAAAAAAAAAAGGAATGAATAAATAGTGTTAACGCCCGTTTTTTGTTACAGAGGCACCACAGGCCATGGACACTGCTGATACATGTGATGAAATGATATATTGGGAAAGGATTTTTTTAAGGAAGAAATTGTTCCAGGCCTAAGTTTAGGGTACCTCCCTGGCATCTGCCGTTTATGATGACTGAGGAAAACCTGGAAAAAATCTCAACGTCAGGGAGGACGGTCCTGGCGGGATTCGAACCCCATACTACTTGTTGCTACAAGCGTATAAGCGTACTAGTGCCATTCCCATGTTCAAATCATGAATATTGAAAAGAGTGGTACACAGCTGACATTAAATATGTGGTAGGAGAAGATTGTTAAAAAATAAATCCTTTAGCACTAACATCTTTGTAAATCAGGTTATTTATGCTGAATTGACTATTGAGTAAATACAGAAGCATACGAAGCTGAACTCTTACGCTCACAGCAATTGAGTGAAAGTTTTTCTGCGTCGTAGTGGCTTATGGCAGCAAGATGAGATACACTTTCAGACACCACTTGGAAATAACAAGAGAGCTCAGGGTTTATATTAACAGCTATTTTGGCAAAGAAAAAATAAACAGTTTTGAAGACAATCGAACACCTTCTTGGCTCACAATTGTTGTATGTTTGCATTCGTGCATGTGCTAGTGGCGCCACAAAGAATGTACGTTCAGTTTTGGATCAGAGCTGAAAAGCTACAGCCACTGTAAAGGATCTGATTGAGAACAGAATGTAAAATATTTTTAATAATATACTATTAATGAAATGAAATATATGATCACTGATAGACGAAGCTATCCTGTGTGGATATTTTTACACATTTTTAAATGTAGCCATGTTTATGAACTGAGCCCTTGATATCATCTTTACATTTATTAAAGTAAAGAAAAATAACGAAAACTTCAAGTTACATTGTGTATATAATAAGATGTTCATATGCTTCAATAATACAGAAACGTTTTACTATTTAAAAGCAATTACAATGTGCTAAGCAAATTTACACAACAAACAATAAAATTTTTCATCGATTTTCATTGACTTTGAAATTTAATTTAAATGTTATTAACATGTAACGTAAACGTTTTCTGCGGGTTATTACAGAGCTCTCTTACATACAAATATAATTCTCAAACACATATTAGATTAATATTTCACATTTGTTATCTTCACGACGATATTTTTCTTAAATATAAAACATATGCATCGTTATAAATACAGTTTATATGTTGAATTAATTTGTTCCTTTATTTTATAACAACATAAGAGATAAAAGCAAAGAGCGCCTTTTAAATTTCGGTTCACAAGTATATCTCTACTCCTAATGGTCCAATTTCCAAAATTTTCAGAAACCAATTTTTTCCAATTTTATTTAAATGGTATATATCGAATTTTGTTGTGAAGAAATAAATAATGGTGCAGTTAGAGCGATTTTTAAATTTTGGGTTCCTGGTGAACCTCCACTTCTAATGACCCGATTCTCCCAATTTTCGGAAACTATTTGTTATTACTTTATTTAAATGGCATATACGGAATTTCGTTATGAAAAAACAAATACTGGTGCCACTAGAGTAGTTTTTAAAATTTGGGTTTCAGTTAAACCCCCACTCCTAATAGTCCGATTTCACTGATTTTCAGAAATTATTATTCTTATTTCATTTGAATTGCATATACCGAATTTCTTCCTTTAAAAATATTAAAATTGCGGCAGCTAGAGCGATTTTTAAATCTCGCTTTAACCCCCACTCATTTTTCAGGTATTCCTGCTCCTAATTACTCGATTGTCATGATTTTAGAAAATCACTTTTATCAATCTATTTTAAATAAATATACCGAATAAAGTTAAAAATACAAAAATTGCGACCGCTAGAGCGATTTTCAATTAAAAAATGTTTTAGAGTAACCTCCGCCCCCAATATTCCAATTTTGCTGGTTAACGAACTCGACGAATCTAATTGATGGTTATATGCAGAGATTTGTTGAGAAAAAACAAAAATTGCTACTGCTAGAGCGTTAACGGACACACAAAGACACATACGCAGGTACATAACAATATAAATGAAAATTAAAGTAACACTATGAACAATGCAATTAAAATAACTGTAGCTAAAGAAGCAGAAAAAGGATAAAACACTTAGATAGACACGGATTATCTCTCATATGTTTTTTAACTTCTGGAGTTCTTCTAAACAAAAGAGGTTTCAAGGTACAATCACAATAGTTGCTAAAAACTTGAATTTGTTTGTTCTTTATGAAATTTTGTGCATTGCTACTTGAATATTAAACAGAAACATTACATCGATTTGCGCTGCCTGGTACAAAGATATATACTGGTTTTGCGGAAATTAAACATTAGATTGCTAAAACAAATTACTAGGAAGCAATTTCACGGCACTATTTTAAAGAAAAGAGAACCTCTTCATTATCATTGTCTTGTTATAGGTATAACCGGGTCTTCTTACTCATGTCGAAGCTCTATATAGAGCGCATAAACTACATTACACACAAAGTGGCGAGACCCTGCTAACGTGGCCAGTCTTTAGCCTAGGATCTGAACAACAGAGATCAAAAGACAGCGCACCATCTCAAACGTCCAGACAAAGAATTAAATTTTTGATATATAAGAAGTAGAGAATATTATTGTTTTATTTTTGTACTTATTATTCCACAGTGGGTATCTCAAGAAATTAAAAAAATAAAAGAAAAGAAAAGAAAAAACAGAAGGGCGGTCCTGGTGGGAATCGAACCCCAGATCTCCCGCTCACTTAACGATCTCGGCCACCCGTGGGGGTTCGCATTTGAGGTTAATATAATAAATATTTACTTCTTTTGTAAAGTGTACGTATGTATATATGGTTTCTGCGATTTAGGGGAGAGAGAATGGCTTGAATGTTTAAATCATGCATTTGAGGATTCGCCATTCATTATGTTTTATGGTTTGCAGATTTTCAGCAGAAGACGGAGAGAAGAACGGTGCAAATGTGATACCTGCTGCGGAAAGAGATTTGGATTGGCAGCAGTGAAAACAATTCTGGAAAAAATGTCAGGAAGCTCTGCAGTCTTTGGAATCCCCACGATCTCACAGATGAGCAGAAAAAAAGCACGTGTGGATATTTGTTAGAAAATTTTGAAACAATTGGTGGAGAAAATTCAAAAGGCGTATCTTAATAAAAGCAAGACGTACCAGTAAGATCCAGAAACTCAGAGACAATCATCAGTCTGGGTCATCCCAGGAGAGAATTCCGCAACAAAAACGAGGCGACCGAGAAGTGTTGGCAAGCAGATGATCTGCTCTTTCTTCTAAACTAGTAGCCATATTGTGATACTTCTACTTGAGGGACAAAAAGCTGTCACTGCCAGATGGTGCACTATAACATGTCTGCCCCAATGCACTGAGAATTGGTCTGGTTTGTGTGTCATCCTATTGCATAATGCCTCAACCCAAAGTGCACTGGAAACAACTGAATTTCTGCAGGAGTCGGCAATCAAATTTTCCCAACAGTCATCTTGCCCCATTTTTTTATTCCCTAAGATACAAGAAATAATATCAGTAGTTCAACGTACTCAGAAGTGTATCGACGCCGATGGTGGGCATTTTGAGCAACTGTTGTAACTGTAAAAGTCTAAGATGATTAGTGCTCATCATTTTCTGTTTGTGTGAATCCAGTTTTGTTATGTTAACACAGTTTTTTCTTTGTTTGAAGTGTGTATACATTTTTGGCACCCTCTATATATACTACAAATGAAAATAAAGTAACACTATTAACGATGTTAATATAATTGTAACTGAAATAATAAAAGTGTTTGTCAGAACTATTCTAACAAGAAAGTGAAGAAGACGATATCGAATCTTAAGGCTTGTACACTTCAGAATGTTTTGCTGCATTTACAGAAGACATAAACAAATTGGTCGTAAAGTTGCCTAGCACTTTCATTCTCGTGAGCGATAGCAAAGCAGTCCAGATAATTGTTTCTAAGTACATTATAGTCTTCAGTAAATAAGTAGTGTGTAGATTGTAAGTCAAACTTCAGACCTCGTTCAGCATACGTTCTTAGGACATACGAAGGTAGGTCGATAAGTTTCCGGTCTAACCATTTTCTAGATTTGATAAAGACATAAACTATATTTCACCTTTAAATTAGTTACCCTTTATTGCAATACACCTCTCACATTTTTTAATTAACTATTCAATCCCCTCCCCCCAAATATTCAGAAGTCTTGTCTGCAAAATGGGCTTAAACAGAATCCATCACTTCTCCGTCACACTGAAATTTCCTTCCTCGAAGGTCCTACCGAGTTTTGAGAAGAGGAAACAGTCACTGGGAGCTAGGTCTGGTCTGTAGAGTGGATGGTAGATCTTCTTGAAGCCACATTTCTTCACAGTTTCCTTTGTAACAAGAGCTGCGTGCACAGGCGCATTGTCGGGAAGAAGGCGCACACCACTAGTCAGCTTTCCTCGCCTTTTCTCTTTGATGGAAGCACGTAGTCTGTGCAGCAGACCAGCATACTACACCCCACTTACTGTGATGTTCCTCTCCTTGAAGTTAATGAAGAGTATTCCTTCACAGCCACAAAAGATTGTGGATATAATCTTCTTGGTTGACTGAGTGACCTTGGCCTTTAGAGGTGGTGCTTCACCAGGTTTACGTCTGTCACTCCATTGATTCTCTTGGACAAGGGATCATAGTAGATGACCATAGTTTCATTTGCTGTAACAATGGTTTGCAGAACTTCTCTCTCGTTGCCATAGCAGATCTCCAAAATGCCTGACAACAGATGACACGTTGCTGCTTTTGGGCTGAGGAAAGAAGTCTAGGCACCCATCTTGCACTAACCTTATTCATGTTTAAATGTTCATGAATAATTCGAAGGACTGTTGTTTTAGAAATGCCCAACCTTGCTGCTATTTCTGTAATTTTGAACCGCCGGTCTTCCATAATTTCTCCTTTCACAAGAGCGATGTTTTCAGGAGTGAACACTTCCGAGGGTCGACCTGCATGCTCTTCGTCTTTAATGCTTTCTCTACCCATTTGAAAAAGTTTGACTCATTATTTTGTAGTAGAATATGAGGGGGATGCTACCCCATTTACACCGTCCAATCGCTGTTTAATTTCATTTGGAGTAAGTCCTTCTTTTGTGATAAACTTAATAACAGCTCGAAATTCCATTTTGAACATGTCACAATCTTCTGCATATA
This sequence comes from Metallyticus violacea, assembly GCA_030762175.1. Lineage (NCBI taxonomy): Eukaryota > Metazoa > Arthropoda > Insecta > Mantodea > Metallyticidae > Metallyticus > Metallyticus violacea. Next base: position 2,488,185 of record CM060838.1, read on the forward strand.
GCCTTCTTTATGTACCTATATCTGAACAACTGTCACAGCGGAGCGGAAGTTACAGCTGCAATTATTTACTTAACAGATAAGGTGTGACACCAGATAAGGGTTTTGTGAAGGCGATAATTCTTATTAGCGAGGCCGGAACCGTATGGACCTACCCTCGGTACATACTTTTTTTTTCAGTTATTCGAAACGCATGTTAATGAGGCATGACTGCAGTCATTATAATAGGTTGTCAATCCTGGTGGTGTAGTGGTAACTATACATGCCTCCTAAATTCAAGATATCTGTTTTAATCCCGTCCACAGCCTGAAAGAAGAGGCCTCTGAGCAAAATTTGTCGGCCGTTTCACGCCCTGAATTGAATGGGACGCTGATGACCTGAGATGTTAAAGAGCATCCGTAAATAAAGTCAACAACATTATAAAGGTTAGGCATAAATGAATAAACAAGGAAGATGTTTTAGGATCATAGCCTGTCCAGTGCTAAGCACCACTATTATGGCTAAATTCTCTTTTCATTCTCGCTAGACTTAACCCAGTTATGCTTGTCTGGTGGCCGTTGACCTGGTTTACCTCTATCTCATTGATTAACTGAAGAGAGTTTTCCCTCCCTCTCTGCTTTTTTTTTCTGATGTATGATAGGGGTGACTAACTCAAAGGGAAATATGTCGGGGTCTACAGACACGTGTATCGATTGTGTTGTATAGCGTTAATAAAATGGCGTTTTCAAACCAAAATAAGATATAACTAAAACGATTCGTGTTAAATTTCACATTTGAAGGCAATTCATACAGCGTACGTAGAATGTTTCAAAAGTACAAGATGTGGTTTCAGGAATGATTTCCTCCCTTATAATGGAGCAGAAAAGTTTGGTTTTTGAGGTTTTAAGGTCTGTTTAATGCACTTGGCTCTTCATATATTGTCTTAAAGTAAATGTTCATAATGCCTCGGGTCGACGTCTTATTTTCTCATGAGCTCTATTCTAAATTTCTGGTCCGTTGCATATTGGCTAACAAGCAGCCACATTATCCATTGTAGAATACTCCGATTATTATAGGGAATCATCACAGCAGATTGCCACGGTAGAGCTCCAAAAATTCCTGACAACAGATGACTCGTTGCTGCTTTTGGACTGAGGAAAGAAGTCTAGGCTCCCATCTTGCACTAACCTTACTCATGTTTAAACTTTCATGATTAATTAGAAGGACTGTTGTTTTAGAAAGGCCCAATCGTCCCCATCAATTGTTTAAATATGCAGAAGTGGCCATTACATTAAAGAGGCATAAAACTCGTGCACTAGGGTCTTCTAGTAGTACACATGTAAAAACAAACAGAGCGTACACAACCGAAACATGTATTTCGGGTCGGTTAGGACCTTTATCAGTTAGAGAATTACAAATAAGCGGCAATCAGTACCACGTGATATTGTATATCTGGCGTTATTGATAAAGCAAAAGAAGGATATAAGATTACAAACGATGGAATGATATAAACCACCACATACAATACTTACTTATTCACTACGACGTAATCCGTTTTGCGAACTTAATAATGCAGCGCTATCTGTAATTAAATAAAAGAGATTATGTTAGTGTTATTACTTCTCAACAATTCATGTTTTAAAAAAAGTTGCAATTTATTTTCAAATAACGACAAAAACAATAACCATATCATTAGATTGGAGAATAAAAAATAATGAAATTCAGCAGGGTTCAATTTTTAGGCCTTTAGCAAAAGATAACTGAGCTGTAAGGACATTGGAACTTTCAATTAAACCTGATGCAAATGTTGCAGGTAGCAAATTATGACGAATTTATGCATGAAATTTTGCCTACAAGTAGACAATCATAAAAGCTATAAAACAGTTTGTGTTACTTATTTTCAATATAGAGAGCTTTCATCTAAAAACTATCCGGTACGCGCGATGTTTTGTATGCCGCAGGCTGCGAGTAACGTTTCGCATTCTTTCCCCTATGAGTCTTCCCTCCTGTCCTTAAAAGTCGCTTCGAAACAGTGCAGTAGTTGAACTTCGCCAAGACGGGACAGTTGACTTTAGAGCAGCGCATTTTCGTGTGTAAATGTTACCACAAGTATGAGTAGTGTTCGTTTGCAGTTCCCTGGTCAATTGTCTCCTTACAGAAAAGTTATTCATGATATTGAAAATAAATTTGATTTTATTGCACAACAAAAAGCACACGCGGAAACAGACGAAATGGAGTGTTTGCCAACAAAATCACTTCCGAAATTAGCCCAAATTGGGGTTTCAGGGGGTTCTACCCAAAAATAAACTTATTGAAACTCAAACAGTACAAGTTTAAAACATAGCGACCCAATAGCAACAGTGTGATATTATGATTGGTCTTTTCATCTGTTCTCTTCAGACGAGACCTGGTTTTACCAGAACGACCGTGTAAACAATCAAAACATGTGCTACTGGTGTACCGAAAATTCACATCGTGTACAGGAAACTGCTCTCTATGATAGGAAAGTGCTGTTAGCGCCAGGGTATTATCGGGACGACAACAGATGCAGAAAGGTAGGGAAGGGACATTTTTCATCACCTTACAGAAGAAGGGACTCATATATGTGGTTTAATAGGATTCTGTAACTGTTCGTACAGCAGCGGAATTCGTGCAAAAAATTAAAAAAGTGTTTGAAGATAGGAGTGGTGTATGGCCCTGTCGCTCGCCAGGTTTAACAGTGTGTTAATTTTACTTATGAGCGTGCCTGAAGAACAGATTTTATAGAACAATCCCTCACACATTAGAGAAACTATAGGAAAATATTCACAAATGAAATCAAAAACTTCACAGTGACCGAACTTAAAAGTGTCAATCAGAATGTGTTTTCCCGGTAAAATGTCTGTTTTTAGCCTAAGGGGAACGACATTTCCAGCACCTTCTACGAGGTAAGATTTTATACACAATTTTAGAAGCGAAGTTAAAGTTCTCGAGCAGGCGCCACGCGCCCAGCCTCCGAGAATAAAAACACTGCGCATACGGGGTAGTTTTTACATGAAAATCCAGTATTATGAAATATAAGGCTAATTTCTAAAGAACGTTTTTAAAATATTTACAAAGTGGCAAGAATAATGCATTACCATAAAATCATTTTTTTTTTCAAAAATTAAACAATTATATTTATACATACGCTTTTTCTTACTGGAAATAATATCCAGAATCAAATGTTCGGGGCACGACGCAATGCGTGTATATTTAAAACACACACTCACAGATTGAGAACTGTCAACACCCAGCGCTTTGGCACGCTTATCTTCAAAAAATCCGCTATTGCTTTTCAGTCAAGGATGCTGCATCCTGTTTTGATTTGTAGAAATAATTCCGAAGGCTGACCTTACACCTCCTCATGGATAAACAAATAACTTATTTTAGAAGCACAACTTTGCTCACATCTCTTTACCAGAAGGTTGAACCTGCACAATAGTGCTGGTAAGGAAACACTGCTTCATGGCCGCCACGGGAGGCCGAGGTCGTTAAGGCGCGGACTCGTGAGGGGAAGTCCGGGGTTCGAATCCGGCCAGGTCCGTCCTCTTTTACTGAGGTTTTTTCCAGGTTTTCCTCAGTCCTCAAATGACAAATGCCGGGGAGGTACCCTAAGCTTAGGCCTGGAACGTTTCCTTCCTTTAAAAACATCCTTTCCCAATATATCATTTCATCTCATGTATCACAAGTGTCCAACGTCTGCGGTAGAATATGAGGAAGATACTCATGTACTCCGTAGTAAGTCGTTCTTTTGTGAAGAACTTAATAACAGCTCGATACTCCATTTTGAACATGTCAATCTTCTACACATATGCACTATAACTGAACACACAGCGGAGCGAAAGTACAGCTGCAATTAATTACTTAACAAATAAGGTATGACACCAGATAACAATTTTGTGAAGGCGAATACCCTTATCGGCAAGGTAGGGATACCCTCGTATATCCTCTTTGCTGTTCTTATCTGCAGTTATTCGTCATTTCATAGGAAAAATAATCCAACTCTGAAAATAAAACTCACAGAAATACAGCAACATAACTCATTCATTATTTGCAATTATCGAACCTCATGCTGAAATTGAACCAACAAGAGCGTAAAAGTGCACAAATGATTTAAATATGAAATATAACACGAACTTCGCTTTCGTACCGGGGTCTAAAAGTAGCATTGTAATATGAAATTCACTCCTAGAGTCTTTTGTTTGATGTGTGTTAGTAACACGCTATGTTTCTGGTATTTCCGGAGTAATTTGCACCCCACGATGTCCATGACCTGCCCATCCTGCTGGGAAGTGGCACGTCACACACCTCTCATCTCATCACCCCATTATCTGGGTCATCATTCATCATAAGCCTTCCCTTCTGTAATTTCAACAGCATTTGAGCTGAAAGTCACAGTGCAACTTGATCTTTTGATTTTCTCCACAGAGAACGCAAGTGTGATTTCATTTGTTTCGTGCTTTGTGTCGCTCTGAATAAACAAATGCATGCAATGTGTACACATCAATTGCTCGTTTTAACTTTTAAAATTACTCGGTCGAAAAAGTAAAGCAATTCATTGACGTAAATCAAGATAACTGTATCCAATTAACAAAATTAGAGGAACCAATGAATGAAAATAAATTACAAAACAATAAACAATAAAAGGAAATTACTGCCTTGAGGAAAATATTTTCTGTTATTGTTCATTATTAATTTCGAGAATTCGACAAAAAAAAAAAAAGAAAGAAATTGCTCCGAATTGAAGAATGTTGTAACCTGCAATTTACAAATAGCTACATACTTTTAAAATAATATCAAATGTGAAAAAAAAACTCTTTTTTTCAATTCCAGCATTAGTGTGTCATGTTTCATAGCTTTCAATAACGTCTAAAGCTTACACACCCCTTACACTGTAATAATTGCACTACGGCTATTTTAAGCATTATTTCTATAATATAATGACAAGGAATATATTTGCATTTGCAAGTAACGTGAAAAACTTAAAATATGTTGCTGTATTAAATTTTCTGTAAACTTTACAGGGAATAAATGTTTTTCAGAAAGGAAATGTACACTATATTTTGTTATACAATTTCAATTACAGGGGTAAATATTTTAGTAGATTAAAAAATGAATACACTAAGCGGAAATGTCCTATGTGTGCAGAACCAGATAGTACTTGGCATTGTATACTAGAATGTAAGCAAACCAGGTTTTGGAGAGAACAGTTCCTATTACGAAAATGAGAAAATGTACCAGAAGAAAACATTAAGGAACTGGGAAAATACATTGGCAAGGTAAGACAAAAAACGGTTATGGGTGTAAAATACTTAGGAAATGTGCTTGAGAGTAAAATTGTCAGATAGTGAAAGGAGGATGAAATGAGTAGCGGAGGGTATGGTGCTAGTTATCTAATATTAGTTAAACAGAATATACATACCTAGGACAACAGATTTCTATCATAAAATGGAAAAAAGAAGTACAAAGAAGGATCTCATTAACCTGGAGAGCATTTTGGGCCCTTATATTTACACTGTTAGGCTAAACACTAACTAAGAAAATCAAATTCCAGACGCTCGAAATCTGTGTATACCCTGTATTACTATATGGGTGCCAGACATGGTCAATAACAGAAAAACAAAACAACAAAATTCAAATATGCCAAAGAAAAGTGCAACGTAAGATCGTGGAGGACGAAATACCTATAGTATTAATAAACCAATTATCTCAGACATCGCACAAATAGCTATTAGAGGCAAATGGCAATGGAGCGGTCGCGTCGCAAGAATGCAGGACAATAGGTGGATCTACAAGATCTCCATGTAGGACCCCCGGATAGGTAAAAGGACACAAGCTAGATCCGAAAAAGATGAACAGACCTCTTCAAGGAACATGCAGGTCAAGAGTAGCAAGAGGAAGAGAAAAATGGAAATCTCTCGAAAAGCAACCAGTGCAGTGAGAAATGGAGTAACCAAAGAACAAATCAGTCAGTGTCTTAAACAGCATACGAACAACTAGCGTGGAATAGCTCACCACATTAGGAAAAAGCGAGCTTTCCCTACTTGTTAGGAGGCCTTTGCCCTTAAGGGACACAATCTTTATCTTTATCATTTTTCAGCTATTATCAATTATCTAGTTCCCCCCAAGTTATAACTATGAGACGATGGTATTATTAACATTTGTGAAAGTTTCATGAAATACTTACATTTGTATTGCCATTTCAATATCAAATACCAGACCAATAAATTATATGAACTTAAAAGTATGTATTTATATTTTAAAAATCGCCCAATATGTATTATATTCTAAAAATGCGCTATACTTAAAAACAATAAGTAACTATTAATATAATTTTAAAAATACAGTTTATAAGAACTATTTTAGAGTACAATAAATAAAGAAACAGCCTCTGATTGAGTTTGCTTGACATGAATACCAAATTTATATGACTGTTCTCTTAGATTTATTCGTTTTTTCAGTTCTTAATTAAAAAAGTCTATAAAATATATTAAATACTCTCTAGGGCAGGCCGAATAATGGCAAAAACTGGTGGTTTCTTTCAGAGAAAGGTTCAAACCCGGCCAGGGTCGGGCGTAAAAATCCTAAGTATGGCTTCCTTTGGAAGGGAAGTAAAGCCGTGGGTTCCGTGTCGTACATTTACAGCATGATACAGAACCTCAAGCTTGAAAGAAGAGGACTCTGAGCAAAATTTGTCGGCCGTTTCACGCCCTTGATAGAATGGGACGCTGATGACCTGAAATGTTAAAGGGCGATCGTAAGTCAACCAAATCTACAAACACTGACAAGCAATAGAGCAAACTCGTACATGTCCGAAAATGTACAGAAACACTGCAATTAGTAAAACTGAAAGGCGCCGTGTATGCTGATCTGCAGAGACTTGAACAACGCGTCAATGAAGCCTTCGCTACTCTTGCGATACAAACAGGTTGCGTGCTTTCAGACGCATTGCGGGCACTTCGAACATCTCCTGTGTTGTTGCCAAAATGACAATTATATCATAGGTATGCATTTTATGTCTGGTAACTCTTGATATTTATATACCATAATTTCTGCTTCCACAAGAGCGAGCGATATTTTCAGGAGTGAGCACCTCCAAGGGCCGACCTGCACGCTCTTCGTCTTCAATGCTTTCTCGACCCATTCGAAAAAGTTTGGCCCATTCTTTTACGGTAGAATATGAGGGGATGCTTTCCCATATACACCGTCCAATCGCTGTTTAATTTCATTTGGAGCAAGTCCTTCTTTTGTGAAGAACTTAATAACAGCTCGATACTCCATGTTGAACATGTCGTAATATTGTACATACAGCCTTTTTATGCAACTATATCTGAATAACAGAACACAGCGGAACGGAAATACAGCTTTAATTATTTACTTAACAGATAAGGATTTTGTGACAGCGATAATCCGGGAACTTATGAACCTACTCTCGTACATTAATTCAAAGTTGCATTATCAATAGCTGATAAATAACAAGTAATAGTTGATCACTTTTAAATTAACCTCTACATTTTATGGCAAATATAAGCAGATTTCAGACTTCATGTATTTCTTTGGGAGTTTTCATGCTTGTAAATGGGCGCCTCAAACACAGCAACGGCCTTCTACATGAAAGGACAAGCATAACGCAGCTGCAGTTGAGAATGACATCAACTCTTTGTGTTGGCGGCTCTTTTGTGATACACGCAATCTCCGACACTAACCTATGTCACGGTTAGGCAACGCTTGTAATTGACTGTGGTTCGTTGACCGAAAATCACATTCCCTCATGTCTGCATCATTGATGTGGAAAAACGAGAGCTTTCTAAACTCAATTGTAAGTATGACCATGGAAGCTTTCTGCCTACTGAAATGCATGCTACAGTCGCACTTGCGACTTCCCAGTTCTATTTAACGGGTGTCAAACCTGGTTCCTCGTTGATAGTAAGCGGGTTAGTGTGTCAAAGGAAAAGACAGTGATAACATTTGGGCACAACGCTAAATAACAATAAAAACAGTTTGAGAGATCATCACGCAACTGGTAGCGGGAGGACACCAACACAAGTAAGAATAGATAACCACAAGAACAATAGTTTAGAGAGAGAGGAACTGGAAGAGAAACTTTAACGAATACAGTGAAAGTAACCCTTCACTTACCCTTACAAGTCGAAGGTATCTGCATCCGGAACCGAAACGAGGACCGCCGACTGGCTAAGATTTTTGTAGTAGCTGTTACTTTAGGTGAATCGTTTCCATTTCAAGCTTGAAGCACTGTCAACTCAGTAGCCTGGAGCGCCGTGCTAATTGCTAATGATGGGTTCGATTCTCCCTGGGTCATTTTTTTTTCTTACTTGTAATCGTTTTCTTTTTTCAGAATAAATGTGACTTTTTTTTCTTTTAATCTTCATAATTTTCTACACCATTCTTAATCGAATAAATGTTACTTTTTTCATAGTTTATGTTTGGTTAGGCCAGTTTAAATTTAACAAAAAAATTATAGAACATAAAAAAATTCATAGGTTAGGTAAGGTTAGTTTAATTTAAATTTAACAAAAAAATATTACTCTATAATAACGATTTCTATCTAATTAATTTTTTTTAATCTTAATAATTTTTCTACACTATTCTTATTCCAATAAATCTTACTTTTCCCGTTAGTTTAGTTTAAATTTAACAAACGAAATAATAGAACATAAAAAAGTTTTATTACTTCATAATACACCTCTTATCGTTTATACCGAGGGTGCCAAAAAATGTATACACACTTTCACAGTAGATGTCTATTTCAAGGTTCAACCCAAAAACAATAGTAATGCATAGTATGATGTTCTGTAAATTTAATTAGTGTTTAACGCTCGTTTTTACTACTGAGGCACCACAGAGGGATTTTGTAAAGGAAACGTTCCAAACCTAAATTTAGGTACTTCCCCGACATTTGCCATTTATGAGGACTGAGGAAAACCTGGAAAAAAAACCTCAGTTATGGAGGACAGTTCTGGAGGGATTCGAACCCCAGACCTCCCGCTCACGAGTCCGCGCCTTAACGACCTCGGCCAACCGTGGCGGTATGTTGTGTAAATAGATGTGACTCACATACATTATTATAGCGTTGCTACGTGACAGGTAAATCAACAATGTACAAATGAAGCCAAGATTATGTGTGATGTTCTGTAAACAGATATATGACTCACATTACGTTATGATAGCGTTGCTACAACAAAATGGAGACAAGATTATTGTTTGAGCAACGGAAAGCAATTTTGAAGTTGGAAAACCGAGAATGTTGTTGAAGTTCAAAGGCAATGGAGACGTGTGTACAGAACAGAACCGCCGTTGGACTTCTACCTATAGGAAACTCTTAAGGATGTTGTATACCGTAGAAAATCAGCTACACTGACAGCACTTCGGGAAGAAACTGAAACGGCATGTGCTGCAATCGCTGAGGACACTTTCGCAAACGTTGCTCAATCAGATTTGGAGATTGTTAATGAATTCACTAGGAAGGAAAACGCATTAAAGTACAAACTATTACATCTGCAGTAAAATTATAAACGGCCCTCGAGTACCGCTTGTATAATTGAAATTTAGTATTTTAGTCTTTATTATTCATTTCTCATGCAACAACATATCATTTTTTTTACAAAATAAACAAAAATAAAAAATAGTGATTTTAAATATAGCAATTAGGAACGGTGCCTTCGGAAATTCCAGAAGGCACTAACTCCAATCAAAATTTATTCCTATTTGATTGACCCAGCCTCCCAGTCCCCGGTTCATCAGCAGCTACCTACAGGGGATCGGGCTTCGATTCCACCAAAAACAAATAACAACATTAAAAGTAATTTATACATTTAATACAACATTAAATTATATTTCCTACAATACTACACTTTCTTCTTCTTTTTTATTTAAACCCATTCAGCCAAATTTCTATCCTTGAGAGTTGCTTATTCCTTAGGGCCTTATACATACAAACACCCTGGCTATAGGTGTGAGAAATGTTCCATTTATTTTTATCGGGGTTTCTGGTCCGTTTGAAATTAACCGTGTCTTCAGTTAGTTTAGTGACATCCCTGCATTTTTTCCAGCATCGTTTGTAGTGCTTTCGGTGTTTTGGCGAATAAGACCACACCTTAGATTTGTTAGTAAATGAATAAATATCTGAACCCAAAATATATAAAACAGGACCGGATAATTTATGTAAAATGTACTGTCCTAAAGAAGCAGATAATATACCGGAAACAAAAGCAGGTTTAAAAATAGCGTCTGCCGTGAGCGTCTAGCGCTTTAATTGAGGCAAATTGTCGTAGGCAGGCTTGAAGCAAGGGGCTAAAACCATTATTGATGTCACGCTAGAACACATTAACGAGATGGTCACTTGATAGATACATCGGCCTTCCCATTACAAACTGGGTCAGGCATCTGGTAAACAACGAAGTCAGTCGATCTTCTGCGCTACTGCATTCCCGTGGAGGAAATATGTCACTGCCTTATCATTCTGCAACAATGAGCACTGTGTTTAAGGTGTCTTTTATAGCAATGTAATTACTTATTATCAATGTTTTACATTCATATGCAATTGATTACTATCCGCAACATGTGTTAAGACAAGTTAACGTTTGTAGACAGGAATTCTGTCTTTGCTATCGTTAAAAAAATAACAATAAACAAATTCTGTATCCTACCTGGTTGTTGTTGGTGCATGCGAGCGAGATACAAAAGTTGGGACTATTTCTTGAGAAGACACGACAAGAAGGTTAATGGCTATAATGAAGAGGGGAGAGTGTGAGTAAATGGAAGAAGGGTTCAGGAGTAAGGGTTTCATTTATGTTTATGTATTTGTACATAAAATTATTGATAGAAAACGTAAATATATTGATGTGTTTGTATGTATGGTCATTTTGATTGTAACTAAGACGATATTAGCATGTACTTCAAAACTGGTACAATAATACGTTCATTATTACTGCTACTACTTTCCCATTATACCCACATAGAGAGCGTGCATCTCAAATATTTAACTGTTTACTTTTTTCTGCTATTTTAATTATTTTGCCTATAATAATAGTTTCTTATAAACGTACTTGCTTTCTTTTGATTTCTCATATCCTTATACTATGTGCCTTATCAATTTTTATGGTGGGTGAATTTATTCGCATATTTGGCGCGAACTTTACGTCAGAACCTGCCTCATATGTGTTACTTATAGGCGATCTCCTCACCTGATTGAGATACAATGGAGGAGCTGAACTTCACACCAATGTTTACATTAAATTAACTTCCGCTACTTCAAAGGCAGTAATACCTCAATGTCTTTGACAAGGAAGATTAACATTGGCTAATCACCTCTTAATCGAAATGTGCGTTTTTTAAGTGCTCAACTATGAAAATAAACTTAATGTCATTTATAAAACACAATGTAAACACTATGCGTTTATAAAATTATTTTAAAGTGGCGTTAAAGAAGATCATAGTAAATTTTCTATTTCCTGCATAAATCAATTCTGATTCGTCCATCAAACGCTTGTCGATACAAGCGCTTCATGTGAAATCAATATTCAAGTGTTTACTGCTTAGCTGCATAACTAAATTCCATCTATACTAAACATGATATATTTACAGAGCAGATTACACTGTCTGTATTCAGTACTGTTCTTGTTTTGTGAAACCAGTTCTGCTGTATTCGGCAACTCCAAGAGTTTTCAACAGAAGGCTCACTTAGTGTTATCAGCATATGGAACGCTTGCCAGATAATGCGGCAAGATTACGTCCATTTGAGCTGAAGAAGGGGTGTCGCTATTGCTTTTGTTTGTTTTTATAGACCGGCACATCGCGCTTGTTTCAGGGTTAAGTATGCTATCTCAAGTTATTTCGATTATTTAAGGACGCTATTTAACTGTCATTAGCGTTCCATTCAATTCAGCCGTTTTACTCAAGAGGACCGTGCCGTAAATCTATGACATGGCTTAACTTCCCCCCAGAAGGAAACCATATTTAGGATTTTTACTCCCTAAAAGTACTCATTGACTAGTCTGTTTGGAGCGTGTAAAAACAAATCCTATTTTATCTTCCTTGACCAATAAAACAATAATAATTTCATATTGAGATCGCCGAATATAAATTTTCTGAAGTAAATTCCTGATGCGTTCAAAAAAGTTTAAGGTGATATTGTTATGATCCATAAATAAACATGGGAATTGATGAATCATCTAAATTTGAAAATAATTCTAGTATTTTTATGGAACATCTTATGTCTTATTTATCTAACGTTTTTTTTTTAAACCCATTTGAAAATAGCAGGTAATTGGTTCGTAGTTATATTCGCCTGTAGCTCAAAACACCATGATAAATTTACAACAAGATGAGCAGTTTTTAACCAAAAAGTCGCGTATTCAATTCCCTGCTCCTCAATGGAGAATTTTTAATATGTTCTTCTGATATCTCAAGAACTTTCCTTATTGAGAACATCTCATATTTGCATCGCATGCGGTTCCTTTGAGCAAGCCCTAGCACTCTTCAATCACTCTAACCCATTCGTTCTTTCGCTAAGTTTTTTTTTTTATATTGTTTAACGTCCGTTTTTACTACTGACGCATCACAGGCGGTGAACACTGGTGATACATGAAATGAAATGATAAATTGGGAAAGGATTTTTTAAGGAAGAAAACTTTCCAAGTACCTCCTCGGCTTTTGCCATTTATGAGGATTGAGGAAAACCTGGAAAAAACCTCAGTCAGGGAGGACGGTCCTGGCAGACCTCCCGCTCACGAGTCCGCGTCAGGACGATCTCGGCTTCCCGTGGCGGTTTGAGTTTAACGTCGTGGCTCAGATAATGGCGGGTCTGTTGGGTCTTCCTTCGATTATCGCTAGAGACATGTACTGAGACTGAAGTAAGTCCTTTCCTGGAGGGGGGGGGGGAACTCTCCTATAAAAGTAAATATTTGACATATTTATATAAATTGAACAATCATTTATTATTAATTCACTAACAGATGTTTTCATTTACATAGTTACACAATTTTCATGCATTCATCGATTATGGAACAAAAGTAAAATTTGAATATTAAAGAGGTTTTCAATTCTAATCAAAGTTGATATTTTTATGATATGTGCCATTATAAGAGCACAGCAGTGTCATCTGTAAAGCGGTGCTCCTCTCTTGTTGAGTCTGCAGTATCAAATTTCATCCACATCCGCTCCAGTTTCACGACAAGTTTTTCTTCTTCATTCATTCGTACAAAGCCATCAAAGGAGTTAAGGCGAATTTTCTTGTGGAATGCAATTGAAGTATTTTTGGGATTTTCATGGACAATTTTATCTTCATAAACCAATAAATGGATCCAGTGGGGGCCAATGCGATTACATCAGGCGGCTATTTTCAAAATTAATATGATCGTGGGTAGTTCGGGCTGTTCTCTAACTTCCATAGGATTAGACACGTCTTTTAAAGCAATATACATCTTTTTAAAAACGCTAAACCAATTTCGTCCAACAGATGTCAATATCACATTAAGCAAGAGCTATAAATATATTTTTAAACAAAGTACCTCCTACTCTATAGAACAAAATAAAGAAAACAAGCTATCCAAGTACAAAGAGATTAGAAATACTTTCAAGAACACTATCTGACCAAAACTGTCAACATTCCCTTGTTTTCTTTATATTTATTTCTGTTTTTCTTTTAACTTCTATCTGAAAGTCTTAACATCTTCGTCTGTTTTTTACATTTTACTTTATTTCTTTTAAATCTTATTCCCGTCTTTATCTCTTCTATTTCAAACGTTATCCTTTTCTTTCGATTTCATTTCATGTTCTGCTATAGATGTAGGATTTATTTGTAGCTACCTACGAGATCTGCAGAAAGAAACAAGTGAAAGCTCAGGTCTCACTTTAGTGAAATGAAAGTTTACAACGCTAACGCAAGTGCAAATTGCACCTGTGAGGACATGCTCGGTTTAAAGTCTTATTTACCGTGCTTAGGAAAACACAAGCAGAGTGGACAGGAGTGGCACTTTTAAAATCAATTTGCGGTAATGCGTTAAAGTCGTTAGCGAACTGAAACTGAATGCTAATTCAAAGCTATGATCGAACTGTACCAGACACTACCGGGTTATGTAAAGTAAGCATTTGCCTGGAGAACTTTGAGTGATTCTCTTAAAATATACACCTAGGGAATTGAGCTTGATGAGCGACAATAAATGTGACTTAAAGAATATTTCTACTATTTGGATAAAGATTCCATAAAACCGCGATGAGAGATGACTAGTCAGAGGCTTGTGTTATGTTGCGTTTAGAACCATTGACAGGCTGAAGTTAATATACTTTATATTTCTTAACTTAATAAAATGTAATTGAACAAATTCTTGACTTCATTTCAAGTCACTGCATATCATAAACTTGTTACTTAAGAGATTTAATTTTTAATTACAGCAGGGTGAACATTTATAAACTTTGTGTTGTGCTGAATACCGCTAATGTGTATTTGCAAATATCACAACAGTGAAGAAATAAATAGCCATAAGTGTGTGTTTCATTAACTCTTGCATATTAATTTCTCCACTTAACACTTTTTCTCTCTTAGCAAGAGTTTTACTTTGGACCACGCGAGCTCAATGGGGTTCAGTTCGCACGTGTATGTGGGCAAACTCAATGCTTCATGACCATGTAATTTTAATATTCCGTCAATGCGAAACTCTTTTTCTTGACATTTATCAATATGTACAGTTTAGATTTTCTCACATCTCTTGATGAATGCGAATACTATTTTGCAGTTATAATTTCACTCTCTTCTTTTATGGCATATTTCGAGAAGGGTTTGTTTTCTTGAATATTGCAGAGCATTATCCATAACCACGACACGATCCTCTGGTAGAATGAAAAAAGCTGATTTTTAATCCAAAGCTCAAAGTTTCTGAAATTCATTTAATCATGATAATCTCCCGAACTTTTGCGTGTTTAATAACGAATCCTTCACAAACACCATTTTGCATCCTGCATGGACAGTGAGACGTCACCGAAATTCGGCTTAGTCAATACGCCTGGTTTACTTTCATTTGCCAGCAGTTTCTAAATGTTAAATTATTGTCCATGCAAGTTTCAGGTATATATATATATATAAATTAACACTAATAATAAAAGTAGATAAAGATAAAACACAGAGAAAGAGTCACACTTGAAATTGCTATATTTCGAACTACTGCGAGTTCTTCAATGGCAAGAAACTAGACGAGTATATATATATATATATATATATACTCTTTGTAACCAATATAACAAGAACTATATAATACTGTGCTATTGTACGAGTATATATACATAATAGAATACCGCCACAGGTGGCCGAGGTCGTTAAGGCGTAGTCTCGTGAGCGGAAGGTCCGTGGTTCGATTCCGACCATGACCGTCCTCCCTGATTGAGGTTTTTTCCACATTTTCCTCAATCCTCATTATTGGCAAATGTTGGAAAGGTAAGGTAAACTTATGATGGAACCCTTAGGAAAAGTTCTGCTCCGAAATAGCTGTGATGATGATGATGACTTACAGCTGAGGTAGTTAAGAGCAATGTGCATTAATATTAATGATGGCGTGCATCCACTAGAACATTGTTGGTTGTCATCCAAAGAAACAAACCGTTTTCACACAATTACGAGCTATATGAGATGCGACGCGCCTAATTAGGGTTGTCGTCCATCTTGTGAGCGTCTGCGCTAATCTCAGGTGTGTGCTAGGCAGTCAATAACCCTGTTTATTTTAGTAGTTGGCACCAGTGGCCGGACCTTACCCAACACCACAATACTAAAGAGCACCTGTCATAACCGCAGCACCTTGAGCGACTGCATCACTTCCGGTCGCACGTTTCCTCCTGCTACAGGTTCGATGTTGCAAAATGGTATCAACTCTTGTTGCACGAAGAAACGAGAGTTAAACGTATTACATGTTTTTTGTTTCATTCACGTCGTTGTTACATCTGAACGAGTATAACAGACAAGTCATTTTACTCAGTAAGATTCTTTATCATTAAGTGTCATTTAGCTAGATTACAGAAAACTTTATACATACAGAGGGTGACCAAAAATGACACACACCTCAAACAAAGAAAAAACTGTGTTAACATAACAAATCTGAATTCACACAAACAGAAAATGATGAGCACTAATCATCTTACTCTTTTACAGTTACAACAGTTGCTCAAAATGCCCACTATCGGCGTCCATGCACTTCTGAGTACGTTGAACTACTGATTGAGCAACGTTTGCGAAAGTGTCCTCAGCGATTGCAGCACATGCAGTTTCAATTTCTTCCCGAAGTGCTGCCAGTGTAGCTGGTTTTCTACGGTATACAACATCCGTAAGAGTTTTCCATAATTTCTCCTTCCACAAGAGCGATGTTTTCAGGAGTAGGCACCTCCAAGGACCGACCTACACGTTCTTCGTCTTCAGTTCTTTCTCGACCCATTCGAAAAAGTTTGGTCCATTCTTTTACGGTAGAATATGAGGGGAATGATTCCCCATATACACCGTCCAATCGCTGTTTAATTTCATTTGGATATTTTGTGAAGAACTTAATAACCGCTCGAAACTGCATTTTGAACATGTCACAATCTTCTACACATAGCCTTCTTTGTGCAACTGAACACAGCGAAGCGGAAGTTACAGCTGCAATTATTTATTTAACAGATAAGTTATGACACAGATTAGGATTATGTGAAGGCGATAATTGTTATCGGCGAGGCGGTAAACTTATGGACCTACTCTCGTACTATAAGGAAAAGCTATATGGAACATGTTTATCAAGAAAGCATACACAAAATTAAAGAAAAGGTGTTTGTTTGCGATGTGAAAGCATACTAGATTCAAAAGATCGATAAATTACGAGATATTCTGTTTTACACTAGCACGTAAGGAAGCTAAGACCATGTTGTGAAAGATGCGTAAATTTCCAGCATGGTAATGGACTTTTGTCAAAAGCTGTGGCTTGGTGGGATCCAATTCGATTTTTTTTCTTATGGTTTCTTACTACGGCGTACACGCTTTCGCGAAAGTTAATAAATTGAAATGAAGTTAAAGCGTATAACATGCTGTCTCATGCACTTTACAGGCTTGTGCATCAGTTTATCTCTGCCCTGAAGAAGACTCTGCAGAAAGCCCCAAGTCACAGCAGTAGGTGGGTATGACATGCCCACACGAAGTACCTTACCGATCGACTGTGTTTTACATGACGACCCTGCATTACTGTCCACCACTTAGAAATGTAGCGACGCAAACCTCTAGTTTAGCTTGGCGTTACCCACCCCTGGCCTACAGAAAAACCAGATCCTGCTTCTTCCAAACGTCATTACTTGCTGAGGATCGTGCATTGGACAAGATCAAGGAATTTGAGCTTTCCCTTCTCCCAATCGATTTAGTGCAAGCTCCAAGACGCAGTAACTTCTGCTAACACGATTAATGCACAACATTATTTTGTGTCTCTGCTTAAAATATCTGAGGACAGTCATTAAAAGCTTGGAATACCAAGATCTCAGAAAGGAAAAGCAATGCTTATGTGAGGTAACAAACAGTGTTCCCCAGGACAAACTTGAGACTAGACCTGGAAGTATGTGGATGTTATGGAATTTGCAACATCTATAGAGTTGTCATTCCATGTGTGTGCAAAGTTGGTCCCACTGGTTTCTGTGGATGTGAAAAGAAGTTTTGGCACATACAACAGAAACTCACTTTTAAAAACTTAGGGATGCTTCTTATGGTACGAGGATAATACCAACTAGTGTGTAAACCACAAAAGTAATATTATTTCTCCATTTATTATAATAGTAAGATATTAGAACGTAATAACAATCCGCTTCTATTAAACTTCAAATAAAGCTACCAGGCCAAGTCTTTTTGCACTTTTTGGTCTCCTTTTTTGCTTTATGTTAGCGCATTTCCCCTTTAAAGACAAATTAAGAAATTCTGGAATAAAAATTAGATGAAGGAAACTACCGGCCCTATTTTTTTTCTAATAATGTACACATGAAAACTGACATGAACGTACTGTGACGTATGCCAGTAACGCGCTGTTCTCGAGTCCTCGATTCTCAACGTCTGCGTTACGACCCACTGGTGGGTCCTGGAGAGGGGGCGAAGTTTCCCGAATGGGGCAAAGGGTCCAATGACATATTAACATTTTATAAAAGTTCAGTATGTGCTTAATTAGAGCAATTTATATTTTTATAAACACGTTCACTTTTTATTAGGATGTACTAATTTAACTTATGGGTCCTATGAATTTTTAAAGATGGATCTTGAACTTAACAAGGTCTAGAACCACTGGTGTAGCCCTTGTGCCGCGCAAACAAGAGAATGCTGATTGCATGTTCGCTGTTCTCGACATGGTGTGACCCACCTGTTTCCTCAAGTCATCACCGTGTCTTTATGTTAAGCGCAATACAGAACCATGCACATTATGGGTCCATCTTCTTCCATACAACGGGAGGGTCCTTCATGAATTAATTTGTTGGATGATGAGGAACTCCGTACTAGTTCTTTTCAACAGAAATGTGCACCTCCAATTTCAGCATGGTTGAAGTTTCCTTCATTTTTCAATGAACGGGAAATAATAGCGCAGTAAGTCACGGATTTAGAAACCATTGGGCAGGAAATTCAGGCTGATTGCCGGTGTGTTACTGAAAACCTTCCGCAACAAAGAGACGCGCCTGTTGTTAATGACAACTTTTTTAACTCTTGCATTAAATCATTATGTTTTTCATACATCAAGTTATGCCGTATCAAATTTCAGTGAATTATGTTCATTATTTGACAGTTATAAGGACAAAGGCGTGAAACGAACGTATTAGAAAAACCAAATAGCATATAACAGAAAAACTTATATTGGTCTCAAAATCTTACTTACACAGAAATCCTTTAAGATCTTTATCAAACCAAAAACCTCTTGTTCGAAATTCTAGCACATTAAATGCATTCATTTAATTTATCAGACCACACCCTTTGACCATACCTTTCTGCATGATTGAAAATGAAATGTTTACCTACAAAAATTGTATCATGGCAAATTGTTCATAGACAATTGTAATTAAAAAAATTAAAAGCATCTCTGCTTATAGTCAATGTTTCATCAAAATAAGGAACGTGATTGAGGTTAAAGAGTTCACATAAATAAGCAAAAAATGATGATCGTAAATAAGCACATTTAATTTTTGTTGTGATTTAATTTTCGGTTTTGCTTTTATTAAATCTACAGCGCGATAAATTAGGTTCTATAAGAATAAACAAAAATATCCCCATGCTACAGACAACATGGTCGTTTAAATACGGAGAGGAAAAAAATATGCCACGCAATTACAAAGAAATTAGTTGGAAATATATATTAAACTATTTGGAATGTGCATATGTCACAGAACTGCGTAGTAACGTTCCAATTACTCACACTAGTCAACCTCTGGAGATATCTGAAGTTTGTAAAACTCTCATTGAGGGCAAATACTTCCTGCACAAATAGATTCAACTACAGGTTCGAGTCTCTTCTCGGACATATGTATATGGAGGCGACACATGACGAATAAAAGCTGTACAAATTTACTTCACTCCAAAAAGGGGGGGGGGAACAACTATAGGTGTAGGTATAAGACAGATTTGAAGAAGAACCAAACTGAGTTAATTCACTATTTATATTAGGTACATGCTTTGAGTCAGCCAGTATTACCACCAAATTTCAGAAGTGAGATATAGTAGCCAGTGTGTTATAGACATAATACTTTACTTATAAACCACCTCACACTGTTACTAAGTCCGATATTTATCATCAAAAATGGGAATTGGAGTTTTAGTACCTTTTCAGAAGCCACCAAGTCCATCGGTCATCATGAAATAATACTTGTTTTTTCCGCAGCATAACAAAATACTTATGTGCATATATATATATACCGCGGGTGCCAAAATGTATACACACTTTCACAGTAGATATCTATTTAATATATTTCAGAGTTGAACCGAAAAACAAGAGTAATGTGTAGTATGATGTTCTGTAAACAGGTGTGACTCCTATACATTATGATAGCGTTGCTACGTGACAGGTAAATCAACAATGAACAAGTCAAGTCAAGATTATCGAATGATGTTCTGTAAACAGATGTGACTCACATTACGTTATGATAGCTTTGCTACAACAAAGTGGAGCCAAGATTATTGTTTGAACAGTGGAAAGCAATTTTGAAGTGATATTGGAAAACCGAGAATGTTGAAGTTCAAAGGCAATGGAGACGTGTGTACAGAACAGAACCGCCAACGGAGTAACAATTGCACGCATTCGAGACAAATTTGAGACTCATGGTACTGTATGCGATGTTCACAAGTGCTGATTTGGGAGACCTCGCACATCAATAAGCCCCGCGCACTGGATCCAAGGCACAGGATAGGACGAAGCGATCCGATTGAGTTTCCACCGCGTTCTCCGGATCTAACTCCGTTAGATTTCTATCTGTGGGGAACTCTTAAGGATTTTGTATACCGTAGAAAACTAGCTACACTGACAGCACTTCGGGATAAAATTGAAACTGCATGTGCTGCAATCGCTGAGGACACTTTCGCAAACGTTACTCAATCAGTAGTTCAACGTACTCTGAAGTGTATCGACGCCGATGTGGGCGTTTTGAGCAACTGTTGTAACTTTAAAAGTATAAGGTGATTAATGCTCATCATTTTCTGTTTGAGTGAATTCAGTTTTTGTTATATTAACACAGTTTTTCTTTGATTGAAGTGTGTATACATTTTTGATACACTTTGTGTGTGTGTGTGTGTGTGTGTTTGTGTGTGTGTGTGTGTGTTTGTGTGTGTGTGTGTGTGTGTGTGTATCTTTTGATAAGTGTTTAACGTCGTTTTAACTACTGAGGTACCGCAGGTCACAATGCTGATGCATGAAATGAAATGATAAACTGGGAAAGGATTTTTTTAAAGGAAGGAAGCGTTTCAGGCCAATGTTTCAGGTCCCTCCCTGGCATTTGCTATTTATGAGGACCGAGGAAAACGCGTGGTTAATTAACACCTTTCTTAATTACTTAAAATGTTTTGTAATAATTATGGATAACACTACCAGTCATTCCTGAGCATTAAATAAATGCTCAACCCAAACGGAGAGCATCCATACAGTGAGTGAGTGAGTGAGTGAGTGAGTGAGAGAGAGAGAGCAGCTCTCTTGTCTTCTCTGCGCACTATTTTATAAGCTCGTGTTAATAGTTGTTTTGTGTTCACTTTGATTTGGAATCGACAGTCAAAATTTAAAATATATATATATATATATATATATATATATATATATATATACGCAATAGCTATTAGCATGAAGATTCCGTGATCTGTTATGGAACACATTTATCATATTTGAATTTGCTAAAAATAAACCAATTCACTTACAATAAGTAGGTTTTTCACGGGTCCGGCCGCAATAGCTTCATTCCTTCGGAATTCGCTAAAAGAAACTAAAAAGTTTTTGGACAGACTAATCATATAAATATTTAGAGCACAGTCAATTTTCTTTCTGAGATTCCTATAAAATATCTCTCTTGTTCTCATTTCTTTTCTGAACAAACACATAAGCAAATACATTTTTTTTTAAATCTTGGAATGAAATATGCGTAAAATAGTTTGTTGCATGTTTAAATGAAGCAATGAATACTTGATACTTGTAAAATATTTATCGATGTGCATCAGAAAGCGTTCTAGACCACTAGTATTAATATGCAGTGAGTATATATCTGTGTTAACACCAGCTAAGGCATAAAACATTTTTTGTCCAATGCCAATCGATTGTTTTCATGAATTATGAGGTTTTCATCCCACTACATGGCGGTTGTAGCTAACTTCTGAGGTCGGGAGGCCCAATGTCACGAAGGAGGTATGGTCATGAAGGTATGAATGAAATGAATTAATTGCGACACACCAGTTCGGAGTCCTGGGCGCTTTGCCGTTTTCTGATTGCTGATTTGTTTTATTTATGAACGCTGTTTAGTATCTCAGGTCATCAGCGTTCCATTCAATTCAGGGCCTGGTAAATTTTGTTCAGAGGCCTCTTCTTTCAGGTTTGAGGTTCTTTTGCGTGCCGTAAATCTACGACATTCCCGATCATGGGTTTAGGAGGCAAGTATTGGTTACCACTACACCGCTAAGACCGACACAGTTCTGCTAGTTGAGGAACCCCCCCCCCCCAAAGAACTTATCTGACCTTACCGGGAGTCGAATCCAAGACAAATGTACTAAGCAGTCGCAAAAGCTACGACTAGACCACGAGGCGATACAACGTGGGGACTGGCAACAGTGAGAGTGTGACTCACGAATTCTTGCCATGGGTCAAGAATATCAAATTGCGTTTTAACCGCTCCATTAGTTCGCGTTGTTTCCATGCTGTCGAACCTGAGCAACTTGTTCAATATGGAAGAACTGAATAAAAGATTATTGATGCTCTGTGCCAACAAATGGATGCTGTTAAATTAATTCTACAGTCTACATTTAATGCAGAGTTTAGTTTATTATAAGTAAAACTGCTTCTGAAGTACTCTCTGGTATCTTATAAACCAACCAGAGAACTTAATTATCGTATCATTGTGAAAAAATTAATTTTCTTGGAGAAAAACTGTGGCGGACAGCTTTCACCTGGGCAACCGTCCCTTAAAAAAGAGAAAATTTCGCTACTGTACATCGTCTCTAGCTTAGTAACAATGAAATGTGTCTAGTCAATCAGTTCTCGAATTTTAAAACGTTTCTTCGAGCGGAGATAATAAAGCAAATCAGGAAGGAAAGCTTACGACGCGTCCAGAATGTCCGAAAATTTGACTTATCGTGTAATGACGCGTGGGAAAACTATTAAAAGCATTTTGGGGGGCTTTTTCAAACAGTTCACTTTAGAAAACGAGAGAAAGCAGTTCGCTTCGGGAGACAAGCATTGTAACTTGTGATGTGCAACAATGAATTCAGTTCAACTTTGGAAATATGAAAGATGTATCTCGTTTGTGACAGATGGAACAAGCGTAATTTTGTTTAGATAGGGCAATCGTGAGAAACTGTAGTTCTCGTAATATTTTTTTGTGTAAAGCAGCGGATAATAATCACTCCAAATGAAACTGGATTATATACGTGAACAACGAGAGAACTTGAGACTTCTATCTCAAAGTTTCCAAGCTCCTTGCAGATGGTACAGAGGTGTCGCGAAAGGAAAGCGACTAAAACTCGCAGTGAAGTGTAAACATTGTTGTTATTTTGTGAAGCCTTAATCCGTACCTACTGCCTCCCCTGGAAACTCTCCAGAAAAGCCTTAGTAAAAGCATTACAGCTACCCGGAGGAGAACAGGACACGGTGTTCTGCGAAGACATCGAAGTCGTGTCAGTTTAGATTTTACAGCATCAGATTCACTATAATCTAAATCAAATTTAATATTTATTTCCCCATCATTGAAAACAACCAATTCAACAAATTAAATTCGCCGCATATTTTATTACGTTGATAAATTCCGTTGATAAATTAATTTTTTTCTGAACCACCGCTACTAGAGTTGATTGCAGTGGTACAGTCTAGTGATTCGCGTTTCTTTTGGGGCTCGAGAGTCCATTTGCATACGTCACGCTTCATTTCGCTTTCTCTCTAAACCTACTTGTAAAACGAACGTCAGTTGGGGAGAGAAAGGGCGAGTGTAAAAATTGTGGTTTTGGAAAATCGTTTTTGAAGTTGGAAAAAAAAATATTATTAATAATGAATATATAGTAATACGGAAACTATAATTTATTATTATGAAATAGTAAGAAATAAATGGAAATTAATGTACTATAATTGAAGTGACTTCTATTTTACAGAAAATATAATATATAATTATTTTCTTCTGTCCTGAAATTAGTTTTGGGAACTTTGTATATTACAACATAAATGTGAAATAATAAAATTATGAAAACATATTCAAACTATGTTCATCATTTTGTAAATAAATCATTATAACTATAAATGTCTGATTTATCTTGTAATCGTTTTCAAATTTAAAAATAATTTACTAGAAGACGATGTTGTCAATGTCATGCGCATCATCATCTCTGAAGATGTCTTGTAAGGCATTACAGCATAGATCAGCAGGTCACGCTGTTTCTCTGCTGCGAGTTTCAGAAGGTTTGAATACTTGGAATGGAGTAAAGGTTGAAATTCCCTGGATTGTATTTGGTGCTTTTTCCTTTCTGAAGTTGAACGCTTGGGGTATTGTCGACAGAGTGGATTTCCATACTAATTATGAGCTTATTAGAAAATAAATATTTGTCCATCCTTGATCATATCAGCTGTGTCCATTGTGAGAAGCAAGTTAAAGACCTTGACCATTTCCCTGAAAACTAAAACAACTTGAAACTTTCAAGTAAAGGCCCCAAATTGTCTACTTTTGTACCTACAAGTTACTTGTGCTCCACCTAAACACAATTTCCTATCATAACCAGGTGGAGAAGGTACTTGGATAAGGGTTTTCTTGTGCAAAAACTGGGAAAGTTTCATATGCGCTTTGTATTCAACGGTCGCGACAGCCATCAAATATACCCAACAATTGCTAACGACAAAGATCTAGAGTTGGACTTTTCGCTAAAGATATTTGCTTTCTGTGACTCAAGATTTTAGAAGATGGGAGTGTGGATGAGGAAATGGAAGAAATTAAAAAAATGTAAAGGACAACTTTTTCCAAAGACAAACTTGAATTCATTTTAAGGAACAATCGGGATGTGGAAACCTTTGCGATTTCTACTAAACTTCCTTTCCGCGTGTTTACAAACTATGCTCCATTGGTTTCAATAGATGTTGAGCAGCGTTTCTCGTAAAAAAGAATTTCCTGAGCTCAAAGCGCCAGAAACTTACACTCGAAAACAGAAATGTTGTGCATAATTCATATAAATGTAAATTCCAAGTTTACTGTCTAAAAAATGGTTATTTGCTTCAGTGTGTACAGAGAATGTAGATATAAATCGTTTAGTCCTGAATAGAGACATTTAAATATTTTTTATTGTCGCTGAACTGCAATGGTCTTCTGTCGACGTCTGTAGGTTGTGGGCTGATGCTATGGTTGTAAGTCTGTAGGGATGAGTGAAATGAAATAAAGCTCGGAAACCATTATTTCATCTGGCATTCACCTTCTCTCTTCGGGAAAAAAACCTTACCTTGACAACTTGAGCTCACCGAGATTCGAACCCAGACGTCCAAATTAGTAGTCACTAGACCACGGAGGCGGTCAAAGACACTTTATCAGCACATATTTTTAATCTTTCTGTATAAATTTTCAGAACCTTTCTTTCTCCTTTTCAACCGTAATTTATATCTTAAAATACGTTCGTGGACTTATTTCAGCCACTCTCATACTAAAGTCCTGATCATTGTTGCGGAATATTAAAATTACAGCTGAAACCAAAACAACGGCTGGTTCTACAACACGTAAATGGTTTATGTTTATTAACATCAAATGGCGATTTGATCTGTTCCTATGCTGGTACAAGAGATTTATGCAGGATTTGTTGCAAAATTGTGAGATTAGATAGTTTTTTTATGTATATGTTCCTCATAATAACATAACTTGCTGGATAGCGGTAACTTTGCGATTATTCGCTGGTTTTCTATTTACAATTTGAGAGAGTCATAGCTTTGCTGTCAGCATGACTGATGGTAACTGAAAAGTCACACAGCTATTGTTTAGGTAGCTACTTACGTCTGCCTGTGGTGCCTCAGTAGTAAAAACGGGCGTTAAACACATTCGGGCACTTGTTTCCACTGCGAGAGTTTTTCTCATGTGGTTTTCTGCAGCGTAAATCCTGCAAGTTTTAAAACAAAATTAACATACTTTTCCCATAAGGTAGCCTTAAATTTTCTTTGTACAAACTGTGTGAAACATGTCCAAATTTGTTTTATTACAACCTCTGAGATAACAAAAATAAACATTGTGAACATATTGTTATAACACAATTAAGAACTAAATTGCATTTTAACGAATTTAAACACCAACATTCAAATGAAATGCGCTAACAAGTAACACCTTTATTTTTATAACACAATAGCTGCAAACAGAAAGCATGGAAATATCAGATTAATTTTTGACAGCGTCTATATAAACGTTTATTCAAAACAAAACTGAATGATTTCATGTGTTTTAATCGAGAAACTACAACCGAATAACTAAACATGTTTTTAACACAAAAGAGAAATCCCACATTACGCCTAGTTCACAGAGGTGTAAAACCTCGGGGTTTTGGAGCACTGTGTCATTACTTAGAAGACGTTCGGAAATTATTTACCATAGCGGTGATTTACGAATACCGGACATCTATGGGCATATCCATTCGTAGATCAATGGACAAATTCTAGTAGACCATGCAGACTGTAAATGGCGGCTGTAAGCAGAATGTGTAGCGAAAGGACAGTGTTCGTTTGTTGTCAAGTAGAGAAAGACGTGACCAAGATGAAATGCATGGTATGGTTTTTGTGGAAGGAAGGCATCACAGCTGCAGAAGTTCATAGACGATATGTGATCAAGAAGCTCCTGCACAGGAGACCGTTAACGACTGGGTCAAAGGGTTCGCCAGCGGCACGTAATGTTTTCGGTCGCGCAAACTTGCACTTCATTATTTAAATATGATAAATGTGTGCGCACATTGGGTGCCTTCGTACTTGACACAGTGACAGGACAAAGGGTTGAATTCTGTTGTCGGCCACTGAAAATGCATAACAAGGCAGCTATCCATGAGTGGCGGGCATTGTACTCCCAAACAATGGTTTCGCGGCTGCATAATGAAGTGATCAGAAAGACGACAACGGGGCATTTAGGGAGTATATTGAGAGATTCCACGTGGAAATGAACCTTGTTGCATAATAAACAAGGCACAAAAAGCAATATTGTAAACCATTTCTGAACGCTTCTTACACATTCATAAGAACTGCACTGTGTAATCTTAGTAATTAGATTTTCCATTGTTAAGCCGGGCTGATTAAAAAGAAATTAAAATTATTCAAGCTACTCCAGTCATGAGTAAAGTTCACGTTGTCCATTAATGCTCTGCTGTTTTATTTTAGTGTTCAAATAACGACCCATTCCTGGATTCAGAAAGTTGTATCCAGAATTAAGCCAATAATTCGAAAGTGTAAAATAACAATCAAGCACAAAATGCACGCGGACAAATTACGCAAACTTGAAGTGTTAACTTTAAAATAGATGCGTAAATTTGATATGTCTATTATAAGAAGGCCAGTATTTTAAAACAAAAGTAATGTTTACGATCCAAGTTGCCCAGTTTCTAGTTTTGGGTTGACTGTACGTTTCCTCCAAATTGTGACAAGCAGAAACATTTATTACACTTGTAAAATATCGCACAAAATATATAAAATAAAACAGAATGTATTAATTTGTTTCGAAGAGATTTTAACTATTTGAATACTATGTTTTTTTTTAAAACATCATGACACAAGAATATATATAGCATAAAGTCAAAGAAATATAAACATCCAATAGAATTTAAAGACTATAAGAAGAAAAAATAGCATACAGTCTAGGTAATGGAGACCTCGCTGTATATACACATAACTTTTTTTTTAAATGTTCACTCATTTGTAGCCTTTTCTTTTAAAACCTCCTCCCCGTTATACTAAACCAAACACAGTACCAGAAAATCTTACCGTAAGTACGAACCCCACACGTGGCTTGTCTGATTGCACACACTGCACTGTTTCCCGATCTCTACTCTCGCGCCAAGACTCGATCAGGACTTGGCTCCGTTCCCCACGTGGCTTCCCGGTCAATGCAAACATTACCTGGCGCAGGTAAGCCTCGCGTGGGTTGTTCGTTTTGCTGTTTGCCCATGCAATTAATTACTTACTCTCATTTGTTGTATTTCAATCTCGTGAAATTGTATGTTACAACAGTGAGCCAAAACTTTTTGCAATGAACATTCTAATAGAATGCACATTTCCTATTCACCGCCACAGGTGGCCGAGGTCGTTAAGGTGCCGACTCGTCAGCTGGAGGTCTGGGGTTCGAATTCCACAAGACTGTCCTCCCTAAATGAGGTTTTTTTCCAGGTTTTCCTTAGTCCTCATTATTGGCAAATGCCAGGGAGGTACCTAAACTTAGGCCTGGAACGTTTCCCTACTTAAAAAATAAAATTCTTTCCAAATATATCATTTCATGTATCATCAGTGTCCACCGCCTGTGGTGCCTCAGTAGTAAAAACGGGCGTTTAAAATCATTAAAGGACATTTCCTATCCTAAAGAACAGTTTTAGCATGTACCGTAGCTGCAAAGTGCAGGGTATATTGTTACATTCATTCTACTGTTGTATAAATTCTTCTTAACTCGAACACTTACTGCTGCAACTCTACACATATTTTTCGATGTTCTCTCTGACGAAACAGTTTTTTTAAAGACTGAAATGAGATATCTAAATTAACGGAAAACCTAATTTATGTTAGATAAATCACGGAAATTACTGTAATGTTATACTTTTTTTAATTGTCAAAATTGTGGCAATATAACTATCAATAATATAAATGATAATTGCATTAAATTATATGCAACATTAAAAAATCTCATGTCCCAAGATTAATACTTAAAACCTTTTCTATAACTATACTGTATCAATCCTCCTGTCTTCCCTCTGTGCATATACATCACTCGCTCTTGAAATGAGTTCTGGACCTTTCATTAGATTTTTTCTCTTCCGTTTCCTACAACACTTGTAACATGCAACGCCTGCATGCTCTTCGTCTTCAGTGCTTTCTCGACCCATTCGAAAAAGTTTGGCCCATTCTTTTACGGTGGAATATGAGGGGGATGCTTCCCCATATACATCGCCCAATCGCTGTTTAATTTCATTTGGAGTAAGTTCTTCTTTTGTGAAGAACTTAATAACAGGTCGATACTGCATTTTGATCATGTCACAATGTTCTACACATAGCCTTCTCTATGCAACTGAACACAACGGAGCGGAACTTACAGTTGCAATTATTTACTTAACAGATAAGGTATGACATCAGATA
The DNA here is from genome assembly GCA_030762175.1 of Metallyticus violacea. Lineage (NCBI taxonomy): Eukaryota > Metazoa > Arthropoda > Insecta > Mantodea > Metallyticidae > Metallyticus > Metallyticus violacea. The sequence continues at coordinate 2,517,185 of CM060838.1, forward strand.
AGGATTTTATGAAAATCATAATCCTTATCGGCGAGGCCGGAAACTTATGGACCTACCATTATATGTATAACTATAGAAATATTGCAACATTTTGAAACTTAATATTTTAAGCAATACAAATGTAGCATTTTTATTTATGAAAGGCACATTTTAAAAATGAATTATTAAGTTAAATTTTAGAGTAATGCCGGAGCAGCTACTTTTTTCTTTTTTTACAGTTTAACGTCTCTGTAGCAACGAAGATCTAAAGAGACGATACCTGAGCAGTTATCTACAGAGTCTATGTCTGCACAACACTTTGAAGCTGTAAAGTTAACTTTTCTTCTGGTTCTGTAGAGTCCATGATGCATTTTGTAGAACTTCACATTTAGAGTGCTGATATGTCATTTCAGTTGAATAAACTGAACATTTCAGATATTCCCAGAAGATTAGTACTGAACACTCACCTTTACTTACTTTTGCGCCGCTTATTTAATTGTAAACTTGGGAATATTATTTATCGACATAAATTCGCGCTGGTTTCAAGTGAACTTTGTCACTTTATACAAAAATACTACTGTACATGACCGAACGTTTGGAAGGATATTTTATAATTAACTGTGCGTGTGCAAACAATGCAACTTGGGGAGGGACACTGAATCTTTCAGTATTTTAGCATTCACCGCGATGTTGTTCCAAAATTAATTAACATTTCGTTTGTAGCACACGCGGTTAGTTGATTACTGGTTACATGCACGCATTTCTCTGTCTGACTGGATATAACTTAAGATTATTTTTATAATTTGTAAACTTTTTGATAATAAACATATTTCATTTACAGGTATTTGCTAAAATTCTACTAATTAGTTTCTTTGTGAGTTCTAAATCAGGTAACATTTTATAGAACTTTTTCATAAATGGTAAGTAATTGGGAATTTCTCATCCTCTCGAAAATGTAAATGAATTTATTGACATTTATAAAATAGAAGTTTATATGTAATAAATGCAATTAATGTAGCATTTTATATGCTGTTTCTGCCTATAACATTTAAGCTCTTGCTGGTTATATAAATTTATCTCCCTAGCAGCTTAAACCAGTTCTTCAATATTTTTGCAAACTGCCTCCAAAATTACACAGAAAGTAATCTGTAAGCAGATTAACTTTTACTTTTACACATTTCTCTAAATCAGTCGGCCAGTTTAACATAACGCCTTCGTATATTAGGCTTTATGTTGAGAAAAATTATAAAATATTCACAAAATACCTGCAAATCTTAATTTTTTTCTTCTTTTTTTTCCCCCACCAAAATCCTTAAAGAGTGCCGAACATCTTCGCACATTGTCTAAAGCTATGTGCCAATCAGGTAATTGAAAAGCTACTCATTATTTGATAAGAATCGCTAAATACGAGTATAATGCTGACTTAATGTGTCTCAAGGGTGGAGAGCGCGTTCCTGCCTTTCAGCTTCAGTGTGTCTGAACATTCAAATATTCACCCCTAAGATCTAGGTAATTGATATGTCTTGATGGTTGAAAATAAAAACAAAAAGCTACTCAATATTATTAATGGATTCCATAACTTCTGCAATTCATTTTCTCTTCTCAACAGTCCGTGGAAAGAAATGAAAAATATTCTTAAATCTTGAACTCTCTTCCAAAAATGTTATAAGTGAGTCAGAAAGGAGTCCAGCAAAGCCGACGCTACTGTTTGCATCCTCTTGAACTCTTTTTTCAGCCGGGTATAGAACACAAAAGTTTTATTTTTTGCTCATTAGCATGAACCACGATGCATTTATAACCGCACTTTCCTAGCATAGAAAATTTCGCTTACCGACAGTTTTGAAAGTGGCTAGTTCTGCTGCATATCAAAGGCAATCTTAATGGCCCCTGGATTTTCTCCTTTCATCATTCTATAAAACTGCTTTACACGAAGTTTATGCAATCTGCGATTTTTCCTCTCCAAACATTTCTCTGATTTTATTTTCATGACACCAACCTTACAAGTGAAGCATGTATCGGGGGGGGGGGATCTGAAATGATATATTAAAATATTTATAGTATAAATATTCTTATATTTCGATAAAGAACATAGCTTGAAGGTAATGTTGACGATAATGAGCTCTGGTTGAGGGATTATTAGCAGCCAATCAAAGAAGAAGCATTGTTACAACAATGAGTAATGTTGCATAAATTACGCGCAGTTCTGTTATTGCCAACTGCTTGGTATCAAAGGAAAGGTAAAGAAGAATTTATTACACTTGCAGACTTTTGCTTTAACTCTCATATTACACATATCGGTTTTTGCTAAGGTTTTGGTTTACTTCTATACTCGATATTTGTCGACTTTTGCTAAAATCCAATGCACCGGACGACTTGAAGGTGAAAATTGTGTTGTTGCGATGTATAACCCAATTTCAAAAGTATTGCACTTATCGAGTTTTGAAAAAAAAAAAAGTGTATAAAAAGTTTCGGTAGCGGTCTGTTGACAGAACTGCGGAAAGCAGGTCTTCGACTCCAAAACTACAGTAAATAAACTCGCAGCGAAGCGTCTGCTTTCTGTCAGTTTGCGGGTAGCTTTCCACGTATTAACACAGACTTGCCGGAAAAGTTTAAACCACAGCACGCGTTAGCCAGATACATTTGCATTTACACAGGTGCTGACGTGATATCTGTCAAGCATTGATAATAGTCCATTATACTGCACCTCTCCAGCACATTTTCTTAGTTAAGTACGTATGTATAATTATTTTCAATAATTCGTTATTGAACAGCTAGCATTCTGGGAGTTAGAGCATTTTCTTGTGGGCAAAAACCGACACAACGTCTATTCCGTTCATTCTCCATATTTTTAAACTAATTTTTCATCTTTAACTCATGATATCTAGGCGGAAAACATCGGTTAATATAATGCCAGGAATATAACTTATTGGCAGCATTTATTATAAAAATGAATTCTTTGAAATATTCAGTCCATACACAAAATAATTTTGAAATCGTTTCCATGTTCGAATTCAGATGCTCGTTTGTTGACCTTTATCAGCAGCGACAATGGAAACGCTTCGTGAGCAAGCGCTGTATCCAGTTCCATTTTGTGAAGTCATCATCACGTTAAACTACCTCAGTGAGAGACAATTCATGTTTAGTCTGCAAAAAGTTATAATTAACATTGTTAATAAAAATAAAACTATATAAAAAACAAGCTTCTGCTTTTGCACCATGTGGAATACGTTTTATGATTAAGGCTTTTTAAAGTTATTGTTTTTCTGGAGCATTATTCGCCCTCAAAGGGCAAATGGCAGGTTCCAAGCTGGTGTGTACCATTATTAACTTATTTACTTCACTTATCCCAAATATTTAAACAAACAAAGCAATTTAATGTTGTAAAAAGTTATTGTTTGTCTGAAAATATCAACGGAATGAAAATGTAAGCACTTTTAAATAGAAAGAAAGGAACTCAACAATCTTTTCATGCAGTTTGCTGCTTCTGGCGTTAACAGGATTTTATTTTTCTTTCTCCGTTTTTTCCTTCTTTCCTTTTCCCCTTCCTCTCCAACTTTTCTTTTCTTTCTCAGTTGCCCTCGTCATTCCTTTCTTTTCTTCCTCGTTATGTTCTTTTTCTCTTCCTTCCTCTTTCATTCCTTCCTTCTTTTCTTCTTTTTTTACATAATTGGGTAAGATATTGCAATGTTCAAACATTTGTGAATGTAAAAATTGTTTATTTATATAAAATTAAGGCACATTTAATGCTCTAAAGGACAGGTGGCCAAACAAGTGAACTTTGAAAGTCAAAATTAAGAATGTAAAAACTTTCGAGAAGCGTACATATTATGACAACTTGAATCACTAATTTCTTTCCATTAAGTTTGCTGTCTGTCTTACTTCCAGGATTGCACATTTTGTGTCCGAACACATAACGCCAAAAAAACCGAAGACACGAAGAGGAGAACAGAAGTTTCAAGACCGAAAGTAAAACTGAGTTTCGTTTATTTTTAAAGTACGGTGCTTGTTGTGTCAAGTAACAATTGCTCAATTTAAGGCTATTTAAAGTGTCATTTTTAAAACCATCACAAACTGCTAGAGAATTTCTAAGTAAAGTCAAATTCTTACCACTAAAAGATGTGTAAAGTAAACAGAATAATTTATGCCAAATTTATAAAGGGAATATATCTCACCAAAGACCATACTTGCCTCGTACACCCAAGATCGCGGATTCACTCCCGGCCAGGGTCCATGAATTTTTCGGGTGTAAAAATGCTTCCTTCGGAAGGGAAGTAAAGCCGTTCCTCCCATTTCTTAGATTTACGGCATGTATAAGAACCTCAAGCCTGAAAGAAGAGGCCTCTGAGCAAAATTTATCAGCCATTTCACGCCCTGAAATGAATAGGATACTGATAACCTGAGATGTTAAAGGGTGTCCATAAATAAACCAAATTTACATCAACAACTCACCAAAGAAGCAAGAATTGTCGCTGGTAACATCCGTACTAAAGGGGAGTTAATTAAGAAAAGCGTGTTAGGCATAATATCTATTTTGTACCCGGAAAATAGGCAACTAATAAACACGTTATCGTCTCAAGACATATTTCTGTAATAGGTTCTATTTGTATATATGAACAAATAATCAATGGTTCAGCTAACTGTCCATCTTTAAGTCTAGTTTTAGAGTCCTCGAACATATAAGACGAACCAAAGTAGCTATTTTTGTACCTATGTCATAGATAATTTTGAGGAAAAGAAGAATAACTGGATATAATACCGCTAAAAAGTTCCACCATTGGACGTGGGAGCACTTGAACAGCTCAAAAAACAGCTTATGTGCCAACTAAAAAGTTGCCATTGTGGCCACAGATGGCACTTCAGCAATTAAAAGAAAGGTTCGGGGGTTAATTGATCTTTTAAACGCCAGCGAAGCGTTTCCTGATTTCGTTTCTGTTCATTGCGCCTTACACAGAGAGCATTAGACATCGAAATTCTTCAAGTATGAACATGTGACAGCAATAATTTTACAAGTTTGAACTTCATTCGCTCAAGTAGGTCATCGTAAATTTAAAAGCTCCATTGAAGAAATCGAAACTGATAAACATCTTGTTAATGTTTCCTGGTTTGTGTTGTTAGGTGCTATTTCTAAACAACGTAATGTGCAAAATTTTCAGTTACTGCAGCACATCAAAGATGTCCTTGTAGTAATAGAGGAAAACTTTCCAGAAAATGCAGATTGACTAAATGACATGTTATTTGTACTGACATTTAACCTCATTTGTATCAGTAAATGTCTGATTGCAAGGTCAAAACAAACTCATTTATAACCTTGTAGAGCGAATATTTCTATTTTAGACCAGATTACAACTCTTCCAATTGAATTAAATCCAGAAGAATTTAATCATTTTCCATAATTGAAATTGATCCCATATATACAATACTCGAATACGTGAAAGAAACGAGTACCAGTGTTCAAAAACACGAAGAGATTCATAGTAAATTCAGAAAATAAAAAAGGAAAGTCCATGTCCTGTAAACTTTATTAAAAATTGTTGTTTAAGTTCCTCTCTTACTACAGCAGTTGAATGCTTGAGGAAGTCTCCAGAAACTCAGTACTTTGTTTTTTGGATTTGTCCCAGTCAAAAAATAATATAGGCTGCAATAGGCTGCAAAGATATTAATATAAAAAATTTGAAACAACGTATATTTTGGATATCTTTATTCAGTACATTTAAGATTAAAGACAAAGTAGCACCTGGTTTTATCTATCAACATTTACAATGATTATTAGTACATTTCATTGCAACTTCAATGTCATCAGTATATATATATTTATTCCTGTAGTGCACATATTCTGACTATCAGAAGGAATGAGCTAAGTAAACATTAACAGTGTTGTCAGATACCCAGCGGGCGTGCAGGTCTGATCGTTCAACACGTGGCAACATACACTCTCCGTGTGCAGAAAGACGATTTAAGCCCCTCTCCCCGAACTTGCTTTCTTCTCATCGCCAGAAATGTTTGGCCTATTCTTTTACAATAGAACATGAGGGGTGTGCTTCCCAAATACATCGTCCAATCGCTGTTTAATTTCATTTGGAGTAAATCCTTCTTTTGTGAAGAACTTAATAACAGCTCGATATTCCATTTTGAACATGTCACAGTCTTCTACATATAGCCTTCTTTATGCAACTATATCTGAACAACTGAAAACAGCGAAGCGGAAGTTACAGCTGCAATTATTTACTTAACAAATAAAGTATGACACCAGGTAACGATTTTGTGAAGGCTATAACCCTTATAGGCGAGTCCGGAAACTTATCGACCTGCCCTCGTATAATTGCTATCATTACAATTTCCTTTTTCATAATGATCATGAGGAATGTTGGAAATGAATAATATCGAAAACAAAAAAGTATATTCCAATGGCAGATAGAATGTAATCGAGTTAAAAATATTTAACATCGAACAAAACCCCTAGAGCGGAAGAGAAAGAAGAAGAATATGTAAAAGCTAAACTCAAGGTAACAAACGTTGGCATGTAGAATAGAGTAGAGAAAAGGGAGGATTAATGCATTATCACTCCGTTTAAAAATAACTGATATGCCATATGTCCTCAGACTGAAAGGAAAAGCAACAGATGTCAGTGTGTGCCCTCGACGGCTGTGTTTACGAACTCGGGGTTTATGGTTTCATGTAATCAGCTCGCAAATCTTCCTGACATTAGATAAGGAGCTTACTATCATGTCTGCCTTTCCATTTAATAGTTTCTGAAAACTGAACTACTTGAAGTCATTTCAGCAGGGTATAAAACTGGACCCTTTTCCTTGTTAAACAGAACACCTTACGACTTAGGACAATTTCACTACCTTAGTTGATTGAAAGGCAAATACAAACTGAACTAAGTTTCCAGGGATTCAAATGAAAATAAGAAAAGAATTGTTGTATGTTAGAATGGTGCCAATGTAGTCAGTGAAATTCTTAGTATGAACTTCCATGAAAGAAGAAGTGTACACACAACTATAACAGCTCTAGTTCCGAATATGTACAAGATGTCGTTAACACGCTGACCGAAGCGAATGTTCTGTTGCGCATAATTCAAACTAACATTACATTGTTAAAACGGTGGCTAAAAGTCTGAATTCCTGTAAGAGTTTTTAAAAAGACACTCTATGGGGTCATAGAAGACACCCGTTTATCTACAGAACTCCGCACGAGAATAACTGTTTAACATGAAGAAAGGTGTAGTTAGTCTTGGCCCAGTTAATAAACTTTTGCATGTGCGATTCCCCCCCCCCTCCTCAATACTAGGGGAATATACACAGATGTCTGTGCAGCCTAGTGTTCCCCCCCCATTTAGGACGGCACCTAGAGTCCAAACCGACCCGACTTTCGGCCGTAGACGATCACGTCGCCCAAACACGCTAAGTGAACTTAGCTACCAGGTGGTAGGCACGTCTAGCATAGATCTACACAATTTAAGAGGTGAGTCGCCCCAGCATTAAGGTAGCCACCACCTTCCTCATGACAACAGTGATTGAGGTATCACCTGCCCACAAGGTACACGCCTGGGACACACTGCCGCAGCGGGTACTCATTTACCCGTGAGTTACGGGACCACAGCCACGCCGAGTACTACCCATCCGGACAACTCCCCAACGGGAGCGGCTCGAACAAGTCCGGCCTGGCTACTTCTAGCAACGCAGAGCAACGGCCGAAGTCGCGTCCCCTCACTTTACGGGAAGTCGGGACAATAACTAAAATGAAGAAAGAAAAGGTCAATTAGCCAAAGAGGAAAGGACGATGTGGAAAAAAGAGAATTGTAAGTGCTGAAGAGGATCCTTACGTCATTAGGAGGACCCAAGCAAAAGCTGTTATGACCTACAGAAAGAGCTGGAGTCAGCAGTAGGTGTATGTGTTTCAATAATGGCTTGCGGATACATAACAAGCGCACGGGTCTAGTCAGACCGTTCGTGACAGACACACGCACGCAGGCACACACAGTCGAAATTTATTTTTTAAAATACACTCACCATTCTAAATACAAAACATTTTGCGATGACCAAATGTATTCGCAAGTAATGAAAATTGACTGCAATTAGGTTAATTTGAACTTTGTAAAATATAATTTAAAAGTGTCTGAAAAAACAAAGTAATGGCTTTAAAGAAAAACATAAAAAGCAAGCGAAAATTGTACTTAAAATTATTTGGTAAATAACATCTGACCATGTAACAGACCTACAATAAAATACATTTGTGGTGTATTAAAAAACAAAAACAAAAACAACAATAACTAAAAAATAAAACGCAATGCTAAAATTTTATAAAACAAAAGTATGGTTTGGAGAACAAGGCCATGAATACATGCGATAAAATAAAAATAAAAACGATTGAAAGCAAATTAACGAACCCACACTAAAATAACCACATAAAAATGAAAATATAAGAAAATCGCAAGATTATTACATACACAATAAATAAGAACAAAATGAACAAAACTTATTTGTCAAATGGCAGAAGAAAGATTAGCTAAACAGGCCTGACAACACCACGGTAGGAAGACGAGATATGGGAAATTCGGACTCTGCTGGGAAAACTAATTCTGACACTCAACAGGTTAATTTCATATGTTGCTGAATTAATGTAAAGCCAGTACCACACTTTTTGCTACCCATAAAAGCCCATGACTTAGTATGGAAATAAATAGTTTTTATTTTTTTGAACTGTGTTTAACGCCCGTTTTTACTACTGAGGCACCACAGGCGGTGACACTGATGATACATGAGATGAAATATATATTGGGAAAGAATATATTTTTTTTTAAAGGAAGGAAAACCTCCAGACCTAGGTTTAGAGTACCTCCCCAGCATTTGCCATTTACGAGGACTGAGGAAGACCTGGAAAAAACCTCAGTTAGGAAGGACAGTCCTAGTGGGATTTGAACCCCAGACCTCCCGCTCACAAGTCCGCGCCTTAAAGACCTCAGCCACCCGTGACGGTGTGACAATGACGGTGATATATTTCCACCTTAATTATTCGAAGAGACGCTCATGTGGGGGCAATGTCTTGTGTTTCATAGCGAAATTTCGACCCTCTTGCGTATTGCAGTAAATCTATCTGGGTAGCTGCTGCCAGAATTTGTGTTCAAGGCCTTGCTAAAACTGGGTCAGCGTTCGGAAATGGGAAATTGTCACGAAGGTTAAAGGCTCGCTTGAAAGCGGCCGTACCTCCCCAGCTCATAATTTAAAGCTTATTTCGCTATTTAAATATTTATGGCTAATGTGCAACTTTGTCATTTCACTAACACTTACTATCACACAGAAATATTGTTCAAAGGTTTACTCTGAAATTAGAGAGCTGACGGTGAACTCTATAACCGGTGTCTCCTGTTCAGTATCTAGTATGTCAGTCCTGGTGGTGTAGTGATAAGCATACATGCCTTCTAAACCCAAGGTCGCAGGCACAAACTCGGCCAGGATCAATGGATTTTTTCTGGTGTAAAAATCCTAAGTATGGCTTCCTTCGGAAGGGAAGTAAAACCGTGGGTCCCGTGTCGTACATTTACGGCATATAAAAGAACCTCAAGCCTGAAAGAAGAGGCCTCTGAGCAAAATTTGTCGGCCGTTCACGCCCGGAATTGAATGGGACGCTGATAAACTGAGATGTTAAAGAGCGTCCATAAATAAAACAAATCAACAAGTATCTGGTATTGCAGATGTTGCCACTGTACGATATAAATCCTATTATCGGTTATTTTATTTCCTATGATAAAATATAAAAAAACATTTTCTTTAAAATGCCCTTTGTGTTTACAACATTTGAGATGAATATTTTCGATGACTGAGCAAAAACGTTAGTATCAATATAACACTAAGAGCAACGAAAGCTTTGTTCTTTAATTGCTTAGTTTTCGTTTATTAATTCTTTTAAACTGGCTTCTGATGCATATGGTTATCAGAAAGTTAAAAAGTGCATCACCACAGCACACGTTAAACTGCTCCTTTCAAATGTTTACGATATCTTGATTTCAGGCATCTGTCACTTACACCCTCAGCATACTAAACGCAGAGTGACCCCTACCCGTCTTCGCTTTGTTTCGTCTACTGAATGCTAATCGCCCTGAGCGTTGCCCACAAGGTCACAGTGCTACTAAATTGTCGTCTATACTTGATAGAGGAAAATAACTGAATAGTTCATTTTCAGAGAACAAAATCTCATGACGTATGAGGAAACAGACACCAGCACACCTCTCACACTAGCGTCTAGTAAAACAAAATATATTTTATGCATGTTGAGGGTTCTCGCCATTATAAATGTTTTAAACGAACATACCTAGTGAGTGTACGGGCACAACAGATACGAGGGTAGGTCCATAAGTTTCCGGCCTCACCGATAAGCGTACTGCCTTATCTAACGTCATATCTTATCTGTTAAGTAAGTAATTGCACCTGTAACTTCTGCTCTGCTGTGTTCAGTTGTTTAGATGTAGTTTATAAAGGAGGCTATGTGTAGAAGATTGTGACATGTTCAAAATGGAGTTGCGAGCTGTTATTAACTTCTTCACAAAAGAAGGACTTACTCCAAATAAAATTAAACAGCGATTGGACGGTGTATATGGGGAAGCATCCCCCTCATATTCTACCGTAAAAGAATGGGCCAAACTTTTTCGAATGGGTCGAGAAAGCAGAGCGTGCAGGTCGGCCCTTGGAGGTGCTCACTCCTGAAAACATCGCTCTTGTGGAAGGAGAAATTATGGAAGACCTGTGGCTCAAAGTTACAGAAATAGCAGCAATGTTGAACCTTTCTAAAACAACAGTCCTTCGAATAATTCATGAACATTTAAACAATATTAAGGTTAGAACCAAGACTTTCCTCAGTCCAAAAGCAGCAACGAGTATTCTGTTGTCAGCCATTTTTGGTGCTCTGCCGTGGCAACGAGAGAGAGAGAGAAGTGCTGCAAACCATTGTTACAGGAGATGAAACTATGGTTCTCTACTATGATTCCTTGTCCAAAAGAGAATCAATGGAGTGGCAGGCGTAAACCTGGCGAAGTACCGTCTCTAAAGGCCAAGGTCACTCAGTCAACCAAGAAGATCATGGCCGCAATCTTTTGGAACTGTGAAGGAATATTCTTCATTGACTTCAAGGCGAGGAACACCACAGTAAATGGGGAGTACTATGCTGGCCTACTGCACAGACTACGTGCTTCCATCAAAGAGAAAAGGCGAGGAAAGTTGAATGATGGTGCACGCCTTCGTCACGACAGCGTGCCTGTGCACACAGCTCGTGTTGCAAAGAAAGCTGTGAAGAAATGTGGCTTCAAGGAGATCGCCCATCCATCCTACAGCCCAGATTTAGTCCTAGTGACTATTTCCTCTTGTCAAAACTCAAGAAGGGCCTTTGAGGAAGGAAATTTAAGTGTAACGAAGAAGTGATGGATGCTGTTTATGCCCATTTTGCGGGACACTTTGGGAGGGGGGGACTGACATTTTAATTCAAAAATGTGAGAAGTGTATTGCAATAAAGGGTAACTATATTGAAAATTGAAATGTAGTTTTTGTCTTTATCATACCTAGAAAATGGTTAGGCCGGAAACGTATGGGCCTGCCCTCGTACATATTGTATCCCAAAGTGGCGAAACGCCATCAGCAGCGCACAAGTTAAAACTTTTGTTTTTTTAAGTGAATCTCATTGACTCAGACTAGAGTCGAACATATCAGTTAAATATTGGGGGTATTTTTAACATCTACTGTATAGATCAGGCTATTTTGCTTACCATAACTGTAGAGTCTAGAAATACGGGAATGACTGTCGGCTACATAAAGATCTTTAATATTAGAACAGTGTTAAATCACTAGCAGCAAAGTTCAAGGCAGTTCTTTCGCTAAGCAAAAGTTTGCCACTCTGACATATAGAAATCTTGTTTCGTCATTCGCTGCAGTTACAGAGTTATCAAACGATTAAAGAAAATGAAAAATATCATTACCTCTGCCTTGATATTGAAATTGCAACAAGCCCGGATTACATAAGTATAATAATGCACAGATTTCTTTAGCCAGTCAACCATACATGAGCACACCGCTGTGACTATTTCCGGTTTGGCCACTCTAGCTGTAGCGGATCCCGTGCAACCAGTGAAACACGATCTCCAACCACAGTAAGGTGTTTCTTCTAGAAAATGACAGAAGAAATAAATTACCCGCATATAAGGGTATTGGCTATAGAAGGCGTGTGCATTCTTGAATCGTACATTTTGGCTTCAAGGACAAAACGTCAAAGTAGGTACAGTAGCAATCCCTTGTACATACATAATCGCAACTATTACTTCATATGCCGAGGTTGGTCCTAGACTTCGCAATAGCTGTGATACAACGACTATTAAAGGCAATATCTCTTCCTGACAGTATTTAGTATACCATAAACAAAATACACCTGAATATGACTCCCTTTTTCGTCATTTTTTTATAAAACTAACAAGTTTGTGCCTTATACAGAGTGAACAATCCTTCACACAACCGGTTTCGTGGTGTGCGGCCGGCCGGTGAAGCTAGCTGCTGTGTCGGAAGTGCGGGTGACAGAAGTCCGCAGTAAATACAGTAGGGTTTGTCGCGTAAGTTATTTCTAACATACATAACATAAACACTTATAAAGAAAAGTAAATTACTCATATATATTAAGCAAGGAGATGCTGGAACTGCCTGCCTTCCTTGTTCAAGCAACAATGTGATTTAGAATTTCTTCAGTGAGTGCTGTACATCGATATCTATGTTTCCTGTCAAGAACACTCCCCATTTTATGAAATTTATTTACTAATCGATGAATCGAACTCCGATTAAGAACATGAACATCAGGAAACTCCTCTTGAAATAATCTCCTTGCAACGCGCGCTGATTCTGTACGCACGTATGAATCATACATGAATATTTTTTGGAGAATAGAAAACATATATTGCCCCATTTCATTTGATACACTTTCCTGTATTGCGTCGCCTAACAAACACGTGCTACTCACGCAAAAATTTAAGTTATACTGAAGCCACACGCAGCGGAGGAGAAATCTCCCTGCCGACATAGCGTTGCTGACCGATCCCGCGGTTGCGTCAACATTGCTCACCCAGTATAAAAAAGAGATCCAACCAAGGCAGGAGTATCAATAATAACATAAAAGTTATAATAGATAAATACTTTGGATCATGTTCCAATTTAATAATTTGGTTATGAGGTCTATTTTAGAACAACGCATTTTAATAAATTAAAATAAACCGTGCATAGATATTGAGTGAATATTAGGGGAAATGTTTACAATGTGTGCAGACAGATTACAACAAATTCTCTGAATAGCTGATTTAACAACGTGTTCTAAACACTCTAGACATGAATAGCATTCTTCCCTGTGTAAATTTGTTTTTGCAGGTATCACTCGCTTTGCTTGACAAATAGTGGCGGGCAATTCGAAGTGAGAGGAGGGTAAGATCCATCTGAACCAGATGGAACATGTAGGGTGCTTATGATGGGTGATTTTTTTAATAGTGGTTAACGCTCGTTTTTACTACTGAGGCGATGACACTGATGATACTTGAGATGAAATTATATATTGCGAATGGAAGGAAAGAAATGTTCTAGGCCTAAGTGTAGGTCCTCCTCGGCATTTGCCATTTATGAGGACTGAGGCAAACCTGGAAAAAACTTCAGTCAGGGAGGAGGTCCCGCTGGGAATCGAACCGTAGACCTTCCGCTCACGAGCGGCCACCCGTGGCGATGATGGGGTTGATGGAAAGTAACCAGTTGGCAATAATAGGGTGCAGCACGTGTACTTTCGATTCATGCTGTAGCATCCTCTAGTTCGCTATTTATTTTATTTTATTTGTTTTCTAACCGCGTTTGAATTTCTTCTTTGAGTTCTCATAAAAATGCTGGTGTTGAATGAGGCGCTGTGTCAGGACACAAGACACTTCTACGCACACTACAGATTAAATATGACAAAATTATCATTCAGTTTAATTTATAACATATCAATGAATTAAACCAGTTAGCTTCTTCAGCTGGTGCACCCATTTACACATGGTATGGAAAATATTACGCGTGATGTTACAGTATTCATAAAGAACACCAACTTCTTTTTGTTTGTGCTACTGCAATAATACCTTTCCATTACCGATCATTATTCAGTTAAACAATCAAGCTGAGATTGAATAATGCCACTCTGTAATAGGGCAATGCATAGTCACGTCATTTAAACTGCCCATCAACAAAAAGGCAAATGCACTTCTCTCGCTCAAGTAAAGTTTCAAAGCTACAAGGAGAACAGCAGTTTCAGGAGGGGATATAAAAACCAAATAAAAAAAATGTTTTGTCATAGAAAAACGTGATAATATTTGCTGCAAAATTATATAGGAAATTCTGCAAAACTTTCCTGGAGTTATAGAATTATCAGGTTTTCGTATAGTTTCTCATCTTTCCCAGTCACTACATATGCTGTCTGGAGAGCTTAAGTTATTTCTGTTTACGTACTGCAAAAAAATGCGAATCCAGTTTTGCACAATGTCGAAATTGAGAACAATAACATAAGTGTGGACCGTTTTATGTTATATTATTTTGTTAATTTGAGATAATTCCAAAGGAATGAAGCTATTGCGGTCGGCAACATGAAAAATTGGCTTATGTTTTAGCTATTTTATTTTTTAAGTGAATTCCGAAGGAATATAAGCAAATGCGGTTGTACCCATTAAAATACAGAGGGTGCCGTATATACACTTCAAGCAAGAAAAAGCTATAAACATATAATAATATTGAATTGACACAAACAGAAAATGATGAGCACTAATCATCTTACACTCTAACAGTTACTTATGCAAAAGTCTTGGGATGAAAACTTTCAACTTTGCTGTTTTAATAATACGATGTACGCTAGTTCTGCTAATCCCAGTCTCACGTGCACATTGCTTTATAGATTTCTGCGGTGAGTGCTCAAAATGTTTCAAAACCATAGCCGAGGACGCGGGGCGAGTTGCTGTGCGAGGTCTCGCAGATCTGTCATTGTGAACATCGCATACGATATCATGAGTCTCAAATTTGTCTCCAATACGTGCTACTGTTACTCGCGTTGGCGGTTCTGTTCTGTACACACGTCTCCATTGCCTTTGAACTTCAACAACATTCTCGGCGTTCCAATACCACTTCAGAATTGCTTTCCGCTGTTCAAACGATAATCTTGGTTCCATTTTGTTGTAGCAACGCTATCATAATGTATTTGAGTCACATCTGTTTACAGAACATCATACTACACATTACTGTTGTATTTCGGTCCAACTTTGAAAGATATTAAATAGATATCTACTGTGAAAGTGTGTACACATTTTTTGGCACCCTCGGTATTTTTAATAATCTATCCAAATCTGCATGAATCATACCTACTAGGCAACTGCAATTAAAAAAAAATCTAAGAAATATTGTGTGTGTGTCCGTCTGTCCTTCTCTCTAGTGGTTCAAATTTTCATTTTTTCTCAACAAAATTCGGCATATAACCAACAATTAACAAACAATTCGTAGAGTGTTCATCAGCAAATTGTGCTATTAAGGGTGAGGGTTAACCTTAAGCGAAAGTTGTAAAATTGCTCTAGCGGCCCAACGAAACTCAGTAATTTCTTTAAGATAAATTGTTAAAAGTAGTTTGGCAATCGGGTCTTTAGGAGTGGGACTACACCTGAAAAACGAGGGGGGTTAAAGCGAAATTTTAAAATCGCTCTAGTCGCCATAATTTAATTTTTTTTAAAAGAAAACTCCGTATATGTCATTGAAATAAAATACGAAAAATATATTCTAAAAATTAGTGAAATCGGACTATTAGCAAGAGGTGGGAGAGGGGGTTAACCATAAAATAAAAATCGCTCTTGTGGCATTAATATTTGTTTTTTCGTAACGAAATTCCGTATATACCATTTAAATAAAACAAGAAAATTCGTTTCTGAACTTCAGGCAAATTGCGCCATTAGGAATGGGGGTTTACCTGAAACCCAAAATATAAAAATCGCTCCAGCTGTACTTCAGCATATAAAAAGTATTTATAATGTTACATGTGTTTTATATTTAACAAAAACATCGTCGTGAAGATAGCAAATGTGAAATATTAATGTAATATGTGTTTGAGAATTATATTTGTATGTAAGAGCGCTCTGTAATAACCTTCAGAAAACGTTTGCGTTACATGTTAATAACATTTAAATTAAATTTCAAAGCCATTGTATAGTTGTGTATATTTACTTATTAAATTGTAATTGTTTTTTAAATAGTAACATGTTTTTGTTTTATTGAAACATATTAACTCATCTTAAATACACAATGTAACTCGAAACTTTCTGTTGTTTCTCTCTATTTTGTGAATGTAAAGATGATATCAAGGGTTCATAAGGGTTCATAAACATGGTTACAATAATAATAATAATAATAATAATAATAATAATAATAATAATAATAATAATAATAATAATAATAATTCTGAAAAAGTGTTTTCTCTTTTGTAATGCTTATAGATTCCAAGGAAACTAATTTATTTCCATAATAGCACACAGTCATTTCAGTTCATTAATTAATAAGGCTTAATTTGAATTCTATATTGTTTTTATTAAAAGGTCCCGTGTCGTACATTTGCGGCACGAAAAAGAACCTCATCCTGAAAGAAGAGACCTCTGAGCAAAATTTGTCGCCGTTTCACGCCCTGATTTGAATGGGACGCTGATGACCTGAGATGTTAAAGAGCGTCCGTAAATAAACCAAATCAACAGCAAGCATCTTGTTAGAATGTACTGTGTAACACGTACAGTACAATGAATGCCCATGGCAACACGGAAGTTTAATGGTTGTGAGGAACAAGAAAAAAGCGAAATGAAAGATGTGTAGCAAGTTTCATTGAATTATTATGTGAAATGTTAAATCGTATTATTTTCTGTGTAGAGATATTATTACACAAACACAGAACATGAAACAGAAACATAAAAATACCTGACTTATACCACACACCATTTCACTACCTGATGCGTTATTTTCTTTTTCCTCTTGTCTAATTCCCGGAATTAGCTTTAATATTGTACCTCTCGTATCTATCACAATGATGGTTTCTCTTCTCTTTCTTTTCGGCATTTAAATTGGTCGGAAGGAAGCCTGAATTATTATGGAGTAAATATAATTTTAATAACATGCGCCAGCTTTCCAGGAAATCATTCTCAACTTTAATAATGCTGCTTTGCTTTTATTTCCAAGAACTCATAATCGCTTTAAATTCCTCGTCCTTCAGCAGTCTTCTTTTTTCGGGTGATGTGAAAATGAAAACTTATTCCCTCATCTGGAAGAGAAGTTTCCTCCATTCGTACAGGTACATTGCATTTGTATTTCCAGACGTATAATATCATATCACCTTCGAAAACTTGATTCGCTTCACTGAGTAATTTGTAAGAAGTATTGTTGTCCAATGTTGATTCGTGTTCATTTGATAGAAAATTTTTCAAAAAAAAAAAAAAAAAAACCTTTGCGTTTTTTATTTCCAATCTACTTTAGGGGAATATTGCATGATGTTATGCCCTACATAAATCCTCCACAAATTGATTCTGCGGGTCTGAATTCGTGAACGTTTGAACTATATGGAAATTGTTCTTTCACACTAGCTGGCGTTGCAAATGAAGAATCAGACTTGAAAAATTCGGGGTATGGCCGGGATTTAATTCAACCTTCCGGACTGACGCTCTACCACTGAACTACCGCGTCCTTCAAGCACGGAACCAGAAACCTCTCTCATCTGATTCTACCGAGGGTGTCCAAAAAATGTATACACATTCTCACAGTAGATATATATTTAATACATTTCAAAGTTGAACCGAAAAACAACAGTAATGTGTAGTATGATGTTCTGTAAACAAATATGCTGGGGGGAGGAGGGGGGAAGATAGATGATAATTTGGCCGAATGAGCTCGTGGAACTTTGTAGCCCAAGTTCCTCATATATTCACCTTAAGACCTGAGATAAGAAACTGACCCAATCAAGAATCGAACCCGGGCCCTCCGCGTTCGAAACACAAATGCTACCACTACATTGAGTGATAATCGACTTATTGTTTGTAACATTGCCAACAATTTCAAAAACGGACTTTGGTTTCATCGAAGCATTTTTATTGTGATTATAACAACAGAGTTAATCGTAATTTTTCATTACGTAATTTTATTGTATTTTAATAAGGAAATTAATAATATAGCCCATTTTCGTAGGTTTTCTTTCAGAGATATTGTAGTAGGGTATCCTAAATCTTTCAGTCGCACAATTTACTTCTGTAATCCGCGAAAAATTGCCTAATCTGGCAACCCTGTTCTGAGAGTGTAGGATATGCATGTATTATTGCTAGTTTATCATCAGCAAATTAGGGGGTTAATTTCTTGAGCATGCGCAGTCTGGTTCGGTTATAATGAACTGTTATGGTGTATACTTGGCAATGAAGCATCAAATAACAACATGCTAATGCTCCGCAAACATCTGGTACCAATTGACTACATTTTCATTTTAAAAATACTCTTTACTATCCAATAATCGCAAACTGTCCTTTAGTATCCGATATTCTGTCTGGTCACTCAGTTGCAGCTCTATTGTTGACGGGAAGCTGTTAGAAAGGGTTTTCAAGGTCACGATGTGTGTGTTGTAACAGCATTCTAAAAGCGACGTTACAACATTAAAAGCAGCTTGGTAAGCAAGTTTTTAGAAACTCTTTATTCTTGTTATTTCTATTCTTTTCTAGTCATTATACTAACAGTACATTCTTGCATTAAATATCGTATATCTAATGACCTCGTAGTCACGAGAGAACATTGTTAATTTATACGTTTTAACAAATATTGTTTCTTTTCACAAATACTGAACGACAGTTTATAGATTTTTTATATAATGTGACCGCTATTTGAACTTAAAGGGGGGGGGGGAGGCGAAATCTGAAAATGTATCGCTAAAGGTGATTATAGCAGCGGGTTTTGCAAATCGTTTTCCTGACGTACTGTAATGCACAAAGTACTTGCTATTTACAGAACTAAACGTCTGGCTCGAGTACTCACTGACATGCATGAACGGCTCGATAGAGGGGGCACTGACTTGGCGCATTTTTCTTTATTCTCTCTCTCTCTCTCTCTCTCTCTCTCTGAGAGATCATAATCGTGAGATGTAAATACATTCTGATCAACAATAAAAGCTGGATAACCATATGCTTGCAAACTCAAAAATTATAATTATGTTGCAAATATACAGTACGTAATACACAATTCTGACCATGGAGTCCGTGCTAATGACGTGGAATAGGCAAACCAAAATAAACCTAAAAGTACAAACACATAATAGACTAGTTACTAGTTTATGGTATTTTAGTTCTTAATGCGTTAGTTACTTTTTATACAGTTGGATTGATTTGGATTTTATTACGGACTCTACGACATGGGGCCCACGGCTTTACTTCCCTTCCGAAGGTCCATACTTAGATTTTTACATCAATCGTGGCTGGCCGGATCGAACCCGCGATCTTGGGGCTTAGGAGGCAAATATGGTTACCACTACAGCACCAGGACCGACTGGGTGTTAGCGTGTATATAGTCCTAAGGAAATAAGTAACTCACAAGTTAGTGTATTGGTTGAATGAAGTGTTTAGAATTAAAATTTTGTAATGGAGGCATAATGATATGTATTAATTTTATATTGTCAGTTAGTGTTATGGAATTGACGAAGACATAGATATTATTGTAATATTGTATGTTGGTGTAAAGATAAATAAATTCAAATCAATTCTATATTTTGGAAATGGTCCATGGCTATAAAATTCTAACAGTCCTGCACATAACGTCTTTATCAAAGTCATTTCAGTTTGTAATCCTCTTGGGAGGTTTAAAGTGTTTTTAGGGGACATAAAACCTGAGACCACTAAAACCAAATTTTTAGCCTCGCCGCAAATGCAAGACAAGGTATATCTGCCCCATAAGCCTTTGCAGTCAGTTACTGCGCATTTTAAAATCCGGTTTATTTGTGTCTTACTCATTAAAACATCTTTTAAAACCCTAGATATAATATTTCGAGCCTGGCTTCGCAAATACTGCCTTTTTGAATCACTAAATTCACCAATTGCACTTGATTTACTTAAAGTCATTCTCTCGCTAACAAAGCCAACAAATGACCTGAACACACAACTCAGTCATAAAACGTCTGGCTCACATTCTGCAGACGCAACAATATTCTGTCGTAAGGCTAGGGAACTGTTGCACGCCTTTCACAGATAAGAATAATTTAAAGGAACTATTATAATACATTGCAAACTTTGGTTCAGGGAAGCCCTCAAGCATCAGCATAGCATTTCTGAAAGTGGTTCAGAGTATTAAAAACAAACTGCTCTATGTTTCACCGATATGTCCTATAGTACATGAACAAGGGATACATTCAATCCTACATATATTTCCTTACTTTGTGAAGAACTCCGCTATTGAAGGGGACTGCAATACACAATAGTGTTGTTTTCAATAGGAATGCAGCCGCAATGCTGTGATACTATCCGGCTACGACCAAATATGCAGGTACATTTATTCATCTATATAATGAAAACTACTTGTGTTAAAAGGATGCGGGTTTCAGTCATGTTCCAAAAATGTTTTTTACGTTCTTCAGATTATTATTGCTAATCTGCTAGCATAAACGGTATTTGTAAGAGAAACATTAACTTGACGGTAAAATGTGGAAGCACAACAATATGGCAACATTGCAAAACTCCGATTGGAAAACAGCCATGTGTTGCTCAAGGTCACATATAATTCTGTTTAAAAGTGACTGTAATACATTTCATTGTTTATGTGGCATAATGTGAAAGCTGTAAACATACAGAAGGTAGAAAAGGAAATGTGAATTTTTATAAAGTTACGCTCTTGCATAATTCACATTAGCTTAGAATGGTGACAGCTAAAAATATGCGAGAAAAATAGCAAGATGAAACTTTCAAGATCAGCTGGATATGGACAACTATAGTAATATGTACATATACAGAGGGTGCCAAAAATATACACACACTGCAAGCAAAGAACAAAACCGTGTTAACATAACAAAACTCAATTCACACAAACAGAAAATGATAAGTATCTTAGACTTTTACAGTTCAACAGTTGCCCAAAATGCCTACCATCGGCGTCGATACACTTCAGAGTACGTTGAACTACTGATTGAGCAACGTTTGTGAAAGTGTCCTCAGCGATTGCAGTACATTCCGTTTCAATTTCTTCCGGAAGTACTGCCAATGTATACAATATGCTTAAGAGTTCCCCATAGGTAGAAGTCCAACGGAGTTAGGTCCGGAGAACGCGGTGTAAACTCAATCGGAGCTCTTGTGCCTTGTATTCAGTGCGCGGGGCTTGTTGCTGTGCGAGGTCTCCCAGATCTGCCCTAGTGAATATCGTATACGGTACCATGAGTCTCAAATGTTTCTCGAATGCGTGCAATTGTTACTCGCATAGGCGTTTCTGTTCTGTACACACGTCTCCAATACCTTTGAACTTCAACAACATTCTCGGTTTTCCAATATCACTTTAAAATTGCTTTCCACTGTTCAAACGATTATTTTGCCTCCATTTTGTTGTAGCTAGCATAACGTAATGTGAGCTGTATCTGTTTACAGAACATCATACGATAATCTTGTCTTCATTTGTTCATTGTTGATTTACGATAATGTTGGCTTCAATTTGTTCATTGTTGATTTACTTGTCAGGTAGCAACGATATCATAACGTAATGGGAGTCACATCTGTTTACAGAACATCACACTACACATTAATGTTGTTTTCCAGTCCAACTTTGAAAAATATCTATACTGTGTATATACCAAACTACGAAATAAAACAGTATCATTCCAATTGGTTTCATTATTACACAGAATACGTTAGGAAAGAGTGTGCTATGCAACATTATATTGGAGACTGCAAGGCTATAGAGACCATGTAAAAAGATAGATAGATTGATTATAACCTGAAACATGAACAGCCTAAGTCTTGATAGATAATTATGAACTTCCTTTACACAGTAAGGATAGAAGCCTGGTGCATTCATTTAAAACCATAACATTGATTAGCTAATATTTATCTTAGAATTACTTTTACATTTGTGCAGTGCCAACTATTTGTTTGGGCTTTGCATTACGCAGCAGAAATATGCCGTGCAACGCCTATCGGTTATGGACGGTATTGGCGATCGACAAAACAAAACATACGCCTACATTCTTTAAAAGCAACAACACACGATTTAAATAATTAGATTAAAGATTGAAAGAGGAGGACTATGCTTGAAATTTAAAAAGTGCGAAAATGCTTACAAAATGTTAAAGACGATTTCGAAAAGTTTGTTTCGCTTGCTGCGAGGATGCGCTGTAAGTCTATACAAAGTTTGATTCTCACGTTGCAGTACCAACTTTTAAAAAGAAAAATCCATTATTTTGGAAGCAAGGTTTTCACACGATTTAAGTAACAGCAGTAATACTAGTAATTTTAAAGTCACATTTTCTATGACGAGGTAAAGTTTAATTTTTGGTCAAAAGTAGAAAACTAAACTAGTGAAGAAGATCAATGCTGAATAATTTAATTGCAAAATTTGTTCAATAAGAAAATATAAATGCTGCAGACATAATATATCTTTATTCCCCACGAGATTCTTTCATTGATTGAATATCCTGTTTTTTTATGACAGACTACTTACTTCAACATGACTGTGGGGATATATAAAGGGATGAAGAAAGAGAGGGTTTTGGGATAAACCTTCTTCAGTTCTGAAATACCTAAAAACATCCAAAGTGTTGACGAATTGAACCTCTAAATGCATTTCGTATACGAAAAAGGGCTCTATTCCTACACTATAATCTGTCGTATATAAGAGGTATAAGAAAAAGGCTCTATTCCTGTAAACATTGAGCTATAAATATCCTGCAGGTGTTAATGTTTACAGGCGGTACATGAAAGCTGGGCTAGCGACATTCCTCGCTCCAGTTGCGCTATCATTTAGTACTGCGTATGTTCTATGGCCTTAATCATTTCCATGTGTATTACAGTTGCATAGCTCTCTTAATATAGTTTTATTTAAACTTTCAACCCCCAATTGTCTTAAATCTTTATTTTACGAGTCTATTTAACTTCATTTCAGAAGACGCCATGCATGGTACTTCTGAGCAATGTATGTAGCTGGCATTTGCCAGTCAATTGTTTCTGCTGGGGAATACCTGAATAATTAGTACTTTCAAGCTTATTTTAATACTGCTGAAACATTAAAAACAATATCATCAGCCAAAACAACAGGAAACAGAGACATTAAAATTAAACAGGATATTAAAAAATTAAAAAACATATTTCTCGACAATGCTTATCATAGCTTAGGAAATAAATAAAGAACAATGTCTTAGAAGTTAAGCAACAGATAGCGTGAAATATATACTAAGATTTAAACTGTAGATGAACATTACAAGTAAAGCTAAAGCTAAAATAACAGAGATTTAAACCACTGTGCCAAATTTTCATCATTCCCAAATGGAATCTGTATGTCTATCTAGTGTCGCTTAATTCTGAAAATATTAAAGTAACTCCGAACGGCTTTTTATGCTACATTAACCCAACTTAAAATTTCTACCATAGAATTCTTCCCTCTGCCAAAAGCATTGCTGTTGATAAGCTCCATCCAGAGTTCATATGTCCTTCTGTTGTCGGTTAAATCTACGTAGAGATGATAAGAGAGGAAAATAGCGTTGAGTTGCCTATACTTTTACGTAATTAATGGCGGTGAGCGACATTATTATTATTATTATTATTATTATTATTATTATTATTATTATTATTATTATTGTTGTTGTTGTTGTTGTTATTTTGTTTATTTACGACCCTCATTAACATCTCAGGTCATCGTCCCGTTCGATTTGAAGCTATCCCTGGCTCCCCTTCAATTATAGAGTAATTAAAATAATTAATATTTGTAATTTTAGAATCAGCAACTCAGTA
The DNA here is from genome assembly GCA_030762175.1 of Metallyticus violacea. Taxonomy (NCBI): domain Eukaryota; kingdom Metazoa; phylum Arthropoda; class Insecta; order Mantodea; family Metallyticidae; genus Metallyticus; species Metallyticus violacea. Next base: position 2,541,168 of record CM060838.1, read on the forward strand.
ATTATGTGCAAGCTTGTTGTACTTTTTTCAGTGGAGGAATTTTATTAACATAACTCGTATAGTAGAATTAATACTGTACAGCGTTTAAATGCGTTCATAACGTGTAATTTTTGATAATATTTAAGAGATTACATGTGGTGATATAGCGAAGTAAGGAAAAACTCCGAACACAGTAAGACAAAGTAAGTTAATCCCTTCTGGTATGCAGCTAGGGTTGGTAATGCCCCCGCCCCGGGCGGGCCACCGGCTTGTTCGGCGGCAAAGCCGCAAGTGTCCGAGTAGAAGAGTCAGTGACAGTAATGTATGAAATCTTATTGACAAATAGCGAAGCAATTGGCTTGACCAAAATTGTCCAGCGAATAGAGATGGAATTCAGTGAGGCAAGCACTGACCTACGAGTGACATTAACACGAAACTGGCGGGAATATTTCGCGTCGCTGTCCGTGGATAGTGTCATTTTATATTGAGTATAAAAGGGGTAGATTTTGTCTAAAAGTCGGGCAGTCTCAGAATTTTCCGAGCCCCAGATACGTGTGGCTGCCGTCGCCCGGAGATCAGCGGAAGAGCGGCCTAAGTACCAAGTACCAGTTCTGACAATAATGAGGCTTGACTGTCAATCACCACGCGAGATACCGATACAATAATACTAGGCTGCATTAAGAATATTGTTCAAATAACAATCTCTTGGCATTGGACACCGTGTGGTGAACGCAATAAATTGCCAAAATTACATTGCCTGTGGTTCGCCCAAATATTCATGTTCTGGAGAATAAACAATTTCACGAACTAAATAACGAAGCGTTATTTATCGTCACTTTTCTCATCGAAATCTCGTTCACGCAGTCTTGGCTAGCTCACAGCAGCCAAAATCCATCGAACCGCCCTTCAGAGAGTTCATCGAAGAAGAACGGGGTGGCCTGCAGTAGCCATAGTGAAACCTGTGATCAGCGGGCATAAGTTAATTCACGCAGCTACCATACAGCTCAATTCCCATCCCATGCCTACAATATGTTTCAAACCCAAACGGCGGATACATTTTGCTTAGAGGTCTCTTCTTTCAACTTGAGGTTCTTAAATGTGCATGGAACCCCCTGCTTTACTTCCCTTTCGAAGGAAGCCACACTTAGGATGTTTAACCTGAAAAAATTTATATACCTTGACCGGGATTGAACCCGCGATCTTCAGTCTACGAGACAAATATGGTTACCACTAGGCTGGAACTTACATATGAGTGACATTGACAAGGGTAATTTAATAGGCTCAGTGGTCCTGTTTTGTTTTATTTGATTTTACAGTTCCCCTTGCCGACTGCCGTGGGTCTTCAGAACTCCGCCCTCGCGCAGCCCAGAAGAATGAGATTTCCCGTCCCAGCATCTTTTTTGTCCTTTTATTGTGCCTTGCTGCATTAAAAAGAACGTACGATATCTGAAGACACAACATCTCGTTGATCCAATTATTTTTCTTTCAGTCATGCAAACCCGTTTTTGATTATCATCATTTTAAGAAACACGTGAGCATAAACAAATACGGAGACCGTTTAAATTCCATTATCGTGGAACTGATCCATTAACACTGGTCTACGCAATTTTTGTTTTGCTGACTGAAAACTGTTCCTGTTTTGTGATTCCTTACCACATGGAATCTCTCAAACCAGGTTTAGTTTTGTTTCATCGGGCTACAGTTTTTCAGAAATCGGCATTATAGAAAATAACATGTTTATTATTTGTTCATTGAACAGATACATAAAATAAATATTCTGAGAGATTTAAACAATATAATAAATTGTAATTGAACATAATTGAACATAAATTGAATAGAACAGCAGAGCCAAATCAGAGCACTGGACCAGAAAAAATTGGCCACAAAGGAGTAATTTAGTTCTCGGAGAAAAAAATGTGAAGTATGAACTATTGGCTTCTCGTCCTAAAGCCCTTCTTCCACCACTAGGCCTGAGGAAGCAGTTTGTTAGGGTAGTGATTGTTTCAACTTTCTTGTTACAAAGTTCCCACAGAAAACTAAAGCTAAGATAGCATTGATGATTCGTGAGCTTATGCAGGATGAGACCTTTCCTCAGTCGATGTCCGAGTTAGAGAAGTCAACATGGTAGGCATACAAAAAGTGACAGAAAACGTTCTTGGCAACAAGAAACCTGAGAACTATAAAGAAAATATGGAGGAAATGTTACAACACTTTAGAAATCTAGGGTGTAGAATTAGTGTAAAAATGCCATACTGGTTACTTATCTGCGAGTGAAAAGCAAGGTGAGCGGTTTCATAAAGACATTAAAACAATGGAAACCACAATCAAGGTCATTGGGATGTGTCAATGATGGCTGATTGCTGTTGGTGTTTGAAAAGGGACACTAGTGAAGGACATATCACAACTTGGAAAAAAAGTAAGCTTTCTTCTCCCTAATAATGCAAAAAAGTTTTGAAATTCATAATTATTGACATATGCTCTTTTTTTCTATATCTTCATTAATATTTAAGTTTAAATGAAACCTACAAAAACAGTTTTGCTTTAGCTATATGCAATTAAACAATAATATGTCATAAAAATATGGGTATATATTACAATTGACATGGTTTGTTTAAAAACCAAGCCCGATAGAGTAAAATTGAAAAATTTTGAACTCAGGGGTTCTTATTACATATATTCAGGTGGAAAAGTAAAAAATAAAAAGGGAAAATGTTGTAGATCAGTGTAATTGATGCATATACATATACCGTGATGCCAGGTAAATATTATTTATCATCAACTTAGTTTCTGCATATGTAGGAACCTTACGTGTAAAACGACGTTCATCTTACTATCTTCCATTATCCGTAAATGGTTCTCATTAAAATGCTACCGCCTGTGGTGCCTCAGCAGTAAAAACATGCGTTAAACACTACTCAAAAAAAATCCTAAACTGGTATTGTTCTACAAGACACGTGTTAAATGAACACGGAGTACGTTTTTCCAACAAAATAATAACACAGGTAGGTGTAGTTTTTTAATAGTTACGATATAATTTTCTTCATTTAATGTGCCATGCAGTTTTGGCTTAGGAAGAAAAATTACTTGTCATAGCGACTCCCTGAGGTTCTTAAGAACTTTAATTTCGCAACAGCGCTTGTGCAACTGGAGACCAACTTGTTGTTGACACAAATAAATATATTGTTTCCTGATATAGATGTATTTCACCAAGTGGGGACTATTGCTATGAAATACATGTTCCCTTCATGTGCATAAACAATATTTATAAAGGCTGTAATAATTTTAGCAGTTGTCAGCATGTCAGTTTCTAGTTCGGGCTCCACGAACCTAACCTAACCTAACCTAAGCTGTCCCGAGTGTTGCTGGCAAAGAGTGTAACACTTTCACGTAACTTGAGCACAAACTCTTTGTAATTTATAATTTAACATCTGCATTACCAAATACAACGAGTGGAGCTATTTTAACTTGCAAATTGGTTAAGTTTAATGCCGTTTCTACTTCTGTTGAACCATTGATTACATTAACCAAGCACATAATGTTATATATATATATATACGTATACGAAACAACAGTGTTTTACGCTTGTGTTTTGTTTATGCACTCATTCTCTGGCTTCTAGAGTTTAAATATGAGCCTTGTTTGATTTTAAACGATTATTCAGTGTTCAAATGATTGAACCAGTTTCATTTCATGTCTCACTAATGTAGTTTTAATGTGTTTTAAAGTCTAGTCTCCAGAACTTGAAGGGAAAAGGGCAGTGCAAGGAGGACAGGAACGTGTCCATTGAAGAAAAACATACAGAAAACTATGTTGCTCAAAGTTCTTGGAAACCAAATGTTGCCGAACTTACGTCAAAGGAAACTGAAGAAACAGAAAATAAAACAATTACACTGAGTGAAGACAATGAGAGAGCAAGTGATCCATCCGTCTCGGAGTAGAAACGTTACCAGTTTTCTGTAAAGTCAGAAAATGAACCCACTTTTAGCCATACTTGCCTTTAGTTGTCTGACGCTGCGTGTTTCCAAGTACAATTGATAACACCACACCACTTCGTGCCTGCTAGCACGCTACATTGGCGTAAACTGAAGTCAACACAGGAACGGCTGGGAGTGGGGGAATATCGTACCCCTCCTTCTTGAGGGGTACCCCAGACATAATAGCCAAGTGTGTGCGAGCGTTTGTGTGGCACCTTTAAGGCAAGCCCACATGCGTGATAAACAACCCGGGAACCTGTTGATTGATTTGTCGTTTTATTGAATCATAAATAACCTGAAACTCGTCGCATAGGACAGAGGAATGCTCTACGCTGAAGGAGGTTTGGGAAGGCGTGTCACTCGCTTTGCTACAACATGTGGCTCAGTGTTTTGACAATAAACTGACCTTGCTGCAAAAATAAAATAATAAAAGCCACAGAATGTATTACTATTGACTTCACGAGGCAAAGCATTATATTATTCTTATTCTCTTTTTAATATAGTGAAGTATTGAAAACAAACCTTAGTCAGATATTAACACTTGTTAATCACTTATTTGTTAAAATGAGCCTTTTCAAGCATTTGAATGATGATTTCTTGATAAGTGCAAGTAGTTACCGTTTATTAATTGACAGACATTGGTTCTCTTAGACCCTAGCTTATTTTTTTAAGTTTTATTGTCACGATTACAATATTTGTCGCATGGCAGTGGGCAGATGCTAAGCGGTCCGGACTTTAAAATAAAATGCATTACATTGCAGTTTGTTGTTTACCTTTGCAGTATAAGAAACTTTACCTATTCAACTTGACGTGTTCTTATATTCGACGCATGTCCGCTGTGTGAGAACGTGATCAAGTGTTTACAAAGAAGAGCTTCTAGCGCCGTGTATCAATTTGTGACTGTCAGTTCCCTGATGAAAACTGGTTGGCCCACCATGACGTCTCACATCTCCTCGAACAACCAGAAATTCCAGAATAAGCTGCACTATTTCCCACGACGAAAAGTCAAAAACATTTTAGAAGATAGCTTATTTAGAAGTACTGGAAAATACTAAAAAAAAAAAAAAAAAAAAAAAAAAAAAAAAAAAAAAAAAAAAAAAAATTAATATTCGAGCTTTTCTTCATATTCTTGATTTTACAATGCTCCCATTTTCGAGAATTCCCTGCCGTTTATAACAATACCTAGGAGTCTTCAGAGCAAAGCCTCGAAACATTGCAGTCGTTCATCATATGATGTAGGGAATTAGCTTCGAAAACCGAAGACATTTGCTCCAATACCACAATGAGAGAAGTGTGTTACTTTAACGTGCACTTGTTCACCGCAGCATTAAAATAAGAGTACTCTAAAACACAAATTCAATGTAGTTCTTTATTGTAGTCTATTTCTAAATGTACTATATAGAGGTTGCTCTATCTAATATTTTCATATATTTTGTATCTTTTTTATTTCTTTCTTTTCTTCCTTTGCTTTTTTCTTTTTGCTTGCTTTAATTTCCTTCTTTCGTCTTTCCTACATTTTTATTCTTCGTTCCTTCGTTCCTTTCTTCTTTCTTTTTTATATGTTTTCCTCCCTTTTCCTTCCTTCTTGTCTCCTTTAAATGATTTTTTCCCTTCCTTGAGTTCCTTCTTTGTTTGTTACGAGTGAGCCCAAGCACAATTCTATCAATCACTTTGAATCAGCGAGGTCCTCCCAGGGAGTCGAGACAAAGCACTGGGGTAATGTTAGTAATATTTATTCTAGAACGTATAAATGCACAAACAGCAAATTGTCAGAAAAGGAAAAAAAAAAAAAAAAAAAAAAAGATACAATTTGCGATGTGTAGATATTTATTTAGGCAAGGCTACTATTTGTTCGTGGGAGTTTAGATAGATATTCGTAAGTCGAAAACGTGTACATATTTTCCGTGGTCGATCTCAGCACGGTTTCCGGCGAGCCTCACTTGGACAAGACAGTTCATACTGGTGTCTTTCTTAACATTTTTTTTTAATATAATGCAGGCCCATTGTCTCAAGAATGTGGACATTTCCTCCTGGCACGGCGGTATTGTAGCGGACTCCTGAGGTTAGGAAGCTACAGTGGAGGTGATGAAGGTGAATTTAAACATGAATGAAATGAACGCGCAGTACATGGCGCCTTAAAATTACCTGGCATTTACCTTCTAAGAGTAAGGAAAAACTCACATAGACAGCTGGACCGGAACCCAGGACCTCCAGGGTAGTAGCCACAAACGCTACCACCAGACGACGGAGGCTCTTAATACTTGCGTGAAAAATCATTCTCGACACTCACTTATTTAAAAAAAAAAATATTATAGAAATCATTTGGAAAACGTAGAACTAAAAATCAAAATACAAATGTCTACTATCCTGGCTTGTTAGTGAAATGCAGCATTAGGAGATTCAATCTTAAATTTTCATCACATAAATTTTGTAAAGTTGTTCATCATTGTTAAAAATTTAATAATAATAATAATAATAATAATAATAATAATAATTACACTCCAAACAGTGTCAATATAAAATACTAACTTGAATGTATATATCATTACTCCGTCAATTGTGCCTCGAGGTGTCAAAATCAAGCCCTCCGCATTACAACAGGTGCGGTGAAAACTACTCCTATATTTGCTATTCACATTTGACAAACACGAATCCCGTTCATTAATCTATGCAGAGAAGGGAAGTTATTTTATGCCATAAACTTACAAGTCTACCAAATAACCCATTCTGGAGGAGTAATAATAAAAATCGCAAGATGGTTTTATACAATCGGCTCTGAAGGTCACTAGATCTTTAGGACTCTATCATGAGACTTTCCTATGTGCCCTTTGGATTATATACACCTTGAGGTAAACCTCGATCTTACTATAAAGGTGTTAAAGAAAGATATGCTCCGGAACAGTTAAAAGCTATAGCTCCGGAAACTATTGGAGGTTGATTTCCGGTTGCATTCTTCACGGATGGCTCCCATGGAGCTGGAGTGTTCTGTAAGCTTTTTAATTATTACTTACCTATGGACACAACATTTGATGGTGAGATAGAGGCTATTGCAGTGGCGATCCAACAATTATCATTGAGGAAATGTGTCTTTAACAGAGCAGCGGTTCTCTCGGATTCAAAGTCCGCACTCCAGACCTTATCACAAAACTATCATTGCAATTTGCAACGAATTCTGGAATGCAGACAGTCGCTGAAGGGTCTTGCTCATTAAACCTCTTTCTAATGAGTACCTGCACACTGTGGCATCATGGGAAACGAACACGCGAACCTACTTGCTGACTCAGAGACCCTCGAGGACAATATCATTTTATTCTCTAAAGCTTTTGACAAACAGAACTTTGAAACATAATTTTAAACCGGAAGCTACAGTGACATCTGAGAACACTCTTGTGTACCTGACGGCTGCTGTCGCTTGCTTTCGATTGTTGACGAAACATGACTGTCTGAGATCCCACCTTCTCCAATTTGTACCCTTTGTTGATTCTCGTCAACCAATGACGGCCGAACATTTGGACGTGTGCTCTGCATTAATTGGTTGTTGAAAATACTGGAGAGCCCGTGTAGTAACAACATAAGTTCTAAATTGTATGTGGCATTTGTTAAATAAAATATTCATTGTGCCCAGAGTCTTAACAGAAAAAAAAAACAAAAAAAACTTCTATTGCAAAATAAGATAGTTAAGATATTTTCCTTTCTTTCGTCACATCTTTTCCCAATGATTCAAAATTTGAAAGTAAGGGAAATAACCGTTAAATTTTATCACTGGACATGGCATATTTAAGTAAATATTATAATTTAGTTCATTGTTTAGTAGGATGTATCCACATATCCTCCCTGTTTGTTTACCAACGAATATACAGAATTGTTTTAGAATAAAACAGTATATATATATAATATAATATAAATGAAAAATAAAGGAACACTATGAAAATATAACTAAAATAACAATATCAAGAGAAGTAGAAAAAGGACAGAAATTCACAGACTTTATATTGCTACATTTCGAACTGCTTGAGTTCTTCTATGGCAAGAAGACGAGTGAAGATAGTAAAAATAAATACTGAGTATCAAAGTAACGTTATATATGGAAACAGATGAAACAAGCAACAAGAGTACCCGTGAGAAAGAGAATATAAATATATTATACGTAAGATTTAAACCCAGTACCATGCGCAGAAGTATAGCTGCCCTCCCTCTATCTCGGAGCTATGAGTCGGTAATGCATCAATAAACGTTAAGTTAAATGTATCATCAAAATGTTTACAGTGAGACGTTGAACAACCGGCAAGGGAGACTTGGTTTTAACAGAACGTCTATGATTGTTCATACGTAGCGAAACACAGTAGAAGTTAAACCAATATAAAATGCTTTGCAAAGTTTACAAGATAACAGATATACGACGTTCTTAGAAGAACAAGTAGCAATAAGGAGCCATTTTCATTCATCTCTGCCTAAAGTATTCAGTCCGCAATCTACACACGTCGCAAGAAGACTGTCTGTTTGAGACCACAATCTTCCTTAGAACCTACCGCCACAGGTGCGAGGTCGTTAAGATGCGGACTCGTGAGCGGGAGGTCTGGGTTCGAATACCGTCCTCCCTGACTGAGGTTTTTTCCAGGTTTTCCACAGTCCTCATAAATGGCAAATGCCGGGGAGGTACCCTAAACTTAGGCCTGGAACGTTTCCTTCCTTAAAAAATCCTTTCCCAATAATCATTTCATCTCGTATATCATCAGTGTTTACAGTCTGTGGTGCCTCAGTAGTAAAAACGGGCGTTAAACACTATTAAAAAAATACTAACGACAGTCCAGCTGCCAAAATGTCACATGGTTGCCTTTACGAATCGTTTTCTCTATTGCAGAGAAATGTTTTCCTTCTTCACAGCTCCCTGTTGGACGACCATATTCTCCTGGTTTTCGAGTGAACATCAGCCTCATTAAAATGCTCTGAACCATCAATAAATGACTGTTCTTGACGCAGCAAGATCCTTGTAAATCTTCAAGACGTTGAGATTCATCTAACTGCTATTAAAATCATAAAATATCATTCCCTTGACGGGCAATGTCCTCACACTCTCTCACTACCGAAACTTAAGCCAAATAGTAAGGTACCGATTTACTCACTTCATGCTATGTTGTATGATAACAGCTTTCAAATTTCCATATCCGAAAACTTTCGTAGTGAGCCTGGTATATCAACCAAAAATTCCTTGTCTTATTAAATTAAGCAGCGAAATGTACTAAGTTATTGTTTGTACCAACCCTAGCTAAAGCAATAGAGATATTTGTACTGTAAACGCCACCTATTCTTTTTTGTTTTACTTATGGCGAAATTTTTGTGGTTTAAATACAATTAGCAACAGTTTTAACCTACAGTAAACAGTTGTCTTGTTGACTTTAAACCCCCACACACGACAAACATTGCCAGTCGCCTCTGCTATCACACAGGTGATCAGCTGATGCAGGCGCAAGGAGGTACCTTGGTAATTATCATGTCTCTGACGTAACTTCCCAAACAACACGCATGAGCTTTCGAACATGTTTCAGAAATTTGTTTTATATAAATGTAACTTTTAATACACTTAAGGGTATTTTTGTAAGTGTTTAGCGTCCCGCTGTCAAGGTATTCCGAGATGATGAATGAAATAATGACACAAATAATAGCGTCCAAAGTTACCTGATATTCATATTCATTTCAGAGTAAGGGAAAACTTCTGAAAAAAACCTTACCCAGACAATATTTCCTAACCCATGCCCGCCAGACTACGAGCAGACATTTTAGCATCTGATTCACGACTGTGAACTTTTGTTTCCAAGTGTGTCATCAAGTTTTTCTACTTAACAAACACTTCATTATTTTCTTAAATGTTCAAAACTCTGAGGAAGAATATGCTATGATATCTATACTGTTAAGCAGGTATATTATTTGTGGTGAAATATTTTTATAAAGCACTTAAAGGATAAAAATTCTGCAAGGTTAATGTCTAGCATTACAGAAATCTTTACTTTTTGTTTTCAATTATTTCAAAACATGCAGGCGACTTGGTATCTCATTTAACCATCAGTTCGAATAACTTATTAATAATTACAGAACGGTATTCCGCAAAAATATAGTGTAATATATCACAAGAGCATTAGAGAATACCCATGAAAAATATGTAACTTTCCACAAAATAAAGCACTTTATTGGTAATTACTAATAGAAAGTTGCAAGTGACGTCATATAAGAGCAAGTTGGAGGAACAGATGTTTTCCACATGACTTTGAATTACGTTATATGCATTCCTCAGTAGTAAATTCGTATTTTTTAATGTACAGAATGAACTTTTATAGTTCCTGCTACTTTTGTCTGATATCTTTCTTAGAAACAATTTCTGTTTAAATGCTTTAATATATATCTGTCAATATTCAAACGTAATTTTTCCCTTTGAGGTGGCGGACGCATATTTTCAGGTCTACGGCTATGCCACAGTATCAGTTTCGGTCCAGAGATGGCACAACAGAACTTCCCGATTATATTTATTCATTTATTTCACTATTTAATTTAATCATTCACATTATATTGTCATTGTAAGCAAAAATTGTAAAAATTCTCAAACGAGATAAAGAGGACGAGGCAAGGAAATAAATTATGTTGATTGTCTATGGAACTCGTTATCTGTGCAAGCTCAGGTATATCCGAGTTATACTGTGCGTTATCGAGCGAATTAGATATTACTTTTTAATTATGCAGTAAAGTAAGTATTTTTATGAGTATTACATGTTATTTGTTTTGATATTTTGCAGTACCTTATATTATCAAGATTTTCTCCAAATGTTCCAAAGTGAAGCTATGTAAGTTGTCTGTTAAACTCATTTTAAAGGTTAAAAAGAACCTTTTCCTTGACAGGTGTCATAAGAGAAAAATTAAATTTTGTTACATTTTTCATGCTTTCTTCTTCTGGAATTTGTTGGCCTTCCCTTAAAAAAATATTTACCATGAACATATCCGGGAATTTTTCATTTGTCCACATCTTCTCCCTTAGCAGCACTAATTTACACTTCAGCTTCTTTATCACTGACACCTGATCCGACTAAGGGTTTCCTTTGAGAGCAAGAATGAAAATGTACCTTTATGTAAACAACGTTGAATTTGTCAACAGACAAAACACAAACTGTACTCTCAGTAGGAAGCTGCTTTACCACACAGCTGTCTCTTTCAGGTGCCTCAGCGTGTTGAGGAGGAAGAGAAGTTTCTGGAAGGTTTTTCTTGAAGATTGCAAAGCGGAATGCAGAAAGTTTTCTTCATATCGGAGGTCAGGGTATTAACTTACAGAAATTCATTCCTTACGGTTTCTGAAATCGGGTGAAAGGTATGGGCTGAACAGGTGACCTGTATAACATTAGGGTAGAAGGTATAGGCTGAGATCATTACAGGAAATATAAAGTGTTAAACTAGGACATACGAAATATCAGCTTTATATGTTGACTTAAAGAGAACAAGTCATGAAGAAAGAAACACTCAACTATGTCAGTAAACTTTTTCAGTACCCACGCTTTCAGGTAGTTCAAACACAAAATGATAACACATTTTATCAACACAGAGTCAAACAAATTTATAAAACGTAATTTTACAATAATGTTGATTGTTTAAACGAGTTACGATGATAGGTTCATAAGTTTCCGGCCTAATCGTTTTCTACATATGATAAAGACAAAAACTATATTTCCCTTTTCAACATAGTTATCATTTATTGCAATACACTTCTCACATCTTTGAACTCACATTTCCACCCCCCTCCAAATAGTCAGAAGTATTATGTGCAAAATGGGCATAAACAGCATCCATCAATTCTTCGTCACACTTAAATTTCCTTCCTCAAAGATCCTTTTTCAGTTTTAAGAAGAGGAAATAGTCACTGGGAGCTAAATTTGGGCTATAGAGTGGGTGGTCGGTCTCCTTGAAGCCACAGCTCTTCACAGTTTTCTTTGCTGTCGTGAAGAAGGCGCACACCAACACTCAGCTTTTCTCGTCTTTTCTCTTTGATGGAAGCGCGTAGTGTGTGCAGTAGGCCAGCAGAGTACTCCTCATTTACATGGTGTTCCTCTCCTTGAAGTCAATGAAGAGTATTTCTTCGAAGACCCAAAAGATCTTCTTGGTTGACTGAGTGACCTTGGACTTTAGAGGCGGTGCTTTGCCAGGTTTACGCCTGCCACTCCATTGATTCTCTTTTAGATAAGGGATCATAGTTTCATCTCCTGTAACAATGGTTTGCAGAACTTCTCTCTCGTTGCCATGACGGAGCTCCAAAAATGCCTGACAACAGATGACTCGTTACTGCTTTTGGATTGAGGAAAGAAGTCTAGGTACCCATCTTGCACTAACCTTATTCATGTTTAAATGTTCATGAATAATTCGAAGGACTGTTGTTTTAGAAAAGTCCAACCTTGCTGCTATTTCTGTAACTTTGAGCTGCCGGTCTTCAATAATTTCTCTTTACACAAGAGCGATGTTTTCAGGAGCGAGCACCTCCAAGAACCGACCTGCACGCTCTTTGTTTTCAATGCTTTCTCGATCCACCCGAAAAAGTTTGGCTCATTCTTTTACGGTAGAATATGAGGGGGAAGCTTCCCCATACACACCCGCCAATCGCTGTTTAATTTCATTTGGAGTAAGTCCTTCTTTTGTGAAGAACTTAATAACAGCTCGAAACTCCATTTTGAACATGTCACAATCTTCTTCATATAGCCTTCTTTATGCAAATATATCTGAACAACTGAACACAGCGGAAAGAAGTTACAGCTGAAATTATTTATCATACCTTAACAGATAAGGTATGACACAAGATAAGAATTTTGTGAAGGCGATAAGGTCGGAAACTTATGGATCTACTTTCTTACTGTCTTAGATATACCTCATACCTTTCTTCGTCTTTATCTGCGTATCTTACTGGAGCAGCTCCCGTATTTCGTCCGTCTTTCTTTTCCTGTCTACCAATATTTCCAACATTACAGCGAGCCAGGCCTTGGAACCACTGCACGCAATCTTGCAATGCATCACTCCGGCAATCTGTTAGGAAAGGGGATACTTAAGCTTGGCAACTTAAAATTCACACATGTCCTAGCAAATTTAGTAACTTTTCTCTTTATCTTTTATAACGCAAAAGGCCTACAGTTCAAAACATTGCACACAGTAAAAGCTCATCACACAGCCTCCCTTATGCACCTACAGCAACAAATACATAAAATTAATGGGGTTGTCAGATACAAAAGACGAGTTAGTGACTTATGGAATCAGAAGATATTAGCTAGGTAAATTTAGAAAATAAATATAGATTATATATCGAATTTAGACATAAGTACATAAATGTTACAGGAACAGAACATGCTCAAATTGTTTTTATAAATTTTATAGCAGATCATATTTTCCTGTTGAATTATTTTGTAAATTTTTAAAACGCTATTATATTTTAATGTTAGAAAATGATTTGAGATACAATTTAATAATTAAATAATGATAGTGTTCCAACTTTTAATTAAATATTCTTAATACAACCTCTAGCGGGAAGGGACTTCCCTTGTTCGTGTTTTATGCAATAAGTTTACAACAGGGGATTATAATATTGCAGAGTCTAAGTTGAAAATGTTATAAAGTATAAGCCCAAATTCTCAAAAAATGATCTGAACTTCTGGTTCACAAAATCTATTCCAAACCTGTAGATCTTGATATTTTTCACGAGAAAAAGGCAATTATACCTAAACAAAGTCAACATTTTTCTAACCAAAATATTTAAACATTTTTACTTTTTGAAAGTACACTGGTTTGCCAACACAGAGAACCTCTGAATGGAAGCATTCCTTTAGGTGTGTTCTACAGCTGAAATGGTTGACTTCAAAGCTGCCGTTTTCCATGAAAGTAATTCCAAATTTCCCAAATCTCGGTTGAGCTTTCTCCTATTGGGCATGTATAGGAATCGGATACATATGGAGGCTTAAAAACTGTGTCCAAAGTTGCCTTAATACAGTTACTGCTTTAGGATTCATTCCAGTTGCTTGGAATATTCCTGCTCTCTTCTCTGCATAAGTTTTCTGATTTGTAAGTCCTTTAGTCTTATCACATTCAAGATAAGAATTTTTCTCATAGGTACTCAAGTATGTAAAAATCGATTTAGTGTGTAGCCCCCCCCCAGACCCTGAGTCACAGATTTCTAACTTCCTCATGGCATTGTCTACAACTGTGAGGAACCCACAGTGCTCACCGGTGGTTCCTACTCTTAGCTACGAGGTGGTATCCACAATATTCGGGACTGGTGCTGCCATCTCGACAGCAGTTGCAGTAGAGTTTTGTACCGTTAGGTGACAACACTAGCACATCTCATGAGCGAGTGTTTAAAGTTTCATGCAGCTGAGTAGATGTGTTGAGATTCTATAGTACTTTTCATGATACTCTGTGTGTAGTGTGTGGCAATTTTACGATGGATCCAAGATTAGAACAGAGAGTGTGCATCAAATTCTATGCAAATCTCGGGAAAAATGCTACGGAGACCCTCGCAATGATTCAACAAGCATTTGGGGGACAAAGCATGAGCTGTACACGTGTGTTTGAGTGGCATGCTCGGTTCAGGGCCAGCCGTGCAGCTATTGAACACTCACACCGGTAGGCCCGTCAGCTGCATATCGCCTGACATTGTTGCCAAAGCTCAACACCTCGTTCGTGAGTACCGACGTCGAACCATTGAAGACCTTGCTCATGAAGTGGGAAATGGTTATGGGACATGCCAACAATTTTAACTGATGAATTGGGATGCATCGTGTCGCCGCAAAATTTGTGCCAGGGATGCTGACTGCTGATCAGAAGGCGTAGCGTGTTGAAGTTTGCACGGAGCTTCGTCAGGCCGTATCCGATGACCCAACCTTCTTGTCCAGGGTCATCACCGGCGACGAGAGCTGGATGTACACTTATGACCCTGAGACAAAACAACAATCTTCCCAGTAGAAGAGCCCAAACTCACCAAGACAAAAAAAAAAAAAAAAAAAAAAAAAAAAAAAAAAAAAGCGAGACAAGTGAAGAGCAAAAGTCAAGAGCATGTTCCTCGTTTTCTTTGATACCAAGGGGAGTGTGCACAAAGAATTCGTCCCACCAAATCAAACAGTGAATTCCACGTACTACTGTATGTTTTGCGACGGCTCCGTGAAAATGTGCGGAGACGACGGCCCGAACTTTGGCGATAAGGGAACTGGCTGTTGCATTATGCTAAATCAGAATGCCTTGTTCATCAGGAGCTTTTTGACGAAAAACAACATGACGTTGCCCCCACCTACCATACTCGCCTGATTTGGCACCCCGCAACTTCGCTCTGTTCCCCAAACTGAAAATCAAGTTGAAAGGACGTCGTTTCGACACAGTTGAGAGGATTCAAGAAGAAACGCTGTCTGTACTACTCAAAGAACATGACTTCGAAGATGCGCTTGGAAAATGGCAAAATCGCTGGGACCGGTGTATACGTGTGGAAGGGAACTGCCTCCAGGGTGACGGCGGTCATTAGTCTCAAAGTAAGTTTTTGACCAGATGATAGCACCAGTCCCGAATATTCTGAATACTACCTTGTATGAATGAATGTGTTTATTTAAATTAACATACATAATATTAACTTCGCAACCGTCGCACGGATAAGTGCTTTCATAATACACAAAAAGAGCATGACTTAAATGAGTAAACAAGTAATATCTCCATTTTAACGTAGTTAAAATAATAATAATAATAATAATAATAATAATAATAATAATAATCTCAATATAAACATTCAGAACATAGAACCCTTTCCCCCTTGTCAGTCGAATAAACGGGCACAATATTATTTATACATACATTTTATTAATTCAATTTAGTTCCGCCCGGTTTTCGGCCTTTTCAGACCTGAGCTGTCTCACCTTCGACATGAATTTGCCTACCTGCCCCCCATTCATTGCCTGCCAAAAGAGCCCAGCATGCCCCTTGCCCTCGTTAGATCCTATTCACAATGAATTAAACATAAACATAATAAAATAAGACGTTACACTCTAACTTAGTAATATGGAGGCATTCACAATGAAAGACGCAAACGTATATATTAGGCAATCAAAAATAAGAACAAGCGAAGATCAACTAACAACTAATTAAAAATGGCCGCTTCTGAGCAGACGGCGGTAGCGTTTATGCATCTGCAAAGTGCAGTAACTTATTTGCTTGGAGTAATATGAGCAAGGATAGCTTTTTTTATAATGCAATTAATCTTTTGTCCATTGACGCATTCTGTTTACAGAGTCGCTGATCTTAAGCTCTCTCTACCATAACTTGCCCTTACACGGAAATCAAGGCAACTCCTGCTGCTAGCTGCTGCAAGTCCCAAGCGACAGCGGAGAGAGCCGAACTACTGTGCGTGGCCGCAGTGAAAATGTTGCATGTATTATTTTTTGTTAAACCTGTGCGTTGTCCTCCGTAGCTTTTAAATATAAATTGATAGGAGAATATTAGGTGGGTAAAATATTGTAACGGTAGCAAATATGCCAATTAATTCAAAATTATACTAACGCTAACCTCGGGTAAATCCTAGAAACCGGTGGTTTTTTTGTAAATATAAATTAATAGGAGCGGATAAATCACTGTAATTGTGGCAAATCTCCTTTGATTGCAGCAGAAAAAATGTCATAAACATCAATTTATAGCACATTCTCTGCGTGGTACTATTATCGAGCTATATCTGTGGGTCACTACCTTCGGCTCTCTCCGCCGTCGCTCGGAACTTACAGCAGCAAGCAGTAAGATTTGCATTTGATTTCCGTGCTCCGGGTATGGATAAATTCTACCACAGAGCTGTACAAACAGAGCAGCTGTGTTCTGATTGGATGGTTTCATAAGTTTAAGTTAGACGTAGACGCAAAACCTTGGACCTTGCATAAATACGGTCTCGAAGGTATTCAAAAGTAATGTTAAAATTCTAATTGAAAATGGCTCGTATGTTTCATATGATGCCTTCGTTGTTAGATATACAAATTGTGCACATAATTTGGATATAAAGATTACCTAATAGGTCGATCCCGCATCATAATGAACGCTAGCAATTATTATTAACAATATTTTGTGTTTCTTTGCTACGGAATGTGACTTTGCAGACATACTAATAAGTAATCTATTTTACTTTTGGGAACTCTTTTGATGATTATAAAGACTTGGTTTCCGAAGAGATGTCAAGTTCTACATTTATAATATGCATTGTTAAATATTGCTTCATGTTCATCTTTTCTAGTTTTTTTTTTTTTTTTTTTTTTTTTTTTTTTGCAATGACCTAGAAATAGAAAAGTTAGGCCACATAAATCCGTATTGGAATATTCCCAGATTCTATCAATTTGAATTCTTTTAAATTTGATTTACAGCGAACAATCCCGATAAGGTATTGAAAAACATTTCATCATGCTGTATATTATTTTGACGAACTTCTGTTCTCGTTCTGTTTTATTTTCTTTTTTTCTTTTTCATTGATTGATTTATTTACGGACGCTCTTTAACATTTCAGGTAATCAGTGTCCCATTCAACTCAGGGCGTGAAACGGCCGACAAATTTTGCTCAGAGGCCTCTTCTTTCAGGCTTGAGGTTCTTTATCGTGCCGTAAATGTACGACACGGGACCCACAGCTTTACTTCCCTTCCGAAGTAAGCCATACTTAGGATTTTTACGCCCGAAAAAATCCATCGATCCTGGCCAGGTTTGAACCCACGTTTAGGAGGCAAATATAGTTACCACTATACCTCCAGGACCGACTGTTTTCTTTCCGTATTTTTCATAAACATTGCGTACAATAAAAACACAATTCAATTAATTCTAAATTATATCCTAAACCTAAATCTGAAATAGTTGATGCCCAGACCACTTCACGGAAAATACCATCCTGACAACAGGAGTTTGAAATCTCCTGCCAGAATTTGGAAGCAGAAATTTCCGCGTGGCGGTCGCCACATCTTGAGAACAAGTAAACATAACTGTCCTCACATATGGGGAAGAGTGCCTTTGACCCAGAATCTTAGTTGCGTCGTTTACTTGCTTTGTTATTCTAATTTGACGGGAGCCATTGAGAAGATACGTTGCGACCGTGACCCCAATAATTAATGCGGCGTCGTTATTTGGCCGAGGTGTGGCCATTTCACTAAGGAACAAGCTTCCCGACTCCTTTAAACGAATGCTGAATATGGCAGCGTCTCCATATTCATGACAAAGCCTTGTTTTCTACCGCTAAAATTGCTGAGTGTATCGATCTGAATAACACCGACCTCTTTTGACTATACCACACTTATTCTACACAAATGTATTTCAATAAAAAGATATATCGTGTATAAATTATCGTAAACAACAAATATACAAAGAAGTAAATTATTTTGACTCTTGGATATCCCTACGCGCTACCAAAACAAAGCTTGAGAAAAGTAACAAAATTATAGAGCTGAGGAGCGGATGTGACTGCGGTCAGTAAGTTGAAGAAATGGATACATCAGAAATAAATAATGAGTAGAATAAAAATTAACAAAATTTGATAGCAAAAGATCCAAACGATACATTCTTATAGAATATAATGGCTGATATGATCACGGATAAGAACCGTGCCTGACAGGTGGGCAACGCTAAAACATTTCTCTTTCATGGGACACACTTCTGGTTCTCTTGCATTATGTTTTGAAAATGTAACGTAAATAATGTAAGTGGCTTACAGCTGACTTATCAGGACATGTCTAGGATACCTGCTTCTCGTAAAGGTTTACAAGAACAAATGTTCACTACGATGGTAGGTCCATAAGTTTCCGGCCTCGACAATAAATATTATCCCCTTCACAAAACCCTTATCTGGTGTCATGCCTTATCTGTTAAGTAAATAACTGCTGATGTAACTTCCGTTCCGCTGTGTTCAGTTGTACAGTTATAGTTGCATATGTGTAGAAGATTGTGACATGTTCAAAATGGAGTTTCGAGTTGTTATAAAGTTCTTCACAAAAGAAGAACTTATTCCAAATAAAATTAAACAGCAATTGGACGGTGCATATGGCGAAGCACCTGCCTCATATTCTACCGTAAAAAAGGCTAAACTGTTTCGAATGGGTCGAGAAAGCATTGAAGACGAAGAGCGTGCAGGTCGGCCCTTGGAGGTGCTCACTCCTGAAAACATCGCTCTTGTGGAAGGAGAAATTATGGAAGACCGGCGGCTCAAAGTTACAGAAGTAGCAGCAAGGTTGGGTCTTTCTAAAACAACATCCTTTGAATTATTCATGAACATTTAAACACGAATAAGGTTAGCGCAAAATGGGTGCATAACTTCTTTCCTCAGTCCAAAAGCAGCAACGAGTCATCAGTTGATAGGCTTTTTTAGAGTTCTGCCGTGTCAACGAGAGAAAGAGAGAGAAGTTCTACAAACCATTGTTACAGGAGATGAAACCATGGTCCTCTACTATGATTCCTTGTTCAAAAGAGAATCAATGGAGTGGGGTAAACCTGGCGAAGCACCGCCTCTAATGACCAAGGTCACTCAGTCAACCAACAATATCATGACCACAATCTTTGGGAATGTGATGGAATCTCTTCATTGTCTTCAAGGAGAGGAACACCACAGTAATGCTGGTCTATTGCACAGACTACGTGCTTCCATCAAAGAGAAAAGACGAGGATAGCTGAGTGGTGGTATGCGCCTTCTTCATAACACGTCTGTGCTCACAGCTCTTGCTGCAAAGGAATCTGTGAAGAAAAGTGGCTACAAGGAGATTGACCATCTCCCATACAGCCCATATCTAGCTCCTAGTGACTATTTCCTCTTTTCAAATCTCAAGGACACACGAGGAAGGAAATTTAAGTTTGACGAAGAAGTGATGGATGCTGTTTATGCCCATTCTGCAGACAGGACTTCTTTGTATTTTTGGGGGAGGGGATTGAAATGTTAATTCAAATGTGCGAAGTGTTTTGCTATGAAGGGTATCTATATTGAAAAGTGAAATATAGTTTTTGTATTTATCATACCTAGAAAATAGTTAGACCGGAAACTTATGGACCAACTCTTGTATGTTACACGTAAGGTTAACAGAAGACTTACGTTTGTTTGTAAATACTTTGTTTTTTGTTTTTCTGGAAAAATTATCTTTTTTTTTAAAAAAATTGGGAATTCAGATATTTGTATTTAAGGCACAGAATCTTATGTGGGACGTTCGATTACCGCCAGGACTGTCCTCCCTGACTTAGTTTTTTCCAGGTTTTCCCAAGTCCTCATAAATAGTAAATGCTGAGGAGGTACGCTAAACTTAGACCTGAAACGTTTCCTTCCTTAAAAAAAAATCCTTTCACAGTATATCATTTTATTTCATGTATCATCAGTGTCCACCGCCTGTGGTACCTCAGTAGTAAAAACGGACGTTAAACATGAGAGAGCGGGAGAGATGCTCGAATTTCGCAGTAACGGTAGTGTGTGTGTGTGTGTTTTCATCCTTAGAGAACAGTCCGATATTCTCTTGCTTTCATCCAGTGAAAATAAGCGACGAAAAGTTTAGTTTGCTTGTCCTTATTTTCATCTTCTAGTGCCCCCTCGATCGTTGATGAACTTTGAATAGGTGACTGAAGGAACCTTGCTGCATGATATGAGAAGAGACAGGAAGCAGATGCAAGCTGTTAGGTTGGTAGTAAAAGGCACACCGAGGAAACGTGACAGACAGTTGAATGCGCATAACTGGTTGGGATGTGCATACATGAGCACGTTTTGTTCTTTGATTTCAAGACAAACGATATTAACGACCTTCAACATCCAGGGAGTAGGGAAGCAGCTATCGTATATACATAATCTTCAGTATGCGAGCTTAAAACAATCAGTTAGTTTTGGACGCTCTTTAACATCTCAGGTCATCAGCGTCCCATTCAATTCAGGGCGTGAAACAGCTGATACATTTTGCTCAGAGGTCTCTTCTTTAAGGCTTGAGGTTCTTTATCGTGCCGTAAATGTACGACACGGGACCCACGACTTTATTTCCCTTCCGAAGGAAGCCATACTTAGGATTTTTTACCCATCGGCCCTGGCAGGTATTGTTAGAAGGCAAGTATTGTTAGCACTACACCAACAGGACCACAAAGAACCATTTCTTTAGGTACTGAAAAAAAAAGAAATGAATATGACAGCATGTTCTGACTTAACCTGAGATAGGCCAAAATAAAAAGTAGGCTAAGGTGGAAAATAAATTGAAGCCAGTACTAAGTTTATATGTTTATTTCGATTCTTTCATTATTTATCGATTTTAGATTTACTCAATTTTATAGAACGTTTAATTAATATTTCACTGATCCTTTACCTCTTGCTCTTTTTTGCGAATTTTCCCATTTTAACAAGTTCTATTGCATGCACTTGGTTCAAAGGTACGGTCGATCTTCCGGTAACTTTTGCTTCCTTTATTAAATCTTCCGCATATTTAATATATTCTTCATCCTCTTTTTGAATTACTTTCCAAGTATTATCCGCTGCTTCTACAGACCTCATTTTATCTTCTTTCATTTGCTGCAGTAGCTCCTGTTTGTATTTTTCCTTCTCAGCTTTTGTCTTTTCCCAAGTCTGCGCTGATTTCTGCTTGTTCACCTCTTCTCGTTTTTGTCTCTGTACAAAATTCAACCGTTCCACTAGTTGTCTTTCTCTTTGTTGAGCGGCTGCAACCTCCAAGAACGCGTTCCAGTCGTCCGTTCGTTGCTGTTTGATCTTGGCATCGAATTCTTCTCGCTGTAATCTGATTTTTTCAAGTTTCATCTCCTCTGCTTGCTGCACTTTCCTAATCTGTTCATCCTCTTTGTCCTGTTTCTGCTTTTGCACGGCAATTATTTTTCTACGCATTGTCTCTCTTCTTTCTTCTGTTGCTTTTCTTATTTCATTCGCTCTCTCTTTAATTTTATCAGCTATCATTCTATCCACTCTCTGGTACAGGTTCAGTATTTTCTCTTCTTTTATGTGCTGCTCATCTGCTTGTTTCTTTAGTTTTTGTACCGACTCCTCGTACTCCGTGGCCTCACGTATTTTTTCTTCAATATTTTCCTTCTTTTGTTTCTGCAGTGCCGCTTCGTACGACTCTTGTGCCTTTCTCACCATCTCTACCTGTCGTCTTTCTTTTTCTTGTTTTTCTTTCCTCTCTTTTTCCATTTTCTGTTTCCGCACATTTAACTGTGTGATTAATTCTTGCTTGTACTTCTTTTTGATTTGCAAGAGATTTTCTGCCTTCTGTTTTTCCTCTCTTTTGAAGGCCTCTACATCGTTCTTAATGTGCTCAACATATTCCTGTTCACGTTTTCTTTCCCACTCCTTCATCATGTCTGCTATAGGGAATTGCATCTCCCGTGCCTTTAGAGTTTCCGAAAATCTGAAGGCTCTGTTTAAATTTCTATACCGGATTTTATCATACTTTATTTGCTGATAGCTGAGAGCAAGTTTTTTTAATCTTTCTTTTTCAAAAAAATCTTTATTTTCCTTCTCTTTCTCACGATCTCTATTGTCCTGCTGTTTTTTCTTCTCCGCTGCTGCTTCTATTCGTCTATTCTTAAGAGTCAGTGTGGAATCTTTCCATCCCATTTGCATTGCTACGGATTTCTCTTTGATTTTCTGTCTTTGCATTAGTTTTCTTTGCATAATTTCCGTCTCCATTGCAGTTTTTTTCAGATGCATGTTTACTCTTTGCCATTCGTTGTCTGACATAATCAAAAACCTTGCGTTTTTGTCATATTGTTGTTGAATAACTGTACAGTGCATCTTTAAACA
Source organism: Metallyticus violacea (assembly GCA_030762175.1). Taxonomy (NCBI): domain Eukaryota; kingdom Metazoa; phylum Arthropoda; class Insecta; order Mantodea; family Metallyticidae; genus Metallyticus; species Metallyticus violacea. The sequence continues at coordinate 2,563,891 of CM060838.1, forward strand.
CTTAGATCGAAAAGCACAAATATCATTTACAATTTAATACAAATCTTAAAGCATACGGGACGTGCAATAATTCGTTAAACAAATGAAAACATAAACATGGCCTCCTATAGCACGATATGTAAGCAGGCTTGTCATGTAACTCACAATTTTTTCTACTTCTAAACAATGTTCCGTTTTATTTTATATCCCTAATATTATTTACATATATTCTAGGCTGGAAAGTACCTTCTTTTTAGAATTGTTCGCTACGAACGGTGCAGTTTATTCTACTTCATAATCAACATAATGTGTATATTTACGTAGCTTATCCTTTTAAGTCATTAACATTAAACTTTGCAGATTCCCCTCGACAAAAGACTATAAACTCGTCTGCTTGAACGCCCATTTAGGAAGGGTTAGGTAATTTCCAGTTTTAGACCATCCATCCTTAGCAATTAACTTCACTTCTATTATTGTTACATACGAAGCTAATCTTTTACTACATACACAATGTCCACATTAAGATGTACGGAATCTGATTGAAAATAACAGGTCATCATTATATATGTAATAACTTCTCGATAAAAGATATATTGCAAGCAAAAAATACTCTAGGAACAATTATCATAAAAAAGAAACTGTAATGAGCTATTGCCGTATACTTTTTCGGAATAAGCCACTCGCGTTATGCTGTAAGGAATGGGACAAGTATTAGTTGATTTAACAATCGTCAATGCCTGACTGCTGAAAATATGTTACAAAATGCAAAATATAACTACAACATTTTGGGCTGCAGAGGTGGAAAAAGGACTCAGAGAAATTCGTCTGAGTTTAATATGGTAACGAGACAATGCAAATGACAAAAACGTGCTAAAGAGGGCTAGAGGATATCAGCAGGCAGGAAATCGAGGCAGAATGAATACAAAAGTCTCCTTGAATGACTCCTGGGGTTAAAGAGGTATATATGCTCGTTCTAGGGAGAAAGCAGAAATCAGGAATAACCTGGTTTTAGAGTGGTTGGAAGACTCGGTAAATAACGGTTAGTTCTGGTACGAGAATCTGCCCATTTTGTGGGGGGAGGAGGAATGAGTATTTGGGCCCACTGTACTCACTGGGTACATCTGAGAAAAAAAAATGTTCCCAGGAAACTTTTTAAGGCAATTAGAGGTCGATTGGCATGCTGGGATCTGTTTGCGAACCACGCTAATTGGTTTGAATGTAAACATTTCTCTAGCCAAAGTGTGCGAAGTTAAAAGCAATTTATTTTCTGGTTAGAACGCGATAACTAGTGTAATTATAACTAATTCATATATATGTAAATATCGTTCTTCCCATGTTTATGTTTATTTATTATTAATATTGTTTTATTTGTATTATTATTTGTTCCTCTTTCTAATTGTGTATCATACTTAAGCATGTACTGTGTACGATCCAGCATAAAATATGGACCTCTGTTTTCACACACTGCCATTGCATAAATACTTTACCTGAGGTGTCAGAAAATTCAGCATGTCAGAATCAACGACAGCCAAAAATATTTTATTTAATGTACATACACAAGTAGAGGAATAATTGAACGTGTATTGATAACTACGCGTCGATGAAACGTTAGATTTGCATCTTATTGATCAAGGAAAATATTACAGTGAAAATTAAAGAAAAGAAATGTGCATAACGTCTAATTTTTTCCTCCTTAACATCTTTGAAAGATGTCACCAACATGACATGACAGTGCGTGAGAGAATAACCTGATGTAATGTGTAGCGTTTTTAGGGGGCCGTGTATTTCATAAACCTTAATTAAAGCCACTATTGTTAATTTCACCTCAAATTAAATAATTCTAAATAATTGGATTAAGGTGAAAATAAAAATATTATTTGTTAAAATATCTGCAAAATACCTTTTATTTTTAATTGTTTTAGATCAAAGAACTTAAACTACAGTGTATTTGAAAAGGAACCATACCAAAAACCACGCCGAAAGCTCCAAGCCACAGAGAGCATTATTAAAAATAAACAAATAAATAAATAATAATAATAACAAATAAAATAAAAATGATGATTAAAATTTTTTCTCGTATTCCCAAAAGTTCCCCTTGAATCGCCAGGGCAGTCACTTTTAGAAGCTCCTGGCCACTGACTTACGGGAGTGCTAAAGTGCTATACCCCTTTCCTCATACCCATGTGATATTCTCCTTTTACCCTCTTCCACTTTCACTTATTAGGAGAAAAACAAACAGTTAAGTCAGAATGTACCCGGACTTCTGTTGGGAACCAGGGCATCCCCAGAAAGGAGCAATCATTTCGTAGTTGGAATTGCAGGAATAAGTCTTCTGTCTGTGCAACGGCAACTCCACATTGTGTGATCTATTGGCCCAGGTGTAGTTTTAATGTTCAAAAATGATCAGAGTTAGAATTATTTGTTTAATTTTGTTCCGATGGGAAATAGCATTTCAATAGCAACCCCCCCCCCCCAATAGAAGTCTTGCGTGCAAAATGGGCATAAGCAACATCCATCACTTCTTTGTCACACTTAAGTTTCCTTCCTCGAATGTCCTTCTTGAGTTTTGAGAAGAGGAAATAGTCGCTGGGAGCTAGATCTGGGCTGTAGGGTGGATGGTCGATCTCCTTGTAGCCACATTTCTTCACAGCTTCCTTTGCAATAAGAGCTGTGTGCACAGGCGCGTTGTCATGAAGAAGGCGCACAGCACCACTCAGCTTTCCTCCCCTTTTCTCTTTGATGGAAGCACGTAGTCTGTGCAGAAGGCCAGCATAGTACTCCCCATTTACTGTGGTGTTCCTCTCCTTGAAATCAATGAAGAGTATTCTTTCACAGTCTCAAAAGATTGTGGCCATGATCATCTTGGTTGTTTGGGTGACCTTGGCTTTTAGAGGCGGTGCTTCGCCAGGTTTACGCCAGTCACCCCATTAATTCTCTTTTGGACAAGGAATCACAGTAGAGGACCCTCTCTAAATCTCCTGTAACAATGGTTTGCACAGCTTCTCTCTCGTTGCAGAGCTCCAAAAATGCCTGACAACAGATGACTCGTTGCTGCTTTTGGACTGAGGAAAGAAGTCTAGGCACCATCTTACACTAACCTTATTCGTGTTTAAATGTTATGAATAATCTGAAGGACTGTTGTGTTAGAAAAACCCAACCTTGCTGCTATTTCTGTGACTTTGAGTCGCCTGTCTTCCATAATTTCTCCTTTCACAAGAGCGAGCGATGTTTTCAGGAGTGAGCGGCTCCAAGGGCCGACCTGCGCGCTCTTCATTTTCAATGCCTTCTCGACCCATTCAAAAAAGTTGGCGCATTCTTTTACGGTAGAATATGAGGGGGATACTTCCCTATATACACCGTACAATCACTGTTTAATTTCATTTGGAGTAAGTACTTCTTATGTGAAGAACTTAATAACTGAATACTCCATTTTGAACATGTCACAATGTTCCCTTCTTTATGCAACTACATCTGAACACTGAATACAGCAGAGCAAAGTTACAGCTTCAATTATTTACTTAACAGATAAGATATGACACCAGATAAGGCTTTTGTGAAGGCGATAATTCGAGGCCGGAAATTTATGGACCTACCCTCGTGTATTCTAATGCGCTTTTCTTAGAATAAGATGAAGAAGAGAATATAAATGCTGAAGTGCTGAATACTACGGTTAATCAAGAATACATTTCTGTGCTTATATGTATAAAATAATAACGATGGGCCTTAGTTTTAAATTGTTTTAATTGATACTTCATTAATGATTTCTAACTAGTTATAAAATGTTTCATTTATCAACTTCATACAATTTATTGCTTGCTATCTTTAAATATACAAATTTCCACATGTTTTTCACCCCCTGTTTTCTTTGTTATACTTTCAAGTGACGGAAAGCAAGGCATCTGAGTACCATGTCAGAATGGTGGTACTGGTTCAGTCGTCGTAGATCCGTAACCTTACATCTCAGCAAGCAGCAATGCGATTGTGGGGATCTTCTATTTTTCTGTATGAAAATTGTAAGTGTCCTCAAAGAACTAAATTTACAGTTTTGAACACCGACCGGCCGAGGACAACCTATTGCCGTGATAGTGTTGGGAAATCTGCGCAGTGTCTTGTCATAGTGTGTCACGTAATCATGGAATCCATTCAGCAAGATGAGAAAAATTGTATGAAGTACATTATCCGATAGAAACTCGTAGATGAGAGAAGCTTCTCTAGATACTTCTAATGAACAAATATAGCGTCTAAAGACCGGCCGACTGCAATTTGGGGGCTCTGAGGTTACTGTTTTAGTGCTCCGACGTTAGTATTGCTGTTACTGCGACGTTATTGAAGATAGTCAAACAAAAATAGTGAATCGGGAAATTGGACGGGCATCGTCATTGGAAAGTTAACACGTGGTTCACGATCCAAAATTCAGTTCTATCGTAAGTTCAGGTCGAGCAAAAGTGACATAACTAGCACAAGACGTTCTCCAAGGCTTAACGGTGACTCTGAACACAATACATCTTGTTATGTGTTATAAAACGATAAACCTTGTCAATCTTCTGTTAGCTTCTTGGCTCCTTTCCCTCTGGTCTAAAGACCGCAAAATTCTAGCACAAGGAAGCGAAGCCGAGGCAACGGGAAGAAAAGGAGATCTTCATTAAAACTTACCAATCTCCATCAATCAATTAATTAATCGATTACCTCTCCAGCATTATATACCCGTCCCATATTTAACAACGCCATTATTCGTGCTTTGACTAAAGGCCTTGTCTAATAAAATGCAATTGTTTGCAGATTGCAATCTGAAATTAGTACCTGAAGTAATTAAAACGGGAAGGTTATAAAATTGGGACGCTGGTAATGTAATACTTGAGGGAATTAACTAGCAAACTGATTAGCGCAACGTAAATGTTTGTTAAGTGCTCATTATGCATTTACCTTTGCTGTCACCTGATTCCAGAGCCAGCAATTGATTTAGAAATAGAGAAACTTTTGAAACTGGGTCAGAGACGTAGATCGAAGATAATGCCAACACCTGAAAAATGCAAGTGGAGGGGGGGGGGCAGTGTTATAAAAATACAAATAATAAATGTGGCCACTCCAGAAATAAAAACTACATATTTATTTATTGCTTTCCTTTCATATTAATTAATATTTTGATATTAAAATGTATTTATTGTGGTGTTTTACCAACTTACAATGTTTAGACATTAGTGTTATTCCCGGTCCTGACAAAGCATATGAATAATTTTTTGAATTTAGTTACACTTAGGTCCCACAGATGTCAGAAGGACAGCTATTCAGTCCATCTCTTCAAGTATCATCTAGTGGAATGTTAAGGTATTACATAGACGTATAATGGCCGGAAAGTTTGTCCATGGATCGCTTTCTTCCAATGTGAAGTTCTTTAACGTGCCGTAAATCTACGACATTGGACCCACGGCTTTAAGTCGATCCCGAGGGGTTAAACTGAAAGTTTTTACGTTACGAAAAACCTGCCAGTTTGAGCCCGACAATCTTGTGTTCAGAGTAGAGCGTAATATTTCAAGACTACAGAGGCTCACCGTGTGATATTTGACACTACGTATTTCTCGAAAGAGCGGGAAAAGATGTCTCCAGGCAAGATCGTTTTTTATTTTTATAATATTCAGAGATGAAATCAAGACGTCGTATATTTTCATAATGTGAAAGAAAAATATACCACCGAATTTAAATCTTACATATTAATTCAGTAATGGTAGTAGTAATAATTGTAAAATTATAACAATAACTTATTTAACAGCGTTCCACTGTAGTAATACAGTTAACCAATATGAATAAGTGAAATCAACTAAAAATGTAATATAGCAGAATCGTAATGAAACCATTTCTTGGTGGTCAGACAAGCAAGAAATATATTTTACTTGACTAAGGCTGTTACCAACCACTACACATTGGTTGGTTCCTGCATTCTAACTGTAGTTTTCATTTCATGTTTCGTTTGAAACTTCTTATTCCCATGCTTATAGGGAAAAAAAAAAAAAACTGAAATTTTCGGTTTAGTCAAGTTATCTACATGAAGATCGAAAATCGTATGGCACATGCCAATCACCGGTTCCATTTTGGACGACCGCCTGTTCTGAGGAGGGCGAATGTTAAGCCAAAATTATCCTTAAAGAAGGCTGAGCAAATGAGCTAAAACGCCGTAACCAAGTGGTTCAAATGTGGTACGGAAGATGGGGGCAACGCAACGCTAGATATTTGGCGGCACACAGCGGTAAGGTTGAAACTTACATCATGAAGCGCTGTTCGTGTAAGTAATGGTATTTAAAAACACGCCAGCTCCTAAACGTTTTAATGTATATATATAATTATATTATATTTATATATTATATATTATATTATATATAATATATATATATTAAAAGTTTACACTTAATTTGATTCTCGGAATGGGATCCCATTGCACTCTGCACTGCCCTACTCTCGTTCACAGAATTTCGCACAGTTCAACTCTCAATAAATATTTCAGGAAAATGTTACAAAACTTAATCTGCAGTTTTCAAATCGACTTCAGATACGAATCGCATTCTTCGTTCTTCTTATATCAAATGTCAAGAATAAACCACAAAACACCAAAGATTTGCAAAATTTAACGCTGACTTTCTAACACAGGTAGACACCAAAGTCGCTTCACGTTAATTTTGTAATCGTGCATAGACAGACAGACAGTTTAAAGCCAAAAGAACCTTGGTGTACAAAATGACGTAAATGATGACATTTTATAATCCAATTATAATGCGATTGCGGAGAAGGAAAGGGGAGGATATATTATAAGTTTATCTTTATTATACTTAAGACCATCGCTGCCTAAATATAACCTAACCTAACCACATAAGCATTGTATCTAAAGTTATATCGGACTCATTGCCATAACACATGTTTATTTATAAATGAATGTCTAACAACAATATTCAGATTTTGCAACTATTTTTCGTGTTCGTGATTTCTGAAACATAGTCTGTTTCCAAATATAAGAACCTAAATATAAATTGTTAATTCAACAGAATTGCCAAAATGAGAAGGGTATGCCTATTACTTTTATTTAACATGCAAAATTGTATGACCAGTTTTACAAGAAAGAGAAAATAATTTTAATCACAATTTAAGAGTTGTTTTCTTAAAATTGCGATTTTTTGTTTGTTTCCCGAAGTTAGAAATTAAAGAGTGTTTTTAGATATTAAAATGGGCAAATTAGTTATGAAAGCTGTTAGAATAAGTTTGTATAAATTTGCCACATTGCCATTGAAATAACTAGAAAGATTTTATGAGGCTGTGATTGAGTGAAAGATGATGTATGGAGCAGAAATTTGGGGAGTGTCAAAGGTTTATGTGGTACAAAGAATGTTTTGTAGAGAAGATCTGTGTTTAGGGAGGGATGAGTTTGGACAAGAAGGTAGAAAGGTAGAAAGGAAAGGTCTAATAGTGGAGAGAATCTTGAAATATTGACACAGATGTCTGAAATTAGATAATAACAATATATTAAAAATGTCTTATGTTCCAAAGAAATATACTGGGAAGAGAGAAATGGTTTGGGGAGGAGGGGAATTACTAGAAGAAATTGAAATGGGGTATATGTGGCGACTGGGTGAAAATAACAGAAAGCAGTTAGACAGAGGGTAGAAGACATAGATTCTAATTTTTTTTATTTGTTTTATTTACGAACGCCCTTTAACATCTCAGGTCATCAGCGTCCCATTCAATTCAGGGCGTGAAACGGCCGACAAAATTTGCTCAGAGGCTCAGAGGTCTCTTCTTTCAGGCTTGAGGTTCTTTTACGTGTCGTAAATGTACGACACGGATTTACTTCCCTTCCGGAGGAAGCCATACTTAGGATTTTTTACGCCCGAAAAAATAAAATCGATCCTGGCCGGAGCCGAACCCGCGATCAGAATATATAGAGAAGCAAGAGATCTGGGCTGGTGTACAGGATAAAAGTTCTTTATATATATAGTAAATAAAATTGGGGATGGGAGAAATATGAAGAACGGGTTATGCATGGATAGTATCTGGGGTGAAAAATGGGGCACGCTACAGTAAGAATAGTGGCAATTAAAAGAGTATCAGTTCTGAAGGTAGAGAAAATAAACCAGACTGGGGAATTCTTACGAAAAGTGAGGGATAAGTGGAGGAGAAATACAAGAAAATAGCTAAGGCACACTGTTGTGAAAAAGGTAATTTATTTTACGAGTCCTTTACTATTCATATAACCATTTGGTTAAGAAATGGGATAACCTGAGTTTTGATACTGCTAATTTCTTAGATATTTTGTTCGTTTATGTAAATTTAATTGTAACGCTGTTTGCTGAAATAAATCCAAAAGTGGCGTTTCTCTTGCGGTTCCGTATAGAAGCCAAAAATGTCTTAATTTTAACACAAGGAAGCATTACTAACCTTTACATTACAGACTAAGAGCGTTGGTTGTTCCATTGTTATTAATGCACATGAAATAACTATTATTCCACAGGCCTACCAGGCCTATCGGCTGTTTCACTTGCTCTTGTCTCCGACTAATTGACGTAATTCATTGACATTTGGCAATCACATACCGGCACATCAGAAAGAAATGATTCGTGCCGCTACTCTCTAGCCCATGTGTCGTGCATGCCCGCGAAGGTCGATTGCATGTGTGCCATCCTAAACAGTGGAGTGAGTGGTTGTCAACATTGTGCCTTGCGGTAACCGGTACACAGTGGAACGGCGCGTGCTTATTGTCCGCACATATTAGAATATTTCATCGATAAAGGAGTGCTAAATACAATTCATGGCTCAGTTTGAGCTAGGAAACAGCGAAAATAAAAGCTTCCATTCGGGAAATTGTAAGAAACTGGAAACAGGAACGTTGTTGACTTCTACAAAGGAGAATGTACGAAACGGTGCAGTAATAGAAAAGTAAATATAAACTTTTACTACATGAAACCCTTTTGTATGACGGGAACACACACACAAAATCAGTGCACAGTAAAAACATACATTTATTTATGGTGGGAGTTGAAAATGAACCTGTATGGAATACACCTCACATATTAGAAAAACTGAAAGAAAATATCAGGCAAGAAATGTGTTGTTACAGCATCTGCTGTCATAAGACACTGGGAAGTATTAGTAACGCGTGACTATCACGGAGGAAAAAGAATAAGTATTATATCTTTCCTCCACGTACTAGTGATTTGGGAATAAATACCAGAAATACCTCTGAGAACAATGGAAGTGATGTACTGGGCGGTTGTGGGGTCAACTCTGATGTACGGGGCCGAAATTTGGGGGTGAGAAAATACCGAGGAACTGAATGACGTACAAACGCAATTACTAAGACGACTACCACAAGTAGGGAGGGGTACAGCAAATTGTGGGGTTCTTAAAGAGTTCGGTATCTTTAACGAAAGTGTAAATTTAAAAATAAGAACAATTTAGTACTGGTTAAGAATAATACGGGGAGTCAGGCATTTCTTCGAGCAGTTTGTTGAGGGAGCAAATAAGGGAAGGGTGGGATACGGTTGGGCTTCAAAAATAAGGAAAGGCTTAGACAAAATTGGACTAGGATATATTTGCTTAAGGGGGGAGGACATTATATGAAATAATTGACAGACGTTTACGAGATATAAATAGGCAAAAATCTGAGACTCAATGCGCAGAAAAAGTATCGATTAACCAGCAGGCTCAAATAGATCAGATGTGGGAGAGGACATTATTTAGATATCTGTGGCAGAGAAGAAAGAAGTGGTCTTGCATGGTTCAGACTGCGGGCTTGGAAAGGAAACAAGGCAGTTAATGCTCTCGAGGAAAGAAGCTGCCCACTGTAGAGGCATATTCTGGTAGAAAGTGGGGAAACAGGGCTTTGAAGAAGCGAACGAGCATTTACCACCGCACTTTTTTAATTCCAACAGAAGTTTGAACAATTGTCGGGGAGTGTTGGTGTACGAGAGATACACACACAAATCGGGAATCTTTCTAGCAAAGATCCTATAACAAGTTTATTCACTATAGAGAAGAGAGAGGAGTTGGGGAGGAGAGAGTGGGCTCAGGAGTACGGGTTCTAGTCATGTTTGTACACGGGTATATAAAATTACTCACAGAAAAAGTGTGATGTAGGTATATCGATGTGTTCGTATATGTTGTGATTGGTGGAAGGACAGAATTAGCTGTACGGTCGTAAGGTCCATGCGACAATTATGTATATTTTAAAACTACTATTAGCGGGGGTAAGAACCTTCAGGCAATCTATTGGCGTGTACATGCTTATTGAATTGCTGGAAGTTGAACCAGCTGCGAGGCGCTGCTGTAAAACTGGCGAAAACACACAGATAAAATGTTGCAGTGCTCAAAAATCATTTTGAAAGGAAAGTGTAAACTGAAAAAGCTTTCTCATGAAGGCTGAAGATGAGGAAGGGGACGTAATGTATTTTATAGGTGAGAACACTTTCTAACGTTGACAACGTATAATAAGAACATGATATTGTATAAGAGCACACTGTATATCCTGGTTAGTGAAACCCAAATATAGTAGAATATTAATAGTGATTTGCCTTGCCACCCAGAGGTGACGTGACCTGAAAGAATTCTCAGAGAAACACTTGTATAAACAAAAAGCAATCCTCTTTTCCACTCACTTAAAATATTATGTTTGTGTGTGCATGTTATAGATAGACAGAACTATTGTGCTGATGAAGTATTGTTTAGTTTTAAGCTTAACAAACTCAAACCACGCACCTCTTAGAATTTATGATGACAGCACCTGGTAACTGTTAACCTGATGATGGAGGTAAGTAACTCTTGTGTCTAGACTAAGTGATTATTACACCTCCTTGGGCATTACACTTGTATAAAAGGTCCCTGAATTTAGTCAGAGACAGGAGAGAAGTCTTGGTGCTTGCAGGATCCACGTCCAACTATATAAGAACATTCTTTAATAAATGTTTATACTTGTAACAGAGTTGTTTGAGTTATTAAGCATTCGTCTGGAAACACCTCGTCTTTCCTGGAGGAGTCGACTTAGCTCCATTCCCCGAAGTGACGCCTATTTTACCAATCCCTTCTCGCCTTAGCCATCGAGATTGAATACGGAAATTGTAGCACCGCATTAAACAGAAGAACATCACCAAGTTGTAAGTCAGCCGACGGACATCACAGCTTGGACTTCGTTTAATAACATCCTGGTGGCATATCGGCCGACGGTATTACAACACAAACCCCTATCGCATTATTATTATTATTATTATTATTATTATTATTATTATTATTATTATTATTATTATTTATGAATTCCACTTTCATTTAGAGGAAGAGATGGAACAGAAACACCCTCCTCATATAACATATAATAACTCATAATTGATAATTCATTGGTAATTATTGTATTGTTACAAACTACATGCCTGTAAATGTAATTGAATTTGGGTTACATTTATTTGAGTAGTTGCTATTCCTGTATTATGTTGGTAGTCTTCATATAAGTATAATGAAATAATGCTAAAAGAGCATTTTCATCGAAATAAACATACAACTAAAAATGAGTAAAATAAACATGATTCGAAATTAATAAATTGAGACATAAAGTCAAAAAAAGGCCTCCAACGGTGAGCTAAGACCCTAGAGGGCTTTACTGTGATCTACCAAACCGCGCGGTTAACCCCCCCCTTTTTTACTTATATAGGCACTTAATACTCATTTTACACATAAAAATTATTTTTAGTACCTAAAGGCCAAATTTCGAGAGATATTTAAATGTACTTAAAATCACCGTTAGACTAAAGTCTTTAAAATAGACCATTGCGCACAAAGCTATATCCATTCAGCATCTAAAATTTCCATTGTGATACGCCTCCTCACAGAGGTTCTGTGATTGGTTTGCTCAATTTTCTTTATGGTTTTCAAAACTACACCCAAAATGATATTAGATTGATTCATCTTAATATATATTGAGGAACTTTGAACAATCTGCATGCGCCATCACTCTCCGCCCAGCAACTCGCTATCAAAATTGACCTCCTGATCAGTATTGTAGAGTATGTTCTGAATTTATTTCTCAGTGTTACAGAAGAAAGCGGGAATTTGTGAATTTGTTTAAATAAATATTTCTGAATTGATTAAATAATTTATAAAGGCGAAGAAGAAAACTGGTGAGAGGAAGGAAGTGAGTAACAAATTTGAAGTCAAGGTTAGAAGGCTAGGTCAGAGCTGAGGCGCTCAGAAGAACGAAGCACGGAAGTAGTAGTAAAGGGAGAACCCGCGCCATCTATTGACGGAAAGCTCAACTTCGCCGCCACTTTCCGAGAAGATCTAACTAAAGATATCGATAAGAGCTTTAAAGTAACTATAAAATGTAAATTGAACGAATGTGCAGGACAGTAAAAGCATTACTGAAACTAATGGTGCATTTAAGGTGGGTATAAATCTCCTTGAAGACTCGTAGAGATGGGAGGGTAATAAAAACAATCGAAGACAACGTACAAAAATACATAAATGTTAAACTGTGGAAATATGCGTGTGATTCTCTAATACAGGCGATGAGGCTTTAACAACATTTAAGAGAAATAGAAAAGTTAGTTTTATTCTCCTTTTTATTACAAACAATTTATTATTAGGAATACACAAGCGCCTGTTTAACTTGACACACATTAGGGTGAACTGCACCTCAACAGTATCCTGAAATGCAACACGCAAAAATGAATCCCATTCCCCTGGAACTTCTTGGCTACTCACTCCGAAACGGCAGGAGACAATGGTGCAACCGTGATCATGTGACAGTACCAAGCAAAGAGAACATACCTCCCCGGCATTTGCCATGAAATGGTATTGTACTTACTGGGCGTTTAGATACTTTTTTTTCAGCTAATTGTTAGAGAAGATACCAGAAAGATCGCGGATTCTTCAATGCAACAAAGACACAGTGTTTATACTTTCTAAAACAAAAGCAAGTCGCTACAAAAAGTTGCATGCCTATTGCTCGTTCGCTGAATACGTTTCCCCTGCTATCAACACTTAGCTTCTATCTTTTCTCCTGTCATTCCGTAACCTGCAACACAACACTCAGGTACCCAGCGGCTTTGTACGTCGGATTTTTTCCGAAACATGAGAACTCCATGACACTACTTTTATTGTAATGCTCCTACAGAGAAATTTCGTTTAAAACAGCAAGTTTCGAGTTGCATTGTGAATTTAAGAAGATGTTCACATGCTTCGTAAAAAGTTAATGTCTAGAACTGCTTCCTTGGGTAAATTTCTCTAATCTACCATTATATGTGATAGTGAGCGTTGGCAGTAAAAAGATAAATCCGGAAGAAAGTATGAAGCGGATTTTAGACTGAGATGCAGAGAGTTTTAATGAATGATGTGAGCAGGGTGTTATGTTTTGTGTATTTTGCAGGACAGGTACGCTCATTTATAGCTATTATCAAGTGAGACTATATGCTTTTCATTAAATGAGACGATGATAAATATGATACTGTCCCATCTGTGTTTATTATTTTTAAGATGTTCAGTAATTTGGAAGTTAGAGTATTTTATGCCTATCAATGGCAAAGTTTATAATACATGTTATTTATATTTCGTTTACATATGAGAAATATTATTTGTAAACAATTTCAGATTCTTAAAAACCATCGAAATATTTTCTAATGATAAATGTCATCTTGTAAGCGTAAAAGTTTGTTATTTGCTACTGACAGTAAAGGGCAACTTGGGCCGCCATTTTCTCCCATATTGGGATCTGATAAATGTAGTCGGTTTTGATGTAACATACTCTAGAGGGAGCTCTTTAACTGCTTCTGTGGCTTTGCAAGCCGCCGTTATTATTTTTTTGTTTAATATGAAGTGCTGATACGCATACTAAAGAATTGTGAATGAAATTTATTTAATGCTATCAAGTTTTATTCTCTTTCTCAACAATTAATGTGTTACCAACATACAATGGGCTTATTACTAACCCCATGGATAAAACTTAATTTATCTGACCCATACCTTGGACATTATTGATTAGTAAGTATAATAATAACTACATGAATTGACATGTTAAGATTTAAGTGTATAAACTGAAATACCTACATAAAACGTAGACTAAAAGCTGTATTGTTAAGCCCTAGTCAGAAAAAAAAATGATGAAAGAGACTCGAACTTGATAAACAAATGACTATCTCTTACTCTAAAGCTAATGTTATAACCATGGCGCCAGAGTGATACGTTCAGAAACCTCCCTTCGTTATCGAGTGTTATGTTTTCGAGGGGCAACTCCATTAGTCAGTGGCGTACTGGCGCTTTAGAAACTTATAGCCATAGCTTGGAAATTTGAACAGATGGGTCATACGTTTTTTATCCTATTTGGCTTATATATTTTTCTACACTCTCTGAAATTATTCCGGTACAGTTATTAGCGCCCTATCCTGAAAAGTGCGATGGATGGTAAAACAAACTCATCCACACGCGGTCATTTGCGTTCCCCACATATTTGAAGGTGAATATCTGTACAGAATGCACGATGTTTTGGCAAGCCTGTATTCAAGTGAGGCTCAACACGCAGTACAATAGGGTAATCTATTTCGAGACTTGAGCTAGCCTGGCGGCCACTCGTAACTTTTGGCAGCCAGAGCACTACCCCACTCTTCGGCCCTCTTGGTGTTCGGTTACCTTCTGGTCGCGAGAAGCAGATTAATGCACTCTGTCCTTGAGTACAGGTCTAATATACTGAACATTTGTCGAGGCATCGCAGCATAACAGAAGAGTATTGAGGGACTATGAATGCCACTTTGCCTCTAAACGCCTCTCAAACAGGTGTAATATCTTTATCAATTAAAAGTAATTAAAAAGCAAATATAAGTGGCATGTAACGAGATGTAAAAAAGGTTGTGTTTAAAAACTATATGGGTTCTTTTTAACAAAAGTAAGGCTGTCGATTGTCAACATTTCCAAAAATTTGAAATAGCGACCGTGAAGCATGAACGATTTTTAACAAAGTAAGACTACAAAAAGTAGTAATTAGAAGCGAACTCAATAAAACTGAATTTCGTTTGGTTTGTGTATGGAGTTGGGAGCACTTGCTAATATGCAAGGATCTCAAATATTCGATTTAGAAATTACATTATAACTTTCAGAGTAGAACAATCAAAGTTCTGTTTGATTTAACAGAACTAAGTTTGGAATTTCACAGAGTTCATTTCCAACACCAACACTTGAAAATTATATAAAAAAATAACATCTACACCTATTGTACTTTTATTTATAAATTACACTTCTTAGTGTTTCTAAATTGAAAATCATATAGGTCCTTTAGAACAATTATTTTCATACCATAAAAAGTCATACTTTTCCAAAGCTCAGTTGTCAATAAGTACTAAGGCAAAGCCAGTATGAAAACAAGAACCTTGACATACGAAACTATGCAACTAATTACATCACACCACCTGCTTGTAACATACATCATGGGTGATGGATATAGCTAGTCCTTGTGGTCTAGAGGTAACCATATTTGCCTCGTAGATTCAATATCGCTGGTTCAATCCGGCTAGGGTCTATGTAAAAGTTCTAAATATCGCTTCCTTCGAAAGGGATGTAAAGCCATGGGTCCGGTGTCGTACACTTACGGCATGTAAAAGAGCCTCAAGCCTGAAAGAAGAGGCCTCTGAGCAAAATTTATAGGCCGTTTCACGCCTTGAATTGAATGGAATGCTTTTTTTGAATAGTGTTAAACGCCCGTTTTAACTGCCGAGGCATCGCAGGTGAAATATTGTAAAGTATTGCAAGTGTACCATCTTCTATACTTATAATTAAAAACTAATGTTTGTTCGTTGTGCTCACTTAACTAAAACAAAACAAATTCATGACACTTAACAGCTGGACTATAGTTATATTTTCAAGCATTTTGATGAAAACAGCCATAACGCATAAAATTACTGACTGCATCACAACCGCTGGTTAATTCTCTGTAGGTAATATTCAGAATTATCAACAATAATTCCAAACAAGTAAAATCATTGGATAAAAACGATATTTTTGTTTAAAGGCCTTGCCGTGGAATTTAAATAATGCTCACTTTGGGACAAACACAATATGCATGTGGTACTAGAAGCACAAAGTAAATCCTTCAGAAACAAAAGATTACTTTGGACTCTTCTCAATATGGAACTCTTATGAAAAAAAAAACACTTTTGTTCATCCGTGAGTGACACAAAGTGCACAAATTACTTTAAAAGCGCGCAGCGGAGATAAGCGATGAGAGTTCACATACAATAATCGTAATTAACATTTAAGAGCAGTGTTTTCACTTACAATATTATCTGAAAATAGACGTGAGCTTTATATCGAGGTGAAAGGCTGATTAAACGCTCCTAATGAGCTGGCTGTGGGATGGGCCTGTGTGAGTAATTAATTTCTTTGCTTGTTCACACACGCAAAGAGAAAGATCGCATTTATATATGCGTCTGTCACGTCCGGATATATTTTAAGTATCGTCCAACTGAAAGAACGTTTATTTTAAGCACAATTCAAATTAATATCTTACTAAAAACTGGACAAATTCCTATTGCAGAATAAACTTACGTTAGTTTCTGTGAAATTCCATAAACGCCCTTTTAACATTTTCGAAATAAAAGCGCAAAACTCAGGGCCCCTGTTGCACAAATATTGGACAATTCCAGGCAATAGTTTTTCAACATAGCCGCATGAGAGCATTGACCGACACGGATGGCCGAGGTCGTTAAGACCGGACTCGTGAGCGAGAGGTCTGGGGTTGAGTCCCATCAGGACCATCCTCCCTGACTGGAGTTTATTCTAGGTTTTCCTCAGTTCTCATAAATGCCAAATTCCGGGGAGGTACCTTAAACTTAGGCCTGGAACGTTTCCTTCCTTTCTTAAAAAATTCTTTCCCCAATTTATCATTTATCTCGTGTATCATCGGTGTCCACTGCCTGTGGTGCCTCTGTAGCAAAACCGGGCGTTAAACACTACTCAAAAAAAAAAGAAGTGAAAAATGGGGGGGGGGGAGAAAGCGCGTTCCCTCCGTTATACAAATCCATATTTTCTTATTATATTAATTTTTTTATACACAACTACTTTCTTAGATAATTAACAGAGGGTGCAGTAGGTAGTATCAATGGTTAATTCATTTGTTAATCAGCAGAACAAACGGAGTAGCTTCAAATTCTTTCCAAAACCAGTACACATTTATTACAGTGTTCATTTTACAAGTCCCTAAGCTATGCCAATGAGTATACATTTACTTTCCTAATATATTTTTCGTTCGTAAATTGCGGTCATATTCGGGTGTTCACAGAAAAAGGTCTGGAAATGAAAATGCACAACTATCATGTTTTCCAGGGCACTAAAACTGACTCAATCGTTCGATTTTTAAGTTCAATGATATTTGTTAGTTTACAGTTTATATATTCTTATGCAGTGCACAAAGTATAACGTATTTTACATGCAGTTATAAGTCAAAATATAATTCTTATTATTATTCTTGGCCTAATAGAGTAAATTGAATGGAATGGTTAAACATGTGATAATTTTGTAATGTATTGCACAAATGTTTTTCTGGTGAGTAAATTTATATGTATGATAACTACGCTACGAATGTTTGTATAAACAACAGTCGGTTGGGGAATATTTACTTAGGCAGAGATAGAGAATTTATAATAAGCACGAAATTTGCCATGCATACATATATACACAAACAATAAAATAAATACATAAGCCTCTTATATCATTATGGATATAATAATTAACAATGTGGATAATTTTAAGGCTCTCCGATTATCATTTAAGCTTATAAACTAGTTTAGATGATGGTTGCAAAGTTGAAACACGCTACATTTCTGCGATATTCTGCGCCAATTGAAGCAGCTGGTATTGAGCCTTGTTTTGATAATCTTATTTGCTGGACTACTTTTTCACCTGTTAGGAACATTTGACTTTTTCATATTTCCAAATCGTAAAAGTTGAGTGAGTCTATAAAAACTACCCAACTTTTGATTTTTAAGTATTGCAGAAATAGTTATTTTGGAATTAGAGAATGTCTTAAGGTGAATGTGCATGTATTGCATAATTTAAAAAAAAAAAGGTATGGAAATTATTTGCATAATTCAAGACAGTGTTCGGCTCCTCTATCAAATTATAAGCGTGTGAGTATTTCTAGTACAATCTTCAGGAGTTTTAGTCCCCTAAATGTGATTTACAAAAATATTTCACTCATTTGCTACGAAATTTTCCACATTATTAAAACGGTGTTGATTCCCTCGTTTGCTCCTTGAAGGAAACAAATCTTAAATGCACATTCTAAGACACGATATATTATTTTCCGTGTTGTTTATTGACTACCAGGTAACTGATAATGATTTATCAAAACAAACAAACAAAGTAAATAATGTTCACAGTTGAGTTGTTTTACGCTTTTCCAGGAACAACAATCCTGCTGTTCACCTTGTAAAATGTCATTAACATTTAACGGCAATTAATAAACTGCCCTACAATCCCGGATTGATTTTCGACTGCCAGAGAGAAGCTGGTATGTTGAGACTTAGTTGTAAACAGACAAACCAGAACATTTTCTTACATGAAATACATAGTTTTAGGGACAAGAAATTTCTATAAATATTGTACATAAACAATACAAAAAGTATATGAATATCAGAATTATTGTATGTATGTCTGTTTCATGTGTGTGTTCTTGTTAATGTCGTTGTTTTCTTTTGTTGGTATTAATTTTAAAAACGAAATATTTTACAAGAGTATGAACGATCTTGCAACCCATGGGACTATAATGTGCAATGATGTGTAATATGTATTGCAGTAATACTTTCAGCTTATAGAGAGATCTTAGCACCACATCCTTGGTCTAGTGATTAGCGTTGCTGACTGCTGGCTGGGAGGCCCGGGTTTCATTCTCGGTAACTACTTAGGAAGGAAGGTCTGCCCAGCTTCGTGAGGACAATTGGTAAGCTACGTGGTGACGTTCTTTACTGCGTGATTAGCGACCTGCAGGTGGATTTATTTTGTACACTTTCTTTTTTAATTCCCCTCCCCCTAGGGATAAAATCGGAGGGGGTTAAATCGGGAGAATGAGGAAATTCCTGTTGAAATAATCGCCTTACAGCACGCGCTGATTCTGTACGCACATACGAATCGTACATGAATGCTCTTTGGGAAATAGAATACTTGTATTGCCCCATTTCCCTTGATACACTTTCACTCAATACATTGTATTGCGTCGCCTAACAAACACGCGATTCTTGGTAAGATTTCAAATCACAATTAAGCCTCACGCAGCGGAGGGAAAATATACTCCCCACCTCCGCCGACGTAGTGTTTCCAGTCTATTCCACTGTGAGTCTGTGTATCTTTTTATTTGTCTTGCGATGGTGTTTAATACAACGAGTACTTTGTACCCTTTTATGATTTGGCTAAAAGCCATGTATTTCACTTAAGATGTCATAAGCCTACTGAATGCAATAATGCATCTCACAAAGGAGCTTGTTTGAGTGGGAACTAACGTGAAGGTATGCATTGTCCGGAAAATAATTAGTTTTTGAGTTATTATGAAATTTTACCAAAACAAGAAACATGCCCCAATAAACACAATGTCAACTAAGAAACTCACAATAAATGTTCAGACATCTTGCTTTCACACACGCAGACACTCGTCATGGACTATCACACACTTTCAAATACGTCCATATGGTTTTGCAGGCTTCCACGACATGTTGATGAAGTGTCTTTGCATTAGAAATATCTGCTGCTAAATCATTTGTTCTAGATGGCCTCACGGATAAAAATCCAAAAGATTGAGGTCGAAGGAACCTGCAGACCGTGGAATTGGTTCTCCCCTACCTATCCACCTGTCATGGTAGATATCAGCCAGTGCATCTCGAACAGTGAGCCTATAAGATGCTGCAGCTGCATCATGCATAAACCACATTGTTATTCCTAATTGCAAACACATGAAATGGATATCCCCCTTTAAAAGATGAGAAATAGATCAACCATGAATGTACCAAAATGACAAATGTAAACAAGTCTCCTTGGCAACACATGTCATCTAGGATACAATGAGGGCAACAGCAGACTTGTATTTTCGGTTACGAACTTAAGTTGTCAGCTTATGCCGTGAAACGCACTTTCATTAATAACTCAAAAACTAAGGATTTTCGGACATATGTTTATATGGCCTCCCCATTTTTTTGGGTTTGAGGAACTTGCCATCAAAGTATTTAAAAGTATTTCTGAAACATTCCGTATATTTTCACACTTCTCTATCGACCAAGGTGGCGGAGGCATTAATACTTGAAACTGGCATTCCGGAAGTTCAGGGTTCAAATCTCTTGGAACCGGAAAACCTCAATTTTTAAAACATTTATTTATTTTTATATATTTAATTATTTTTTTCATAAATAATACCTGGTCGCTTATACGAGATGGACATTTCCTTTCCAGGAATTTTCCGCGCGCCTATTTCATTCTATTTGTTCTGCTACATGGTCGAAGTTGGACTGTATAGTATGACGATGGTCTGGGGTTTGGAAAGTTTTCAACCCCGGCGTCTGCTACAGAGACGACTCTTCTGAGCAGTTAGAACTCCTGATGCATCGGGCCGTTCTGGAAATGATGTTAGGGTGCCGTATCCTTGCCTCACTCCTGGCCACCCGATGTCTCCCTCACCGCTTCCTTTCCTCCCAGCGAGAGGCGTATGCACAAATGACCAGCATTTGAGACAAAATATTCTCTTTCATTCATAACAATCCAAACCACACTCATTTTCACCGCGCTTTGTTTCACGTATTCAATATGTCGATCGTTTGGCAAAACCAGATTCAATTTCCTGTCCGAGCAAATTGTGAAGTTTTACTGTCACGTAACGTTAGGCGCTGAGCTCATCCAGTCTTATCTTTCTGAAGACATGGAACCTTGATCTTCAATTTGTTAATATTTGAAAGTCTATTAAATGTAAAAGAAATGTCGAACAACCAGGCAAACATATTTCATAACTTTCTCTATTAAACCTTAATACAAACAATAGCGTGTTCGAGTTGAACATACCTATGTACACATTTGAATATTGAATCAGTTTAAATGTTCTGCTCGGTATCGCTTGTGCACTGTTATCAAATACTAGTGCGACCTAGACCTTCTCCCCTCTCAAAAAAAAATGAATGCTGAATCAACGAGGTTTGAAGGCGTCCGTCGCTTTAGGCTCCACATCCCCTCCCTTCCCCACCCACTCTACATTTCGCCCGCCCGGTTGTTCCTCTAGGAACCTACTTGGCTGTTCCCAAGAGTTGAGGCAGTGAAACGGCAGGCAGAGGGAGCGGCTAAGCT
This sequence comes from Metallyticus violacea, assembly GCA_030762175.1. Classification (NCBI taxonomy): domain Eukaryota; kingdom Metazoa; phylum Arthropoda; class Insecta; order Mantodea; family Metallyticidae; genus Metallyticus; species Metallyticus violacea. The sequence continues at coordinate 2,585,194 of CM060838.1, forward strand.
GTAACACAGGTAAGTCGTATGTCCAGATGTTACTAACTTGGCAGTTTAAGGTGTCCTGATCAGATTTAGACAGTAGCGTCACGGTCTGTGTGTGTTTTTCTTGTAACACTTCATCGGAACGTGAAGCCATGCTACCAGAATGCGATATGTATGCAGGCAGCTTGAAGAAATGGACATCCCAAGTCATAAACGGACTAGTTGCTGAGTGGTGTCACTTGAAAAGAAGCTAAGGAAAACCGCGAGAAACAGTTGATCGCGTGCCAAGAACGAGTTGGCATCTGCATTGCTAAGCGAAGGTTTTTTTTCCGGTTTTGCAAATGATATTTGAATGAATTCACCTAAACGTTATCGATAAATTTTGATCTTCAAGTGGTAAATTGACTATCAAAGTAAATACTTTTGTTGTATTATTTTAGGTAATGAAAGCTTCTGAATTACAGATACTTCTTCGTCTGTGCAAGAAAAAAACGGAGCCACGTACTTTTAAACAATCAGGTCTGTACGTAACGGTTTTGGAACAACATCTTAATAAACTGTGCTCTGCTTCTGTGTATGAAAGAAAAAACAAAGTTCTAATGGGACTCCGTATGCATTCTTCATTACTCTTTCATTTATTTTCTAAATATGCATAGTGTATATAACTTATTAACTGCACAATACCGCAATTTGTTTTTATAGAGAGATGAAAAACTGAAAGGGGGAAGCGGATCATTAGTTCCTGCTGACTGTTGACAAAATTATTTACACAGCGCGCGCATGTGTGAGTGAGTGAGAGAGAGAGAGAGAGAGAGAGAGAGAGAGAGAGAGTAGCAAAATGAAATCCATGTTTACCAACCAAGAAGTTCCTATGCAATTAAAATATCTTTCTAAGAACTTGAAAGAAATAGGAAATCCATTGGTTATTCTGTCATCATTATAGCTTAGAAAACTTCAAATTAGGACAATTTCATGCAAATCTTCCTCCTCTTCCCCCTCCTCCTCTTCGTCTTCTTTCTTTCTCTCTCTCTCTCTCTCTCTCTCTCTCTCTCTCTCTCTCTATTTTTTCTTTTTCTTTGTTTGTCTACTGAATTCTGACCAAGCGCTTAATCAAGGCATTTATTCATACACAAAATGGAGTATCTGTGTATCACTTTGAGAGTTGTTTCAAAATATATGCTGTAAATGTTTCAGCACTAATCCGACAGGGATTTATTGTCCTATTTAATTAAAAATTAAAAGAGTAATGTAGTTTCAGAAAATGCTACAATGTCTATGGAGATTTTAAACACCTCAAGGTTAAATCAGAGAGGGAACTCTATTTGAATAACATGCCGTGTTTGCCCGCGCCCTATGGGTCCAGTGGTTTGATCTTTGTTTATTTATTATGGAAATCATTTTGATATTGTGACATTTAAAGCCTTTAAGCAGCATGCATTCATAAATGAACACAGTTCACGCTTTTTATATATAAATTGCACCTAAACTGACTCAAATGTTCTCTAACTATTTTGCATGTTTGTTTTTTTGTTCTGCGAAACCTGGAATTTTAAAACCACGTGACAGTCCTGACATCTGTGCGTCACTATGAGAGTTGCGGCATTTGTAAATATGCATCAACTAATAGCCATCTTTCTAGTTGCATCCATTTGACCTGTAGTATATCGCGTGTGGTGATAAGATTTCAAACTTTACAGTTTGTAGCTGTTTTAGTAAAGATACGGCGCTAAGAAAGCGATCTTCATTTTGTTGCTGAGCAATTGCTTCGGAATTTCCTAAAAGTTCTTGAGATTATAATACTTTTTCGAAACCTTTCAATTCGAATGAAGCATTCTGAAATTATACTAAATATTAACGTTGTACAAAAAGTTCAAAAGATTACTGTAAGATAGAGGACATGATAATAAAGTGTATTATTTAATTACAGCAAGTGACATTCATTAGTCACAATGACGGAGATATCTTAATGAATTATTCCAGTCAATTTGGACACTTTGCCAAAAGCAATGAAATTAACGAAAGAAGCTAAATAATGATTTTATTTACAAACATTGCATATTTCATGTTTGACTGTCACGACCTAACCTGGCCAGCTCCGTTAGGGCATACGTAGCACCAAGACTTGGCATGAAGCGCTAGTGGAATGACGGTACAGTTTTATAAAATAACCATTGATACTTCAGGGGAATACTCCAGTAACGGTTGGTTCTTCTTTTACCCTAGAGAACTGGTGCTCTAGCGTCTACAGCCCTTCCGTGAAAGGTTGCTCTGTTTGTTCTTATACTCAACCTAAACACCCAATAATTTTAACAAACTGATGTAGAAACTACACGCTCGGTTCGTTATGAAACATTGTGGTTGCACTTTCTTTCTGATTAACTTCCGTTGCTATTTGCAATAATTCGATAGAATATGAAGTATTTCATCCATTAACTACATTTAACTATTTTCTCTACTTTTGTGACACTTTGGCCTGAGCACGTGGCAACTGGGCTTTACCCCAACAACCGCTGTGCACATTCATCTAAAGGCATCGCCTCGATCGACTCTGGGGTTGCCCGGCGCGCTTGCTTTTCTTTGATGATAGCAATGACCGAAAGCGACGAGGTCTTCCTCGTACTTCGGCAGCACTCGGTACGCCAGATTCAAGCGTGGTGACCTCGTCTCTCCGCGACATGTTTATCATCGTCGATTTGTTCTATTCAAGTTCCGGCGTGGTACACCGTCATACCGTCGTACCGGGATGTTTTGCAGTAGGCTGGGTAGCTTTTTCCTAAGAACCTCTGCCATCACGTGATCAGGCAAAGCCGTCCATAAACCCTGCCCTCCAGCGAACTCGGTGACGCGTTTCCCGCGTTCGCGTGGGTCTGTAGGAGTTAAACACGCGTCAGGGATTACAGTATTCTTGTTCGGACTTTCCATAAGATGAGCAGGCCTCCATGATGCATTAGCTCAATCTGGCGCGAGTGTCATCACCAACACGCTCTCCTCCAACTGATGTGTGCGAAGAGCCGCTGGACAACATGGTGGGGCGGCGACATACCTGCTTCCCTCATAGGGTATTCCAGTTGAAACACATGTCACTGTGCTCAGCTAAACTGTACCTTGCTAAGGCAGATGCTTTAAAATTAAAACTGCTACAGTCGACTGAAATGAATGAATGAATAAATGAATGAATGAATGAATGAATAGTGTTTAACGCCCGTTTTTACTAATGAGGCATACAGGCGGTGAACACTGATGATATTGTTGTTGCTGGGGATCCCTCCCCAGGTCCAAAGGAATTCACTGTCCTCAGTGGTTTTTTTTAACCTTAGAACAGCACCTGAGTCTATTACCTTAAAACAAGCAGAATACACAATCAAAGTCAATGCTACCTCTTGTTTTAGAATTTCTGAATGAAACTAAAAATATCTTCTCATACGTTCCCACTGTATTTGTACTATAATGCTTACTAAATTCAATCACGAAAGCGTGATAGGCGACGAACATACTGATCACATGCCCCCCCCCCCTGCAATACTGCCCTCTATCAATGAAGTCATGAGACGAAGTTAGAGGATGCAGTGGTCGCAGCGGTAGGCCAAGCCTCATCTCGAGCTGTAGCGCCAAACAAGAAGAATGCGGTACCACTTAACCAGTGTTTATTTAAATAATTACACACTTTTCAAAACTAATCAGAAAAACAACTCTCTTTAAGCCAAATATTGACGTTAGCCACCAAATCTTCTTCCTTGAGTCCTAAATTGTCCCAATAACAATCTGCCAAGGCACTGAATAGTTTCTGTTAATTTATTTATTCTTAATAAAATATAATGATGCCTTTAATTAAACATCTCTAGAAAACTATTCGACAGAAAAGCACAGCCGTTTTCAAGGTGGATGCAGTGTCTCCGAACCCAGTATTGCATTATGACCTTCCTTATGGCATTTAGTATACATAAAATATGCGCTTAATGAACTGGAATCGCTTAGAGTGCATAAAACTGAACAGTAAACCACATTCAGATGTAAGACTCGACACTATTCCAGTATTTCATATAAAAAAGCAATACCTAGGAAAAAATGAAACGTTTGCTCTTCCACAGGGTGCGGCAGAAACAATGCGCCATTTTAAATCGTGCGCTATTGTTGGTCACTACTTCCTAGAGAGATGATGTTTGCACATTTGCTTAGTGCAGTTCAAGGAATTTTCTGTACGCCATATTACATGACCTTGACCGCTCGCTCCGCTGCACAGTACTACTTGACAGTCAGTATGGGGTGCAGGTCGAATGAACATTGTGCGTTTGCAATTGAAACTTTTTCAAACGTGGTGATTGAGTCGTAAGAACGCAGCTTTTGTTTCGGCAACAAACAAGAAACCACCTGGAGTTCACCTACGGTTCACACCCCATAAACATGGCAAGAGTAACAGCTGCTTTAGAGCAAAGTCCAACGCGGCATTCATCCGACACATACTGCTATCCGATATGTTAATGAATGCCGACGAGCTGACCGCGTTAAACTTTGCTCTAAAGCAGCTCTTACTGCTGTCATGTTTATGGAGTGCGAACTGTAAGTGACCTACCAGTTGGCTTCTTGTTTCAAGCAGATGTTGTCATGAACTTCCTGACCCATCTCGTAATCGCCTTCCGTGACGGGGCTTGTCCATTCCGACAGATGTCGAAATGTTGCCGACACAAAATCTGCGTTCTTACGACACAATCACTCCGTTTGAAAAACGTTTCAATTGCAAACGCACCGTGTTCATTCGACCTGACTGCCAAGTATGTGCAGCGGAGCGAGCGGCCAAGGTCATGTAATATGGCGTACAGAAAATGCTTTTAACTGCAGTGAGCAATGGTACAAATATCAGCTCTCTAAAAAGCCGTGACCAATAATACCGTAGGATTTAAAATGGGTCATTGTTTTGCTCTATTCTTTTACGTTTTGTCTTCCTATTCCGATTGTCAAAAGTAGAAATACTTTTAATGAGTTAACTTAAGAGTACGCTGGTGTCTAAAACTACATAACATACAACTTTTTAAGGGAACGAAAATGGTAGGGGGGTGGGAAGCTTACTTGAGAAAGCGGTCTTAAACCTAGAATCCTATTCTACCAATTTACTACATAAATTGTTCATCCTGAAGTGCAGTTAATGCGCAATATAAAATACAACTGAATTACCTTGAATTGCTCAGGATCTTGCAACATAAATAAGTTAATGTTAATAATGACATCTACTCAGCACATTCTATTATACTTATTTAATTTTGCTGGTAACTGTCATATATAGCTATAAGTACAATTATATTGTATACCGAACGAGGTTTTTAGGTGATAACAATTTGGAGTCGTATTTGGAAGGTTCAAGGTTCAAATCTGCCATCCTGACCCTGAAATTTTTCGTGACTTTCCCTGGTCGCTTAGGCAAATGGTGGGGTATATATTTACTTTCCACAAAATTTCCACTTTCTCAATTTCATTTTATCTCATTACGTTGGTTCTGATACCTCTGCCAGGTTGTGGAGAGTGGTGCGACATGCCAGTGGCTTGCCCTTTGGAAGGGATTCTACATTGGCCTCCAGTATGAACATGGCTCGAACACCTTGTAGAGGGTGGGCGCTCTGCCGACATGGGGTGCTCTATCTAGAAACAATGTTACGGATCCTGTACCACGTGTCTCCCTCACATCATCCCGTTCTCCCGAAGTGCCTCCACAAGGGCACAAACGGCCAGTCGCTGAGCAAAGCTGAAGTACCAAAATATGTTCCTTCGTCCCTAACAATCCACTCCAATATACTGGACAGACGCTGGTGCTAATGGAATAGTAGAGAGGGAAAGGTCATTAATCCCTAGTCTTACTGAGGCACGGATTCTACTTCCCCCTTTCTTTTTATCTCCAGTGCTGGTACTACAAATAAATAAACTACGTGGTGTTATTAAGAAATGGGATTTTTTCTCCCTTTCCGTTACCTTCCCATCTTAGGGCAGAGAGATGCATTCGTATATTCCACCGAATAGATCGGGTCTAGCGTGCATTAGACTTGCGATTAAAACATTGAAGAGGCTGGGCGCTTGTTGAGGTGATAGGGGAAACTGGCAGCATATTGCAATGGATTGCTCAGATTGATTGAATATTGGAAATAGAATGCTATTGTTTTAGTTGTATTTGAATGCTTGCATAATGACCTATTGTAATGGATATACTGATGAGAGGCAGACCAAATAAGAACAATGCATTATAAGTATAGCATATTTAAACCGGGCGATTAGTTGCCTTACGTAACATTACAATAAAGGTGGACGAATGTTCTCGAATCCGAATCGTAAAATGTTGCCGAAGTCCTCAAATTTCCATAATTATTCATACAAGAAGGGGGGGGGGAAGGGAAAACAAAGTACCTCTGTTTAAAATTGAAGGTTTTTAATTCAAGAAAACGGTAAAATTCAGTTGCCGAAAAGTATATCCATATTTAATAAGATAAATATAGTAATTGTAGTAGCATTGAAGGAGGTACTGGACAGAGTTTTGGAGAACTCTCGCACTTCGATCATAGGCTTTTTGTGTCACCCCCAATTCCCTTATAGTGTTGCAAATTTTGATTACTGTTGGTGGTTGAAAAGAGCATTATAGGACATATCAGAACTGCGAAAAAAAAAAAAAAAGTTTTCTTTTCTCCAATAGTGGGGAAAAAAAAAATAGAAAATTTTAATTATTGACACATAGCTCTCTTTTTTCAATACATTCATTAATATTTAAGTTAAAATGAAACCTACAGTTTTGTCTTAATAATATTTCATCAAAAATATAAGTAATTATTACATTTGATGCAGTTTTGTTTAAAAATTTAGCCCGAGAGAGTAAAACTGAGAACATATTTGATTTCAGAACATTCATGTTACATATATCCAGGTTGAAAAATAAAAAAAACTCGTTTTTAGACCAGGTAATCACAGAGGGGACACGAAGAATTTATGTAATTAATTGTAAGGCATCAGAGCATTCAAGTTCCTAAATGATCGTATCTTTGGCAAAGAACGTCCATTTATATGACATAAAAGGCTGGCGTTAATACTGAGGATATATCAACTTATTCAACAGGTGTGAGATCCACTGGCCTGTGGGGGAGTCCATGTCAAGCCAACTGGCGCACATCCAGACCTTTGGGACGTCCCATCATCTATCGTCTGGTTTGGAGCTCGAAATATTTCGAAAGATATCGCCCAATCTCAAAAGACACGCTCTATGAAAAATACCTAAGGCTCTGTTTGCTATGACAGCACAAGTCTTACTAGATGAGGGTCTATCCTGTAAACCTATTTTGTTTACATGTTTATATTCATAAAAGTATCTGGTTTTAGAACTCTTAAATTGAGAAATCTTGTTTATCAACACTGGGGAACCCCAAGGATCAATATTAGGACAATTTATATTTTTAATAATAGTACATGCTTTACCGTTAATATAAGAAGTGATTTGTCGATGATATGACTATTTTTATATTAAATAAAAATACACTCTTACTAAAAACACAGAAGCAGCATGCTTTGCAGCAATTGATTGATTTAAGGTCAATGATGTTATTAAACATAAGTTATTTTCATTTTCATTTAGAAATATGGATACTATTGAAATGCAGATGTTTGTAAAACAATTAAAATTACATTAGATACAAATGAACATGGAATTAATAGATATAAAGTGCTAGGATACCTAGGGTGATCTACCTATTATGCCAAAATTATATATTTTGTCATATTTTTAATTTCATGCTATTTCGGTATTACCGTTTAGGGAAATAGTGGTGGTATATCAAAGATACTCTTACAAAAAATAAACCTTACCTCCCTATGATGCATCCTGCAAACCTTTGCTCATTAGCAAACAAAATTTAACAAACGTTAATCTATACATGTTTTAATGCTTATTATAAATAAAGATAATTCTAGATCTGCCATCTGTTATAAAACCACAACATATAACTGCCAACTTCAAAAACCAAATGTTACATGAATTAAATTAAACAACAATTTGGTAATATTGAACAAGTTTCCACTGCGATACACAAATGAAACTAAATGCTATTAAATTCATTCTCTATTGGCTATACAGAATCCTTTTTATAGTCTTAAAGAACTCAATGGGATATCTTTAAATGTACCTAATTTGAATTGCTAGAAATTTATAAATACTTGCAAAAATTGTTTGTTAATTCTTATCTTTTACTGCATTTTAAAGATATTTAATATATATATATATATATATATATATATATATATATATATATATACTTTTCGAACAACATCATTTACTTCTATTTACATAAATTCATTTGGGACCTGTGCGCAAATAGGAAGTAAGTTAATGAATAACTTTGGAGTAAACGCGAACGTTCCAGGTAATTAAATATTAATAAAAACGATTTATAAATTTCAAAGTTAATTTAGTAAAGGCTAAAATATTATTTTATATAGTCTGAAAATGTACATTAGTTTTACGCACTTTTTATGAATAGAAAAATTTAATTTAAATTGTATTTAATATCATAACTACAACGCCTCCATAGTATAGTGATAACGTTTTCAACTGCTAATCCGAAGGACTTGGATTCGATTCCCAATCTAGCCAAAATGTCTGGAAAACTATTTTTTTCTGAGTTTTTCCTTGTCCTGAAAAGGTGAATACCTCAGATTTAAGGCCCTAAGAACCCCTAGCTCATTTGTGCCATCATTAATAATTCATTTCATTTCATTCATTACTACAGATTTGCACCTACAGTATTCGCGTCTAATCTACGGGCGTTGCTAGAAGACCAATGCAGTCATATTCGACAGTAAATAACGTGCTAATATATATATATATATATATATATATATATATATATATATATATTTTTTAATTTAGGTTCCATTACATCGAGTGATTTCAGAAGTAACTATAAATTGTCACAATACAACCGTAGCTCGATCCCTATCTACTTCATTGTTTGTGCTACACTAGTGACCTCGAATGCGACGAGTTACAATATACGAAGGTAGCTCCATAAATTTCTGACCTAACCATTTTCTAAGTATGATAAAGACAAACGCTATTTTTCACTACAATTGCCCTTTACTGCAATACACTTCTCACATCATTGAATTAATATTTCAATTCCCCCTCCCAAATAGTCAGAAGTCTTGTCTGCAAAATGGACATAAACAGCTACCACCACTTCTTCGGCCCACTTAAATTTCCTTCCTCGAAGGTACTTCTTGAGTTTTGAGAAGAGGAAATAGTCACTGGGAGCTAGATCTGGGCTGTAGGGTGGGTCTTCGATTTCCTTGAAGCCACATTTCTTCACAGTTTCCTTTGCAACAAGAGCTGTGTGCACAGGCGCATTGTCGTGAAGGAGGCGTACATCACCACTCAGCTTTCCTCGCCTTTTCTCTTTGATGTAAGCACGAAGTCTGTGCAGTAGGCCAGCATAGTAGGCCTCATTTACTGTGATGTGTCTTTTTTTGTGAAGAACTTAACAACAGCTCGATACTCCATTTCGAACATGTCACAATCTTCTACACATAGCCTTCTTTATACAACTTTATGTGAACAACTGAACGCGGAAGTTACAGCTGCAATTATTTACTTAACAGATGAGGTATGACGCTAGATAAGGCTTTGGTGAAGGCGATAAACCTTATCGGTGAGACCGGAAACTTATGGACCTACCCTCGTACTTCAGAATTTGAAGGATTGCACAGGAATCCTAGAAAACCATTTTGAGACAGGGAAATTATGGTGCAATTTGTTAGATGTTAACTGCATAGCAGGGATATTTGAGCCCAGACATAGGTTCCCTATGGAGGATGTCCATATGACAATGACAATGACAACGAACCATTGGCTTCAGTTGGACAGCGTAAATCCTCACAGGCGCAGACACAAGGGACAACATCTTCATAATGCCTATCTGGGCAGATAAACGGGTTCAACAGTCCCATGCTATGACCTCGATCGATGCATTTAACCTTGAAGAATGGAACATACGCGACGAAGTCATCTCTGACGTAGAATATGAGCCGATGATATTGCAGATCGGCAGATAGTACATCTCCATCGAGCATACATCTTCATTGCTATCGATATTTATGTAACTGTCTTCTTTGTTATGCCCTTATCGAGCTATACGAATCGAAAACACTGGCATGGAATATATGCAACTGGAAGAAACGGCAGTAAGCCACAAAGTAAACAAATAAAATAAAATAAAATTATTAACATAAAAGCTGATTGTGTTTAAAAGAAAACTCTTAACAATCACGGTCCTGTTGTCAGCGGTGACAATGACTTTTGCCCGCCAAATCAACGAACCTCTCCCTCAAGTCTTGATTGCGTTGGAGTTGCCTAACACTCTAGATCAGACACCCAGCACAGAGTGTGCAAAAACCAAACAAGCGAAAGGAAATTCTCCACATGATATTTTCGAGTGTGGGACTGAAGGTGTTCAAAGTTTGAGAAGCTTTAAATCTCGAAGGAAGCCTTGAGGGTAAATACTCCTTTGCGATATTGTTTTATTTACAGGCTTAAGTTAAATGTTTACTGTTTTTTACGTTCTAAAAGTTGCTCAAATCGATCACTGATCTCAATGCAAGTATTACAAGATATGAAGATTCCTGGCATATTTGGAGTCACATATTTGGCAATTACCTGTCTCATACGCAAGTGATGCTAGAGATATTCACATGGAAAATAACCGACGGAGGTAGAAGAAGCAAAGGTTACGGTGGTAGACCTGGCTCGTCCCGGGCTGTGGCGTCAAATGATAACAAGATAAGTTGTACAAGCGAAACTTTGAATCGGTTGCACGGATGTTACATGCGCTTCGTCGGGAGTTACTGCTCCGACTACCTCTAACCACCACCTGCCGTGAAACCATGAAAGAGCTGTACTATACAGAACATACAATACGTACGAATTAATTATGTACACCGTCAACATAAGTAGTCTATTGCTGGGGATATTAAGATATTAGATAAAATAGGATGGGCGAGGGAGCGCTATTGTGTTATCTAGTCCCAAAATAAATGAATTGATACACGGGCCAGGAACTGCAGTCTCACCGCGGACCACAGATTGAGAACCGCAGTCGATGTCGAAACCCATCAGCGCCCGATACGACTCCGTTTAAAATTATCTGGCACGGTTTGAACATCCCTATGACAATCCGGGACACAGCAGCGGTGGAAATAACCAATCAGCAAGCTGGCGGTCGGGCGGGCGTCAAGGCAGTACAATGACAATCAGTGTTCTGTACAGGTGTCAGTGCTGTGATTTAGTGCTCTGAAATGTTGTTTATTTTCAGGTAGGTTTTCGAACGTCTGAAGGATACACCACTCTGTAATATTACAGTTTTGTAAACATTCCGGCAATGATATGAAATGCGTCATGAATTCTATATTGGATCTCTCGGTATCAAGTCAGTGTAGAAGAGTAAAAATCTTATGAGAAATATGAAGTCCATTAACTTCTTCGTTACAACTATAATATACAAATAGTTACCTCTGACGTGCAACACATTCATGAATAAAACAATTATAACGGAAACTAATCAGGAGAGGGATAGATCATTTAAGAAATTGCATACGTAATATTTCAGCCAAAGTGAGTTGATATTCAACAAATGTGAACAGGCAAATCTCTTTATAAAGGAGATATATATTCTGTGCATAAAACGGGACATTTTTAACATGAAAAAGTTAAACCTATTAAGGTTAAAATAAACAGAAACCAAAGCTACTGCGAAAAATTAGTTTAGATCGATAATAAAATAAATATTTATTAAATTTCATAGTTTTGAGGAACTCAAAATACAGTAAACAGAAAATATGATGTAAAGTTTATATTAATTTTGGTTTATCGACATCGAAATGAGAACCCTCAACTTGGCGCTTCATCCTTTCACATTCATTGTTTGCATTTCGCCGCCATTTTAACCAGAACAACGACATACTGTTTTACAGCTCTACTGGCGTGAGGGAAGTATGTTTGTTGGGCTTTATGTCATACAGGACAAATCAGAAAATCTTTGAATTTACATAACATATTAAAATAAATATGACTAGAAATGATATACAAATATGACCCTTGCTAGAGCATAGTGTAAAATAAATCTTGAAAACCTGTTCAAAAATTCAGTACAAGATGATTTAACAAAATGATAAATAAACAAATCAATTTTACAAATGTAGCTAACTGTTATAATAAAATTTCGAAAATTACCACAAAAAAGTGCATGAGAAAGCGGAGTTTTTTAAATTTAATTTTATTCTGCAATGCTAATACCCTGATAACTCGATTCTATATTAGATAAATTTTTGTTTATTTACCTTATACTTTGCCAATACAATTGAAATTCTAAAGATTTTAAAATTACAGTACTAATACTATAACTAAAACTTCAAAGAACTAAACCGGTACTGGAAACCAGCACTTCGGCTATTTTAACTAAACCTACAAGTAAATCTTTACACTTCATTTATATTTCAAACAACGTACTTTTTAAACGCCTTAACTTTTATAATTAATTATATTTACAATTTTATACAATTTAATATCGGTGTTTAATTTCATTTGGACTAAGTCCTTCTTTTGTGAAGAAGTTAATAACCGCTCGACATTCTATCTTGAACATGTCATAATGTTCTGATGCTTGTTCAGAAGGCTGAAATTTAAAATTCATCATCTTCTTCCCAACTAATGTCAATAAGCTGCAGCAGGTAAATAAAATCTCACATCGAACTATTTATAGCTTCGTTCGAGGAATTATACCAGCAATTTATATTTATTTGGTTTAGGGGAGGACATTGCACGAAATAGTTGGAAAATAGTTAACAGGCGTTTGCGAGATATAGATAAACAAAATATTGAGTCTCAATGCGCAGAAAAGGTATCGCTTAACCTGCAGGCTCAAATACATCCGGTGTGGGGGAGGGGACATTAAATAGATAGAGAAGAAAGAAGTGGCCTCGCATGGCTCGGGGCTTGTCAATGAAACAAAACAGTTAATGTTCTCGGTGAAAGAATTACATACATTTTGGCAGAATGCAGAGAAACGGAGATTTTAAGAAGCGAGCATTTACCACCGCAATTTCTGAATTCCAATAGTAGTTTGAACATTTACCGGGAAGTATTGGTGCTTGCGAGATACTCACACAATTTGGGAATATTTCTAGAGAAGATTAGATAACGGAGGTTAATGGCTATATAAATAAATAAAAATAGCAAATATATTCATATAGTATGCGTATAATATGGCGGAGTTTTTTTGGAAATTTTTAGTGACGTGTCTAATCTAATTCCTTCCTAATTTTTGCTACTATGGTGTGTAAAAGATATGAAAAATCTGTAATTTAAAAAGTTAATGGTATATCATTGGTGCTTTAACACGAGCAGAACAGCACACAAATGGCCGAGATGAAAGAAGGTAACATGAAGCTAGAGCGAAAAGTAAACACGGTGCATAAATGTGGGTGTTTGTGGAGGGCACGTTGCCAAATGCGCTTTCTTGTTTGTGCTTATAAACAAACCAACTAGTTTCCCTTCAACATCTACATAATATTAATCATCTAGTTTATATCACTGCAAGTTTCTTTATCTTGCCAAATGCACTCTACCACACTCGCAGTTTTAAGAATTAAAGTATTTTGCACTAACACTCAGGTCTGGAAAAGAGATTAAACAAGCATTATTGATTAAAATAAATATTAATATGGCAATATAAAAGGTATTTCCCCATTACTTTCATACTAATGAACGTAATTCAATGATATTTGATGTGGAGATACTGTTTAATGTGTTATAGTTAAGAGAACTTCGTGCGTTTGTGTTACTAGAAATAAACAAGATTACTTAATGCTACACACAGAAAAAAAGCATGTTTCTTTATCTTCAATAAATAATTTCATCGCACAGTTTGGGATTTGGAATCAACATCTAAACCTTCCTTTCGGTATCTGCTAAAAATATACTGGAAACGAGGGTGTGTGCCCGAAACTACCAGAAGCAGTCATGCAGGAGGTAAAAAAACAAATGCATGCCTCTCCACAAAAGTCTTTGCATAAACTATCACAGGGCACAAGTACTGGGGAGGGATGCACATTATGTTAGTACTGGGCAAGAATTGAAAGTTCCTGACGGGCATTAGAATTCCATTTGCAGCTGTTTGTCACTGCACACCCAGAAATGCTGATATAAACAGATCCCACTTAAGCAGCACGTTTATCTCCTGAACATCCCTATACCGGTTAGCGAGAGTGCTCTCAGCAATTATGAAACATACAGATGTGGTATGCTCTATCGCGGTGCCTGTAAGACATGCTTTGGAGCGGTTTTAGTAATTGAGAGTTTGGGTGATTATTGATTGTTTCTCTTATAGCCCCACGTCAGTTGCGTTATACGGAGCGGTTTTCTGGAAGGTGTGTATGGGGGATGTGGAGGTTCTGTCGTAAACTGCTGGTTGTTGTTTCGTTGTTCCACCGACTTCTAGCTCGTCGGCTACTCCAATTATATTATGATGAATCTCAGGGTTCATTTGTGGCTCAATTTTGATCCACGGGAACAGGAAATGATTCCTTCGCTAACAGTTTATTCAATTTTAAGACACCAGTAATTGCTCGCCGCTCCCTAATTAATTCCTGTTGCTGTTTTGTACTTGATATACAGTTTCCCTCTTCTAATCTCTTACCCTGACTACCCTACACTTATCACAACTCCAGCCCTTCCTGAATTCTGCTCACTAACCGTTTACTCCTTTCACAAATGCCCTCGCCCCTCTGACATCTCGTTTTACTATATTATCGCCACGCCCCCACTGAATTAAATTCTTTCTGTTATTATTCTATTCCCGAATTATAAGTTCACCATTGGCTATCTTAAAATATTTATTATGTAGCTAAGTTCTCCTCATTAGCTTATTTTTATGCAATGATCGTTAGCTAAAATTACTTTCCTCCTTCTGACATTCACTATTTCCCACAAGCCTGAATTTCCTAGAAACAGCCTGTCATAAATTTCGGCATTTTCCTTATATGTTCGACTTTTAAAGTAATGTCTCTTTCCTCCCTTAGTCATTTTTAGATCATAAAGTGTTCTCATAGATATGGCAAGCATATTTCCCATGTACTTTCGCACTCATTCTCATGAATAGGCGGCATAACCCTTTTGACTCCCGGCCTGTAATAAAACACTTCTTCTCGGCTCTTACATTTTAATTCCCTTTTAGAATCATTTCTATATCTTTCAAAATGTGCTACTTAGTTTTGCTCTACATTTCTGTTACAGCCATTTCCTCAGTTGACCACCTAAGATTTTGTGTCTTCTGTCGGCGAATTTCCTTCCGAAATATTCACATGGAATATGAAATTCTGCGACATGACAAAGAAATATTGTACCCTTATGTATGTCTCTGCTTTGGGTAAGAGAGAGCATATTGGCGCGCCGTCATTTAAGTACACATGACAACAGTTATTTCTGTCTCTTTCTTACAGGTTTACCTACAGGTGGCTACAGTCAACACAGAATGAATACAATGCCTCTTGCAAATTACAACTACCTTTCAAATTACATACATAAAAGCACATATCTCAAATGATATAAATCCACAGTAAAGGTATCTCTAAATATATACACACATAGTAAATATACATATCAACGCAATACTTTAATAAATATAACTCTGCACCCCAAATTCTTAGATCTATGTAATTATCAATACAATAAAGGTAGCCTATAATTACGACTGCAACTTACAGAAGGGTGGTGCCACCTCCACGCTCCAATGTTTGTGTGGCTGAAACGTTTTCTTTTCTTGAAGGTCGTTTCATTTCTAAACGACTTTAACCAGCTTACCAAACTCGAATACTTTCGGCTTCATGAAGTGGCGCTAATAGCAGTGGCTGTGAGATCATCAAGTCTCTTATACACGGATGTATTTTTATGTCAAATTACATCTATTAGCTTGAAAGATATAAGGGAAAATTGGATCGACAGTGAAATGTATTAATTCCACTAATCTGCAAGTCTAATTACAAATGTAGGTTTTCTTATTCAGAAAACCTATGCACATGCCATTTGAAAGAACGAATTCTAGGAAGTAAATAAAAATTCAGGGTGTTGCCTCTTTAACAGGAAGATAAAATTACACAAGAGAACTTATAGGGAAATTATTCATCACGAAGAAAGGAAGACAATAGGAAACAAAGAAGTATTCAAGGGATTACATTGTATACACTTTAATAGTAATGAAATATTACCAAAAAGCGGAAAGAATTAATTTCTTGCCCAATTAGGCATTTATAATTTTAAAAGCACAGGTTAACATCTTAGGGAGGGGAGATTGGAATCTGCCTACCTAGAATGGTACAGTAATTAGGTGTTTTGACAAGTGGCAACATCTTGACAAAGCATTGTTAAAAGGAATTTAATTTATTAACTTATGGAAAAGAGAGCATATCATAAGAACTCCACAACTGCTGCAAATAAATTTTATATTATTTAAATAAAATGTGTTATAGTGTTATTACTATTATTTCCTTTTACAGTATTTGCACATTTACCGAAGTATAATTCACTTTCCGTCTAACAGTGTTTCTCTAGTCCTGTCCATGCACTTCTTGCATTCAAGTACACAGTAGACTGCGCCTTTTTGGTTACAACCGATCTCCATCCCATCACTTTCCGTAGCAATCAATCATAATTGCAGCTGATTTTGACATATGCAGCCTCATACTGAAATCTTTATATTTTGTATTTGATTTGGAATTTTATACCTCCCAAATGTTCTGTTAAAAAATCTATTTCTGTTGGTAATAATTTTAAAATAATTACAGATTTCATCACTCAGGTTACAGCTCGTATGCTATAGTATATTTTAAACTATAAATAAATATTTATAAAAGGTAAAGATAGCCTATTGTGTTCCTTAAGGGAAAAGGTCTCCTAACAAGTAGGGAAAGTTCGCTGTTGTTAAGCTATTCCACGCTAGTTGTTCGTATGCTTTTTAAGACACTCTGACTGATTTGTTCTTTAGTTACTGCATTTCTCACTGCGCTGGTTGCTTCTCGAGAGATTTCTATTTTTCTCTTCCTCTTGCTACTCTTGACCAATCTGGACCTGCATGTTCCTTGAAGAGATCTGTACATCTTCTTCTGGGTCTGCCTTGTGTCCTTTTAGGTCCCACATTGAGCTCTTGTAGGTCCTGCATTCTTGCGACGTGACCGCCCCATTGCCATTTACTTCTGGTAGCTATACGTGCGATGTCTGTTGTCAGAGATAACTGATTTATTAATACTGTAGGTATTTTGTCCTTCAAAGTTATTCCCAGGATCTTGCGTTGCATTTTTCTTTGGCATATTTAAATGTTGTTCTTTTGTTTTTCTGTTATTGACCATGTCTGGCACCCATATAGTAATACAAGGTATACACAGGTTTCGAGCGTCTGGAATCTGATTTTCTTAGTTAGTGTTTGGTCTAACAATACAAACTTAAGGGCCCAAAATGCTCTACAGGTTAATGAGATTATTCTTTGTACTTCTTTACATCTAATTTTAATTTTTATGAGATATTTTTATTCTAATGGGTTATTTTCCCTTCGAGGGACCGCTTCACGCGAAACGACTATTGTGGTTCAAGCTGGTACCGCGGTGAAAGTCCGTAGCTATGATTGCTGTCGTGTAAGTTATTACTAACACTTAAAAGGTATGTTTATTCACCATTGTCAAACCGCCACGGGTGGCCGAGGTCGTTAAGGCACGGACTCGTGAGCGGGAGGTCTGCGGTTCGAATCCCGCCAGGACCGTCCTCCCTGACTGGGGTTTTTTCCAGGTTTTCCTCAGTCTTCATAACTGGCAAATGCCGGGGAGGTACCTAAACTTAGGCCTGGAACGCTTCCTTCCTTAAAAAAAAAATATCCTTTCCCAATTTATCATTTCATTTCATGTATCATCAGTGTCCACCGCCTGTGGTGCCTCAGTAGTAAAAACGGGCGTTAAACACTACTCAAAAAAAAAAAAAAAAAACCATTGTCAATCAAGAAGATGCTGGAACTGTCTCCCTTCATTTTCCGTACATTTCTGACATCGGCTTATGAAATTAACTAATACCTGTGCAGTTCCCTCTGATCAAGGAAGACATTTCTTCAATAATATTGTTTTTCAGTTCATTTAAAGTGTGTGGATTTGTCTTGAACACATTTTACTTAAATACCCCCCCCCAGAGATAAAAGGGCGACAAACCGAGGGACCAAGTGATGATTCTATTGTCGAATATTTCATGAAATGCTTGCAAGGGGATATGCGCTGTATGTTCCGGTGCATCGTTCTGTAGGAAAGTCGCCAACTTACGTTCCATTACAGATAATTCTGGGGAAAATGTTGCAATATATATATCACTGTTAATTACATTTTTAAAAAATAGGGGCTAATATTCTGTCACCGCTAATAGCGCATCACCCCCCTATCTTTTGATCTCGTAAAGCAGGTCAGGTTTTTCTGAACACCACTATCGGTTCTTTGTGAATTAACATTCTCACTTAAAGTCAATTTCTCCGTCATACACACTAATCAAAATCCATTAATAGAATCTCCTCCCTGCATGCAGGGTCACCCGGTTTATGCTCTTGCACTACAGAAATGTTATACGGTTTTAACCTCAGTAGCTTTGTAGCCGTTCGAACAGAGGAATAGGAAACTCCCATTTGCTGAGAAAAACGTCGAAGTGCTTTTTAGGGGAATGTTCCAGAGCAATGATATCAAACATATCTTCTGTGAGTACTGTACGTGGCTATATACACATTTTATCTTCCCGTTTCACGAAATTTATTTACCAATTTGCGAATCGAAATTCGATTTGGAAGTTGAATAGCAGGTAATCTCTCTTAAAACAACCTCCGTACATCACCGGCCCCTTCACACACAAATTGTAAATGGATACTCTTTGGGTAATAGAATACCTGACTTGAGTCATATTAATGAAACCACACACTGTATTACGCCCTAGTGAACGCGCAACACTGCCACACAACACACAAAAGTGTTTCCGTATGTTCCAAGAGTACTCGTACTGACCTCCCCTCTGGCTCCCGGCCGGCTTTCAAGCGTGGGGACGACACGAGAACTGCAGAACTCGGTCAACTGCACTGGAGCGGTCTCTGGAAGAAACTATCACTGAGTATAAGATATCATTTAAAACGGGGATTACGTTTTTCCTATTTTATTCCATTTCTTGGTCTTCTCTTCTATCTCCAGTAATGTTTACACCGCCCCTCTTCAAATTATAGGCAATTTTTAACAACGTTCACCCATGACAGCACATATAGTTCCACAAACTAGAGATAAATGTTTCCCCTTTAAATTTTACAAGTTTAATGATAATATAGGTTTTAACTGTAGCATTAATTGTATGAGGTGTATTATGCACTTTCTTTTTATCTACAAAATTGTATGTATTGGTTGCCAGAACGAGGTTTACTTTCTGATACTGTCATGAACAGGACTAAATTTGTATGTAAGTTCTTTGTAAATAATTTTATAATAAAGAAAGCAAGTCTTTAAGTTCCAGTGTTTTACAATATAATGAGATTAACATTTAAATTTGCACTAAAGGACAAGTTAACACTGCAACTAACAACTGCTGCTTTGCAGCTTTAGACGTGAGCACGACATTTGACATGGATATAGGGAAAATTGAAGAAAGGGTTTTTTTTGCAGAAGATACATAAGAAACGAAGTAGGTACATATGAACAGTTCTCCGTGAAATGCAGATATATATATAAAGAGACATGGCTCTCGAACAGCGTTATCTGATGAAGCTGACATCTGGGAACATGGACTCCACGTTTGCACAAAAAAGCATGTTATTCTTACACCAGATATTTCTTTTTTAATCCCAGGATGGGGGGAGAGGTATAGAGACCCGAACTTGCGCGAAAGTGACCGAGAGAAACGGCAGGCCGGACCGAAGATGATGACCCTTTTCTGTGATGTATCTATTCTTGAAGAAACTGCCCTCTTCACCGGCTGCTTTAGCCATGTATTTCTCCTGGAAAACGAAGCCATTCGATTGAACAATTTGTTAGTGGATATTTTGGCTGTTATGGTGGAATTACGCGGCAGACATGATTCTGTGTTTCCTGCGAGTCCTTTGGGACCTGTTCCTTGCGATATTTAGTCTCAAGAAAGCAACGGCGACACAGCAAGAGCGGGTGAGTGGAATGACCTCCAACACCGGCGCGTCACCCCACCTTGTGTTTGCTTAATTTTGTCTTTAGGGTAGATTGGCTATGCACTAGGGTAAATGTGTTTGCATGCCTGGAAGAATCTTTGCTATTTCTAATGTTGGTAAACAACACAACAATTTTTTCCTTCATTCTGTGTATGCATGTACCGATATAATTTGTTTTGTACCTCCAGATATTGGCCAATAGCATAAAAGATAGCTTTAAGAAGAAGAACAATAGCTACAATTTTTATTTCTATTTTAGAACTAGTAGAAGAATAAAATCAAATAACATCCCGTTACACAAGCATTGAATTTTATGACGCCGTAACACAAAACATGTGATAACATGCACATTTTTTTAGATATATGTCATTTCCCCTTATACAAAAACTAACGAGTAAATAAGGTAAACGAATCTTTAATTTGTTTCTAGTAATGCCATTGGCTGCCCTGATTTTTTAATAGTATTTCACGCCCATTTTTACTACTGAGGCACCACAGGCTGTGGACACTGACGATACATGAGATGATATATATATATATATATATATATATATTGGCAATGAATTTTTTTAAGGAAGGAAACATCCCAGGCCTAAGTACTGAGGACTGAGGACTGAGGAAAACCTGGAAAAAATCTCAGTCAGGGAAGACGGTCCTGGTGGGATTCGAATCTCAGACCTCCCTCTCAAAAGTCCGCGCCTGACCACCCGTGGCGCTCTGTGCCCTGATATGAGCAGTATCACTATAAGGAGGCAGCTGAAGATGTTAAATATTAATTATTACTGAAAATACTTAACACTTTCGCGATGTCTATTTTATGTACATACGTCAGATAGGGTAACAAAATTCGGCAAATATAAGTCAAAGTAAATTACTAGTGAAAATACTATAAATTAGAAAAAAAAAACATACGCATAAAATGTTTCAGAATGTCATCGATTTACAAAACCTTTTTCACCTTTCCCTCTCTTACCTATTACCCGCCCTCCCACCCTTCTCTCTCTTCCACATTCCGTGCGTTTCCAGGCCAGTTCAGTAGCTTTTCATGAGCCCATGACTAAGGAGCGGATATCTGTAACCTAAAAAGTAAGATAGGTGCATGTGTTTATAACCTAAAAAAAAAAAAAAAAAAAAATGAAAACAAACGAAAAATACCCACAAATAGAAAATTTTATTTTAAGATTATAATTACACCGTTACTTTCTCATTTATGAATATTAATCATTTTTAAAGTCACATTTCTTCACAGCGTCCTTTGTAACAAGAACTGTGTGCGCATGCAGGCGCGTTGTCGTGAAAAAGGCGCACGCCACCGCCTTTTCTCTTTGATGGAAGCATGTGGTCTGTGCAGTAGGCCAGCATAGTACTCCCCATTTACTGTGGTGTTCCTCTCCTTAAAGAGTACTCCTTTACAGTCCCAAAGATTGTGGCCATGCTTTTCTTCGTTGACTGAGTGACCTTGGCCTTTAGAGGCGGTGCCTCACCAGGTTTACGCCTGCAATTCCATTGATTCTTTGGACAAGGGATCATAGTAGAGGATCATATTTCCATCTCCTGTAACAATGGTTTGCAGAAATTCTCTCTTGTTGTCACGGCAGAGCTCCAAAAATGCATGACAACGGATGACCGAGGAAAGAAGCCTAGGCATTCATCTTGCACTAACCTTATTCAAGTTTAAATGTTCATGAATAATTCGAAGAACTGTTGTTTTAGAAAGACCCAACCTTGCTGCTATTTCTGTAACTTTGAGCCGGCGGTCTTCCATAATTTCTCCTTCCATAAGAGCGACGTTTTCAGGAGTGAGCACCTCCAAGGGCCGACCTGCACGCTCTTCGTCTTCAATGCTTTCTCGACCCATTCTTAAAAATTTGGCTCATTCTTTTACGTTAGAATATGAGGGGGATGCTTCCCCATATACATTGTCTAATCGCTGTTTAATTTCATTTGGAGCAAGTCCTCCTTTTGTGAAGTACTTAATAACACCTCAAAACTCTAGTTTGAACATGTCGCAATCTTCTACACGTAGCCTTCTTTATGCAACTATATCTGAACGACTGAATACAGCTACAGCTGCAATTATTTACTTAACAAGTAAGGTATGAAACCAGATAAAGGTTTTGTGAAGGCGATAATCCTTATCAGCGAGGCCGGAAACTTATGGACCTACGCTCGTATTTACTACAAGCACCCAAAAGAATCGGCTTTTCCAGTTAGGTGATAAATTTAGGGAGGAAGAAGCAATGAAGAATATTTAACATGAACTTGCTTGAGAGAGTAGAGATGAAGACTTAGGTTGGTAACACTTAAAATAGCACCAAAGCGAGAATACCTTAAGTGAGTCAGAAAAACTTTCCCTTAATAAAACCATTAACGTTTTTGTAAGTAAAGTACCTTGATTCACTTGACCCGTAGACTTCTTCTCCTATACCTGCCAGTAGTTATTCTTTAATGACTTTTTATCAAATGGGTATTTTATTTTTCATTTATTTTTGGTAGAAATTTTAGCAATATAAAAATACAAGATAACAAAATTCTAAAAATATAATTATGTATCAAATGTTATTACTTTTATTTCATTTGGTGTCCGTAATCCCATAAAATTTAAAGGCTTTACATTATTAAGCAGTTTTCTGTTCCTTATTAATGTTCTGTATAGTATCAACATTAAAAAATGTGATATACCTACGACTTTATCGTTTGTCGTTGTTCAGTTTTTTCATGAACTTAATTATGATAATTTTGATTTTATTTTCCAAAATTTTATTTCTAAATATGAAAATAAAGTTATTGCTTTTTAAATATATATTACTGAATATATTATTTGTAATTTAACATAAGAAAATTTGCACGGTAATGTAAACATTTCAGAAATAAGGAATAACTCATTCTTAAATATATAAGCGCGAAGAGTAAACAGAAGTTGGGGAAAGATTAACATTATAATTGGCAGGTGTTTTACCGGTTATATCATAGTACTAGTCTATAGAGAAAGAGTATAAGAACAGAGGCGCATTACAAATGCGTTATTTACTTAGAGCGAAAGGCTGCAGAAAGGCCGATCGATAGACGAATGACGAAATTCAGGGATAAATAGATTATGCATTTGTTTCTGGGGACTTGGATAAGCCACCTACAGAAAGGAAAATATTTAAACTTGTACTAAATTACAGACAAATGGACGATCCTACTGAACATTCAAGGGAAAGTATTTTTGACACATTCTAATGGTCTAATCCATAGAATAAAGAAGAGAACGCTCTAAATTCGATTAAGTACAAATTGATAGCTAGTCGACATTTTAGCATTCCAGTGTTCGAAATAAACTCAATACTCTGAACATATAGACCTAGAAGATATGAAAAACGTTATATTTAAAAAGTAGGATTTGTAGTTTTGAATAGAGCAGTGGCAAAAGAAACTATGGAAATATTGACACGCACAGCTTTTGAATGTTGAGTGCACCATCATCGTTGTACAAGAAGTGTTCAATTTTTTTATTTACTAACGCTGTTTTCTGGTCATTGGCGTCCATTCAATTCATAACGAATCGCCACGGGTGGCCGAGGTCGTTAAGGCGTGGACACGTGAGTGGAAGGTTTTGGGTTCAAATCCCACCAGGACCGTTCACTCTGACTGGGGTTTTTCCAGGTTTTTCTCAATTCTCATAAATGGTAAACGCTTCCTTCCTTTAAAAATACTCATTTCCCAGTTTATCATTTTATATCATTATCGGGCGTTAAACGACATAAAAACTGTCATGGGTTACGATTGCTAACATGAAATGCTCTTGTGAAATAAATACGAATATTCTGAAGCGTCTACTTCATTTTATCACTAATTTATATAGTGTTGTTATATGTTTAAATAAATAAATAACAAAATGTACATATTTGTATAACATTTGTTAATATGCTGCATTAATACTTAAGAATTTACTGTAACCTCATTTACTTTTATTTCGATTTGCTGATTTTCATCAAATGTATTGCAATTTTTGTTATACGTATGCAGTACGGGAAAAACCCGTGTTAGCGCAAGTATTTGCTTTTACACTTCTTCTTTATAATGAATGTAAAGAGGCCGATTACAAACTCGAAATACTGTATTATTGGCAAAAAAAAAAAACTATTTGGTTACATGCTTGACAGAATTAAGTGGCATTGCAATGAGAAATTATTTTAAACTCTTCAAGTTTGAGGAAAAAAAAAATAATTAAAAGAGCGCATTTTGCAGCATTGCGTACAAAATTATACAGTTCTGTAAAATAATATTTTAAGACTGTTTAACTACTCTTTTCTACCGAAATCCCCACCCCTCCCTGCATTTGTTTGTCAAGTAGTGACACTGGTTCATTTCCTAGTATCAACCACATGCCCAGAGTTTTCCTTAACTGAGAAGCTAATGGGACTGTAAACTTGTTTGCGCTTTTAAATCATTAATATGAAACTTAAAAGAAGCCTGGCTAATTTCATCGCTAGCTTGACCTTAATTTAAACGCCTTGTTTTTGGCAACTTCTTCTTCAGTAATGCTAGGCAGGTTTGCCTATATCAGGACTCGCCGAACATCAACAGTAAGGATCTGTAGTTTTTGTACATAACTGGAATAAAAAATCACCCTTTCTCATTGGTCCTAATTTATCGATCACATAAAAGTACAGTTACGAAGGAGAGATTTGGTCAATATATCTTCTTTTGAAATTTAATTGTTTGTGCACGTACATTCGTTTCATTGACAAAAGGTCAAGGCAAGTACAAAACAATAAAGATTTTGTAACTAGCCACATAACGAGTGTTTAGTTAAAATTTTATTATAAAACTTAATTCACAAAGGGGCTATTAGATTCTCTTCATAAAAATACACATAATTGGTATAATGAGATTATTTAAATTACAGACCGGTAGAGAGCGGCTGCACAATGGTAGAAGCCTGTAATGCACTTGCAGGTATGATGGAGGCTTTACCAGGAAGTGACTGTGCCTACGTGTGTGTGCTAATTGTTCTTCGTTAGTTACATATGAAGCACGTCTTTTTACTGCGGGGTGTCGACGATGTTGCCCCACGTTGGATGTGTCCGATTTGAATCCAGACCGCCGTGTTCTTATGGAAGAAAAGTTACATGAAATACAAGAATTTTCCTTGCAGATTCCCGCAATGTACTACCACTGAGGGACTTCATTTTCAACATCTATTATAACACATGTTAGTGTACATTATTATCAGTTTCAAATACAGTGTAATTTAATGGTTTCAGTAAAATTATACATACTGAAGTAAAAATAGTATTTATGTGCGGCGATGTTAACTATTTTTACCGGTTTGAACTGTGCTTCTGCTGAAAGCAGCCCAATTCAGATGGCCCGTAATTCAAAAGTTGAGACTTTTCTCTCCTATCCCAAGATCAGCACCCTCATATGCATTTCCTTAAGTTACTTCACCTTTTCCTTCTCATTCAGTTCACAGTAGGCGGTTCACTGTTAAAGGATGGTAACATTCATGAACTGGCCGTTTTATAAAAAAAAGTTTGAAACAGACGTTTTCCCATAGCCCACAGATCATGCAAGTGCTGAAGGACATAATTTAACAATGGCCAGCAGTCATGTGTTCGTGTCATAGATGACGTCAGTATTTGAAGCGCATATCAGTTGAAGATTGTAGTTGTTTAAAAATTTACTTGGATGATGAAATTGTGAAGAAACAATTGCGCTAATTAAAAAAAAAAGTTTCGCTTTTTAACCTTTCACTACACTTTATTAAATGTGCTGAAATGCGGTTAAAAGAAATCTTAACAAAGCCTTTTTATCGCCGTTATTTTAACGAAACGTTGAATGCTTCTGCAATTTATTTTTAAAATTCGCACGCTGCGAATGCAAAATACGAATATGGCACAACTTCCGATAGTGTGCATCCGGAAGCGAGCTGTTTTCTTTGTCAAGCTGTGAACACAAGGCCTTGCGCTCGTCTCCCAGATCCGCCCACACAATACACTCGTCATATATTTAAAACGCTGTGCTCCCAGCCAATGCCTCAGAGTGTTTTTTTTTTCTTTTAATTTCCAGGCTCTACCACAGCACAGCAGCACCAGCCTTGTGTCTTCGGGCAACTCCGTGACCAGACCGGCGTCAGCTGATTCACCTAAGGTGGCATATCCGCTTGTTCACAACAATAAGTGAGTCAGTTTCTTAAAGTTCATTTTTTTTCTTAGCATGTCGTGTTGACCAATGGGGAGGGAGGTTTCGGGGCACCATTGCTTTCAGGAAAAAATGCTGTTATTCTTTATGTAAAACTATTGAAAAGAAAGAGCAGAACTCATAAATGTAGTGTAAAAGTGGTTAAATAATATTTACTTTTTATTTTGACAGCTTTGTATTATGACACCGTTTTCCATAACGTAGCCATGACACTCGAAAAGTAGAATACGTCATAGAAAAATTTGCAGGGATTATTCTGCCCTTCCTCATTTCCAATCTTTCATGAAAAATATCTCAGGAAGATTTTTTCTTTCTGTTGCCCAGATCATTTAGTGCAAATATAGTTCGTTCCTAATAATCCCCCAATGAGCATAGGACGTAAAAATTAGAATGACAAACAATATAAACTAACGACAGTGCAAATATGAATACAAACCGTTGAAGCCGAAATTAATTAGAATTTATTTTTCAATGCAAAAAATTTCGCTATAATCCAATTTTTCAAAACGAAAATTAAATTCAGAGGCTATTATTTGACAACCAGATACCAAATTCTTCTCCTCTGCGTGACACAGCAATTTAAAACTTTATCCACAAAGAACAAAGATAAGATAAATATAATATTTGCAGTACTTGCATTTCCGGCACCTCTTTAGTGTATACAAGTTCTTCTCTTCTTATCCACATGAGGTCGCAGCAATTCAACCTGAACGTTGACGCTTCCTTAAGCCATGGGGCATGATGCTGAGAAATATTAGTGACTCAACAAATCTTGTCAGACGGTATACGTTAAATAAAAGTAGATAACGTATTCAGATATTATTTATAATTCTGATTAGACCTGTCTTTAAATGCTTTTTGTCGCTAGAGCTCTGCATTTAGCCATTGAAAAGCTCGAAGCAATCCTCAACTATGTAACTGTGGATGTAGTATTGCTTGGCGGCAACCCACTTGACTTACTTAGTTCTCCTGCAGGTAAAACTGAGATACCTTCACAGTAGTTTGAGCTGTTAGCAAATTGCGAAGGAATGAAGCTATTGCGGTCGGACTCTTGTACCTTGTATTTTTATTTCCTTTTAGCGAATTCCGAAGGAATGTAAACTATTGCGGTTGTATCCATAGATAGATTTTTAATAATTTATTCAGATCTGCATCGAACTTACCCACTAAGCACCTATAATTAAAAATATATACAAACATATCAATATATATGTGTGTGTGTATGTGTGTCAACACCCTAGCAGTCGCAATTTTTGTTTTCTCTCAACAAAACTCTGCGTATAGCTATCAATTAACAAACGATTCGTCGAGTTCGTCAACCGGCAAATTTGAAACAGCTATTTTTTTTTAAATTGAAATTTGCTGTAACGGTCACAATCGGTAGATTTTTAAAATAAATTGATAAAAGTGTGTTTCGAAAAACATGGCATTAAGAATGGGGCTATACCTAAAAAACGAATGGGGTTTAAAGTGATATTTTAAAATCGCTCTAGCGCCCTAAAATTTAATTTATTTTAAAGCAAACATAGTATATGCATTTGAAAAAAAATAAGAAAAAGAGTTTCCGAAAACCATTGAAATAGGACTATTAGGAGGGAGCTTACCTGAGACCTAAAATATAAAAATCGTTCTAGCGTCATTAATATTTATTCGCAGCGAAACTCCGTATATGCCATTTAAATATAATAACAAAAATAATTCCTGAAAATAAGGGTAACCGGGCTATTAGGAGCGGAGGTTCACCTGAAACCCAACATTTAAAAATCGCTCTAGTAGCATGAATTTTAGTTGCTTTGCAACAAAATTTGGTATATACCATTTAAATAAAATAAAAAAAAATGTTACCGAAATTTATGGAAATTGGACCATTAGCAGTAGGGATACACTTGAAAACAGATATTTAAAAAACGCTCTTGCGTTTAATTTTCTCTGGGTTGTTTTAAAATAAACGACAAATTATTTAAGCATGTAAACCACATTTATAACAATGCATATGTTTTATATTTAAAAAAATATCTTCGTGAAGATAGCAAATGTGAAATATTAATAATATGTTTGTTAGAATTATTGTTGTATGTAAGAGAGCTCTGTAACAACCCTCAGTAAACGTTTGCGTTACAACTACATTTAAATTAAATTAAAAAACTCGATTTTTTATTGCTGCATGTGTATATTTACTTAGCATATTGTAACTGTTTTTAAATAGTAACATGTTTTTGTTTTATTGAAACATATGAACATCATCTTAAATACACAATGTAGCTTGAAACTTTCTGTTTTTTCTCTCCACTTTAATAAATGTAAAGATGACATCAGGAGCTCCGTTCATAAATATGGTTACATTTAAAACTGTTTTAAAATAGCCACATAGTATAGCTTTGTCTATCAGTGGTCATATATTTCATTTAATTAATATATACCATTAATTATTGTAGCTTTGATAATGATGATGATGATAATAATAATAATAATAATAATAATAATAATTCTAAAAATGTTTCTCTTTTGCATACTTAGAGATTGCAAGAATTCTAATTTTGCTCCCCTAACACCACACAATAATACCATAACTTATTTCATTAATTAATAAGTCCATATATTGATTTTTACATACTTTTTCAAAGTTACTCAACTAGGATAGGAATTTGCTTAGTTTAGGCAGTTCCTAAGGGACCGACTTTTTGACTTTATTATGCTTCCCGTTAAAAGTAAGTTTACCTAACTGACGAACATTTAACGTGTTACCAAAGTGATCAGATACAGAGCTGTATTTCTCACCAGTTATTTTACAATACACGTCATTTCTTCATTCTGACCGCACGATACAAGTTTCCATTTTTATGAGAACATGAAAAAATAAAGTTCAAGATAAGCTGATCTGAGTAAGTGCATAATTTGAGCTGATAGAAATACGCCGCTCATAAGTGTCATAACTTTAGATTTATTTCTTTGTTCATTTACTACGAGATAACGTTGATTAGGGTAAATAAGGTTTATTTACGGACACTCTAAAAACATCACAGGTCATTAGCATCCCATTCAATTCAGCGTGTGAAACGGTTTTTTTTTTCCTCAGAGACCTCTTCTTTTAGGCTTGAGGTTCTTTTATGTACTGTAAATGTACATTACGGCACCAAAGGTTGTACCTTCACTTCGAAGGAATCCATATTTACGAATTTACGTACTTAAAATTCATCGATCCTGGCCGGGTTTGAACTCGCGACCTTGGGTCTACGAGGTAAATAGACCATCAGGAGTGACTTTATGACTGAAGGGCAACGGAGGGTTTTATGTTCTATTGAACCTCCGAAATGAAGGAATACGAAAGGCAGTCATATTTATTTTAAAGAGGGCACATATGGATGCAGGTAGGGGTCCCTAAAGCTTCCAGTTTTGTATTTTTTGTTGCTCTGTTACGACGCCGGCGGAGGTTCCTCCAAGGAATTCGACATGTTGAAAGGGCTATTATCTTCAACATGACTGCTGATGTTTAATAACAGAATACCTAATTAGGTCCACAGGTCTTTGCTTGCATATAGTTTATTTAAGGAATGTTTTAAAATTAACCCTACATAGTTTATTTTTATGTAGTAGTTGTCTTTTTGCGAGTGTTTAATCTATTTTAGAGTTTAGTTGATACGAGATAGGAACTATAAATCACTAAATAATTTAACACATATGTTCACGTTATGAAATTCCTTACGTAAAATGAAAAAATTGTAATAAAATATGTATTTGTTGCTAAAAGTTTATATTTGGAGAACAGAAGGTTAATTTTGCAAATATGTAATTAAAAATTCGGTTTTACCTAATTATAAATGTACATCTAATATGATATTAAAATATTATGATTCCCAGCTATAAGAAACTGAATTTATTGACATCTTCAAGCTCTGTAATGGTTTATTGACCAATTTTGTTCCATATGTCACGCTCGTTCTGCATAGGAAATCCATTTTTCCAAAGGACTGTTTAAGGAAATCTGTTTCTAAACCGGTCTTCCTCTACTCCTTGTCTTGAAATATGCAGCCCTACTAATAATTGCGAAACAATGAGGATATTTAATATGCCACTTGTTAAATCTTTCATTAAAGTCTTCATTTTGTTTTTCGTCGTTAAGCATTAATGGAAAATGATAAGCATTATAAACACATACAACGGTAGAAAGTATTGCATGACTAATACTCTCTAAATGTTATTTTAATGAAATGTATGGACTCATATGGATCATATTCTGAAATCGTTTAAGTAAAAAGATATAGCGCATGGGATTATGGGTAGCTCGTGTTGGTTGAAGCCCCGTCAACCTTGGTTTTCATCGCTTTGGCCTTGTCATTCCTCGAGTTGGGTTGGCAAAAACAGACACTAGGGAATAAATGTTCAATATTTTCTCTAGTTCCAGCTTAAGGCTGAAGTGCCAAAAATACAAGTCGCAAAGCTGTCGATTTTGATACAGAGAGCTTGGCACATAGAAACTTGCGCTCTTTGTTAACGTCAAAGTTTTCTGCCAAATTGGCTTCGCTTCACAAATACCTTGAATACTAGACTCCACAACATTGGCGGTTCCTTAATGTTAGGCTTGATGAAGTAAATGTGTGCATATTTAAAATATACAATAACGCCTAATACGAGGACTCTGAGACTGCAACTCAAATATTTTAGAGATAATTAACAATTAGATACTGAGATGCCACATATTTTGGAAACACTTGTTCTGGGTACAAGTCCCATGGCACTGTATAATTGTGCCGAATATTATCCTAAAAGTAGCACTAGCTCGGATAAAAACTGCGAATATTTTCCAGTTCAACAACATCAGAGTGTGTCGTTATGAACATTTTTCATAGAAATCTCTGTAATGACAAAATGAGGACAAATTTATAGACTACCGCTATGAATCTATGAGCTTTGTATTTCAGCTTATCGTATCATATCACTGACATAGAACCGCCACGGGTGGCCGAGGTCGTTAAGGCGCTGATTCGTGAGCGGAAGGTATGGGGTTCGAATCCCGCCAGAACTCCCTTACTGGGTTTTTCCCAGGTTTTCCTCAGTCCTTTAAAATGGCAAGCACCTTAAACTTAGGCCTGGAACGTTTCCTTCCTATAAAAAAAAATCCTTTCCCAATTTATCATTTCACCTCATGTATCATCAGTGTCACCACCTCAGTAGTAAAAACTGGCGTTAAATACTACTCAAAAAAGTAACATAGTATTGCACAGTGAAAACACTTTTCATAGATTGGAAATAAACTTGGAGTTATACGCATTGTTTTTAGCTTTTTCGCTTAAAAATGTGCATTTCTCACGCTCATAATAGATTTAAATATTTTAAATCATTCATTTTAATTCCAGTATTTATATTAAATAAATATTCATCAGACCTCAATTAAATCTGCATTATGATACATCGAAAATGGCAAGTTGTTGATCAGTCTTTACTGAAAAGTTTTCTTATATTGTTTGAGGTTTTTTTTTTTTTTTGTTCTTGAAACACTTGTCATAAATTAAACATGGTAAACAAAACACTAAATAATTCTCGAGCCCTTAACGAAAAATCGATAATTATATTTTATTGATTTGATTTATTTACGGACGTTCTTTAACATCTCAGGCCATCAGCCTCCCATACAATTCAGGGCGTGAAATGGCCGACAAATTTTGCTCACAGGCCCCTTCTTTCAGGCTTGAGGTTCTTTTTCGTGCCGTAAATGTACGACACGGGACCCATAGCTTTACTTCCCTTCCGAAGGAAGTCATACTTAGGGTTTTTATGTCGGAAAAAATCCATCGATCCTGGCCGGTTTTGAACCCGCGATCTTGGGTTTAGATGGCAAGTATGGTTACCACTACACCACCAGGACCGACTCGATAATTTAAGAAGAAAGGTTCTAAATTACAACAATTATTGTATAATATGATGATTTATTACTTCAAGGAAGTTCTACCTTCAACCATAGAAGCACTGCACGGCAGGAGGCTGTTCAACGCTGCTGGCCAGTTCCTGACCAACTATGGCGAGCATTAAGCCATGAATTAAATTTCTGTTAGTGAGGGGCGAGTTTCATTTGGTGGGTCCTATTGCTGCCATTATCTACAGCAAAACGACTCTACCAATTTCATTCGTAGTGTGGATAACAAAATTTGGCTATGGGGTATTTCTGCACATACACTCAAGAAATTTGAAATGTAATATACTGTACTCTTATGCACAAAAAGACTGAAAACTCTATTCCATCTACTTTATTGCATGGAGCTTTAAGAAAAGAATGCATTTTTGTGTTGTGGAACAAATTAAAGCACATGATATGATTTCCTATTTTGGTTCTCAAATACGTCGGCAATAGGAAGTGTGTTGTTCTTTTAGAAGTTGACTATTTTGTAATGTTTGTTTTTGTCAGATAAACAACATCAACATCATAGACCAGAATAAACTTTCTTTTCATTTGTTCGTTTTCAAACATTATGCAACGTGAATATCTTTAAACTTTAAACAATTACATAAACTTTGAATGATCAATTGTATTGTTTCTATTAATCATGGATTTCAATACGTAATAATAATAATTCAAAGAGAGGGGGGACATGAGCAGCATTGTTTAGGGAACAATGGTTAATTTGATAATTGTTATTTAAGTAAACAATATTCTTTCATTGTTATGCATTTAAACAAGATATAAAGAAAATCATGCAGTGTTCTTCAGAACGATTTAATTTTGCACGTATGTATAATACAGTCAGTCCTGTGGTTCCCTAAGCAGGTGGCCGAGGCGTACAGATTGGAGAGCCATGGAGTTTGCCAATCATAATTTCACAATATATTTGTATTTTTCACCCTGAACAGTTCCGACAGTTTGGCAACGCTGTGAATAAAGGTTGCAGATTGTTGTCCGTTATACAATTCAGAAAGCCGGGATCGGAAATAGAAACACCCGAGTGGAAGCTATTTATTCCCACCAGCTTAATGTATTGCGGCCGGTCCTGGCGCGCCGAACAACCGCCGTCCTAAACACATAGCAAAGGTTTGCACCCCTCTGGAGAAGTTCATTTAAAAAGAGTTTTTATTTCCAGCAATGGGTATAAGCCATTTCTCTTTTCCTTGTAATTACGTCTTTAAGTCGCTTAGTTACGCTACCGTACAGTATTTCTGTATAGTACATAATTTAAAGACTAGTAAAATAATATACAGTAATAAAATATTATCAGGTATTAAATAGATTTTTTAAAAATTCTATTATAATATTAATTTCGCATTTATGCAGGACGACGAGGATTTGGTCCTGGTGGTGTAGTGGTAACCATACTTGCCTTCTAAATCCAAGATCGCGGGTTCAATCCCGGCGAGGGTCGGTGGATTTTTTCCGCATAAGGGAAGTAAGGCCATGGGTTCCGTGTTGTACATTTACGGCATCAAAAAGAACCTCAAGCCTGAAAAAAGGGGCCTCTAAGCAAAATTTGTCGGCCGTTTCACGCCCTGAATTGAATGGGTCGCTGGTTACCTGAGATGTTAAAGAGCGTCCGTGTGTAATTCAAATGAACAAATATGAACGAAGCTATACAGAGTGGTTAGGATATACGTTACAAGTCACGAGTCCAGCAATTTTTTTGCTTACTGCGTTATTAACGTCTATGAGCTCTGCTCTTCATATCCATTATGTTTAACGGTCGTTTTTACTACTGAGGCGGTATGCTATTTATAAGAGGTTTTTGCACAGGTCGACAATGAAAGGTTAAGCGAGGTTTGTATCAATGCAGGCATATTTATTTTACCTTTGCATTAATTTCCTGCTTAATCGTAAACTGCAATCGGTATTAATGTTTATCAAATATGTTGCCAGCGATTTGTTGTCAAAACTAATTGCCAACTATGTAAGGCAAATAAAATTATGATATTAAGAATGTTTATAGCCCAGCCGTCAGAGAAAGGGGTAGAGAAAAGTAGCAATATGGGTAAACGTAATTTTCTCACTTATTTCTATGTTTACATTTCAACGCTATCTCTTGGAAATTGTACTATCGCAGACTGTAATAAAAGACAAATATATGCATAAATTATTAGCAAACCGCTGAGAAAGGGTAGCACAAGGAAAATGCTAACATATGCAAATATAGGGTGAATAATGCTTAAAATCAGAAAATAAAACGGGCAAAGATGGGGTGAATTATAATAGATGCTCGAAAAACTTAACACTTGATATTATAATTTTATCTTTACACCATGTACGCATTACTTCTTTTCCCATTTTATACATTAGCCTTCCTTTTTCCTCGTTAAATGCCAGCACATTGGTCATTGGCATTGGCAGATCATGTCCATGAAATCAGGAGAGACCCATGCAAATTTTTAAATTTACATTACAGGGTTGCCACATTTCAAATTACCTCAAGGGTGGGCGAGGTCGTTAAGGCGCGGACTCGTGAGCGGGAGGTCTGGGGTTTGAATCCAGCCAGGACCGTCCTCCTCAACGGTAAATGCCTAAACTTAGGCCTGAAACGTTTCCTTCCTTAAAAAAAATATTTTCCCAATATATCATTTCATCTCATGTATCATCAGTGTTCACCGCCTGTGATGCCTCTGTAGCAAAAACGGACGTTAAACACTATTCAAAAATAAACATATAAATAAATAAAAACATTTCAAGTATGCAACTTGTTCTTCTTGTAGGTCCCCCTGGTTTGTATCGCAGTATGATATTCGGTAACCTATGTGAAGACAATTACACCCCAGTCCGAGCAGGGGGATGGTATACCGCATACTGAAGTAGCTGCTTATGTTCCAACGCCCTGTGGAACCTTGTAAACGAATTAAACTATTCAAACTTTGTTTTACTTTATTTCAGGAAGGAGATCTACGAGAGCAAAATGTCTGACCTGATCCCAGCAAGTGGAGGAAAGATAGTGGAGCAGTCTTCCAGCGTGGAGTCCTCTTCCTCTGAGGTAATTAATGCCGCTGCTACCAACATAACAAGTGGAAAGTTTCAAAATTAATTTTCTTACAGTTTGTAATGCACACGCATAGATGTGAGCGTTCACAGTTTGAGAAAATATAACTATAGTGCAATTTTCGTGTATTTTAATGTTAGCCAGTAAAAATGTAACTGGATTTTATAGAAATTGTGAAACTCATGCAGAGGGTACAGAGGAAGCACGTCAAACTGCAATGTGGGATACAACTTTCAGCCCAGTTTACTCAGCGAATTCACCGAAAGTTGCGGGTGCTCTTCACTTCGAGCACTGGAAAATAAATAAGCTAACAACACTATCTGTCTTCTAGTGCGGTTCTAACCAAGCTTTGTCTATGTTGTAACGGAACTCTCCCACCACCATTTTTACTCTAAATTTAAATAAAACAATTTTACTAATCATTTGAAATGTTATCTGTGTGGGATCTGACATACCAAAAGTCATTATGCAATCTATTCTCACAGTTGTTTCTTAATTTAAGAAATTTTTCCATCTAAGGATTTTAAAACGCGCACATTGACGTAATGCTTCTAAATTATTGCTTAGGTTGATATTAATTTTCTAATAAAATGCAACAATCCACCTCCGTGGGTCAGTTAGCAACCTGTTGCAAAACTAAAGGACGCACATTTGAATCTTATTTGTGCCAAGTTGCCTGAGTGTTTTTTATTTTGGAGTTTCCCCTCACTTTGAAAATAGAAACACCAGCATACTCTAGTCGCCACAGGTTACGGCTTCATTTTCATCACCTTTCGTCTCGAAGATCTTAACAGTTGTTTTATTTTAAGTGGTGTTTACATTTGGGGCATCACAGGCGGTGGACACCGATGATGCTTGAGAGAAAGGAAATATTGGGAAAGGATATTTTTAAGGAAGGAAACGTTCCAGGCCTAAGTTTAGGGTACCTCCCCGACATTTGCCAGTTATGAAGACTGAGGAAAACCTGGAAAAAGCCCCAGTCAGGGAGGACGGTCCTGGTGGGATTCGAACTCCAGATCTCCCGCTCAAGAGTCCGCGTCTTAACGACCTCAGTCATCCTTGGCGGCCTCTTAACAGCTGTCAAAGGGTACAACCAGATGTGATGTGACAACCACATAACTCAAATATTTGCTATTGCAATCATACCTGGCGTGGTTATCGACAGTGTAACTGACAGTAAAGGACAAAAACAATAATTAATAAGTAACTAGAGATTTAATTGCTTTTAGCTGTTGCACTTCTCAAATTTACATTAGGAAGACTGGAGTTGAGGTGATGCAGTTTATTTCTCTACCACTGCTCTCTATAAAGACTGGTCACATCCAAAGTCATTATGTCACGTTCTCTGAGAACAGTAGCCTACATGTGAAATTTTCTATCACCCATAAGGTTGCCTCAAGTCATTATTAACTTTTAAATTTAAGATTGAAGCCAAGAAGCGTAAAGTTTGATAAAATTCATCATTAAATGCCACAGAAATTGTTCATTCCAAATTCAGAAGAAGGAAACTCATTGACTTGTATTTCTTGTAGGAAGAAACAGAATTTCCTGTAGAGGAATGCCGTTCGCTCCTTTCAAATTATTTATTCCTATAAATTTCATAGTTTTGCAATTACACGTCCTCTGGCACCATTTTTATTGCAAATCTACTTTAATATCGTTAGTTTCAACTCGTATTAACATGACTTCAATATGTGGCAACATTTTAAGTCTTTTCTCGGTTTCATTTGATTTTTATTTGCTAGACATTTATTTGACCTATCCTAAACGATAAATCATTAACTTTTTATCTGTCATCGCATCAATTAAAGCAAAGAAAAGTAAATACTTTAAAATAACAATAATCTTTCAGTTTAAATAAATTGAATACGTGGACAAACGATTCGTTTCATGTTTAACCCATAATACTATGGACCGTCTTTAAGGACGTCTATCAAGTTCTTTATTTTGATTATCTCTCACCCCTCAAGGAGGAAGAGTCAAGATCGAACATTGTTAGCTTTGTTTCCCTAAAACTTATTCATTATTGCTGGCGGCGAGCGGTCACGCAGACGTAACACAGTAGCTGCGTTTGTCTTTTTATTCGCCAACTCCGCACTCCACGGAAATATTGCCTTTCACTGTGATGTACAGTTTGCAATTGAACATGTCAGGAAAGGCGAGACCTTCTAGACAAAGTATATCACGCTTCACAGATGTTAATTTTGAACTACTAGAACTAATTGATAAAGCATTTATTGACAAAGATGTTTCTGTCTTCGAAATAGTAAGTGACCATAACAACTCCTCGGAACAGGAAGCTGATGAAAATCAACATAATCCGGCGAATGGTCAGATAGTAAAACATTTCTATGGCAGGAATAAGGAAATGAAGTTATGATGAGATTTGATTTTCTGAAAACACTGGTAAGGAGATTCACTGGGATACATAGCAATGTAGGCTTTACACCATGAGAGCAGAGTTTTTCAATCAAACGGATCATGCAAGTAGAAGACGAGTTTCAAATCCAACAAGAAGAGTATTTTGATAAAGGGAAATAACTTGCACTTTCTCTGGAGAGGAAAACACGATATCCTTGTCAGCGATGTGCTTGGAATGCTGCAAAAACTGTGCTTGAAGTGCTTGCAAGAACATAGACGCTCATTCCATAGTGCTGTGCTTTGAGGAAATGAGTTATATTCCTTTTGGGAACTAAAATATTTATTTAACTACCTTTCTGTATTACTTTACAATGTGCAATAAGAGACAATATTTCGAAAGTCTAAGTAAATATTTTTACGTTTGTAACAATTTACTAATGGAACTTTTTGAAGTATTTCTGCAAACTAAGACTGTATACAGTGAACACTTATTTCAATGAGTATTTCAGGGTCTAAAATATAAGAAACGTAATTAATAATTATATGCTATGAACAAAAAATGCAGAAATAGTGCATTTTTTGTTATTGTTTACGTTGTCATTGAATAAATGTGTTATATAATTTAATACTTTCATATAATGTATCTCGTTAGCTATTGTACACCACCAAGAATGTTTGATCTAAGAGAAAAAACTATTACAAAGAATAAAAATAGTCAGGGGTCTCCCAGACCCTTCATTTTATTTGGCAACTATAATGCCCCATAGTACTTAATTTCCTCCGAAGATGGCCATGTATTAAGACTGCCTTGTGTTTGCTTGCAGGTTCAGAGGCAGGTGGGATCGACCAAAATCCACGAAAAGTCCAGCCAATATGCAGCTGAGGAACTCACCAAGATGGTGCAAGAAAGCAGTAGCTCTTCCTTCAGTTCCTCCAGCTCGTCGCGTGTTGTGGCTTCCAGCAGCGTCTCCTCTTCCATGACGTCACAACGGGTGTCTTCCACCTCGGTTGGCATCGATTCCTCCTCTGAGGTAAAGACGATAGAATTCTAGGAGCCGTTCGCAATTGGAATGGCCTAGTAGAGCCTTTTGCTCAAGGAGATAGCTGAAAGAGACACCTCAAAGCTAGCTGTAATTGGCATAAATTACCGGTCGAAGGCCTCATTTATAGAAAAATTAACATTTTAAAAGAATGCTGCCTTTAAACAATTGCCTTCCCAAACATAAAACAATTCAACTGTGCATTGGCTGTACTGTTGTTTTGTAGTTTCCAGAAACCACAGTCCAGCTCAGTACCAGTAAATAACTGGCATTCTGCTATATAAAGAGGGTGCCAAAATGTATACACACTTTCACGGTATATATCCATTTAATATATTCCAAAATTGAACCGAAAAACAACAGTAATGTGTTGTATGATGTTCTGTAAACAGATGTGACTCACATACATTATGATAGTGTTGCTACGTCACAGGTAAATCAACAATGAACAAGTGAAGTCAAGATTGTTGAGACAAATTTGAGACTCATGGTACCGTTTTCCGTAGAAAACCAGCTACAATGGCAGCACTTCGGGAAGAAATTGAAACGGCATGTGCTGCAATCGCTGAGGACACTTTCATAAACGTTGCTCAATCAGTAGTTCAACGTACTCAGAAGTGTATCGACGCCGATAGTGGACATTTTGAGCAACTGTTGTAACTGTAAAAGTCTAAGATGATTAGTGCTCATCATTTTCTGTCTGTGAATTCAGTTTTGTTACGTTAACACGGTTTTTTCTTTGACTTGAAGTGTGTATACATTTTTTGGCACTTTCTGTACATTATGATAAAAGTGTAACTTTTCAATTTCGTTGATATACAGAGACATAATTGTCTGAACACCATACCGCATAACACACACACAAAAAAGTATTGAAATAATAAAATAGTAGCAAAGAAAACAGGAATGTCCAGTTGTGCGGAGTTCTCTACGGTTTTCGTCATTGGGTGGAATGTTAAAATCAAATGACAATGATACCCCACTAGAATAGCAGCAAGCAGTGGTAACGAAATGTACCTATTAAGCAAAGTCACATTCTTTGTGAAGAAAAACACAGCAGAACCGTGTAAGCGTTTAGGCTACGATTTTAACGCTGCAGACTTGGATTCAAGTTGGGAACGAATATTTTTTTTTATGTACTGTAGAAATGTATGAAGCGTTTAACAAATTTTTTTTCACTTTTACACGGCTCATTCACTTAGCATTTTGAAGGCATTAGATATAACTAATGTCTTATATAATCATTCATTGAAACTTTTGTAAAATTTTTTTATTCAATTGTTTTATTAATATTTAGATTTCTAATAAGTATGTTAAATCGTGTTGTATGGAATACTGGATTAATTTTATCATTACTATTTTTATTCATAAATAAGTTCGTTTTTTGAGAATTTTTATTATTAGATCATAAAATCGTAGCCACATAAGATATTTTTTCTTAGGGATATTTCAGAATGTGTGGTGCGCATTCCTTTCTCGCGATCACAAATTTCTAAAGATACCCCAAAACCAGCTTTATTGTCTCTATCTCCTTTAAGCGAATCCTTCTACAGGACCTTTTGATTTACACACTGAGCATTTCACACAAAGCTTTGACATACACTGTTCTACCTTCCTCTCAATTCCATATAATAGACATACCTCATAGCAAACGGGGGCTTATTAAAAGACTTTTCCTTGTTAAGTAAATGTATATGTACAGTAAAGTGTCCAAATATAAATATATTAATGTTATTCATTACACGCTCAAAAAGAAGTTTATAAGTTTTAATAATGCAAGAATGTAAACAAAAGACAGACAAAAAGACACATTAACTGTAAATACTTGATATATTTAAATTGTATGATCAAATATGACGTTCTTGTTGAGAAAAGAGTTAATAATGGAGTCATGTTTAAAATGACAATAGAACTGGACATAAAGCTGTACCTTTCCTGAGTACCTCAGTCTTCCTGTCAGTCTTCCTTCATAGGAGTGTTGTGTGTTGTTGACTCCAAAATTCTAAATTAATGTGAACAACTAATTTGTTGTTGTTTAAGATATATGTGATGTAACTTTGAATGTTTGTAATGAAATGTTATATCATTATTAATAAAGAATTAATGCAAAACTTATAGTTTGATTGAATTTCCATTTCAAACATCCTTGGCTTCAAAATGTTTTGGAAAGCAACATCAAGCCCTCTTTCCTAAGAGAATGCTTAAACCAGTTCTATATTAGAAATCCGTAACTCTGTTCTCTGCAAGAAATCAAATCATCTAAACATAAAACAAACACACATTTAAATACGAACCACCGGTTTGTTTTAAACCAATACCAACTAATATTTATCCGAAACATTTTGAAGCTAATTTTAATTTATGCACAGAAGCTTCGAAGCCTGTAATCGTAAATTTAGACATATAATACAACGTCCTTTTGGATAATCAAATTCCATATCATAATATTATGTAATTAAACAAATAAAAATAAAAATTTGCATCACACTAAATAAAACTAAGTGTAATGCATTTCAGTTTATGTATGTGGCAACAAATGAATGTCAAAATACAGAGGGTGCCAAAAAATGTATACACATTACAAGCAAAGAAAAAAAAAACGTGTTAACATAAAAAACTGAATTCACACAAACAGAAAATGACGAGCACTAACCATCTTAGACTTTTACAGTTGCAACAGTTGCTCAAAATGCCCACCATCTGCATGAATACGCTTCTGAGTACGTTGAACTACTGATTGAACAACGTTTGCGAAAGTGTCTCAGCGATTGCAGCACATGCCGTTTCAATTTCTTCCCGAAGTGCTGTCAGTGTAGCTGGTTTTCTACGGTATACAACATCCTTAAGAGTTCCCCATAGGTAGAAGTCCAACGGAGTTAGATCCGGAGAACGCGGTGGAAATTCAGTCGGACATCTTCGTCCTACCCAGTGCCTTGGAAGATTGTCATCAAGGTACGCACGTACATCTCGGTGGTAATGAAGTGGTGCACTATCCTGTTGGAAGTAAAATTCCTCATTTCCATAGTGTGTATGAATGGAAGGTAAGACGGATGTGCGTATCATGTTCAGGTACACTGGGTCAGTTACTGTTCCTTCAAAAAAGACTGCCCTAATGAGACCCCTAGATGATAACCCATGCCAAGCATTGATTCCAGGTAAATTAACAGCCTTTTCCAAAATAGCATGTGCATTGTTTGCACACCAGTAAATACAGTTATGCCGGTTAACACCATACGATAATCTTGGCTTCATTTGTTCATTTTTTATTTACGAAAATCTTGGCCTCATTTGTTCATTGTTGATTTACCTGTCACGTAGCAACGCTATGTGAGTTATCTGCTTACAGAACATTAAACAATAATCTTGGCTTCATTTTTTCACTGTTGATTTACCTGTCATGTAGCAATGCTATCATAATGTATGTGAGTCGCATCTGTTTACAGAACATCATACTACACATTACTGTTGTTTTTCGGTACAACTTTGAAATATATTAAATAGATATCTACTGTGAAAGTGTGTATACATTTTTGGCATCCTCGGTGTATGGACAGATATTATTTTTAATGTCTATAAGTAAATATTCTAATAATTATTGATGAGTAATTCACAGAAGAACATGGGTTCTAAACTAAATATCTTTTGATATTGATTTCAAAATTTTCATGACTATTTCCTTTGAAATTTAAATATATATATATATATATATATATATATATATCTTGCGGCGACTTATAATTATCGAGAGTACTTTATACACAGGAGTCACTGATCTAATACATAATGAATGCTAAGCTGGAGAAAAATTAGAACTGAACTTAGCACATTATTTAAACATGTGTAAAACATTAATTAGCTGCAGTGTTAATAGCTTATTATGAAATGGCGGAAGAGAACAAGTAGTGCTGTAGTAATAAATACAAATACTTGTTTGCGATCATTCAAACAATTTGAACTTATGAAT
This sequence comes from Metallyticus violacea, assembly GCA_030762175.1. Classification (NCBI taxonomy): domain Eukaryota; kingdom Metazoa; phylum Arthropoda; class Insecta; order Mantodea; family Metallyticidae; genus Metallyticus; species Metallyticus violacea. The sequence continues at coordinate 2,627,909 of CM060838.1, forward strand.
GATGGGCTCAAACGTGAACTATCGTACTTTATACCACAGCTAGAGCGAAGTACATCCTGATCGTTTTATTTCACTCCACATTGCAAACTTTTCACACATTGTCCACAGTTTGCGTTCTTCTGCTTCCAAGGGCATTTTCAATAATACAAATGCACAGAAATCCATTGGCGATGCATCAAGTCATTTAGCCAGAACGTTTCTGTAGGGAATGGCATATATTCTCGTTTCTCTCTCTCTCTCCTCATCCTCCTAAAGATGGAGGATCGAAGCAGACATGTGTCTTGAAGCCTTATCTATGCAGTCAGATAGATTCTTCGGTTCAAATTCCGGTGTTCAGAGCTGTAACTAAGATTTACAAATTGAATTATATGGCTCTCTGTGTTATTGAATTCGGGACAGAGGCTAGGGCCTTAACCTGGCGAATTATCTCGGGGAATAATGTCCATTTCTTCCCTCTAAATAAGTCTTACCTTTTATGTCAAACGTATATTAGACATCGCTCTTGGGGATAGTAAATCACGCCACTTACATTGCTTGATACTTTCGAAATAAGAATTTTGCTTGAAATGGGCATTAATATACTATTATCAGAATTATTCTGTTTTCGTGCCATTTTAAATAGTGTGTACGGATAGTGTGCAAAGTTATATATTACTCTTACATTCGCTTCTGTACCTTTAAATATGGCGCTACTTTAAACTTATAAACTTGCCATTTAAATCTCAAACAAACCCCAATATTAGTGACATTATTGACTGTTTGTGTTTGGTAAGGAAAATGTTCAAAGATAATATCCACAGTCTAATAGTTTGAAGAGGTTTGTTTATAGTTGAATTATTTTTTTAAATAGTGTTTAACGCCCATTTTTACTACTGAGGCACCACAGGCGGTGGACACTGATGATACATGAGATGAAATTATATATTGGGAAAGAAAGGAAACGTTCCAAGGCTAAGTTTAGGGTACCTCCCCGGCATTTGCCATTTATGAGGTCTGAGGAAAACCTGCAAAAAAACCTCAGTCAGGAAGGACGGTGCGTGAGACTTGAACCCCAGACCTCCCGCTCACGAGTCCGCGCCTTAACGACCTCAGTCACCCATGGCGGTACAGTTGAAGATAAATAAAGAAAAATATTTATTAATAGCATTGCTCCGAATGTTTCTAAGGTCTAGAAATCAAGAATCACAAACTATTTTTTCAACCAGAGGATTCTGAAAAGATTAATTCTCGAAATGTTAGTGATATTTTAAGTTATAGTTAACGTAAAAAGTTTAATTTAAATGTGTAATAGCATCAACAGTATGTATTTTCTGAAAAGTTCTAAACTACAAACAACCTTCAATTATAATTGTGATGTAAGTTTTAATTTACAGAATTTGTTATAAAATTCTAAGCTTAACATCGTAAAACATAAAAATGTTCAAGTTACCAACCGACAGTCTTGTGCCCTTCAAAGCAGTTCGCTTGGCAGTTGATACAATGCTGCCAACATTCCAAAGCTTTTGAAGGCAGTCTGGTGTGCTTTTCAGCCAATCCGTCAGGGCCTTCTAAATAGCTATGATGTCATTATGCCACCTTCCGTTAAGAAACCTCTTGTGCCACTCAAACTCAGGGCCTCTTGATAAGACCTGGCTACTGTAGACCGTATTGCAGGCAGAGTTTTTCAACACTTTAATGTTCACTTGCTGCTCAATTTCAGCAACAGTACTATGAAGATAAATGCCACAACTCGGATAAAAAACATTTTTTCCTGCCGTCTGGCAGACTTTCAAGGCCACGTATGCACTGGCTGAATAAAGTGTACCTGATAATTTTAATGTAATGGTTTCTAGAATACATAATTCTCTCTAGAGTTTTTATGATAAATGTTTTGCTTCAACCAGATAGGGAATAATGATAGAGAAGAAACGGTTATTAAGACAAGACATTGCTAAAATTATTTATATCAGGTTTCCCAACTATTTTTTGCATATGTATCGCTTTCCATTTCTACGATGTGCTCTTATTTATAGCCACTCTCCAGCCAGTATCACGCAGCACTAATGTCGGTCCTGATGTTGTGGTATCCACTCTTGCCTGGTAGACCCAAGATCGCGGGTTCAATTCCGGCCATGGTCGATGGATTTTTACAGCCGTGGGTCCCTTATGGCATCTCAAGCCTGAAAGAAGAGGCCTCTGACAAAAATTTTCCAGCCGTTTCAGGCTCTGAATTGAATGGGATGTTAATGATCTGAGATGTTAAACTGCGTCCATAAATAAACCAAACACTACTACCACCACTATGCAACACTAATACCTTCAACATTAAAAAATGCACTATTATAATAAGCTCTCAGCATTTGTTCTGAAAAGATTTATGTACTAAAAATCAAAAGAGAAGGACCAATATCTAGCCTTAATGCTTTTTAATTTATGTAACTAGCTCAATAAATTAATAAATTATAAAAGTACACCAACAGTTGAAATATAAAACAAGGAAATGCACATTCAAAAGATGATTATAGAAATCAAGAGCACTGTAATATTTTTTCATGCCCTGGAAGTTAAACACAGTATAACATAATTTTTTGTGATAAAAAATTAGCAAAAGAATAAGATAAATTAAAATACACAAGAATAGTTTCAAAAATACAGTTGTGCAATAAATTTATCTCCAACCTTGATGCAAGCATTATAAATTTTACCTCAAGAAAGTACACCAAGGAATTGTTCGTTGTATTATCTACAATGAAAAGAAGAATTTATTTACTTCCCGCCCAAAAAATCACAAAATAGTGCAAAATACTCAACTCACAATAGAATGTCAGAGGAAATTCCATAATTTTATCCATAACGAAAAAAGTTATCATTTACTTTCTAAATTGAATCTGAATTTAAAAAAGTATAACAAACAATTCCGTGATTCACCGTAAAATACCAAAGCAAAAGCATACCTGGTATAAGTGTAGCAAATGAGCGCTGCAAACTTTCCTTAAGGTCAGCAAGGAGATGCCGCCCCTATATAAACACATACCACGAAACTTGGCTTGCTCGCTAATATTTCCCCCCCAACATACTCGCGTGCCTCCGAAATCTGGAAGGTAAAGAAAAAAGCAAAGGTTGCCGTCACGTATTGCGACTAATTAATAACAAATGCTACTACGTGCTCCAACCAATGAGCGGTAATCTCTGATTTGGAGCAAAGTCCAAAGAAGTGGCCTCCATGAAAGGAAGGAAAGGTAAATTAAGTAACGTGACCTACAGTTGCTTTATTTTCTAACTTAATACATAAAGTTCAGCACAGAAAAACTTTTATTAAATGTTAATTTGAATTCATCCATGTTTCAATCATAACTATTATCATTTAAACATACAGCGACAAGTATTATAAATCAGATATTACTTAGTTTATAGTCGCTTCTTTTTAATAACACAGAACATTTCTATTCTCTTATTATGTCCTCCAAGTTTCAATAAATATGTTTTAACGTAAATAATTGAGTTGTTTTAGAATAATTAATTACGATTTGGTTATTTTGGGGAAACTGTGGTGAGGTTATGAGAAGGTTTTGAAAAATAGACCAGGAATGAAGGATTGATTAAAATAATTAAGTGGATTTGAGAAAAAAAATAAGATATTTCATGTTTTGTACGATTTAAAAAAGAGAAAATGAAGTTCAGAAATGCAAATGTAATGAAAGAAAAGCGGTAGTATAGAGAATTAGGCGATTAAAAGGGAATGTGGAATAGAATAGACAGTGTCCTATGAGAGAAGATGAAGAGGTGGAAATGTTTTATTGAAATAGAAAGAGACAGCATACTGAAGAGTAAAATTTAAAAAATATAAATTGGCTTAAGAATTATATATAGAATAGCGGTAGAAAAACGTTTAATTTTTAATTTAAAACATACAATCAGGTTTAAGAAAACAAAGAAAGAAACAATAGGTAACATTAAATTTCAAATGCAGATGTATATATACGAATATAAAGTTATATTTTGTTAGAGAATTAAGGAAAGAAAAAATGTTTTATTAATTTGGAACGAAGTAATATGGAGAGAAGTTGATATACATTTTATTTATACCGGATGAAAGGGTAACACGTAAACTCGATCAGGACAATGAATAAAGCTATGGACATTTCGCATAAATGTATTGAAAAATATTTTGAAAAAAAAAGACGTGTGATAACCAAGCCTTCCTCTTGTAGCGATTGAACTGGCGTTATTGTGCAAGTAATGTCAAGGTTGGGCAGTTCGCGGCGGAAGGAAAATGGAACCTCTGTCCCACACTGTTTACTGTGTGTACACCAGTTGCACTTTAGGAATGATATTAACTTTTGACACTGGTATTTACTTCATTAGATATTCTTTTCAGTGCATCTGCAGACAAAATTTAACATTTATTGAAAGTACCTAAAACGAAACAAATATTTCTTTAACTTTAAACAGAACATTGAAAGAAAATAAAAAAAATTGCACTTTAAAACTTACCTATACCTACTTAAAGTAAAAGCAAATGTGTGCAGTGTTCATGTTTCTATGTATATATTAAATGATAAAGGAAACATTTTTGGAATAGTTTAGTGGAACACAAGCAAAACATTTATTTTAATATTCATTAAATGTTGCCATGGTTGAATGAACGAGTACATACATGTAAACGATTGACCACTTTGTGTTAAACTCCGGTTTAAAAAGTAAACCTACTCAGTCTCCTTTGGAGTAAATACAAGGTCAGGGAGCACGTGTTTTAATACTCCCGCAATTCTGCGCTGTCAACTATGGTCGCAACGTCGAACTCCGGTTGAAAATGACGTATGATTTATAAACTATCAAGGAAAAAAAAAACTCTTAAACACTATCAAAACACTACGTCCGTTTTTACTAGAGGCACAACAGGCGGTGGACACTGATGATATGGTAACTTGAGAAAGGATTTTTTTAAGGAAGGAAACGTTCCAGGCCAGTTTCGGATACTTCCCCGGCATTTTACATTTATGAGGACTGTGGGAAATCTGGAAAATACCTCAGTCAGGGAGGGCGATCCTGGTGAGAATCGAACCCCAGACCTCCCGCTCACGAGTCCGCGCCTTAACGACCTCGCCACCCGTGACAGTACATTAAACAACTGGATGGCAGGGTGAACTGTGTTTTCATGCTGTAAAGTATCGTTTCAGTATGAACTGACTCAAATCCTATCACCACTATCAAATTTAATTGTTTACTTTGAGTTGGGGAACAAGCGCACGCTCACGACTTGTGCTGAACGGTTGCCCCTACCTAGGGTATAAGTAATGCGAAATAATTCCATTTCAGTAATTTATACTTTTTAACATACAGTATAGCGATTCTATTACGTTGTTTCACTCTCTAAAAATATTTATGAACTAGAAGTGCATAAGCGATATATGGCATAAAATAATTGCATTCCTAATAGTTAAACTAACATTCGGCATAATATCTTTGTTAATTTTACGTTTACCTTCTTCAGATACGGTATGTTAAGGACACTGTGCTCTCCTCAGGACAAGTAGCACGTGTACACAGCTACACACAGCGTACTTGCATGAAAGTGAACACCGAAAAATTGCTGAAGCAATGAATGAATTCATTTTAGAAAGATGCAGTAAATCAGATTTACTAAGTAAAATTCTTACAATTTAAGAAAGTGTTATCAGACAAAACTGCTGGTTTAAAATTGGCCGATTCTATAAAATTTGATTCTATTATGAGATGAAACAGTTTAATGTACTTAGCTCTTATAATCTGGACACGTATCTTGTTAAGAACAGAACAGAACCTTTGATACGCTACTCTCTATTGCTCTAAGCATTACGTTTCGGGTGTTTTCGCAACTACAGCAGAAGGTCCTGGATGCAAATGGAAACCAAATGCAGGATGGGGGTGGTGGCGGCGAGAAAACTGTGCAGCAGATGTACGAGGCAGAAACTTCCCAAGAGCACATTGTTCGTGAACAAGACGGAAACGTTACAGAAGAGGTAAGTACATTGTCCTTACTGAGTGAAATACTAACCACGACTAAAATTTAAATTATTTCAAAAGACTCTGCTATTACATAATATTATTAATTTTGAAGCATTTCTTAATTTGTTGATATATTCCGCAACTCCAATAATGCTTCTATCAATTCTGACATTAATAGCAAACGCTTGGAAATAAATATTTAAACGTGATTTACTGAAAATATCTTATCCCAAAGTGTAATAAAGTATTTAATCGTTTTTAACTTTACATTAATGGAAGTCAAGCAGTTGTTTCTGCAGATGGGTGAATGAGCATTGTCACTAAACTGAAAATGTTCATACAATAATCTTTCAGAGCTTGTTTCAACATAAGAATAGGCCATGTTATTTTGTAATTTAAATAATGAACATATTATAATCCGCAAACCAGATCTTTGTTCAAAATCGCATGGTTCTATATCTGCTGGATGGTGACGACCGTAGCGTTTGCAAGAGTTTTGATTTTTAAAATTATTAACCCAACGACCGTGGCAAAATATCCCAGTAAGATTCAATTTCAATAATAGCCGAAATTTAGACGTTAAAATTTAAATAGCTGTCTTTGTTTAGTTTTTATGCTATGTAAGGTTGCCTATTTTGTGTGTTTAGTAGCCAGTTCAGGTACTGGCATACTCTTACAATAAACAAAGGTTATTAATATCCAGGCAATGCTGCCAGCCTCCTCACTCGAATACAAATATTCATTCGAATGTCACAGAATAAGATATGTTCCAATAAATGTTATTTTAATAGAGAATTATATTAAAATATAATAATATAATAACAATAAATAATAATATCTATAATAAGTCGTCCTGGCACCTAGACGCCTATTCCAAGACATATATTACAGCTTCTATAGTTTATTATATTTTTCTTATTTCTCACATTTTTAACATTATTTGTACAGATTGTATCTATAACTAATGAATGAACTAAACAACCTCCAACTAAAACAAACAATTCTCTAACTGGAAGCCAATTAACAAACAATATAATTGGCATCCAGCTGTAATTTAACTACCAAAACTTAATTTCAAAACTAAAAACTGAAGCTAAAACTACCGTTTGTTGGAAACCGACGGTTACAGTGCTGGTAATCAGCACTCCTAAACTAATTTTTTTTATTTAATCTATCTGTTTTTCTTATATTAATTTTATTAGTTTATAAATATTTATATTTTGCTACTATTCTACTACACTTTATTTATGTCACTTTCACTTTGTTCAATTGAATTCCATTTACCCCTTCTATCCAAAACAACACCCCACTTATCTTCACTTCGCTCCTAAGTGTTCAAATTTGGACCGAAAACAATTTAAACTTTTAATTTAAACTAATCAATAACTACGCAATTTACTCACCATACACCACACGCTTACACTTGCACCATTTTATAAACCTTCATAGTTTCCATATTTCCTCTCTTCTCCTCCCCTCTGTTGCTCTCCAATCCATCATTTGATTCCTTCTGCTCCTACCTGGATCTTCACACTGCAATCACTCCCTTCGCCGTCTCCGTTCTTTCCCTTTGATCACCGGTCTGTCCTTGTTGTTTAAATTATAGTTCAATGTGTAATGTTGTTTATGTTAAGAGCCGTTAACTTTATATGCTTTCTTGTTACTGGTTTGTTGATTGATGATATGTTGTCATGTCATGTTATTGTTTATCATTTCTAGTGTTTAGAGTTGTCATTATTATGGTTTATGTGGCTATTATTGTCGGTGTTTTAAGTTGTTGTCGTTATGTTCTTTCTTTCTTCTTCACCGTGACCTTCATACTTCTTGTTGATGTCATTGTTATTTATTGTTACTTTATTTATTGTCTTTATTGTTGTTGTGTGTATGGTTCCCACTCTTCTTTCTCCTTCGCTGCCGTCACATATTTTTGCACCATCCAGCTCTTTGAATCTTCTTCTATAAATTACTCTATTTCATTCTACACAGCCGTCACATAACTTGCATTTTCCAGTTCTTTAAACCTTCTTCTGTAAATTCTTCTTGCTTCCTTCTTTGCTTTCTACGCATAACTTTCGCCTTCTAACTCTTTAAATATTTTTCAGCGGAATTTTTGTCTTCATTACTTCTTCCAGTTCTTAACTCTTCTTCTATAATAAATGTTTTATCATTATTCACCCCCGTTTAAGTTTAAAGTTTATGAATTATACTTAATATCTTTGTCTTATGAACAATGGCTTAATGCGGGTTTTTCTCCACCATGACCATGTAAGAATTTATGCGACATTTGTGTGACTGCTTTAAAATACAACATTCTCATGTTTCAGATCTCGAAATCCTTTCAGCAAGAATCTTTACTAGGAGAAGGAGAAACTGAATCCATTCCTCAGACCGAAATTGTAGCGGGGCAAACGCATGAGGAACAACAAGAACTCGTGAACGGCAATACAGAGATAAAACAAGAAAGCATAAAAAATACACTAAAGGAAATAATCTCAGAGATTGAAGAAGCTGTGGAGCCTGAAATAATTTCGGACAGTGCCGCATCCACCGAACAAAAGGTGGGTACATACACGACGAACGCACAGAAGTGTGCACTGCTGTAACATCGTTATACAGAAAATGTTGCTCAAGTTGCATTGGATTTTTTAAACTCTTTTCCCCAACCTGTGGTTATTTTATTTTTCTTACTCACACTGCCCAGTTTTGCACTTCTAGGAGTCATTCATTTAGTGCTTTTGTACACAAACACTGCAAGATGTCAACGAATAAATTATTTAGAGACTGATTTTCATTTTTAAATGTTACATTTTAAAGAGAGGACATCAGATTGATCATACAAAAAACACTGCAGTTCCGCTAGATTATGTTTACATGTGCCAAACTCAAACTTAACATTTTTGAGACAGAAATGTTTTGGTAAAAATTCACTCCAATTTGCAGTACATTATTAGCCAGTAAATATGTGCAGTATCATTAACTTTTGGTTCCTAATTTTCCCTTCTAGTTTTGAAACTATTGGGTGTAATTTAAGGAAAGTTTACTTTATCTTTAAATAAGGTATCAGGTTCAAGAATGTCAAATGCCATCATGCTACTGAAAATAGCCGGTGGCAGGAAGGGATGAGACGAAGGAGACATCGGATGGCCAAAATCTAAGGACGTTGATTACGCGGACGCAGATGGGGCACCTAACATGTTTTCAGATAGAACACATCAACGCAGATGAAACCGTCCTCTGATTAGTGCGAACCTATCAAAAGGTGCATTTCCATTCCAGACGCCGGGGCAGACACTTTACAAAGCTCAAGCTACTGTCACACGGCGCAAGCCCATGTTACTCTGGCACTTTCGACCCTATAACAGAAGCAACGGAGCGAAATGAGATAGCAGAAATTTCTTGGAATGTAAATATCCATCACAATTTCGCCTAAGTGGCATGGGGAAACCACGAAAATTCCCAAAGTCAGCATGGCCTGTCCAACGGGAATTTAACTCTTGTCCTCTCGAATGTAGTTTCAAGAGTTAACGCCTAAGCCACCCCGCTCAGTTAAAGTACACTTGCATTGTGTACACTCGTGAAAGCGGATGGAACACATAACTTTAAACGAAAATAATATAAAACTGAAGACATGTAAAGGTAATTATATATGTAAAGTTTAAGAGACCCACATACACATGTTTTAGCTTAACATGCATTCATAATAGTTTATGTTATAATGCAATGCGCCCGAATGCACTGTTCACACACAGTGGGGTTGGTCCTGGTGGTGTAGTGGTAACCTCCTAAACCCAAGATCGCGGGTTCGAACCCGGCCAGGACCGATGGATTTTTTCGGGCGTAAAAGTATGACTTCCTTCGGAAGGGAAGTAAAGCCGTGGGTCCCGTGTCGTACATTTACGGCACGATAAAGAACCTCAAGTCTGAAAGAAGAAGCCTCTAAGCAAAATTTGTCGGCCGTTTCACGCCCTGAGTTGAATGGGACGCTGGTGACCTAAGATGTTAAAGAGCGTCCATAAATAAACCAATAAAAAACACACAGGGGAGCACTGGTTTATCTAAAGGTGCATAACTTCTGCTATTTTTATTGCCATTAACACTTTACAAGCATTTGTCATAACATAACAAGCGCTGTGTTGATGGCACAGAGCATTTGTTTATTTTTCCAGTGCGATAACCCTGAGTGCTTCTTATTGTCATGAAACAGGTGTTATGACAACTTCTGTATTTTTATTTTATTATAATAGTACACAACAATGAAGCTCTCTTATGCACAGGTGGAAATCGCCAGCACTAATGAGGAAAGGAAATTTGACAAGCAGACTTCCACCACAACGCTGGACGAGAGTCAGACAATCCAGCAAACTGTGGTGGAGAACACGGAGCAGGTATGTAATGTGGGCATGCACTCATCTCTCCATAGTTAGTTGATGAAGTTCATATGATTTGGAAATGTCGGATGAAACAATTTTATGCATTAGTTTTGGCAGAAGCCCATAAAAATGTATATAAATATAAACTAGCTGATATAACAGTCTTAGGTATAGTTAAAGTGACATTAATTGTGGGAGATAAACATCAAATATTTTCTACACAGTATTCACACATCATATGTAATTATTTACTGTGCCAATACAAGCTGAAATACAAATCACATCTATCTTTACCTCGAACGTTGGAAGAAAGCTTACACTGCGCAAATTCAGGGACACACAGAACCACTAACTTTCGTACCGTACATTAATCCGCCCTCTTTAGCAACTAGGGCATTTAAAATTAAGCAAAACATTAATATAATATGCTGAAATGGTATTATGCACTCTATAAAACTGAAACTGCTATTTAGGTAAATACATATACAGGTGCTCATAGGTACAACAGTACATTTACAAGTATAAAACAATTAATATATAAAAACTAACGTTAAACAGTGTGAGAGATCTCTTCTGTATCCAGTATTTTGTATAATTCTGTTTGGAGTTTGTTCACAACTTTTTTTTGTCTTCTAGCACTAGCAACTACATGTCTATCTAGCACCAAGCTGTTCCATTCCCTCTGATCAATATTAGAGAGCTATTGCCATACACAATGCCTCTTTCGATTATGAACCTTTGCCAACGAAATTTCCTGCTTACTTGTTGGCATAAGGTGTCGATGATCTCCAAATGGAACTAGGCCTCGTCGCCCAAAATCACTTGAATCCATTTTAATGTGCTGGTTCATTCCGAGGCATTATTCCAAACACCGACGACAGTTGGTGTTTAGTGTTAGCCTGAACAAGATGCTATATAGGTTTGGTTCAGCTACAAATGGTCCTTCTCTTAAATGAATGATCAATTGCAGCAGTTTCAGTGTGCCAGGTTCTAGGCGAAGTCACATTATTTATACAGAGAGTGCTAAAAGTATACACACACTTCAAGCAAAGAAAAAACTGTGTTAACATAACAAAACTGAACTCACACAAACAGAAAATGATGAGCACTAATCATTTTAGACTTTTACAGTTACAGCAGTTGCTCAAAATGCCCACCATCGACGTCAATACACTTTTGAGTACGTTGAACTATTGATTGAGCAACGTTTGCGAAAGTGTCCTCAGCGATTGCAGCACATGCCGTTTTAATTTCTTCCCGAAGTGTTGTCAATGTAGCTGGTTTTCTACGGTATACATCATCCTTAAGAGTTCCCCATAAATGTACGCACATACATCTCCGTGGTAATGTGGTGGTGCACCATCCTGTAGGAAGTAAGCTCCCTCATTTCTATAGAGTGTATGAATGGCGGTTAAGACGGAATTGTTACCTCGCTCGAGTCACATCTGTTTACAGAACATCATATTACATATTACTGAAGTTTTTCGGTTCAACTTTTAAATATATTAAATAGATATCTACTGTGAAAGTGTGTACACATGTTTGGTACCCTCGGTATGTAGTTATCTTGGTCGCTTCGGTGTTAATATAGAGAGTAGTTTTTATATCTTATAATTGTATATTACACAGACGGAAACATTGCCTTGATAAATGTGAGAATGGGGTTTTTGAAAGTTTGGGTTAAGTGGGAGAACTCATGTGTGAAGTTTGCAGTTTCAGTGTTATAGAATGCATCCCCATTAGAGCATATCTCGCTAGAACACTATGCAAATACTTTGATTCATTAACATTTGGAAGGAGTTTATGATTTTCCACAAAGCAGTTCAAAAGTAGACAGGCAAACTACAATAAATTCCAATCAGTTCAGAATGTTATCTATTTACAATGCTCAGTGCATTCCTGCCAATTTAATTACCTCTTTAAAATGTGGTTCCATAATGATCTTTTTTATAATTTAGCTCAGCCTTAATAAACTCATGAGGAACTTCGAGTCAATTGGTGTGAGGAAAAGTAAAAAAATATATAAAAAATCTATCCTTCTCTTTAATGTTGCACATAATTCTTCTGTTGCTCGTCTCCATACAATTTGTTTTATCTTATTACCAATGAATAAAAAACTCTGCCTGATGTCATCATGTTAGAATCTTAGTGGTATGTGCATTTCGTAATAAGAACAAAACAGCATCACATAGCATTGTATTATGTTTAGCAGAGTGCTATAGTATTTCGCATTTTTAAATGAACAATCTCCTGAAAACGTATTCAGATTTCCGCCTTTACACCAAAAAAATTCCTATCGTAATGTTACTATTTCTGTTTTTACAGGTCAATGTTATTTTTTAAAATAAATGTTTAATATTTTCTTCCATTGTCGATGAACTTTTGTACTTTTGCACCGAACTGTTTTACGATAAAACTGCATTTACATTTTAGGGCCTGAAATGCATTTGATCTCTGTGTAAACTTTACAAAATACCGAAAGAAAAATAGAGGGTTTTTTCTTTATTTGTAATATATTTTTATTTGAAAAAGAAGCTCCATTTGAACTTTTGGAACATGGTGTGATTATATACATATACATACATACATACGTACATACATACATACATTATATAAATATACAACTTGCTAATAAAATTTCAGATATCTAAATTTCACAAAATTTTGTGAAATGGGGATAAAAAATATGGATGGTAATTTGCGAAATACTGTTTTTAATGTTTTTTTTCTCTACATTTTCTTTTAAGCCTAAAAATGCAATATTTTTATTTTTAAAAGTTAAATGTTTTTAATTTTCTTGATTTTTTAAAACGTTTTAATGAACTATGGTGCTGATAAGTGTCTTAACATACTATTAAATTGTTACATAATTCAATATATGTATATGTGCATATTTTTCGCGAACATAAAAAATAAAACAACTTAAGGAAATTTTTGCTTATTACAATCTGGTAGCAGAAAATAAACTGAAACTATTGGAAATGAGAACACTTTTCGGGATGGAATTTTTAGCGCACGAAGTGGCGATTACTTGAGTGTCCTTCGGGTACCCCGCTTCTTAGCAGGCATTTCTCCAGTTGCTGTATCGTCAATTTTATTTACACGCTCCTCTTCTTCAAATATGAAGCATTTCACTCGTTCTCGGGCTTTCAGTTTTCATTATTACTCATAAACGCAAGTAATTCGGCGACATTTCACACGAACATACCTTTATTTATTTATGTATGTCCGCACACGCCTCCCAATATTGTACGTTACGGATCATGTTTACCAACACAACGAGATTTGCAGTTTCACTCTGCTAATTGTTTCAAGAGAGTCCGTAACCTCATGCCCCATAGTGCGGTAAGGTCAGATGAGCTTTATGGGCAAAATCCTTACAAATGACACAATCTTCAAAGTAAGAAACAATATCATTGAAGGTTCGTGCGCGGATCTCTCTCCATGTCCAAAGGGATTCACTGAGGTCCATTGTCCTCAGTGGTTTTTTACGTTTAGGACGGCACCTAATTTCTGAAACCAACCCGCCTTTCGGCTGTAGATGATCTCGAACTTAGCTACCACGTCTAGCATAGATCTACACATGAGCATTACGATAGCCATCACCCACCCCACGACAACAGCGATTCAGGTATCACCTGCCCCCAAGGCGCTCTCTTGGGACAACTGCCGCCGCGGGTACTCAGAGCCCGCACCGGGAGCATCTGTAGAGCAACGACCGAAGTCGCCCCCATGTTGTTGAAAGCAGCCAGGCAAATTGATTCACAAACTAATGTAAGATTTCCACGTGGTTGCGGTACTCACCATTACTTGGTAGAAGAAGCTGCGGTGCTCACGGAAGAGCTTGCGGACACCGTCATCATCTTGTGTGGGGAGATCTGCAGTCTGTTTTCCATCTCCTGCACGAAGCAGTTTCTCAATCCTCTTTCGGTGACGTTTTCAATTTCTACATCAACTATTGAATGGACAATTTAGTACTTTATTGCAAAATACTATTTCTGCATTGACAGAGTTTTGCAGTAGGTGCAGAAAAAGTGTCAAGTGCTCTTTTATTGTGTATCGGTGCCTGCTGTATGTACTTTATTGCTCATAATACAAATGCACAATGACTTCTGACGATACCATAACAACAATGCACTACGACAGTGAACATGCGCACAATCGACCTTGGCGGGCACATACGGCATAAGGACGAATGAATATCTTCGCCATTCGTGTCCTTCACATACACTAAAGTCTATGTGCGAGAGTAATTTACATTATTAGGAAAAATTTACTGAGAATGAGAGCAATATTCCAGAATTCGCGACTTGAAAATGCTTTGCTGCCCATGTGCAGAACAACGACGCCTGTTTGGTTAATCTGTTGACATTAGCGATCAAAAGTATGATGAATTATTTTATTATATCCCCTCCCTTATATTTATAAAGCGCACAACTGAAAAAAATAAATAACTGAGCTCTAGTAAACTGACTGCCACACCGCGACGGGCTTCCGAGGTCACTAAGGCGCGGACTCGTCTGGGGTTCTAATATCACCAGGACCGTCCTCCCTGACTGGGTTTTTTCCAGATTTTTCTCAGTCCTCAAATGGCAAATGCTGGGGAGGTACCCTAAACTTAGGCCTGGAACGTTTCCTTCCTAAACCCTTTCCCAATACATCATTTCATCTCATGTATCATCCCCCGACACCTCAGTAGTAAAAACGGGCGTTACACACTATTAAAACACACACATGTAGCCACAATGTCTTATAGATACATTAAATATACATAACCTTCCAGAAAAGTGTATTTCTTTGTGTGTATGCAGGCAGTTCGATGAGTGCCTGATGTGCTGTAGTGAAATTAGTCTTTAAGCAACAATTCTGGAAACAATTTTAAGGCGCAACTATACTACAGATAATAAGTTTAATTATGCAAGCACTCACCGAATCGTCTGTTGTAAATTGAACTGGCCTCTCCTGCGGTTTTAGAATAAGGAATTGTATCTATGTACTACAAGAGTTGCTGGAAGCTGTATTTGGAGAGTCAATCCCCAGAGTTAAGAAAAACCAACAGCAGCCCGAAATGCAAAATAGCAGAATTTTAATTACTAAACCTAAAAGACAGCAAACAATAAAAAAGTAAATCGTAGATAATTTGTGTCTTGGAGCTGAACTGTAAATAAAGGCTGGGTGTCCACATGAAACCTCCCTGATTTCAAATTTAAATTGTAAGGAAACTATTTGTCCTAGATGTTTGCGTTTTGCGGCGTCATGAAGAGAAATGAAACTTTTTCCCATTAATTTGTTGAAAATGTTGATTAATTAACAAAGATGACGACAGCACAAGAGAGAGAGAGCTCGGTGCATGCTGTGGTATGCTGAAACGAAATCACCGATTACAGTCCATAGGAAAGTCAGACGAAGTTACGAAAAGGAGCCACCAGATATTTAACGCGTGGTTTGGTATTTAGCTATGGGGAGTGTTAACCTGGCTCGGGCAAGAAACACAGTCTGAGAAAACAATGGACGAAATCAGGGAAACTTTCGCTAGAAATCCCACAAAGTCATTTTGTAGAGCTTCACGAGAGTTCAACAGTCCATAAGGTGGTGCATATGCCCATAAAGCAACATTCACATTTGGGGTTCACAGAAATCCAATCATGTTAGGGAACATATCAGGTACAGCATATAAAGTATCCTAACAGGCGTGATAGAACTGTGGAAACATTTGTAGTCATAGAGAAAGTAGTAACAGCAGGCAAATGTGACATTACAGTAGGTCGGAGCCCCATCGCACTGGAGTAATAAACGTTCGTACATCTTTCATCAGAACGTTTTCAATGAATATCGTTACCCTTTATTGCAATACACTTCTCACATCTTTGAATTAACATTTCAATACCTCCCCCCAAATAATCAGAAGTCTTATCTGGAAAATGGGCATAAATAGCATCCATCACGTCTTCGCCACGCTTAAATTTCTTTCCTCGAAGGTCTTTCTTGAGTTTTGAGAAGAGAAAATAGTCACTGGGAGCTAGATCTGGGCTGTAGGGTGCATGGTAGATCTCCTTGAAGCCACATTTCTTCACAGCTTCCTTTGCAACAAGAGCTGTGTGCACAGACGCGTTGTCGAGAAGAATGCGCACACCACCACTCAGTTTTCCTCGCCTTCTCTCTTTGATGGAAGCACGTAGTCTGTGCAGTAAGCTAGCATAGTACTCCCCGTTTACTGTGGTGTTCCATTCCTTGAAGTCAGTGAAGAATATTTCTTCACAGGCCCTAAAGATTGTGGCCATGATCTTCTTGGTTGACTGAGTGACTTTGTCCTTTAGAGGAGGTGCTTCGCCAGGTTTACGCCTGCCACTCCATTGATTCCGTTTGGACAAGGAATCAAAGTAGAGGACCATAGATTCATCTCCTGTAACAATGGTTTGCAGAACTTCTCTCTCGTTGCCACGGCAGAGCTCCAAAAATTCCTGACTACAGAAGACTCGTTGTTGCTTTTGGACTGAGGAAAGAAGTCTAGGCACCATCTTGCAATAACCTTATTCATATTTAAATGTACATGAATAATTCGAATGAAGGACTGTTGTTTTAGAAAGTCCCAACCTTGCTGCTATTTCTGTAACTATAAACCGCCCGTCTTCCATAATTTCTCCTTCCACAAGAACGATGTTTTCAGGACTGAGCACCTGCAAGGGCCGACCTGCACGCTCTTCATCTTCAATGTTTTCTCGACCCATTCGAAAAAGTTTGGCTCATTCTTTTAGGGTAGAATATGAGGGGGATGTTTCTCCATATACACCGTCCAATCGCTGTTTAATTTCATTTGGAGTAAGTCCTTCTTTTGTAAAGAACTTAATAACAGCTCGATACTCCATTTTGAACATGTCACAATCTTCTACACATAGCCTTCTTTATGCAACTATATCTGAACAACTGAACACAGCAGCGCGGAAGTTACAGCTGAAATTAGTTACTTAATAGATAAGGTATGACACCAGATAAGACTTTTGTGAAGGTGATAATTCTTATTGGTGAGGCCGGAAACTTATGGAATAACTCTCCATCTAGTAGTGTATATATAGACAGTATAAACATTTTGAGTTGTTTTTCATGACACACAAACCGCAAATCTCTAGGGTTAATAGTTCCTTAAAAATTAAATTTGAAATGAGGGAGATTTCATGTGGACAACCTGTATTTTAAGTTTAGAGTGATGTTTTTCTATCTAATTTGTTAAATGTTTGATAACAAGAGTATTATTAAGCGGAATAGATATATAGAAAAACATTATTCAATATACTATCACTTTTTATTATTAATTTTATTTTCACATTTTGAAATGCATTTTCATTTACTTAAATTAACATTATCAAATGGTTTTTACCAGTAAAAATTATAAAAAGATATCTTATATCAATATAAATACACATTTTTCAATTATTTTCATAACAATAGAAATAATAATAAAATAATTAAACATCTTCACTTTCTACTAAAAGTTGATAATAATGAAGATTAATCAGTTTTTGGTAAGTGAATTTGGAGATTAGATTTTGCATGTGTTGCTGGGATAATCGATTGGAAATAGTTCTGGGTTCCGGTTGTTTTGTTTCAGTTAAAATGCTTAGAACATTTCGAGATAGTGCGAAAGTAAAAATGAAACTAAATAAAGGAGAGGCACGTTAAAATGTCACTTAATTGCCGACTTTCGCACGAGTCTTATTTCGTAAGAGCAAAGAATGTCGACAATTAGGTAAGCTGGTTGTTTGCCATTGTTTTCAGCCTACTTTCCTTATACCGTCATTTCTGCTCGAGCCGGGCAAGAGATCCCATTCGCTGCCTCCACACAACTTGTTCCACTTGTGGCAAAGTCTCAAGGTATATGTGTAACGTATGGCTTCTAGGTAGCTCAGTAGTTTTGCTAGCTGAGGGTAGAAAGCTAATAACTAATGCCTTGGTTTTGAACAATAATAAATATAACAATGATTCACAAAGTATTTATTTTGTAATTTAAATTTATTAATTCATTTAGTGTATATTACAATATATTGTACATTTTAAAGGAATGAAACTAGTAGATATGCAGTATAGTAAATATATCCCTTCATTAAAAAGTTATTATTAAATATACACGCTTCATATGATTGTAAATAAAAACCATTGCTGCTTTAGAGATCAATAATGAACATAATGATTCTTAAAAGTAACACAAAGTCTTAGTTTGAGTAAATGGTTTAAAACGCGGTTCTGATAGTTTGTGCATGCCTTTTTTCCAGTCAGCCTGTTACTGGATACAAAATAGCATTCCATAGATTGAATTTCATATGTTAATTTTACCGACCGGTCATGTCTCACAGACCGCCTTGATTGTTTTATTGAAATACAGCTTGAACTATAATTCATATTTTAATAAATGAAGAGAAAGTATACAATTTTAATTGCTGCGGCAACACCATTTGTTTCTCTTTCAGTTTTTAAAGTTCTTAAATTCCTTTATATCTAAACAGAAGTTTAGGGTAAATAGCTTTGTAGACGGAAAGGAATTTGAAATTATAGAGGGGCATTTTTCTGTTCTCGTGTATCACGAACGACAAGTTGTTCTTCAACAAAACACAATCTATTTGAACTTCCGCAAAAATATACAGAGGGCGCAAAAAATGTATACAATCTTCAAGCAACAAAACTGTGTTAACAAAACAAAACTGAATTCACACAAACAGAAAATGAAGAGCACTAATCATCTTAGACTTTTACAGTTACAACAGTTACTCAAAATGCCCACCATCGGCGTCGATACACTTCTGAGTACGTTTGCGAAGTGTCCTCAGCGATTGCAGCACATGCCGTTTCAATTTCTTCCCGAAGTGCTGTCAGTGTAACTGGTTTTCTACGGTATACAACACCCTTAAGAGCTTCTCATAGGTAGAAGTTCTAAAGCAATAATCAGAATCAGGTGTTTACAAACACATAATCTTTCCACAAATTGTTCAGTGCCATCTAGCGGACGGTATATTTGTTTATAGAGAACATTATACTTAATAACAGTGATCGCCTCCTTTGTCTACTGCCGTACGAGAAGTCTTCGGTTCGTCGCGTGCAAAACACTAGCAGTAATAGGCCATCATATGTACATCCCAATGTCCTTATAACGTCGTTCAACATATTTCAAATCCTGGTGAAACCTTCCACCTTGCTCTTCACTGACAGCTGCTAAATTCGATGGGAAGCAGTCAAGATGTGACTTGAGGAAATGAAGCTTTAAACTCATAGTACAGCCGAGCAGTCTGAAAGTATATTCTGACAATTTCTTTGTCTTTCACATTGCGCCGAAATTTCTTAACAGCCTCTCCGAATCCATTCCACGCATCTTTTTCAATTTCATTCATAGAGCTGATAAAATCAACACCTTTTCTTATCTGTGGTCCATCAAACACTCCCTCTCTAATTTTTGCCAGTGACAATGATGGAAACTTTGTGCATAAGTACTGGAAGCAAGGGCAACTTCTGTCAAGTGCTTTCACGAATTGTTTCATCATGCCAAGTTTTATGTGCATTGCAGGGACAATCAACAAGAGGCACATTAGTAACATTTTTTATCCGGGTTCCAGTATATGCCTCTCAGGTGCCTGGCCAGTTTCCCAATGTTTGTCCCTCTCCCTGGTATGACATTTGCAAAGAAAACAAAAGCATTTTGTGTATCCTCCCTGTTGTCCTAGTAACAGACCAATGACCTTCAAGTCATCACATATTTGCCGCTCATGGTCTCGGTATTTTAACTTTCTCAAGAACATGCCTCAGAGTTTCACAAGACCCTTAGAATGTCACGCTAACTTGTTGCAATTATGAAGTAACTGCAACTTTGTTTGCAAGAATCAATAAAAAGACGCCAGTTATTTGGCTCATATGTTTCCCTGCCCAACTGTTGAATAAGATTCACACAAAACACAAGTTGATCTTCTCCTGCACAGTGCTTGAGGAGCTGTGTTTTGCGATTCCTATATCACAAAAATGTAATGCCAGGTGATAACAAAATTTTCTCCTGTAGTCTTGAGCCCAGTAATTCACTTTTTTGTTTTACGAGGCCTGAATCCCTCACTAAATCATCTAATTCAAACTGATTAAACTGTAGTTGTAAAATGTCAAATTCTTCAGGATCAGAGACCAGCTCATTGTCGGAAGTCACGGAGCTGCTTTCAGATTTACTAAAATTGAGGTCTGCTGGGGTAGTTCGGGTCCATGAGGAATAGGGTCGTGTAGTCGAGTTCAGGTTTGGATATTTAATTCCTGCCTTACTTTTTTGTTGTAGCCAGCAACTTTGCACATGCAAAAGTAACAATCGTCATAGGTGATTCTGCTGCTCTCTCCATATCATCGGTTTGGCAAACGGCATTGCCTTCCGTTTCCTTCATACCAATAACGTAATCTCTCAACACAATGTTACGAGCAATATGGGGGGTGAACGATCTATCATGATCACCACTTTCTCTTAGAAATATAAGTAATATATTTTCTTTTGTTTGTGAGTCTATTCTACGTACCTTCCCGTCAAACACGTAACAGCCACAAATGTAACGAAACTTCTGAGGACTTTGTAGACACTGTCTCCTGCGTATTCTTGATGTAGACAAACGTGCGTATTAACTAACACAAGTTTTCAGCTCAATTGAAGTTCGGATCTATGATAGCTGTAAATGTAAACACAAATACCTCACAAGAAGACAGACCTGATCCATAGAACAAAACTGATAAGTGCTGGTAATATAAACATAAACATCTGGGTGTTAAGGGAGGACGGAAGTGAGCGGATTAGGAAGAAAATCAACAGATTTAGAACATAACGAAACGTAGCAGTAAGCTGTAAAGCTGGATGAATTTAGCACCGTAGATATACATGCACATATGTTAAAAACTGGATGTGATAGCCAAAACGAACTTCATTTTTGATCACATATTTTCCTTTATACCGCACAATCAATGTTGATCAGTGATATCTATTAAAACACAACAGGGATAGAAACTGCGTGAGATTAAGCGAAAGTTGCCAGCATGTTACATATAAATAATGAATTTTATATTCTTGACCGCTTCATTAGCTGCTTTTAATGAACATATGCCCTTACTAATCCTGCCATGGAAGAAAGTGATGCTTACTCATTATTTTATATTTGTATATTTATTATCTTTTGTGATAATTGCAATATTAAATTTATTTTTACTACCTGTTTTGATCATTTTAAGAAATATATGAAACATTTCATTAAATATTCAGTAACGCAGAAAAGTTCTGCCACTATAACACGTAAGCCCAGATTTCTTAGCTTTAAACTTGTTCATAATTGAACATGGCATAAGTATACTCACTGAATGTGTTACTCAGATAATAAAAGCACATTTTACCGAAAATATTATTAAAAATATAATTTTAAAATAAGGTTGGACTGAAATATTTTTTTTAAATTATTAAGATAACAAACTTATTATTTGAAACAAAAATATCTCACCAAATTAAAATACTATCCCCTAAAACTTCTCAGCTCTAGTAAAACTTAAACCTGATTGAAAGAAAACAACTTATCACGTATGTTAATTGTGTTCACTTTATTTTGACATATTAACATGCCATGTTCACTGTCAAATGAAGACGGTTTGTAGTGCTCTATACAAACGCAATTATATTAAAATTCTAGTTTATATTTTGTATAACTATGTACATTGGAACTAGACATGCAAAAAGAACTAAAATTAGTATAAAAAGCTTAGGAAACTTGTACTTTATAGCATTCCATTTAGATATCCGTGTAGAATTTCCTTCTTTTCAACGCCCCAAACTTCATTCTCACTAACAGAACATCTAAACAACAAACAGAGCTATCTAAGTTTTTCAAGAGGGGTGAAGTCGAAATATCTGACAAATACTTCATTGTACAGATTGCGCAAGAGCTGAATCAAGTCCTGGGCAACCTCAGCTCTGCAGCGCTACTGCAGAAAGGGACAGAGGAAAGTCAGCAACAGCAGAGTTTTTATAATCAGCAGGAGCAGTATATACAACAACAAGAAGAACAGGAGCAGATGCACCCACAAGAGCCTACGACCAATGAAGAACTGCAAAAGGTAAGTTCTGTTCTTAAAGTTGGCAGTTGCAATTCCATGTTCTTAGATGACAGCGAATGAAACAGCAAAAATATGAGAGCACGGAGAAAAAATGGTCTCAGCATTTTAATGGTTTTCTTTATACAGCTGTCACATCTGACGTACCAACTGCACTACATTATCCTGTTACTTCAACCAAATTGTATAATCAACTAATATTTATATACCGAGTGGCACCCTTGGTATGTACATACATATTCCAATAAATGTCCTTCATCTTGAAGTATTTGAAATTAAGGCTACTCGCCATTTTCCGGATTTTGTGATTACAACAATATTATTTTCGCAGTAATCCTTCAGATTTTAACATTATTTAAATTTACTCTAAAATTTCCACAAATGCCAGACTGTATTTCCTTTCTATTCACTATCCCTTGGGTAGCCAAAATAACAGAAAGGCAATATCTTGCCACTCTCCCAGTAACTTTAAAATCAGGAACGTAATAACAAGCGTGAATTAATACAATAAAATTCTCATTGAAGACTCTTCTTTTGTTATCTCATTACGTGCAATGTTTTCATTTGTCATTCCCATGTAGGTTTAAATTCCCTAAGTGATGAGAAAACTCCCTACATATTATTTTACGTAAACTTCGCTCAATTCGCTTAGAGGTTTGTTTTTCACCAATAAAATGAATTATGTAGTGAAATCTGGCCAGTCAAATATCTGCTCATTTTAAATACTGTATGCATTCCACTGTCTCAATTTAAATAGACAAAATGCGTACCCAGTGCATTGCAGAGTACTTAGACAGTATTGAAAGCATAACCATACTCGACGCAAGTATCACAAAAAGCACCCTTCACTGCTCATTTCCGACCGAGCGAAGTTGTTTGTATCTTCAGAGGTATTAACGTCCCATCATTTCCACTTTTATCTTTTCGACCTCTGTCCGCCACACAGTGCGTGCCGCTCATTTGTTGCCGAGAGCACCAAACCACGAACAAAAATAGCCCGTTTTGTAATAAGGGTGTATAAATATCCTTTAGCAATTCTGCGCCAGTGTTGCAGTCTCGTCCCACTATCATCGAATAGAATTTGAAGTCCTAATGAACCCCAAGTTTACAGCTGTTCGTAGTTTTTTTTTTCTTCGTCTTATATTATGTTCGAAACATTTGCACGATCTTGCGCAATAAAGTCGTGAGCAAAGAATGGTATTTACAATTCTTCTCGTCACCCACCATCTGTCATTAATATAATAAACAAATAGTTTCTACCTCATTTATGTGGTATAAAACTGAAACTTACACAACGCTTATTATGTTGAAGTAAATAAATCATAAAGCGTTACATTCACTTAATCTACAACGTTTTTCTGATCACGAGGAAAAAAATGTACGAACTCAGTACCATATAGCTTGCAAATAAAGGGATCATGATAGAAAATCTAAGGAAAATGCTTTTTGAATAAGATATGAGGAAGGGTTAATAACCAGAGAAGTAGGACAAGGATGTAAAATAAGTCCAGCTCTATTTAATTTACATATTGCAAAATATAAAGGAAAACAACAATTTTATGTCAGCTATAAACAACATCCCAGTTTATTATTTGCAGACGATTTGGTAATTGGCTCGATTACAGTAATGGGCCTAAAAACAACTTTGCAAGAAATAGATAAATATTGTTCAGAATGGGGCCTTAAGGTAAAACACAAATTCTAATATGCAAGAAGGGAAGGAAGTTGAGTAAATATGACAATTAGAAGAAGGGAAAAGGGAATATTAGGCAGTACATGATTGCATTTATTTACGTATAAAAATGCATGGAGGTGGAAAATGGGAAAAGCAAAAAAGATTGGTATTAACAAAAAGGGAAAGCAGCTATGTCATTATAAAAGGATGTCTTTTTAAAATACCACAATTGGTAGTCAAATGACTGGAAAGAATATATAATACAATGGTCAAAGCACTGTTGGTATCGAAATTTGGGGAATAGAAAATTCTTGAGAAAGTGCACCGTTTATCTTGCAAAGAAACTCTCGGCCTACCAAATGCGGCTGTAAAAGAATTGCCCAAATAGAAATGGGAAGAGCTACAAGAAAATACTGGCGAAGGAAGCCATACTTAGGATATATATATATATATATATATATATATATATATATATATATATATATATATATAAAGTAGCCCCTCCTGCGTTTGATTATTATATACGCGTATTCGGATTCATCACATGGTGCAAACTGCATTCTTGTAACATCCAGTTAGCTTTGTAACATTTCATGCAAAGGTTAGGTGGCCTATATCTCCAATATCATGCCATGTTACGTCTTTTTTTCCCAACCATATTGTGGATATAATTTATTCCTTATTATTACTACATAGTCACGAAGAATTAAGCATTTGGCAAAAGAACTTCGAAAGACAAAAAAAAAAAAAAAAAAAAAAAAAAAAATAGAATGCTGCAAGAAATTTGTAGTTGAAAATCGCCTTAAAATAGAGGTCTGCTAAGTTGGCATAGCCACAGTCATAAAGTTAAAACCCCTATGTTAAAGCAGTTTGGTTTTTGATAAACAATTACTGTGTTGATGTCACCAGGTTTTAATGTAAGGAAGGGATTGTTCCGAGTTTCTTGTTACAAGTTAAGAAATCTTTATTTCATAGCACACGTTACATACGATCGGGAAGAAATGTTACATCAAAGTAACAGAGCGCGGAGCTATGATCCAAAACATCTCGTGTAACTTGGCCAGGGTTGCATAACTAAAAATGGTGGAGTAGGGGAGGCCATGCATCCCCCCACTACATTGCCAACGCCGAGACGAGAAAGCAGCAGTATATGTTTTGGGTTTCGCGCGAGGATATAACTGGGTTCTAGGGTTGTCCAATGAACCTTTTGCGAAAAAACTGTAGCAATTGTAGAACTTTTTCGTTGATAGGATTCTGAATGCTCTTTTCATGACAGTGATATAAGATCGCAAAGTATATATTGTGATCTTCATATGTTGATTTAGGACGCTGATGTTGAATACGCTGGGAACGCGGAGGAAACCTAATTAAACATGACTTTATGTTACTAGTTCCAGATCCGACCGCTAGGATTGAAGAGGTGAGCGCACAACTGAAAAAAATGAAGTAACATTGCTGAAGTATACAGTTTATAAAATCATTGAAATTAAATTCTTAATGCCTTCACTGGATACTCGAAAATAATTAAAAAAACCTTTTAAAATTAAAATCGTTGTGTGATTTCGTACCACTATAACTTGTAGTAGTAGTAGGTGTATCTTCATAGTCATAAACATTAGAAATATATTTTATGCAGGAGTCGTAGACCTTACATGCTTAAGTATGATTCATAATTAGAAAGAGGAACAAACATTAGAATATTAATAATAAATATATAAACATTAAAATGGGAATTACGATATTTACAGGCATATGAATGGAATTATTTATAATTACAATAGTTTTGGTCAGAAAATAAATCGCTTCGCGCACTTTGGCTATGTCCACATTTGTGTGATTCACATACGGATCCCAACATAAAATCGTACTCTAATTGCCTTAAGGAAACTTTGCATAACATATCCGCCAGTGGCAGTAGAGAAACCTAACCCACCAGAGAAATCGGTCCTCAGGAAGAACGAGGTCTCAGAACTCAATTCCAGCAAAGAAGCAGCAGTGATAATAGATATTATAGTTTTTGAAATAAATTAATCACGGGAAAACATGAAATTTATACTGAATTCAGTATTTTTTTCTATTTATTGATATATGACCAGAGGAACGTGGCGTTAAGTTAAAATAGCTTAAAATGAAGATAGTGACGATGTTGTTAACAAAGTTATATCAATTATTTGATGATACGAGGGTAGGTTCATGAGTTTCCGGCCTCGCCGATAGGCATTATCGACTTCACAAAACCCTTATCTAATGTCATACTTTATCTGTTAACTAATAATTACAGCTGTAAATACCGCTCCGCTGTGTTCAGTTGTTCAGAAATAGCTACATAAACAAGGCTATGTGTAGAAGATTGTGACATGTTCAGAATGGAGTTTCGAGCTGTTATTAAGTTCTTCACAAAAGAAGGACTTACTTCAAATGAAATTAAACAGCGATTGGACGGTGTATGGGGAAACATCCCCCCTCATATTCTACCGTAAAAAATGGGCCAAACTTTTTGGAATGGGTTCAGAAAGCATTGAAGACGAAGAGCGAACAGGTCGGCCCTTGGAGGTGCTCACTCCTGAAAACATCGCTCTTGTGGAAGGAGAAATTATGGAAGACCGGCGGCTCAAAATTACAGAAATAGGCAGCAAGGTTGGGTCTTTCTAAAACAACAGTCCTTCATTCGAATTATTCATGAACATTTAAACATGAATAAGGTTAGTGCAAGATGGGTTCCTAGACTTCTTTCCTCAGTCCAAAAGCAGCAACAAGTCATCTGTTGTCAGGCATTTTTGGAGCTCTGCCGTGGCAACGAGTGAAATTTAGCAAACCATTGTTACAAGA
Source organism: Metallyticus violacea (assembly GCA_030762175.1). Lineage (NCBI taxonomy): Eukaryota > Metazoa > Arthropoda > Insecta > Mantodea > Metallyticidae > Metallyticus > Metallyticus violacea. The sequence continues at coordinate 2,654,849 of CM060838.1, forward strand.
GATAAAACTACGGTTCTCTACTATGATCCCTTTTACAAAAAGGAATCAACGGAGTAGCAGGCTGACGCCTCACGAAGCACCGCCCCTGAAGGCCAAGGTCACTCAATCAACCAAAAAGGTAATGACCACTATCTTTTGGGACTATGAAGGAATACTCTTCATTAACTTCAAGGAGAAGAACATCTCAGTAAATGGGGAGCATTATGCTGGTCTACTGCACAGACTACGTACTTCCATCAAAGAGAAAAGGGGAGGAAAGCTGAGTGGTGGTGTGCGCCTTCTTCACGACAACGCGCCTGTGCACACAGCTCTTGCTGCAAAGGAAGCTGTGAAGAAATGTACCTTCAAGGAGATCGACCATCTACCTTATAGCCCAGATCTAGCTCTCAGTGATTATTTCATCTCCTCAAAACTCAAGAAGAACCTTTGAGGAAGGAAATTTAAGTGTGACGAGGAAGTGACAGATGCTGTTTATGCCCATTTTGACTATTTTTTGGACGGGGGAGTTGGAGTTAATTCAAAGATGTGAGAAGTGCATTGCAATAAGGTGAAAAGTGAAATATAGTTTTTGTCTTTATCATACCTAGAAAATTGTTAGGCCAGAAACTTATGGACCTATCCTGGTATTTGTCATTGACTGACGACTGAGAATTCCTGTAAACATCTCTCTCAGGGAACATTGTCCTAGCGACATTGAAAGCGTATGAGCACATGCCTGCCACCCATGTCAGTGCTTAATGAAACAACAATATGTAACTTAATTTTTTTTTTCACACAGTTAAATTGAACAACATTTTATTTAAAGTGTTTAAGTGAGTTTAGTCACTTTTCTTTAGAACGCTTTGTTAAAGATTTATACTTAATTAAATTTCATCTTAAAATATCCTAATATCACAATATCTTAACCTATTATATAGCATTTCAACAAGCGTTCTATATTATCGAAACATATTATTGTTTAATTCAACTTTCGGAACGCATAACTAAATAAATAAATAGGAAAATATTAAAATTGAAGAAAACCCACGTTAAGTGACTTTTTAGATGGAGAAGAATGCATATTATAATAAATAATGCTATGAATTAATGTTTCAAAGAAGCTTTAATGCTTAATCTTTTATCTGTATTCAGTGCTATCTCATATAAATGGTGTGCGCATATTTGTAACTCTTTTACTTTATTGAATGATTATTTAAGGCAATCTGCAGTTTAGTGTATCTCTTAAGAGACATATAACGCCAATGTTCAGTTTCTGAAAGTGTAAATGACGCAGAAATAGTTGCGCGCTTGTTTTGAGGAAACGTTGACTACTGGGTACAGACGCTTAGGTACGAAAACAACGAGTAAAAAATACGTCTCTCTGCTGTTGAACTTTATCTTCCGTGGTTTTTGATCCCTAGCCAAGTTGCTCCAACGCCGACGGAGGGGTGGCACACTGCCCTCTCACTCTTTCCTTTCCTCGTTTTAGAACCCGCTCCTCCCATAGCGTTCACCGTTCTAAAAAAGAAGAAGAAGGAAAAGACACAAGAAACATTAATTGTTACGAATAGCAAGGGGCGCTATGTTATGCCGGTCAGAGCTTATGATAATTAAACAGCCCAAGGTAATACACAATGCCGTCGGCGCCCATGGATATACAAGGCCGGGTTGACCGGACGGTCTGACTGGCGTTGGAACGGAGTCGGAACTGTGCGCGCGGCGAGTAACGAAGTCCATCGGGCAGTCACCACACGCGTGTGTGCGAGTGAGTCTAATAGTTAATCATTTTGTCCAGCAGTGGACGATTGTGATAGATTCTGTGTGTTAATGTAACGCGGGGGTGGGGCCGCGCACGTTCGAACTTCTCTCTCTTTCTGTGCATGCGTGCGTGCGTGTGGCATTGCAGTGGTGGAAAAGAGAACGATAACCTTGGGATTTGTTTCTTTATTTTGCTTATTAAGAGTCACAAAGGGCGTTTAATTGGTTGTTACGCTTTTGCGGAAGCTATCACGGAGTAGGAGAAGGTGGAGTGGGGTTCACTTGTTATCCCTCCAGAGCTTGTAACAAAAGTGGTCTAAGTAGCATGCAACGCGACAGTAATTTGATTAGAAGTTGCTGTCCCTTGAGTGTGGTGTTCAGCGAGGTGGTTACTGAAGTTTACATTGCACTAATTATTATACATAAGTTTAACCATAAACATCTTGTCACATACCTTTATCAGAAAAATAATTAATGACGAAATCAAATGTTTTTTAAACGTTCATACATATTACTATTCAACGTTCAAGAAGATTTAGTGAAACAAATTAACGATGATGAAAATCGTTAATCTTCAGTTCGAAAGTTACATGGTGCTCTTTTTTAAGTGTGAAGCGGGAGAGGATCCAAAGAATATTTTACCCTAGTAATGAACCCTAGTGAATGAAGCAAATTTTCTCACATATTAACCTCATACTGTTTTTCTGTCTTCCAAGAACTTAAACATTTTTAAATATTGTATACTTTATCCCGTTTCAATGCCTGATTTAGAAACCTGTCATATTGCAATGTTTGTATTTATCTTCACATTTCTCTTTATTGCTAGCAATCTGTAAAATGAGTCACGGATTATATCAAATACAGAATTTAAAATAGCGGCAATTTTAAGTTGAAATCAAATAACGACCACACTTATATCGATACACTTCTACCTCAGTTCTTTATTCAACTAACAGACATGCCGGGCGATACAGCTCATCCTGCAGATTATGAATGTATGCAACCCAGCCATTAGGTTGTGTTTTCTCCTGGTACAGCGATATCACGCAGAGCTTCCTACAGAGATGCGGTTCCAAGTAATCTCCTCGCGTGAACACATTCCTTCATGTACATGTTTTCTCATTGTCCTGTAGTGCTATAAGAACAGTTCTTAAGCATTAAAATAAAATGTTATTTCTCTGAAGCATTTGCAAAAATAAGAGGTAAAAATTAAGTAATTAGGGCATAATAAATGCATATTAATAGGCACCTATTACACGATAAGGAATACAGAAACCAAATTTTTATATTTTCAACTTATTTTAAAATACTTGATGAATTACTCTCTTTATTACATTTTTCGAAACTTTCTATACATTTTTATTTTCTGAATTTATGTTTCAAATGTTCTCTGTTTAATACTGTGCGTTATGATTATATAAGGTGAGTAGTGCGCACCTGATTTTGACAACAACATGTAAAATACAGATTGGTAAATCTGTAGGATGGACTAGCATATACAAACGTAATTCATCTTCAAAACTAAATTAAAAATTAGGTAATTATTTCATGAAAATACAGAAAGACAATTTTCAAAAGTACCGATCGCAAAATCGACCGGCCAAACGCGCTACTTTATCGACAACGTCTCTTATCGTAAACTCGTGGTTTCATCGTTCGTCCGTTTTTACTGCTAAGGCACCACAGGGAGTTAACACATGAGATGAAAGGATTTTTTTAAAGGAAAGAAACGTTACAGGCATAAATTTAGGTTACCTCCCCCACATTTGCCATTTATGAGGACTGAGAAAAAAACGGTCCTGGCAGGATTCGAACCCCAGACCTCCCACTCACGAGTCCGCGCCTTAACGACCTCGACCACCTGTGGCGGGCTTCATCTTATTAAAACGTAACTACTGTACAGCCTCATAGCGGGTGCTCGTTCACAGCTATGAGACCCTCTACAGGAATGCCCTAGTCTCTGTTGATGTTTTCTTTAGTTTCCTCCTGCTCACGCTTTGTGTCTCCAGAGTTGGAAATCTCAAACTCGAACAAGCATGTCATAAAACGCTACAGTCAAATAGACAGAGGATGAATTCTATTATTTAATTTGTAGTACAAACGATGAAGCATTAGAGCGCCGCGAGTTATGGAAGGGGAGATACCGGAAGTAGCGAGGGGATCGCGCATGTAGCCGATCGGTTTGGTAACGGAAATTTTTAAATGTGTCTCTTTGTATATGAATTTTTGAATTTCTTTTAATAGTTTTGGATAGTTGTAATTCATTATACAATTTAAATACGCTTTATATTAACTTTTATCATTAATGCTAATTTATTCTCATTTTTATAGCACATGCGTTTATACTAAAATGATAGAAATACTCGTTTCTGTACTGGCATAAAACGGAAACGCATATTGTGATTTTTGTCGGATTTGCTGTTTTAACGTGGCATTGAACTCAATTAGTTCCAGATTTATAGGTATGCCAAAAACCACTCCCCCCTGTAGGTGTAGAAATATGCTCATTGGAAGAAAGCTATATCCTTCTTCCCTGTTATACGGAAAAAGGCCGTTTGCTTATTTACAAAAAGACAGAACAAGCGCTAATGAAAACGGAGAAACTTGTGGGTCTGCCCATTATTTCGAAATGGCAAAGAAAAGTAAAGCGTTTGTCATTGTATTCTTTAATGGCTTCTCTGCTACTGCGGTGAGTAAACAAGTCATTGTTGTGAAATGCAGTATAAGAAAATGAAATAAAACAGCAGAACACTTGTGAACGTCAATATAATTAAAGAAGGTTGAAACGTAAAGTTTAAAGACCGAGTTTTTCTTATTTTAGACCTCATTGTCGTTTATTCTTTAATACACAGATTTGTGCCCTTCACTAGTTGACAAAAGGTTTGCAATTTATGAACGAAAAAATACAAATGAGAGTCAAAATCATAATTTTGCAAGCCGAAAATTTTTCGCTTAATCTGGAGAAACACATTTATTAAATTAATTAAATTTTCATGACATATATTGGAACGAACAGATCTTCGACGGCTTAGTTCATGGTGATGCGGTTTAAGCTAGAACGATAAACGTCATCGGATTTTCCCGTTTCAGCCCGGTTCAAATCAACTGGGAATGTGTCAATTGAATTAATTATACAAATACAGAAGAAAATCTCTGAGAATATTGAAGAAACAATTATCTTTTCTATATATAGTGGTTAAAACTTAGTAAACAGTTTCCTATAGCAATTTTTAATTTAGCAGTGAGTGTCTTTGTTTGTCCCGTAAGCATCGAGGTCTCAAATACATACGAGGGTAGGTCAGTAATTTTCCGCCCTAACCAATTTCTAGGTATGTAACACAAAAACTATATTTCACTTTTCAATATAGTTACTCTTTATTGAAATACGCTTTTCACATCTTTAAATTATCATTTCAACCCCCCCCCCTGCCCAAAAATAGCCAGAAGTCTTGTCTGCAAAATGGGCACAAACAGCAACCACCACTTCTTTGTCACACTTAAATTTCCTTCCTTGAAGGTCCTTCTTGAGTTTTGAGAAGAGGAAATAGTCACCGGGAGATAAATCTGGGATGTAGGGTGGATGGTCTATGTCCTTGAAGTCACCTTTTTTCACAGGTTCCTTTGCAACAAGAGCTGTGTGCCCAGGCGCGTTGTCATGAAGAATGTGCACACCACCACTCAGCTTTTCACGCCTTTTCTTTTTGATGGAAGCACGTAGTCTGTGCAGTAGGCCAGCACAGTACTCTCCATTTACTGTGGTGTTCCTCTCCTTTAAGTGCTTCACCAGGTTTATGCCTGCCGCTTCATTGATTCTCTTTTGGACAAGAGATCACAGTAGAGGACCATAGTTTCATCTCCTGTAACAATGGTTAGCAGAACTTCTCTCCCATTGGCACGGCTAAGCTCCAAAAATGCCTAACAACAGATGACTCGTTGTTGCTTTTGGACTGAGGAAAGAAGTCTTGGCACCCATCTTGCACTAACCTTATTCATGTTTAAATGTTCATGAACAATTTAAAGGACTGTTGTTTTAGAAAGGCCCAACCTTGCTGCTATTTCTGTAACTTTGAACCGCCGGTCTTGCATAATTTTCCTTTCACAAAAGCGATGTTTTCTGGAATGAGCACCTCCAAGGGCCGACCTGTATTCTCTTCGTTTTCAATGCTTTCTTGACCCATTCGAAAAAGTTTGGCCCATTCTTTTACGGTAAAATATGATGGGGATGCTTCCCCATATACACCGCCCAATCGCTGTTTAATTTTATTTGGAGTAATTGCTTCTTTTGTGAAGAACTTAATAACACCTCGATACTGCATTTTGAACATGTCACAATCTTCTACACATAGCCTTCTTTATGCAACTATATCTTAAAAAGTAAACACAACTAAGCGGAAGTTATAGCTGCAATTATTTACTTAACAGATAAGGATTTTGTGAAGGCCGGAAACTAATGAACCTACCCTCGTATGTTAAAACAACAAAGACAATTCAGGACTACGAAATAAGATCGTGTTGACAAAATACTTTTACAAGTGTGTAAAACACTAACATAATTAGCCTGCAATACCGAGACAAAGTCTCCTAAAGTAGAAACAGGGTATTATTATTATATTTTACTCTTTCTTTTAGGACCACGCGTATTTTATTTTTCTGCAAATTATGATTGAGCGGATTCTGACTCTATACCTTACTCAAGCTCTCCGCTCGAAAGTAAGATAAAAAGTATTAATTTTCTCCCCATTTGCGGCCTGACCAGAGCAGAAAAAAGTTTCAACATAATAAATGTAACTTTCTCCTTCAAGCCATTGACAGCGCTGATGGAGAAAATAGCATAGGCTATCCCCATGAGAGTCGTCCAGAAGAGAACGTTACGCATTTTTCCTTTTATACATACAAAGTCTCTGTATCTATTGCTCTGTTATGGTATACTGGAAATAAAACAATTAAATTACACATGTTCAACAAATCTATGTGAAGAATTAGATGCACTTATCTCTTGGAGTTTCCATTCTTTTTTCTCTATCACAAACGAATAATTTCTTACTATAAGTTCTTGTGAGAGTCGCACCCAAGACACTTGTAGCAAAGTTACCTGTATTTTATGGGAACAGCGTTCACCATTTAGAAAAAAAAATGTTTAAGTTTAGATTCTCGGTAACCAGATTTGCACTCTGGAACGAAGACTTCTTTCTTGTGACAAGAAAACACAAATTGTAGTAGCTTTCACAGTCACATATATTTACTCATATATTTAAATGACATATATTTAAAGGACTGGGGTTAGATTCCCGCCAGGACCGTCCTCCCTGACTGAGATTTTTTCCAGGTTTTCTCAGTCCTCATAACTGGCAAATGCCGGGGAGGTACCCTAAACTTAGGTCTGGAACGTTTCCTTCCTTAAAAAAAATCCTTTCCCAATAAATAATTTCATTTCATGTATCACCTGTGTCCATCGCCTGTGGTACCTCTGTAGGAAAAACTATTCATTCATACCAATTTCGACAATTTTACTTCCGTTAGAGCATTTCTTTTTCGCTTCTTAGGTTTAGCGTTCAGCGATTCCACTGTCCTAAACTTATTAACAGACATCTAACAGTTTCTCTACCTGTAACTGGAATACCAGAAAATGTCAACACACCTGTCTACGTGATTCGGTTTTATGTATCATACGTTTGTTCATGCGTGTATTTTTCGGTAGCATTTCAGGGGACTAATAAAAATATTCTAATGTAATTCATGCACAACACAGGTGTCTTTTCACTTTTGGGATGCACAGTGAACAAACTCTGATCTTTACAGCTAGAACAGAAGGCAGCAACAAAACAGCTGATAAACGTAGCGGGTCATTCACCCCTGCAGTGCAAGCGACCTACACATACACGCGATCTATGGCCCGGCTATAAATGGAATGCCCGGTATTAGGGAATCTAATTCTTGGCATTAAGGTAAAATGTAAATTAAAAATGATATCTATTAATGACTGTTTTACAGCATCTACTCGTTTTATGCGACCGAATGAAAGCCGCTGTAATAAACCCACTACAATTGCATAGTAAACGTGTTCCCTGCTTTAAAGCTCTCTTAGATTTTAGATCATTGCATTTATACTTAATGTAGCCAAAAAATATAAAGATGATTAATAGGCACTGACTGTTTCTAGAGTGTAAAAATATTACATAGCGTAATAAATGGCACGCTCTTACTAATGTTCCTATTATTTTATATTTTGGATATTATTAAAGTACGTTGTAATGTTTCTAACAAAGAATTATTATTTTCATCTTAAAACGAGATAATATTTAGTATTAGTTGTATCCTGTTTTTTAAGTTCTAAGAAATGTATATTAATAAAGCTGACACTGTACTGAGCAACGCACACTCGCTGCACACCACATTACAAGAGGACAAGCTTTTCAAAAGATATAATAAAATTTGAGAGGTTGCTGGGGGAACAAATTATTTCTATATTAGATCACATACTTTATTAATACCGATAAAATCAAGAAAGAGAGAAGTGATGAGAGAAACACTTTAGAAGGTTTTCACATGTTTTGAAGACTCTATTTCACTATGCAATTCGCAATTTTACTGATACTATTGGATGGCTGAATACACTGCTTTCTGTGTCAAAGGAACTAGCTGAGAGGATTCCAAACGAATTTAATGTAGAATTAGAATATGCTTTCAGATTTTTCCTTGAGGCAAGATTTTGTTATGGCACAAGTTCGAGGTTTTAAAAAATAAATATCATTCTGGCACGCCTAAAACGTGTAAATGATATAATATATTTTTTCCAAAGCGACATCTTATCGATTATCCAGCAATAGCCAGCCAGTGTACTGCTACTCTCAATTGTGAATTGTGTTTCTTTTCCATTGTAGACATCTGCTGTTGGAAACGGTCAGTAAGGTGATGGCCCCAAAGAAACATTTTAAAACATTTCAAACCTTTAACGACTTCATAAAATCACAATAACGTTCTGATGTTTGGTTCCCAAGGAAACCGCAATTAATATTTTTGAATACTGGGCAGACAGCTTCTCAGGCTTTAATGAACTATTTGTTGTTCTTTCAATTGGCTGTCAATGAGTTTATTAAAGATAAATTCTAAATACATAAATGAAGGACGGTTTTTATCCACTGCTTTTACAAAACATTTAATAAATCCCTGTAACTTGTGCAATGAGATAAACGAATCTTTTTACACGTAACTAATGAATATTCTTACAGAGTTTCCTGTCGAGGGGTGACAGTTTCACGTTTGGGTAATATAAGGAGTGTCCAAAATGATACTTTACAACTTTAATTTAAAGTAACTTTGCTTGTAATTGGCATAGAAGAGAAGTCTTTAACTGATGTAAACCATCAACTCAAAAGTTTTTGTTCATCTTGATAAAAATTAATAATCATATCAAAAAGTTGCTCAGCGCTCTCCTGGTGGACGTACAACATCTAACCGAAATTCCAGTTCTTTCCGTAGTGCATCTTCATCACCTGTGACTATGGATCATCATCAAAATCAACCGCTGGTGTTCTTTACAGTGTCTCTGGTATAATCCTACAAAAATACACCCAGAGGCCTCTTCCAATCCAACGTGTTGAAAACGTATTGTCAAAAACATTGTAGCTACTGCGATGCCCTCCCAAGAGACTTCTGTGGTAAACGCTGAAAGGACTGCCATGTTCGTTCTGTGCCACCTTCACTAATTCCTGGCCTCTCTATGTGGTGCTTTTGTCCAAACTACTTTGCTTGCATAATGTACTTCATACCTATGCTTCTTTTAATGTGTTCTGAAGTTTATGTGAATCTGAGTATCTAATTTTGTTTCAACAACCATGTCATATATCGAGTCTTTTTCATAAAATTATGCTTCTGTCATTAGGAATAGAGAAGCCAATATTTGAAAAAGTAACAAAGATCTTTTGGACTGATGAATTGAATAAATCATACATTTCCCTCTGCCGTGTTACATGACATTTAATTTGTAAAGTATGTAGATTTCTTATCCCTGATGTCCCATTGATACAAAAATAAAATGTTGTACTTTCCAGTTTCAAACTAGTTACTACAGAAATCCCTTTCAAATGTCATCAGATTTTTTTGTAGTTATGTATTTCATAGTATTACAGTTTTAGATTTGACGCTGTTGCAAAAAAAATATCAATGCAAGTTTTGATGATTTTCATTAACAACCTCTGGCTGACGGTCCTGTCCAAGACATAGCAACTGAAAAAAAATGTCATTACCAAACATCACATGAATACCTTCAGAGGAACATTCTTTAAGACCTCTATGGCTGCTACGACAACCACATATTCTTGTATCGTGATGCATAGGGTTCCACATCTTTTCAATCTAGATATCTGGTTTGTTTGAAAAGTTCAAATCACGTATAAGATGGAAAATATATTTTTAATTCAAAAATGAGGTTATGATCATAAGTTTTTTGCAAATAATCCATTACTACTCACATTTTTATGTCTAGTTCAACGTGAGTTACAACTGAGACTCATAAGTCACATTACCTATACTTTGATGCCCCTCAATACGTGAGACAGGCCTCATTGCTGATGACAATACGAGTATTTTGAGTATAATCCTTGTACAAGTAACAATCAGTTGAATTGTCATAAGACATATGGAGTAAGTCATTCCTACAAAGACTTTGCATCTGAGGAGAGCGGTAACACTTTTTAGGTATAAAGCTTTCATCTGTGAGATTTAAGAAGTTCCGCAACTGTCACGTAGCAGACTTTATCAGGATGATTGAAACGTGCACTTTCTTGACATTGTTAAAAAAAAACTATCGCAGTAATGAAATGTTAAAAGATATGTAACAAATTGCTCTCTACCAACTGAACCTGTTCAGTGTTGATTTTGTTTATTTATGGACACTCTTTAACATCTCAGGTCATCAGCGTCCCATTCAATTCAGGGCATGAAACGGCCGATAAATTTTGCTCAGAGGCCTCTTGAGGTTTTTTTATGACTGGACCCACGGCTTTACTTCCCTTCCAAAGGAAGCCATACTTAGAATTTTTACACCCCAAAAATCCATCGACCCTTTTTCATGCTCAACATATCTCCTCACATCACAACATTAATAAACCTGCACATTGTTGATTTGTTGTGGCAAAGACCTTTGTTGTAACAATGCTCGCTTTAGCTTTTGAGAAAGTGTTTTACTTCAAAAACTCCCTTAGTTTTTGCTCTAGAAACGTCTGCCACGCTTTTATGCGAGTAACGAGAAAGAAGCCATTGAGTCCTAGGATAGGTGAACATGGGGAATGAGGATGAATTTCATAATTCCAAGTAACTGCTTATGTCAACGTCTGCTGTGCGGAATGAGCGGACGCGTTGTCATGGAACAAAAGCACAACGCTTTTCCTTGGTTGCCTATCGTAATTCAGTCAAGGGGTCGCAGTAATGTTGTTCTGTAACAGTTTGGCCCTTACGGACATAATCTGACAGCATTGTAGTCCCATAAAATGCTTAGTAACGCCTTCCTTAACGACGATTGTGCTTTGTTTTTTTTTTGTGTGTGTGTTTTTGTGGTATAGGTTTGCTGAAAGCGTGTGTGTCACTTAATAACAGTGGCATATGAGGGGACATTGTTGCCGTACCTAGCAATTAGTTTCTCTGAAGTTTCTTGTTTCAAATACAAACTTCCGAATTGTTCACAGGCTGTGCCATTTTGTTTTTAATGTTCTAGCGGAATTCCCCATACTTTTTGAACGTGCTGAGACTAAAAGCATGCGAAACTCCCCCGCACTGCAACTTGCGGTGCTTTTCTTCTTTATTGTCGGCGATAATGCGAACCTGACAACTGCCCCTCGTATACCAGAATTAACAATAAAGTTCCAACACACAGGAAAGCTATACCTTATGGAAAGTCTGTGTTTTATTTTGGCTTTAACATACATAAAATATATTCATTATTTTTCTTGACCGAAGTATCATTTCTTGCAGAAGGCACTACACAAAGATGCGGTGTTAGGATTCTGATGTTATGGGAAGCTCCTAAAAACGACCTGATGCTTACTTTCGAAACACCTTCTCAATACTCCTGAACCACTAACCTAAATAAATTTGTTGAATACTTCTAAAGTGTTCAACAATTACATGCTTAGCGTTGAATTTGCTTTGTCGTTTCGACAACACCCCACTAAACCACGACAGATTGCGTAAGGGTGCCAAGCTCTTCAAACGCCTGAAAGTCTTCATCTACCAGCACGATGAATCTCAGTCACAGCAGAAGCACGGGCAACGTGCTCAACATCCAGAGGAAACTGCAGCAGCAACTGAGTGGCGAATGGACCTGCACCGGAGGGCATGTGCTACGCAAGAGCCACAGCACCAGCAACTGCGTCATCGTCAGCAAACGTGGTTACAAACCGTCCGATCGCCACGACCCAAACAAACGGGAGTTTCTCACCTCACTTTCGAAAAAGCTGTGGCACATGGTATGTTTCCTTGTATATGTGTGTGCTTTTAGATACTAACAAACATATGCATTAATACGAGGGTTGGTCCATAAGTTTCCGGCCTAACCGATAAGGGTTATCCTTATCTGTATCATACCTTATCTGTTAAGCAAATAGTTGCAGCTGTAACTTCCGCTACAATGCGTGTTTAGTTGTTTAGATATAGTTGCATAAAGAAGGCTTTGTGTAGAAGATTGTGACATATTCAAAATGGAGTATCCAGCTGTTATTAAGTTCTTCACAAAAGAAGGGGTTACTCCGAATGAAATTAAACAGCGATTGGGCGGTGTATATGGGGAAGCATCCCCTTCATATTCTACCGTAAAAGAATGGGCCAAACTTTTTGGAATGGGTGGAGAAAGCATTGAAGACGAAGCGTGCAGGTTGGCCCTTAGAGGTGCTCACACCTGAAAACATCGCTCTCTCTTATGGAAGGAGAAATTATGCAAGACCGGCGGCTCAAAGTTACAGAAATAGCAACAAGGTTGGACATTTCTAAATTAACAGTCCTTCAAAATATACAATAACACTTAAATATGAATAATATTAGTGCAAGATGGGTGCCTAGACTTCTTTCCTCAGTCCAAAAGCAGCAATGAGTCATCTGTTGTCACGCATTTTTGGAGCTCTGGCACGGCAACGAGAGAGAAGTTCAGCAAACCATTGTTACAGGAGATAAAACCATGGTCCTCTACTATGATACCTGATCCATAAGAGAATCAATGGAGAGGCAGGCGTAATCCTGAGGAAGCACCGCCTCTGAAGGCCAAGGTCACTCAGTCAACCAAGAAGATCATGGCCACAATCTTTTGGGACTGTGAAGGAATATTCTTCATTGACTTAAACGAGAGGAACACCACAGTAAATGGGGAGTACTATGCTGGCCTACTGCACAGACTACGCGCTTCCATCAAAGAGAAAAGGCGGGGAAAACTGAGTGGTGGTGTGCGCTTTCTTCAGATCAACGCGTCTGTGCACACAGCTCTTGTTGCAAAGGAAGCTGTGAGGAAATGTGACTTCAAGGAGATCGACCATCCACCCATATCTAGCTCCTAGTGACTATTTCCTCTTCTCAAAACTCAAGAAGGACCTACGAGGAAGGAAATTTAAGTGTGACGAAGAAGTGGTTGATGTTGTTTATGCCCATTTTGCAGACAAGACTTCTGACTATTTTGGGGGAGGGGCATTGAAATGTTAATTAAAAATGTGGGAAGTGTATTGTAATAAAAGGGTAACTGTATTGAAAAGTGAAATATAGTTTTTGTCTTTATCATACCTAGAAAGTGGTTAGGCCGGAAACTTATGGACCTGCACTCGTATGTGAACTATCTTAGGTGGTAACTCTCCAAAGAAAGGTTAAACGGATGTCTGACACTCAGCTCTTGAATAACAGATCAAGAAGTAGCGCGCATGAATAGCAGGCAATGTTGGCTAATACAGACGTATCTTACACTAGCTTTCAAGTTCACTAGAACTTGTCCATATGCGGAAAATCTTCGTTAATAATCCCGTTCAAGCACAACCTTCCTTCCTTCCACTCATCCATAGCTCACACAACATCCTCCTGAAGTTCTAACTCAAAACAGCAGTAGCCATAAACGCTACGCAATCTATAAAAGTTAAACGCTATTTCAGGACAGTGATGGCATGAACTTTGTTAGTTCGAGTGGCACTTCTGTACAAATTCATCTCTAGTCTCTCTGTCTCTCTGCATGATTCACTCCTGCTAAAAATTCTGCCAAGAATGTTCTGTGCTATAGGAAGACAGGTGGCACCACCTGCTTGCCTACTGTTTTGATCTCATTATTTTGTACGGCACCTAAAGGTTGGCCAAACATTGCTGACTATCAAAAAAAGAAATGTTTGCTCTAAATTCTGAAAACTTTGCTTTCTTCTAAATATAACATAACACATAAATTACTCTGAACGTAATTATACAGGGTAATTCTGAACCTCGGATAATAACAAGGAATATGTAAAAATAATATAACTTTATAACGAATAGCCTATAATAAAGTGTAAGAATAAGCTTATAGTGACAGATAATGTTGTGAAGACGAAGATTGTCTTTAATGAATGAAAATGAATGGATGGTGTTTAACGTCCGTTTATGCTACAGAGGCACCACAGGCGATGTACACTGATGATACATGAGATGAAATTATATATTGGGAAAGGATTTTTTTTTAAGAAGGAAACGTTCCGGACCTAAGTTTAGGGTACTTCACCGGCATTTGCCATTTATGTGAACCGAGGAAAACCTGGAAAAAAACTCAGTCAGGAAGGACGGTCCTGGTGGGATTCGAACCCAGACCTCCCGCTCACGAGTCCGTGCCTTAACGACCTCGGCCACCCGTGGCTGTAAGATTGTCTTTAAGTTTTCCCAGTGTCGGCCTATAACCATCTTTTAAGGGCGCTTGTAGTAAAAGTTTTAATGGAAAAAGTAAATAAATGGAGTAATACCAGAAAGCTATTACCCTCAATTCTCAATTTAAATATCTGAAATAAATGCAACAAATGGATAGGAAATTCGTGTGGAGAAAGAGACGTTAGCGCGCAATTCCTGGGAACTGTCCAGCGAAATGCAGAAGCAGAATTTTGAGAGTGTACAAGATTTTAGTCTTCAAAATCGACAGCACTTTTGGTGATATTGCCGCTCAACATAAAGAGAGAATGATCCTCTGCAGTGATAGAAAACACACCTCGCAAACATTGCGAGAAAATTGCTTTACATTCCAGTCTGTGAAGGAGCCTTCAGTATTGCTGGAAATATTGTTAGTAATTTCTGAACATGTCAACGTATTGACGTGTTTAGTCCTGGAGAAAGTGCAAATTGGAAACTTTTGTTTTTCAAATTGTTATCGATCGGTATTTAGTGCGTTGTCAGCGTCTATTGCTTCGTATAATTAGTTGCGTTAGTTATTAATTAAACATATATGTAAAAGAATATGTCCTTTATAGCATATAACATGTAAATTATTATAAAAGTGATAAACGATGTTTAAAACATAGCAAAATTCGATTAATCTGCTTATACATAATAAATTAAAGGTACCAGGTTAACCGATTAAAAATTATAATCGATTGACCTTTGTCAAAATGTTGCAGGATTAAGTAATTATTTCAGAAACATTTATTCAGATAGATTTGATTTAATTATGTGTTATGGCTTGAAGCGGTTTTTACTAGGGTGTGTCCGCGATGTCGCCCCACGTTGGGCGCCAATTTGAAGCGGTTTTTATGTGCAGATGTTGATGTTATTGTTGGACCGATGGTCCTACTACATACCCTGGTTCGTTCAGGGGCCCGAAGTTGCCTTTTGTGTTTTTATTGGTCAATGGACGAAGGAGACGGAGAGATCTTGCTTCATTTTAAACGCATGAAATGTTTAATCACACTATACTAGTTATCGGCCATTTGGTTCGTTATCTCTGTGACTTGAGGACACGTACTAAATATGCTGCATCTGTTTCGCTCTCGTCTACTGCCCCTCGTAAAGCCATCTGTAATGCGTTGTACTGCCTTAACTTATTGATTTGAACTGCCGTTGCCATCGGTAAAAACGATCCAGTAAAAACGTGCTTTTGCTAGGCTATTTCTCCTTAAATATATATGAAATCCAAACGTCGCCACATAGTTTCAAAGCTTTACGTGGGGGGTTTACAGCATAGCACCCACGGCTTCCTCTGAGCCTTTGAAATATTTATGTATTATTGGTGAGTTTTTAAATTCCCAAACGCGCTTATTTTAAATTCATCGCCTATTTGACGCCTTATTGGAGAGTTCCCGATCATGCAATGTAACGATTTTATCGCCGACATCTGTTCCCCCTCCTACCTTTAACGAATTTTGAAGCATCTTTAGCAACTAAGACACAAAAGTATCTATTGTTCGGCCACCTGCATGCACTTAGCTTTGTTATAGCAGAAAGATTCATCGCTCTGGTCTTTACGAGCAGAAGAAACACAAAAGATGACAAAAGGCAACCTTTTCCCTATTTTCAAACGTCCAGGAAGCCATGAATACATTTTAGCAATACATTAGATGTACCAGTTTGCTACTATATGTTATAATTATTACTATTTACATTATCTAAAAGCATGCGTGAGTGTGAGGATCTGTCACAGGATTCTTTACGTATGTGACCTTGAAATGGTTTAAGAAAATTGTAAGTGATTGAAACACTATGATGTTTGTTTCAGCGGCGGCCTTTGCCCTGGGGAGTATTGGTGTAGAGATTGAACAGGGAGGGACCATTAAGTATTTTGAAAAGACAGTCATTGTAATACTCGTAAGAAACACTTTCTAGTAGCCCTACGGTGACGAGGTTTCGAAACCCAGTGAACTGAATTCAAGGAATGCTAAAACAGATCTTCATTTTGTTTTTCCTGCACGTAGATCTGGTCCGAAGCTGACAGTTCTCAGTTGCTCACACCGATGGTTAAAGACGCGCATTGCCGCTGATATGACTGGTGAATTTCAGAAACTTTTCCTGGTGTTCTCCTACCTGAACATGTGGTTTATATTTCCAAATTCTTTTTAGATCATATTATTTAAGTCGTGTATAAATAAAATTTATCTTTCCTCCCTAGAATGGAATTAGGAGACATAATTAATATGTACATGTCGCAATTATCCAACGCAATGAAATGTTCTTGCTAAGCGCAAGGCAATATAAGAAATGTGCAGATCCTAGGTTGAGCCCAACTGTAGACTATTGGCATGCAACCAATATACCGAGCATGTCCTCTTTCCCTAGCTGCATAATTAAAATGAGCACACAAATGCTGCGCATATTGTAGCTGAAAACAACGTGGGTGTCGAGCTTTGTAGTTCAACAAACTTGAGAACCGTCCAAACTATAACGAAGAGTTTATAAGAGTGATTCACCATGGAATGATACGCTCTTGCAAGTGTAATCATCATCACCATCACCATCATCATACCGCCTCGGGTGGCCGAGGTCGTTAAGGTGCGGACTCGTGAGCGGGAGGTCTCGGGTTCGAATCCCGCCAGGACCGTCCTCCCCGACTGGTTTTTTTCCAGGCTTTCCTCAGTCCTCATAAATGGCAAATGCCGGGGAGGTACCTAAACTTAGGCCTGGAACGTTTCCTTCCTTAAAAAATATCCTCTCCCAATATATCATTTCATCTCATGTATCACCGCCTGTAGTGCCTCAGTAGTAAAAACGGGCGTTAAACACTACTCCAAAAAAATCATCATCAGCAGCATTAGTAGTAGTAGTAGTATTTTAACGATGTTAAGCAAAGGAAATATAATTTATTAATAATTTATTTAAGATGTGTGCCTTTTAGCAAATTCCGAAGCAAGCAATTGCGGTTGTACCCATGGATATCGTTTAGAATAATTTTTTCCAAATCTCTATCGATCCTACTACTAGACACTGAAAAAGACACAAAACAAATATATTAATAAATAAAAATAAAATAAACTCAAAACTAGATGGATGGATGGATGGATGGATGGATGGATGGATGGATGGATGAATGAATGAATGGATAGTTAGATATCTGGATAGATGAATAGATGGAAGATGGATAAATGGTGGATGGATGGATGGATGGATACTGCCACGGGTGGCCGAAGTCGTTAAGGCGCGGACTCTGAGCGGTAGGTTGGTGTTCGATCCCCACCAGGACCGCCTTCCCTGACTGAGAGTTTTCCAGGTTTTTCTCATTTCATCACAAATGGCAAATGTCGGGGAATACCCTAAACTTAAACCTGGAACGTTTCCTTCCTTAAAAAGACTATCCTTTCCCAATTTATCCTTTTATCTCATATATGGTCAGTGTCCACCGGCTGTGGTGCCTCAGTAGTAAAAACGGGCGTTAAGCACAATTAAAAAACATATGCGTCTGTCTTAATCCTCTAGTGGTTGCAATTTTTGTATTTTCTCAACGAAACTCGGCATACAACCATCAATTAACAATTAAAGACCATTGACGGGGGGGGGGGGTTTAACCTAAAGCGATTTTTTTTAAATATTTGAAAAATTGCTCTAGCAACCGCAATTTTTGCTTTATCCCAACGGAACTTGGTAGATTTTTTAAATTAAATTGATAAAAGTAGTAACCGAAAATCATTGCAATCGGGCCATTAAAAGTGAGAGTATACCTGAAAAAAGAGTGCTTTTGCAACGAAATTCCGTATATATCATTTAAATAACATAAAATATAATTTATGAAAATCGAGCCAATAGAAGTGGGGATTAACCTGAAAACTAAAATTTAAAAATCATCTTAGTAGCATATTTATCTTTCACAACTAAACTCGGCATATGCCATTTAAATCAAACAAGAAAAATATTTTCTGAAAATCAGTGATATCAGATTATTAGGGAAGGGGGCTTATCGAAAAACAAGTAGGGATTAAAGAGAAATTTAAAAATCGCGCTAAAGGCCATATTTTAATTGTTTTAAAACGAAACTCGGTATATGCCATTGAAATAAAATTAAGAAAATTAGTTTCCGGAAGTCAGTGAAATCGGACTATTAGGAGAGGGGGCTACCTAAAACACAAAATTTAAAAATCGTTTTAGCGGCACCAATATGTGTTTCTTCACAACAAAACTAGGCAATTACCATTTAAATAAAATAAAAAATAGTTTTTAAAAATTAGTAAAATTGTATTATTAGGCATAGGGGTATACTTGAAAATCAAATTTAAAAAGAGTTCTTGAGTCTTTTTCTCTATATTGTTTTAAAATATACCGACAAATTAATTAAACATACAAACTGTATTTATAATGGTTTTCAGTTAACAGTTTGAATTTCAGAAAAACTAAAAATTGTCTAATTAAATATGTATAGAATAACAAGAAATGCTGAGTTTATATTAATGTTTTTAGACGAATGCAATTGCAAGTAACAAATTAATTCTGATCGTATTACGCTACATTAGTAATAGCAATCTGCTAACTGACATGACATTTCCCGGATTTAGAGCTCATTCCTTCATAAACACAATTTTAATGAATATGCGCGCTTAGTTTGAAAAACAAAAATATATAAGGAAGTAAAATATATATATAAAATCAATACTTTTGATGTCGGTCCTGGTGGTGTAGTGGTTACCATACTTGCCTCCTAAACCCAAGATCGCGGATTCGAACCCGGCCAGGATCGATGGATTTTTTCGGGCGTAAAAATCCTAAGTACGGCTTCCTTCGGAAGGGAAGTAAAGCCGTGGGTCCCGTGTCGTACATTTACAGCACGATAAAGAACCTCAAGCCTGAAAGAGAGGCCTCTGAGCAAAATTTGTCGGCCGTTTCACGCCCCGAGTTGAATGGGACGCTGATGACCTGAGATGTTAAAGAGCGTCCATAAAAAAAAAAAAAAAAAAAAAAAAAAAAACTTTTGATAATAGGATTGATTTGGAAAAAAACAGTACTTGATTTTCACATATCTGGGATGCATTACTATTGTATTAGGCATATTCGTATAGCAATCAAGATTTCATTAATATATTTAGAGCCTCAATTACAATTATACGAATGTTATTTATTTTGAATGAGTGTGTTCTGATATTACCATGATTTTATATTGTATAATAGAAGAGCCATTGGCAACGTCTTTATTTTACGCCGTATGTTCATAGGCATAAAAAATAGCACTGTTTATTTCTGATTATTTATTTAATCAGTTTTACAATGTATTTACGCCTTCTAAAATCAGATTTAATTTCTAAAATCTGTCTCAACTCAGTCCTAGCCCTCCAAAGAGCCTGTTTTATGTCCTAGTTTTTAATTAAATCTGGTAATTATTTCATTGGTTTGCCCCTCTTTCTTTCTCCATTCACTTTCTGTAGTCACTCTTTTCACATTTCAATAATACTGTAGCTACTTTGATGTATGTTTGTCTATTACTGAACTTTATGTAATTTTCACGAATTACTCCGTTTCAAAGTTTATTCCTTCAGGATATTCGATTATATCTCTGAAAATAAATTTCTATTTCTAATAAATCTGAGGCAATTGAAAATTTCTTCACCCAACTCTCAGTCCAATGCCGCAATACTTTGAACTGTGGGATATGCGTTTCAGTCAGCCATCTACTAGCCAGCTGCGGAATGGCCGGCTGCCGACCGAACAAATTTGGACGTTATCGATCCTCTGGCAGATGGATGAATGGGACGCAGGGTGCCGTTCTTTTCTTGAAGTTAACCTCGAGCTATGCATGGCGCGTCGGTAATGTTCGTTGCATGTTACAGGGTTTCAGAGGTGGTAAAATATTATATGTTGCCAGCAGCACCGGGACATTCCATTGTCCATTACACGAGTCTGCAGAAAGTCCAAGGAACGCTTTACATCTTGATCGACTTGTCAAATACCACGCTTCCATCGAAACTGGCTATGATACTCACAGAACTATCGAGAATTGAGATGTGCGCAAGACGCCATGTGCAATACCATAAGCTACTGCAATACAAATACCTTTTGATTTTACAAATTTGAGTTTCTGACAAGGACTTCCCACACTTTGTTACATGTTTCGTCATTCTGTTCTGATGACATTTCATTAACGTATGGAATTCAAATAAGGGAATTTTACTAGGCAGTTTAAAAGTGGAATCTGTAGGTGGGCGTTAAATCTCGTGCTTCTCGATGTGTGCACACTACAGTTATTCTGTTGTGAGGTAATATTTAGCCCATCTTCCTCTGGGTATATTGCCAGGACACTGGGTAACATGCATCCTTCGGAATTCATATGGCGAGAAATCTGGACTAATTTCCCCACTCTTAGCCGTAACCTACCCCCAGAATTCAACAGTTTTTCCTGCCATTGCTTGGGTTCAAGTTGTTTATTGTTTGGACGCAACAGATACAGGCGGCCAACTTAATCTGGTGAAAATGTCATTTCAACCGACCAGATATTGAAATTGATCGAAAGCGAAAGAGCCTCTTTTCGACTAGGTATTTTATTATGCATACCCTCTTCACCTTTTAAAAGTTTGGAGATGTATATCTTGGTGTGAACTGTGCGCTTCCCAAAGCCGAAAGAAAAAATAAAACGTTAGATCTATTAACCTCCATAATAGATTGTCCATTTTGGCTTTCGTGTGTTAAGGCGAGTTTTTAAACATGTTTTCCCTTCTTTCTGGAAACGGCGAAATCCGAATTTGTACACGTGTTTGACTTTTCCAGTAGCATTGGCAATTTTGGTTACTGAATGATCAGCTTTTCACATCCCTGGAATATTCCTCTAGTTATTTCACAGTTGTAACCTGGTATTGTAAAAAAGAGACATTGGAGTAGAAGAATGGAAAAGCCAGTAGTAAGGAAGTCTCTCAAGGCGTGAATAAGGTGGCAATAAAGAATGTAAAACAAAAGAATGATTGTGGTTATATGTAGTCTATTTTTTGAATGGTGCTTAAGACCCGTTTTTACTACTGAGACACTACAGAAGGTGAACACTGATGATACATGAGATGAAATGATAAATTGGGAAAGGAATTTTTTTAAAGAGGGAAGCGTTCCAGGCCTAAGTTTAGGGTACCTCCCCGGCATTTGCCATTTATAAAGACTGAGGAAAACCTGGGAAAAAACTCAGTCAGGGAGGACGGTCCTGGAGAGATTCGAATCCTAGACCTCCCGCTCACGAGTCCGCGCCTTAACGACCTCGGCGGTGTCGTCTACGTGGAAAACAAAATAGCAGTAGAGGTAAGACATCGCTCTCGACTAATGGCGAATTCCCCACTTCTAACATGCTCGTCGAGGGGTAAGAAAGGATGAAAAGTACCAGAAATTCCTCTACTACGAAGAGATAAGTAAGATTACCTTTGTCCTCGATTGTCCTGGTAGGATAGAGCGCCACTAAGGGTATGCCCCAGTTCTCTGGCATTCCCTAAATACTCAGCACGCCTTGTGCCCATTTGTAAGGTGCGTTACATAGCTGTGCCTTCCGACTTCAAGTAGACACATTGCGTTCTTCGTAAATAGAAAATAATATTTTCTCTTAGGGCGCCGCACAAAGATATAACCTATTGTCGTGATGTCATCAACTATGTAATTTTTAGTAAGCATCTTAAATAAGAAAAGAATATTCAGGCACATCCACAGTTTTAAATTTTAAAAAATTTCCCCGTCCGATCATTTCATTTGATTAATAAGAATGCACGCGTTTGTATGTGTGCTTTGGCTAGTTGCGCATGTCTCCAGCTGGGGGCCAGCACAGGGCATAACATGAAGGAAAATTAAATGTGAAATATGATTAATAAAGGATGTATTTTAAAATAATGTTCATGCTATGCTTTTTATTATCTTTTAACATATTTTAAATCAATAATAATAATAATAATAATAATAATAATAATAATCCGTCGTGTATTGACATGCCCTACAATCCGTTTTTAATGATGTTTAACGTCCGTTTTTACTAGAGGCACCACAGGCGGTGAACACTGATGATACATGAAATGATATATTGGGAAAGGATTTTTTTAAGGAAGGAAACGTTCCAGGCCTAAGTTTAGGGTACCTCGCCGGCATTTGCCAGTAATGAGGACTGAGGAAAACCTGGAAAAAACCCTCAGTCAGGGAGGACGATCCTGGCGGGATTCGAACCCCAGACCTCCCGCTCACGAGTCCGCGCCTTAACGACCTCGGGCACCCGTGGCGGTAAAAAAATCCGTTTTAAAATCCAGGCCTGGTTTAAATATATTATTCATTCAAGGTACATGAGATGAACTGATGAGAGATAATTTTTCAGTATAGATCACTGGGGAACTCCTTCGGTCGATATTGCTGAACAAACAAAGTGAACTCTTTATTCTTGACACTTAACCGAGGTGTATTTACTCATAGAAGAATGTAATCCGAGTTCAGCTGTATAAGGTTCTCATTTGAGTAAGCCTGCTGACAATACCATCCCTGAAAGGATATTATAAGTTTTGGACATGATAAGGAATGTCCTGAGGATTAACATTGTCATGTACACAATGCTCACTTCGTTGTCTGGTGTTTTCGTGATGGGGAGACATATCTTCATATGACTGAGATAGGGAATCCCAGTTCGGAAATGCCTTACTCACATATTTGTTTCGGGATACCTATTGAAGTAGAATAAGAAAACTTGCGAATGTTTTAATTTGATCATATCTGCGAAAACGTCCACTACAGTTGCTCAAAATGACATTCACTAGCTTGAATGCAAGTGTAACAACGTCGTTCAGCTTGTAAACACAGACTGCAGTCCCGTGCGAATTAATCGGAACAGATAGTTTTTGTTTTACACAATGTGGCACAAGCTTTGAGCTTGAGACTGCACCTTAGCTATGGTGTGACAGTAGTTTCCTTTTGCAAATAGCCCACAAGTTTTCTGTTGGATTAATGCAGGGGAGTTCCCTGGCCACTCCTACACACGAATATCTTAACTTTCTTTGAAGTATGGCATTGAGCTAAATCTTGCTGGGAAATTCTGTTACCTCTTCTGCATCTCCCCACAGCTCTCATTTCCAGTATTTGGATGTACTGGTCAGATTTCACCATTATGTCGACTGATACTAAGGGTCTTAATGCTTGAAACACCCCAAAATATCCTCAGGTGTTTTACGGTGTGTTACAAAAATGCTGAAGTTGTTGCCTTATATTCGCTCGGGGCACGTGTTAAACCCTCTCTTCAAAGTGACTCTCATCAGAGAAAAGAACTTTTTTCCAGTGTTCCTGATGACTTCATGCCACATAGGACGTTTCTGCGCCGCATTTCTCCTGATAGAAGTCTACGACTAACATTGGAAGTGTGTACATTCACTCCCCCAATTCACGAGCTATGTTTACGACAGTGAGCCTGGGTTTGATTTGCTTCTTCTCAGGAGCAATTGACGTAGCTTTCTTTACTTTTCCTGCCACAGTTTTCCTTTTCTTCTGAGAAACTGAGTCAGTCTATTTGTACTGCTGAATACTTTTATTTATAGTCCTTACACCAACATCAAATTTAGTAGCTAACTCTCTTAATGTCATGGAAGTATTCTGTACAATCGCACTGCTCTTCCTGGAGGCCGCCCGTATACACTGAAAACAATGTATTATTAATCACACAAGCAAACCTAAAATTTCCTCAAAGTGGCACACATCGGAATATTTACACTTTTATCCAAAAACAATCGGCATACAGATTAATTAACAACGAACAACAGTGCAAAGAATGCATAGAGAGCGCGGGATCTAAGAATAAGCACATTGTTACTAAACATTGGGAAAACCAAAAGAAATGACCTTGTTCCGATTAATTTGCATGGTACTGTACATCTTGTTCATCATTGCATTACTTAAGCATTCGTGCAGTTTCCTTCCCAACACCTCGCACGTTGGCAGAGTTCTCTATGTTTATACTATTGTTATGCCTCCTGCAAAGTACGAAAACGGCTTTGGCGTATAACTTGCGATTGAAGCGATTCCGGATATCCCCATCTAAAATGTATACACTCCCGGTATAAGACAATGATAAAGAATTGACCTGTAAGGTAGTTGTTGCTTAGAAACACACTTTATATCTAGTGTTACTTCTCAAGAAAAGTGCTGCAAAATTTCGTTGTACACTAAAAGATGACCAGAACGAGCATTTCCGACTTAGTGATAAACTATAACGCACTTTGTTACTTTGTTTATGTTATGACGAGAAACTTGCAACAAAACACACTACCGGGGGGGGGGGGGGGGTTGGATCCCTTCCAGCATTTCTTCACACTCATGGTCAAAACTGTTCTTATAATGTGCTTCATATTTTGGCCAAAGTTCAAGGAGAGGAATGTTCATTTACTTTACATGAAGAGCAGATGCGCACTGCTATGCTATTAATATGTTTGCGAGCTGCAGTATGCGAAGACATGTACGAACCGACATGAGCTTAACTGGGTGATCTTCTGTTCAAATGTTTGGTACCAACCCAGCACAAAGCTGGGGTGCGTGCGCAGCGTGTGCTCACTGCGATTCACCACTTTATTAAGAAGATGTACGCCTCTTTCTTTGAACAAAAAATAGCTCCCTTCAGATGCCTATAATTAATTCCCTTCACCATATACCTTTTGAGATCTTTCTGTGTATTTCTACCAAAGAAAGTTGTATAAACGAAGACAGGGTTTTTTTTTTTTAATGAAAGAAGTTTAACTGGTAAGAAATGATTAATGAGGAATAAAGGAGTCATATTGAGAAACATCTTTGAAGATAGTGGGCAGATTTGTTTTATCAACTGGGCACCACGCAACTGAAAATACGATTTATAAAACCACAATCAACGAGCTGGCTACTAATGCTATCAAAGTTTTATTTATTAAGGGAATTGTCTATTGAAGGCAAGAAGTGGATGTGTGGGTGGAGGCGAACACCCAGGACTCACGAAATACAAGGGTGAGTCCCACTCTTAGAGATTTTCCATAGACTAACTTCCATGCTTTAAACAGGCCACCAATGAAAACTTAACGGCGGCAGTGGATATTGTAACCTAAGTAGACATTGCAGCTTTGTTCGAAACAACACTCAGATGTTTTCGGTGTTAGGTTTGAAACGCTTGATCAAAACTCTTAACAAAAGACAAGCAGCTTATATTAAGGAAAACTTTATCAGCGATATCTGTGTTTCTTCTCTAATTTTATTCATACAGCTTTGTTTTCGATATAGGCATTGCCTTTTTTATGAATTAAGGCACTACATCGACAAGTAAAAACAACTTTTGGCCACTCTTCTAAAAAGCAATTTGTAAGGAATGAGAGCTGTGGCATTTCGGAATAATGTCAATATCATTTATTCCTTTGGTGTTTGAACGTAGCGGTTGTCTGTCACCACTTGCCAAGCTCGCTCAAGAGGTCGTTGAACGGAAACTAAAATTAACTGCAGGCAGAGTTCTATAACCGCCGATTTGCTACTGTCATTACACTACTTAGAACGAAATAAACATTTTAACGATGTGAAAAAACCAGAGAGAGGGAGGCATTGGCTTTCATTGTATGCCAAAAGTAAAACGAGCCACAGCGACGTTTACCCAATACGAAGAGAGTATTAATAATCGTTAATTTCTAAATTGTTTAGTTAACTCTTAGGACTTAAACCTCTTGAACGAACCCCATGTCTTAGTACTTAAGAATATGAAGATGCCCACTTTGCGTTTAAGTTGTTCTTGAGTTTCTGAAGATACAGAGTGTATCACAATAACTATTCATACTTTTCTGATGTGATAGAGGACATGAAAATAAACATTTTTATCAATAAAGTAATGTCAAAAAATGCTGCGTTTTCAAGTTATAGTGGTGTGGAGGAAAAAATGAATGAATCTCGACCTGGTTTCTTTATATGTTCACACCAGATATTAAGGAAATGTTGTTGACAAACTATAGGAGCTGTTCAAAATTACGACAGCCATTATTGACACACAAATGTATAACGCTGCATGATTGAACGACAAACCCTTCGAAATATCTGTAGTTGGTTACGAAGATCGTCAAAAGCAAGAATGATTCTAGCAACTAATTCTTCTGCTGTCCACGAGTGTTTCTTTAACAATTGATTAGTATGAGCCCTAACACAAAAATCAACTGTAGTCATATTTGGGGAACGTGTCGACCAAGCAACTGAATATACTCTCCCTATCCAACGATTCGGAAAGTGGACATTTAAATAGCATCGATAATTTAAGCGGTTGCACCGTTGTGTTGAAAGATCGCGTTTCTCCGACATCTTCAAGTAGTTCCGCGAGAAAAATGCCATCAACATGCTCATTCGATTGGGCAGGTATAACATGTAGTCATCAACAAATCCAACCCAAATATTTACAGAAAACTTCCATTAATTGCGCAGATTGTCCACAGCTTTAGCATTAGTGTCACTCCAAATGTGACTGTTGTGGGTATTAAGAAAGCCATCTCTTGAGAAACATGCCTTATCTGTTCATAATATGCGTCTAGCAAAATCAGACTCATTGGTAACATTGTTGTCTGATAGGATAATCATCTAGGATTAATGTTTGTATTTTTTGGATATGAAATGGATGTTTTTCATACTCACTTATGATTCTCCATACAGACAGGTGACTGGTAATAGTTGAATGCGCAACATTACAGTGCTAGTTACTGGATTATTTTCAAACCTCTGTATCTTCACAGTTCGATTCTCTCCTGATTCTGGCCACTATCTCGAAGACCGCACACTTGCTTGGTGTACTAAGTGGGTGCGATAGCAGGTTTTTAACGAAGAGGTTCAGAGTATTTTTAAACTTGTTATACATCTTTATTTTTTATTAATTACACATATTTTCAGAGTTTCGAGAAACATTTTCTTATTAGTATAGAAGAATACATTTCAAAAATATTCCCATCAAATATAAAAAAATGATTCAATCGTCGTATGAAAACATCTTACAACAGTAACGTAACGAAGATACATAAAGATGAAGACTGTATAGCAGTGGCACAAATACATAGGGTGCCAAAAATGTATACACACTTCATCGGTTGAAGGTTGGTACCTAAATGTTATTAGGGATGAGATGTATTGTTGTTATATTCATCATCCTTCTTGTTATGAAACCGTTCCTCAGTATTCACATTATTAATATACTAATTCACGTCGGTTAGATCGACGTTACAAGTGCCTGCTTAATGTAATGGTAAAACAACGAAGATTTTAAACTAGGGGCTTTGCCGTCAATTGAGTTGTCTATTCTCACAATTTTGACGGCAATTCAGGGACATCCTGTATATCAACAACATTCCGTAAAAGAAACACGAGCATTTGCTAAGAACCAAGTTATGTGGAAGATATCTGACAGACAGTTAAATCTCAAAATATCGACAAATTGAAAACATATGCTTAATTTATTTCCCAAAGATCTTGCACAGTGTTTTGGGAACAGTCCGCTAAATGAGGCTATCGCTCACAATCCTTTCCCAGTTTATTTCAGTAAATGATCCTTCATAAATAAAACACCGCTCCTTTAAAGAGAAGCTGGAGAAAAGCCAAAAGGAATTTGGCTTTGAGCAACTCAAGATGATATTTTCTCCCCTTCTGAAGTTGACATATTATTACTTAGAATGCATTAAAGAAACATGGAACCACGCACAATTGTTTCTCCAGAGCTATTTTTCTTTCTTCCTTTTAAATTATTCTAACGTTTGAAAGCTAGAATTAAAAGTAATGGATGATTGACATTACTACTAGCACTACAAATAAAGAAATAAAGCTATACAAAGTCGTAAGAACTGTGTTAGAAATGATTATACATACAGCATTTCTTTATTTAATATTTACTGGAAAAATTCCATGTAAAACTTTAAATGAAATGAATAAGCAATTTGTAATAAAGTTTTCTTAAATATTTCTGTCAGTTGCGACAAAAAAGACGCTTTTTAGCCAATAATGCATATCAATGATTTTTCAGTATTATTATCATTATTATATAATTACCGCCACGGGTGGCCGAGGTCGTTAAGGTGCGGAATCCCACCAGGACCGTCCTCCCTGACTGAGGTTTTTTCCAGATTTACCTCAGTCCTCATAACTGGCAAATGCCGAGGAGGTACCCTAAACTCAGGCCTGGAACATTTCCTTCCTTTATAAAATATCCTTTAGCAATTTATCATTTCATTTCATGTATCACCAGTTTCCACCGCCTGTAGTGCCTCAGTAGTAAAAACGGGCGTTAAACATTATTCAGATTATATGTAATTAATAAATAAAAAATTCGCCTCGTCATAGATTTCTTAAATTCATTTTTATGCTTTATAAAGTGGTACATAATGTGAACCTTTTTTTCTGGGAAAAGTAGCAAATTCATATAACTGTTTCATACTATTCAGTTTAAAATAAGTATTTAACAAATAGCATAGCTGAAAATTGAACCCCGCGAGGCTGCAGCCATTAAGATCCAGGGAAGATGTTTACATCGCATTATTCGAAAGTACACGTTGACTTCCACCCACCAGCAGAAGGTCTGCCAAAAAGGCCAGCCGTGAGTGTAAACATGCCTGGCTCTGTATCAGCAGTACAGTTTAAGCACACGCAACTTGATGGCTTGGCAATGCTCCGAATATTCAAAATACGAATTAAATAAGAAAATAAGCTATAAGAATGGTTTGGCTAGTGTTTAACATTTTCGCTAATCGCATGATTTAACGGATATAGTATCCCATGTGTCTTAAACTTGCCCGGCATTAGTTTTTTCGGAATAAAGCAAACTTTAACCCAAGAGGAATTCGGAACTGCAGGGCTTTCAGACTGGCGTATATTCCTGGCTGATAGCAACAGACTATGCGTGCACACTACATTTGTAAAAACAAACTGGGCCTTTGTGCGAGATCTAAGTATACGTACATGTTTATGTTCAACAATAAACCTTATTTCCTCATGGCTATCAGTTTTTTTTTTTTTTTCCGATTCATGGTTCTATCTGTACGTCCATGAAGTTCCGATCCAACCATTTTCACTTTTCAATGTAGTTACCCTTTATTGCAATACACTTCTCAATCTTTGCATTACCATTTCAACCCCCCCCCCCCAATATCAAAAGTCATGTCTGCAATATGGACATAAACAGCATCCATCACTTCTTCGTCACACTTAAATTTCCTTCCTCGAAACGCCTTCTTGAGTTTTGAGAAGAGGAAATAGTCACTGGGAACTAGGTCAGGGCTGTAGGGTGGATGGTCGATCTCCTTGAAGTCACATTTCTTCACGGCTTCCTTTGCAACAAGAGCTGTGTGCACAGGCGCGTTGTCGTGAAGAAGGCGCACATCACCACTCAGCCTTTCTTGCCTTTTCTCTTTGATAGAAGCACGTAATCTGTGCAGTAGGCCAGCACAGCACTACTCTTTTACCGTGGTGTTCCTCTCCTTGAAGTCAATGAAGAGTATTCCTTCACAGTCCCAAAAGCTTGTGGCCATGATCTTCTTGGTTGACTGGGTGACCTTGGACTTTAGAGGCGGTTCGCCAGGTTTACGCCACTCCATTGATTCTCTTTTGGACAAGGAATCATAGTAGAGGGTCATAGTTTCATTCCCTGTAACAATCATTTGCAGAACTTCTCTCTCGTTGCAACGGCAGAGCTCCAAAAATGCCTGACAACAAATGACTCGTTGCTGCTTTTGGACTGAGGAAAGGAGTTGAGGTATTAACCTTATTCATGTTTGAATGTTCATGAATAATTCGAAGGGCTGTTGTTTTAGAAATGCCCAACCTTGCTGCTATTTCTGTAACTTTGAGCCGCCGGTCTTCCATAATTACTGCTTCCACAAGAACGAAGTTTTCAGGAGTGAGCACCTCCAAGGGCCGACCTACATGCTAAACGCTTTGTCGACCCATTCGAAAAAGTTTGGCCCATTCTTTTACGGTAGAATATGAGGGGGGATGCTTCCTCATATATACACCGTCCATGGAGTAAGTCCTTCTTTTGTGAAGAACTTAACTAACAGCTGGATACTCCATTTTGAACATGTCACAATCTTCTACACTGCAACTATATCTGAACACAGTTAAAATTATGTTCCTGACAGATAAGAGTGTTGTAAAGGCGAGGCCGAAAACTCATACAATAACGTTTGCTGCGGTGAACTGTGTAATCTTTGGATATGACTGTACGTTTGTTCCTGCATACGACTCACCAAAGCTTCATTAAAGTTTCATTTTATTCGCACGGCTCATCCAGAGAAATTCAACGTAAATTACACATATGGTTGTGAATAAAAGAAGAAAGCCCGTTAAATCGGGGGAATGAGGGGGCCATATGCTGTAAGTGATAATTTTCTCTTAAAACACGTCATGAATTTCCCGTAATGAGAATACTCTTTTGGGAACAGAATACTTGTATTGCTCCATTTCACTTTCACTGTATTGCGTCGCCTAACAAAAACGTACTACTTGCGCAAGATTTCAACTCACACTGAAGCTTCGCCCAGCGGAAGGGGAATATACTCTCCCCCCCCCTTCCGACATAGCGCTGCCGGCCGGTCCTGCGGTTGCGTCGACCATTGCTCACCCAGTATAAGAGGGGCATTGCAGAAGTTTTGCAAGTATCACTTTAAAGTTCAAGCTAAGGACTGAATTCGAAAACATATGCTCATAATCCTTCAAAGTACTCTCCATATCCCTCCACACACTGTTGTAGACGGTCAACCACTTGTCACCGCTACGGGTGGCCGAAGTCGTTAAGGCGCGGACTCGTGAGCGGGATGTCTGGGTTCGAATCCCGCCAGGACCGTCCTTCCTGACAGATTTTTTCCAGGTTTTCCTCAGTCTTCATAACTGGCAAATACCGGGAAGGTATCCTAAACTTAGGCCTGGAACGTTTCCTTCCTTAAAAAAAAATCATTTTCTAATATATCATTTTATTTCATGTATCATCAGTGTCCACCGCCCGTGGTGCCTCTGTAGTAAAAACGGGCGTTAAACACTACTAAAAAAAAAAAACATTGGTTAAGAGCACTATGGTACTTGGACTGAGATATTTCAACAGAGCTGAATTTATACCCTGAGGAAATACTTGCAATAGTTCAAAAGCAGCTGGACTACGACGACTTCCTGTTTTCTCAAGTTTGCAGCTGTTCTGTGAGGAGATGGATTGTCATGCAAAAGCAACAGCCTTGAAGTTCCTGTCTTTGGTCGCTACCGCCTCAGGTTTTCAAATAAAGCATCCAAAATTAAATGGCATAGTACTTTCCATTTATTGTCACTCCTTCTGACGCACAGTCAACCATTAATGGTCCTTCATAGTTGAAGAAAATTGGAACATTCGCTTCCGAAAATGAACATTTTGTCGAAGAAAAACTGGTATCTTTGTTGAATGGTTAAAGAACGCTCTCTAACAACTCAGGTCATCAGCGTCTCATTCAATTCAGGGCGTGAAACGGCCGATAAATTTTGTTCAGAGGCCTCTTCTTTCAGGCTTGAGGTTCTTTATTGTGCCGTAAATGTACGACACGGAACCCACGGCTTTACTTCCCTTTCGAAGGAAGCCATACTTAGGATTTTTACGCCCGAAAAAAATCCATCGGCCATAGCTGGGACTGAACCCGGATCTTGGGTTTAGAAGGCAAGTATGGTTACCACTACACCACCAGGACCGACTGAATAACATAAAAGTGTCAGGAATTTTTCAAGACCTTGTTACTTATGCAATAACAGCTTCAGTTCACGCCAACTGCCAAGTTGCGGGCGTCGGGGCTGCCGAAGCGGAAGCAGAATTATCGTATTAGAGAGGAGATCAACAAATAAATAATGGCTCCGACTGGCAGAAGTGTTGCATCATGGAGCAGAAATCAGTGGAGAGGAGATCATGAAGGACGTTAGAACGAATCCTCCTGTTATCGTCATCTGGTCCGAAACAGACGAGATCCAGTGTACTTTCGATTTCGACCAAGACATTGACAGCAACACTCAGGTTTGTTTTACGTGAAGTGGTGAATTCGGAGTATTTCCCCAGATAGAGTTCGTTTTGAAAATGCGCAAAGTGGATAGCAAGATGCTGTGAATTAATATTCTTTGCCTCATTGTTAACAACCGCGTTAAGTAGGAACTTCGCTTTTCGTTTTTCAAACTTCCGGGCTACGCAATGCCCTGATTTACAAGTTTCGACAATACTGCTTTTATAGAACCTTAATTTCGTCTCAGTCATATTTAACTGTGACTTATAAATAAAGAAAACTGCTACGCAGTGCGGCAAATCTCCTCCGTGGTCTTGTGATCAGCGTTAAGGCCTTCCCTTAAAATGAAAGGCAATTCATGTTTTGTTACACGAGTTTATATATTTTTAATAACAGTCTTATACTCAGCAATTAAATATTAAATAATATACGCCAATATTTCATTATTCCGTTTCTGGAATTATTATAATTAGTATATATTGTGTGTTAATGTAATCTCCTTTAACACTTCGAGTACAATTTCTCCATATATGTATGATATAAAACAAAAATAAAAATAAAGAACACTATTAACAATGTAACAAATTAACAGTAATTATAATAGTACAAAAGGATAAAACACTAAGAAAAAGTCACACTTGAGATCGCTATATTTCGGACTCGTGGAGTCCTTCTATGGCAAGCGTGTATATATATATATATATATATATATATATATATATACACACACACACACACACACATATATATATATATATATATATATATATATATATATATAAACTCTCAAAAATGTTCAACGCAGTATTTTTCTGGGAAATGTTAAAATAGTCAGAAGTACAGTAGGGTTGCATCTGGCGAGTATTTTACTTTATCCCGAGAGGGTCTGAGATTACTGATCTGGAAATCTCAGACCCTCGAGTGATATTTATTAGGACTGTTTCACGACTAAAATAAGAATTTAAAAATAATTCCTCTAAACTTGGCTTATAAATTTGCAATAATTCTATATTTGTACTTAACCTTTTCAAACAATCTTGTAACAGAAGAATGCCGATTGTCAGTAATGCCAATAGAGAAAGGCAAAATACGGGTTTAGAACTATTTCATGAATAGAATAAGTATAAAGTGATATACATTTGAAATCCATGCACAAAATATTAATAATTGTATAAAATGTTATATTTTATGATATCTATTTTATTCAGAAACCATGAAATGGACAAAAGTCGACTATTACAGTCGCTATCGTTCGATGTTTTAATACCAACTGAGAAAAAAAAGTAACATACAGTATCTCTATTTTTCTTTGTATACTATGGTTGGGAATTCCTAACCATAATTTGCACATTTGACGCATCACCAAAAATCTTTGAAGCACCCTCCATTTTGCGTTATGATTGTCAATTGTCCATGCTTTTGTTGCTATCAATAGCACCCCACTGCCTCTAGTAAAAGTGGTCAGTGATGCGTGTTCAGGAATTATATAATGGAGGTATAGAGTTGGCTACACTGACCACAAGACAAGTGCACATTGCGTTATAAAATTAACATGATAACTTTTTTTCGAAAATGCTTTGAGTTGTACTGCTCAATGGTGCAAACATCAGCTCTCTAAAAAGACGTGACCAACAATAGCGCACGATTTAAAATGGATCATTGTTTCCGCCGCACTCTGTACTACGGTTATGGAACATTTTGCATAAAGTTTGTTAACATTGTTGGAGAGTTTATGCTATGTTATAGAAAAGGATACTTTGTGCCTTATTTAATATATCTATCTTCAGTAAATAGATACGAGGGGGATTCAAAAAGTAAATTACACTTATTGACATAACCTGTCCGAAATGAGTGGCGTTTGCGTAGACCAAAGTTCCTGTTGAAGTCTTCTTCTAGAACCAATAAGAGGTATATCAACTGTAAAGGTTCTCCAAGAGTTTTGAGGGCATAACGTCTCGGAGATTCATCTGGAAATTTCCTAAATGCAACGTCACAAAATGATGCCAGCAGCTTAGATAAACACGTACAGATGTGACTGAAGGAGGCTTACAACGTCAAGTAGAAAGATATTTGAAACAATCACAGAGTGCTGTCGCGGAAATTGCACAGAGCTAAGCATTTCAATAGACAGTGCTCATCTGGAGTGTATTACTATTGTTATTGTTTGTGAGGCGTCTAAACAGAGATTAACTTATTTTGTCAAAAACTCGATAAAAGTTTCTTCCTCTGAAAAATAAAGTGTAACTAACTTTTAGCATAAAAATTAGATGAATTATAAGTTTATAGTTGTAAAAGGGCGTTACTAAAATGTAGGAATGAAAATTAAGAAGATGTCTAATTTTGTCTTTCTCACTGATACTATTAGAGGATTCAAGGCGTATTTTATAAACAGCATATGATAATAAACATATTATTGATTATTGATGTAATAAACACGGTTATCAATTAAATAATATTTGAAAGACACAGAAAGGAAATATTTGTGTAAAAATGTATAGTAGATTAAGCATGTGACAATTAAAAATACTATTGATGTAATATAATAATTATTATTACTAGAATTATACAGAGTGGTATTTTGGAATTCAGTAAAGTTTATGAGTTGCAAATTTAATAGAGTGGATACTTAAGTACTTCATTCATTAGTGACTGAAGAAAAGTTGTCATTATTAAAGCTTTATTTTATTTAACACAATTTCAAGTATTCAATATTGCCTGTAGATACTGGAAAAATAAACACATAATGCATTATCTTACAGGATGGTAACACACAGCAGCAGAGTGAAGGTCTGTTCCATCATAAGCCCATCGACCTGGAGAAACTGTTTACACCAGCGTCAGATTCTGGGGAAGTCACACCATCCAGGCACAGTAAGTACATACCCCCTGCCTACCAATAGGTAGTGGTGTATTTATTTACAAAATATAGTTTAACTTATCCATGAGACCGTTTATGCTTTCCCAATACATGGAACTGCACAATGCAATATTTAATCTTTAGAGGAAAACAATATATATAATTAAATGAATAAATAAATGGAAAAAGAAACAATATACAACAGATAATTTTAAATACCTAATAAAATAAACAGAAAATAAAACAATACACTTCCTCATATATACACGCACGCACACACATACAAATAATTGAAAAAAAAATATTGTGACTCATGTTTCCCTATCCTCTTACCGGTTATCTGCATTTTCTGATGTAGGAAGTCTTACTTTGTTTAAATGTTTACCTACTCCCTCCTCCTCCCTATCTATCAGCAAAGTCCTGGTAGCTGCATAGGGTGGCAGAGTTATACGCTATTTCACTATACTCGTTCTTGTTGTCGTAGCCATCCGCCTCTGCTAAGCTCATTCTTAATTTTTAGTAGTCTGCCATCTTTCTTGCCCGCTCATCTTGGGTTATTCAACCACGAAACGTTACAATTACTCTCACATCAAGTGGAAGGGAGATTTGTTTCCTTCTCAGCACTACGTTGGAGATTCTCAGAGTTCATTTTGCGGCATGATTCCCAATTATGACAAATATCATGACTATCATCCCATGAGAAAAGATAATATAGAAAATATTCATATTGAAAAAGAGCAGCATTTTATTATTTTCTTGCAAACCTATTTATACATAAGATACTATGTAAACATCGTTCACTTGTCGTTTAAATCCTAGCAAATAAATCGTATTAAGTGTAGAGGAATTGATCTGCATATTGCACCACAATAGCTGGATTAAACACTTAAAAAATTGAAACAATTAAATGAAACAAACAATAAAAGGCGGTAAAAAGAGAACAAATAAAATTTAAAGAAAGATAAAACGACTCTATAAATGAAGAGGAAAATTAAAAATATTTCTCAACAACCGAAACAATTATAACTAAAACATCTTCAATAATTCACATTCAGGGAGGTTTTTTACCGTATAAGACACAAGTGATCGAAGTATAAAGGAATAGGTAATGACATATTTTTCAAAAATTAAAATGACTGTTAGACAAAATAATTATATAACTTTAAGTAGTAATGTGAATAATCATTAATGCTCATGTTAATATAAACGTTTCTTCCAAACATTTAGGGGTAAGTAATTGGAGAAAATGCATCTTTATAGATGCTGAAACATGCACAGAAACCAGTGGGGCGAACTTCGTACTTACTCAAAAAGGCAATTCTGTAGATGTGGCAAATTCTACAACATTCAGATGCTTCCAAACACAGGCCCAAAGCTCGTCCAGTTGTTCCCTCGCCGAATTAATGGTAGTTCATTGTAGTTCCAAGATTTTACGGCTGCCGTTAGACACTTGTAACCATAGACACAAAGTAGTTCTGTTTACCAATCATGTTCTCGTGCTGCATGTTGCTGTATCAGTTGTGTCCAGAGAAAGCCCAAAACCCTTGATCTTGTCAAAATTCTCACACAAGAAGGCAGCACACTCGATTCACAAATTCAGCGAAAAATAACCGAGAAATTTGGCAGGTGCTGGCTTGTGGTTTCTCTGTAGGCAGCAGTTTGACTCGAAACTTTCAGCACAATTTTCTTCAGGGTAGAGATGAATTGATTCGCAATGTCGTATCAATTTCTAATGGATCCATAAACCCCGTGAAGTTAACTTAAGAACAAAGGCTTCAATTAGTTAAATTCAAAAAGCATATACGGAGCCAGGCCCACAACCACCAGAAGCTGCCACCTGGCCACAACTTTTAACGAATGTCCACAAATGAGTGACATCATACATCATCAATAACATGGGCTTAACTTTCTCACCTGACTTGTAGAAAAACAAAAACTTTGAAAGTACTTCGATCCATTGAATCTATGCTGTCATTCAGCATGACTCCCTCATCGCAATCCCATACTTTCTCCTATACTTTAGTTATTTGTACGTTTTCATTTTAAACAGGATCAATATAGTTTTTCTTTAAATTGCTCTCATCGGGCATTATCATCCGCGCGTATTTGTTTACAAATCCTTTGAATGCCTGTGTAACAGTTGCACACAAGTCAAGTCCTTTAAAAGAAGTTGAACCTTAGAAGAACCCCCCCCCCCTGCTCAAAAGAATTTAACCTGTCGGAATTTATCTTCTTGAGGAGTCTTGTTCTTAACAATTCTATCAGTTTCGGTGAAATCCAGAGCTAGGACGAAAAATCGGAATTTGGTCACCTTCGGTACTTGTTAAGCTATACATTTACATTCACTAAAGTAGACTACTAATTTGAGTGAAATTAATAGGGGTGCATGCAAATGACATGAATTAGCACTATAATATGTTAAATTCATTACAAATACATTGTTGCTTTACAGATAGATAGGTGGAGAAACTTTTCCTAACGGTCAGCAAGTGGGATTTTTCATTGTTGCAGGCGTGTTTGCTGTCACTCGCGTTCTCTTATCATAAATTGCAACACAATGAAAGTCCAAAGTAAATTAAATGACACGGGGAAAGGGGGATATTGGATAAAGTGAAGTGAAAAGGGCATAAAAGTTTAGTAAAGGGGAAAATGCCCAATTCTTCATCTCAATTGGAGGCAACATTTCACACACTGATTTCTTTTAGAGATCTCTAATTTATATAAAACATGCGCACCTAAAGACCTTAAATTAGTAATAATTTAAAACTTTCTAAATACATAGTAAAATAGCTTCAAAACTTTAAAACAATAACCCAAAGGGATGTTAAATAACTTAAGGGGGCAGAACAGTCTGAATGTATGGTGTCTATGTACCATTAAAATAATTTTTCTATGTCTCATACAGTTTTTATGACATTGCGTCTAATTTTTAGATAAACATCAGCATACGTTGATAAATATTTAGGCTTGTAGAATGAGCTTTTAGTTCCAGATAAAAGTATAACTATAAAAATAAAACATGGGTATATTTATGTTCCTTTTCTCATCTAACTACTTGTAGCACAGAGTTAAAATTATTCATGCATTTTCTTGCTTTAGTCAAGAACAAAAGCATGCACTTTCATATGTGCATTTTTGTGTTATTTCTGAAAAAAAAACATGCAATACAAATTTTACTCCTTTTATTATACACTTTTATGGCTCTAAGAGTCATGGTTATCTTTAAAACCTCATGGAAGGGCAATAAAATAATTAATAGAGTGTATAACAAATGTGTGCAAAATTTCAGCTTTCTACCGTCAGTAGTTTCAGAGTAAAAGGAACATTAACATCTAAAAATGTCGATTTGAGAAAATTGAGGTTAAAGAAAGAAAACACTTTTCAACTACGTCAATGCACTAACCATATGGTTTGCTACCACACACTGCTTTATACACTTTCCAGTCTCCATCTTATAAGAATATTGTGTGTCTCAAGAAAACTATGTAAATTTGTTTACCCTGTCCCCATACTTTCACCATTTCCCTCAAAATTCATATCGTTCTTGTGTTCCCTGCATTGTTTGGCCTACTGCAAATTTTAGTTATTTGTGAGAATTTCCACATCTAAACTTTACCTGCGTGAGGGAAGTACATACAACACCATATCATATTGTCTGTACTTCATAACAAGTTCAGAACACATACCGTTAGTATTTTCTTCTATACAAAGTTGATTTGCAATTTCCACAAACTGTATATTTACTTATAAAGTTAAAAAGTAAATTAATAGTAATAATTATATAATTAACAATAACACAACTTACATTATTCATAATATTTACATTTTTAATTCCCTCCACAGCTTGTAACTGAATAATTTCTTTGAGGAGCTCACCTAAGTTTCAATAGGCTGCGCGCTGGTTTTCTTCAACACCATGTTTCTTTTTAGATGCGTACTAATTTCCAGGGAATTTCTGTTTCTTTAAAACTCCATCACTTTTAGGCAATGTAGAAATTATTGATATAGCTCTGGAAGGACAAAATTACTTTAATAACACCATGAATATCTTTCTTTTCACACACAATATAAACTATGTTTTCACAAGGCAGCTATTAAACAAAGAAGCATCATATTGCTACAGTGCAGCCAACACAAAATTTACCCGACGTTTGTATCACCTCAGAAAACAGAGAAACGTGAAGAATGAAAAGAGTGTGTGACAAGAAGTATTAAAGGGCGGCACTGTGCACTTAAAACACCGTTTAAATATTGCCGTAATACATCTAAAGTGTATATTTCTGAAACTAGAAACTTCAGAGATTTTAAATGACTAATCTAAAAAAAAAAAAAAAAAAAATCATAATTTTACACTACCCATTCCCCTTAAATGTTATTACACTTTATTTAACAGTTTTATAAATAAACAATAATTGCAAAGGTAAAATATCTTCAATTCTCTGCATAGCGGTAACTAAAGACATTGACTGTGCAAACTTTGTGTAATGTTAGTGCGCTACCTTTTCACTTCGTACCAACTACAAGAGCATGGCATGCATAAGCCCGCTACATAACTCAGGATATTAAAAAAAATGAGCACCCTAGTATCAAACATAAAAAAGTTATAAACTACAAGTTATAATTATTATGTTCTAAAATATGTATTTAGATATTTGTTGAACACAAATTGAAGATTTGGATGACACAATAGTTAAAGGTTTGCTCCTTTGTAATTAAAACAGTCGAAAACAAGTTAGGGTTCATATCTGATTTTAAAAAAAAAATCTCGTTTTTACACAAGTCCTACATAATAATAATAATAATAATAATAATAATAATAATAATAATAATAATAATAATAATAATAATAATAATAAAAATGTGATTTCTCTTTTGTGCTACTTATAGCTTGCAACAATTTCAATTTTGTTGCCCTAATACCACACAATAATGTCATAATTTAATTCATTTCATTATTAATAAGGTCATAATTGGACTTTATATTCTTTGTTAAATTTACTCTGATAGTTGAGAAGTGCACTTAGTTTATATAGCTCCTACGTGTCGGATTTTCTGTTTTATTAGCTTATAAATCATCACTAATTTATTCCTCACGGAATAAACAACCGATAAAATGTTTTCATAAAAAATAACAACCTAACAACCTTCATTGGTACTTCTTATCGCATTCATAAGACAAGGTATTGTTATTTCTAATATCAGTTCTTATTTATTTAATAATTAATATAAATGGTTATTCTTTAAATAATTTTCACATAATCTGACTACTTAGTAATATCTATTGCTCTTTCATAATGAAGATATTTCCAAAACTATACACAAGTTTCAGCTCTCGTTCTATATTTCACGATATTTTAATTTCTTAATACTCATCTAAGTCCAGTTAACGCGTATACTTCCTGGTTACTTTTTCCAATTTGAAGCTTCACTGTCTCACATTGTGTACTGAAATAACGTTCACAATATTGTCAGGAGAAATTTGATTCTTTATGAAGATTTTCATAGGTACCATGGAACGTTAAAATATTTTGAAATTTTGCGTGACGTACTCAGTTGTGAAATTTTACTAAAACCGCCCTTCAAGCTACTGTTACAATATTCTTCTTTTTAGAAACGTTTCAGATAAATAGTATTGGCACACAAATCTTTCTTCCTTTGTATTTCCAGTAACACGTAATAATAATTCATTTATTTCAGTGGCACCAATACAATATAATTTCAACTGGCGCACGACGAGTTTTTATAGGTCTGCTTGCATATTTCACAATAAACTATAAAGCAATGATATATATTAAACAATAAAATAAATATAAATATAATAGCAATGAACTGAAAAAATAAGTCGCGTTATACAGTTGGAATCAATCAATCTGTTTCCCCCACCCCGATTATCAGCCTTTTTGGACCAGGAAATTCACCTAATCTCTCTTCCCCCTTACTTGCATGCCAGCAGGGGCCAGCACGGCCTCTCTTCCATCCCGTAAAGGAGGGTGGTATATCTTTTCCCTCTATTCTTTCGTACTTTTACATTCAGCCAGTAAATGTATCCATTATTCACCATCCTCACAAATGAGGCACATTCTCCACT
Source organism: Metallyticus violacea (assembly GCA_030762175.1). NCBI lineage: Eukaryota > Metazoa > Arthropoda > Insecta > Mantodea > Metallyticidae > Metallyticus > Metallyticus violacea. The sequence continues at coordinate 2,696,376 of CM060838.1, forward strand.
CTGTGATTTTAAACAGTCGCATGCCCCTAAGTGAGTTTGGCCCCGTATGTTTTAGGGAAGATGTTCGCATCATCCAGTTTCTACAAGCCAAGTCTTCATCCCACGGTCGAGGATCAGGTTGAGTTGGCCAGGCGCATTTCTCAGTCCCTGAGTGACATCAGCAACCAGCAGAGCAAGGGACAGTCCATGTACGTGAACCGGAAGAAGCGGTCGGTCAAGTGGGTGCACGAGGGACAGGGTGAGTAGCTCGTTAGAAATGTTTTGTTAACCCGGAATCCCAAAGAGCTAAGGCTTGACTTATGAAATGCACCAATATATTGCTTTGTGCAGATTCTCAAGCCTACAAATTGCGAAGACATGATGTTTTCTTTGATTCTTACAAATATAATACACTTCTTTTGTTTTCCTCGAACGAGATAATTCACTCGCTCTCTGCTCCTGGTTTAACTTTCAAACTAATGAACGCAATTCAATGACATTTTCCACGACATAATTTAAGCACTAGGAGTTCATACCACGTGTTGTCATCAGCATCAAAGCATGTTGGTTTTATACGTGAAAATACGTAATAGAAATGTCAAAAAAGCTCACTTGAAGCCTAAAGTAAGATTATAAATATTTTTAAAACTTGAGGCATGCTTATTTCATTTCACTGTTGAAGAAGATTGTGGGGTTTAGTGAGAATTTTGGGCTTATAAACTTTTGTTCTAAATTGAATTTGATGGGAAGCCCTTAAAGTCCTATAATTCTTATAATTCATTCTTAATTGACAGGTTAACTGTAGGCCTGACACAGTTTATGTCAACACTGATATAATAAATGCATTACAACCGATTATTTAAATAGTGAATAGAAAAATAAAATAAGAACTTCTTATTTCAAGTTTAGCGTGTTAAAAGGATGTAATTAATAAAGCCTACGTTTAATATTGCGATTTCTGTTTTAACCGATGACAGCCTTTTCCTCTGCCGGCAAATGACCCGTCATTAGCCGCTGAGTTCGGTTGCAGTACTACGCGAAAGTGCCCTAACTATAACTGACAGTATTTTCTGTCTGACCCTAGGCTTCTAATGCAATAAGAGCAGACGCAGAAGGTGGCATTCAACAGTATAAACAATTATTTTAGTAAGTAGCTGTACAACAATCCAGTAAAACGACAGAAACTTAACACTTAGTCTTATGGGAGTTAGAAACGGTTAGGTTCAAAATGGAGCGTGTCTACACTTGTATTATAGAGAGCTTTAGTCTTGCCTAACTCACTCTGTCGACGCCGTTCTCAATTCTGTTTTCTCTGGGAAATAGAAACCACTAAAATGCACAATATTTTGAAAGAGGGAAGAGAGAATAACATGCAATAATTTTAGAAATGTGGTAAACTTCTGAACCAATTTGTGTTTTGATTTTTATGGATCATATTTAACGTGTATGGTCTAATTTGAATATTCTCAGATGAAATAAACTGTATATATGTAATTGTTAGGATTTAAGCATGCAATTAGTAATTAATAATTTCCATAATTGATGCTCTTTTAAAGATTACTAAATTCTTCAGATCAGCTTCAAAAATGGTCAGGTTTCTTTCAAACATGACCATATCCATATATCAGGCCCTTTTCCCAGCAAAATGCAATGTATATAAAACATGTCATGCTGAATTACAAGCGAGGAAAAGAGAGATATGGCTCAGCAGAATTGCAAGGTTTCTATATGAGCTTTCATTTGTTTATTTGCTTCTCAGCTGTCTGAAATTAGCAACCTCACTCACTTCTAATTTTGTCTGTCCACTTCACACAATTCAACTGCTTTTAGTCGTTCCGTCTCAATGTCCAGGTTTTTGCACGGTACAGAGCATTTCACTAATTTTTCCAAAGGAGTTTTACACTCCGTTTGACTTCTTGCCAGCTACTCGCGTTACATTCTAAATGTCGTCTCGAAGTCGCACGTTTACCTTCCCTACTTTTCTTGTAGTCTTGTTTGTAAATATCACTCCTTGCTGTGTACTATCACTTAGCATGTTCTTGTTCTAGCAACGTCACATCATCAGAACGGTTGTCTTTCATGTCAGGTTTTTCCTCATCCACATTGTAGGCAAATGACGCGGAGATATACATGAATTCTCCTTTCCTTTAATAAAAAGAAAGGCATTATTTAAAGGAGGTCCGGAAGTTAGGCAAAATGCCTTTTCTATTGGCTTTTTTTTTTGATTGGTTTATTTATGGACGCTCTTTAATAGCTCAGGTCATCAGCGTCCCATTCAACTCAGGGCGTGAAACGGCCGACAAATTTTGCTCAGAGGCCTCTCTTTCAAGCTTGAGGTTCTTTTTCGTGCCGTAAATCTACGACATGGGACCCACGGCTTTACTTCCCTTCCGAAGGAAGGCATACTTGGGATTTTTAGGCCCGAAAAAAATTCATCGGTCCTGGCCGGGTTCGAACCCGCGATCTTGGGTTTAGGAGGCAAGTATGGTAACCACCACCAGGACCGAATTTTTTCTGTTGGGTGAGTATATTAAGAGTTAGATAGAAATTAACATGATTCTGTTTATTTAGAGTCTGTAAGGTGAATTTTTATTTTAACTTATTTGTGCATATTTTGGCTTCTGTTGCCTATTTTAATGTTAAAAACAAAATTTCTCTGTTTTGAGTTATGGATTTTTCTACAACTATTTACGCATTTTAAATAGTACATAAAGAATTTCAATATAATGAAGTGAAAAAAGCTTATAAAATTAGATGACGCGTTCATCTCACAAAAATAACTAGCTATACATTTATTTCTTTTCAAGCAGTCAAAAACTTTCTCCTCAGCCCACTCACTTAAGCTCTTCAATAGCAGCACCTTTATTAGTGAAAGGAACGCACGGTTACCTCGGGTATGCGAATGCCAGGAAATAAAGAAGATGAGGGAAGTACTGTAGTTTTGAATAATTCTGACAAATGACGTTATATCGATCTGCGCGAGACAATTTTTGGAAATTTGTGTTGGGGTAATTTCTCGACTGCATAAATGTAACAAACAATTGCAAGTGAGAAAGATGAGAGCGGTACAGCTGTGCATAATTCTGTTCAGTTCAGTACGGAAGTAAGAGAGATACTAACCTGATTCCCCTATAAACGCATAAACAAAAAATGAACTGGACCAGAAACCACAGCGCATCTTTTGCTCATTCGTCGGGACTATTCAAAACTACTCTACTTGGTCTTGATCAACATTTCCATGATGTCTTAAAAGGTGAACGTTCTGTTGCAGCTGTTATGAGTCCTTCCGAAATACCTTGTTTTAAATATGCACCAATCACTTCAATGGAATTAGAACGTTCTTTTTTATTATTAAAAATGTTCCCTTTGACAAGTGACTGACTATGACAGTTAATATCTTGAAAAACATCTTGCTTTTACTTGTAACTAAGAATAGTAACCTAAAATACTCTAATTATGTAATAAAGAAATTATTAGGTATATTAAATATTTATTTTCATTACTGAGTGAAATTACTGTTTTCACTTTTAATAAATGCCTATTATCTTATTTTACTGCCTATTTTTAGTACTTTAAGTGTCTTTTTTGCCTGCCTATTTTAATTAAAAGAAATGCCTGATGTTCTGGGCTCTGTTCAACACCGTCCACAATTTGTAATGCTTCAGCAGTAAAAACTTAAGAATATTTTAAATACTATGCAGTTCATTCTTTTTCCTTCACCTAACCCCCTCTCAAGTTCATGAAGTCTACCTATATAGCAATATTTGTTTTGAGTAAATGTTAGGGAAATTTATTTTGAAACTATGCTTAATTCTTATCTTGCATATTGGATTTATTAGTAAAGTAATAACTAGTATATAGGAGCAAAACCAAACCGACAATCTGCTGCAGTTTTTTTTTCCTGTGAATACTGAAAAGCTTTGTAAAATTGGAATCAAAGTAAAGTCCTCCTATTTCTCTGATAACAAGCAAATAGTAAAGGGAACACAGTGTATCACTTTTCATCGCCTGCATATGCGGTTCGTAACAGCCGGCCATTTTATCATGCAGCACACCTGTTTGGAAAGAAGCTCTGCTGTTACTGGTGCATAAATTACAAGAAAGAAGAAAATAATTTAGGAATTTAATTGAATGTAATAAAAGAAATACTCTCAGACATTAAAAAAATTAAATTCTCCCGGGCTGTTTTGCCATGGTCCATGGTTTAAATTACTACCATAGCTTTCACCAACTACTCCGGTTGGCATCTTCAGTGGACGAAGAGTAACACCCGGGAGAATTTAATTGTTTTAATGACAACACCGGCCGTGAAAGCCTAAGAAGTATTATACTCTCAGACAACTAATTAATTTATCGAAAATTATTAAAAATATATAGGAAAGTTTTCATCACTGAAAAGAACTGCTGCTTTTAATTTTGAAACATAAAAAGCTGCCCTATTCATGTTATTTTTTCCACTATTGATTAGGGATTTTGAAATGAAAGCTCTGTATGCTAACTTACAGTGTGATAGGACTGTACATAAGGTACTAGGGTAAGTCCATAAGTTTCCGGCCTAATCATTTTCTAGGTGTGATAAAGACAAAAGCTATATTCCACTTTTTAATATAGTTACCCTTTATTGCAATACACTTCTGACATCTTCGAATTAACATTTCAATCCCCCTTTACGAAAAATAGTCAGATGTCTTGTATTCAAAATGGGCATAAACAGCATCCATCACTTCTTTGTCACAATTAAATTTCCTTCCTCGAAGGCCCTTCTTGAGTTCTGAGAAAAGGAAATAGTCACTGGGAGCTAAATCTGGGCTGTGGTTTGTGGTCGATTACCTTGAGGCCACATTTCTTCACAGCTTCCTTTGCTATAAGATGTGCGCACAGGCGCGTTGTCGTAAAGAAGGCGCACACCACCACTCAGTTTTCCAATAAAGAGTATTTCTTCACAGTCCTAAAAGATTATAGCCACGATTTTCTTGGTTGACTGAGTGACCTTGGCCTTTAGAGACGGTGCTTCGCCAGATTTACGCCACTCCATTGATTCTCTTTTGGACAAGGGATCATAGTAGAGGATCATAGTTTCATATCTTATAACAATGGTTTGTAGAACTTATCTCTCGTTGCCCAGCTACGGCAGAGCTCCAAAAATGCCTCACAACAAATTACTCGTTGCTGCTTTTGGACTGAGGAAAGAAGTCTAGGCACCCATCTTGTACTAACCTTATTCAAGTTTAAATGTTCATGAAGGACTATTGTTTTAGAAATGTCCAACCTTGCTGCTATTTCTGTAACTTTGAGCCGCCGGTCTCCCATAATTTCTCCTTCCACAAGAGCGATGTTTTCAGGAGTGAGCACCTCCAAGAGCCGACCTGCACGCTCTTCGTCTTCTATGCTTTCTCAACCCATTCGAAAAAGTTTGGTCCATTCTTTTACGGTAGAATATGACGGGATGCTTCTCCATATACACCGGCCAATCGCTGTTTAATTTCATTTGAAGTAAGTCCTTCTTTTGTGAAGAACTTAATAACAGCTCGATACTCCATTATGAACATGTCACAATGTTCTACACATAGCCTTCTTTATGAAACTATATCTGAACAACTGAACACAGTTACAGCTGTAATTATTTACTTAACAGATAAGGTATGACACCAGATAAGGATTTTGTGAAGACGATACTTCTTATCGGCGAGGCTGGAAACTTACGGACCTACCCTCGTACCACAGCTTGTAATTTTGTTGAATGCTTCCAGAGAGTGCAAGTGTCAGAGAATGTTATATTTGTAAATTTAAAAAGGTTCCATCCGAGAATCACACCCACTCATAAAATTACTTCCTACTGTTAGATATGGCCGTCTTAGAGAGCTGAATTTCTAAAAATAAAAACAAAATTAGAAAAGGTTTTGCTCTCTTTTGCCAATTAGTGTGCAAAGCGCCAAGTTGCTAATTAAAGCAATATGAGCATTTGCATCCCGTGGGAGAGACCAAAACTTGGATTTTGAGGAACGCAGCATATCTCGCGACATAAAACCAGCTGCACATGGGCCGTGTCAGAAGTTGACTGTCGTCCAGTTCTTGTATCCTTCACGCATGAAATACATGTCCTGTCTCCACGTAATGACCCCTAGCTCTGCCCAAGGCTTGAAATGCTTTTGGAAAATACAAATTCTTCTGCTTCATCAAATGCTGATAAAATATAATCAAACATGTTTTCAAAGGAAATAATATAACCTTTTATTATCCTGTCTATGGAAGCCGTACATGACATAATGTCAATATTTGCTAATAATATAATTAGTATTTGCCATTAATCTACAACATTAGTTTATGTGGTTTAATCGCAACAACAACAACAACAATAATAATAATAATAATAATAATAATAATAATAATAATAATAATAATAATAATTCTAAAAATGTAGTTTCTGTTTTGTAATACTTATAGGTTGAAAGAATTCTAATTTTGTTCCCCTAATACCACACAGTAATATCATATCTTATTTCATTTCATTAATTAACAAGGCTAATTTGGATTTTATATTCATTATTATTAAAAGTGAATTCCTCAACTCGGTGAAGAATTGGCTTAGTTTACGCAGTTCCTGCATGACGGACTTTTTTTTAACACGGAACGCTTTAGTTTTTGGTATGCATATATAATTTTTTTATATTTTGGATTTATGCACATATAAAATTTATACATTTTATTTTTGTGAAACAAAAGATGTGAAATATTAATTGGAAGTAAATTATAGTTTGAGAATGATTTTTATATTTTTATAAATATATACATTTTATTAATTTTACTACTGCAGCTTGAAATGTTTGTGTTGTTAGCAAAGCAATGGTTTATAAAATATGAAATATGAGCGAAATTATATGTTTTAGGAATATATCCCCATAAACAGAGATAAAACATTAAAAACTCATTACTAAGAGGTTTTTTTCTGACATAGAAATTAATCACAGAAGCTTGTACGTACAGGTAAAAAAGACAGAAGCACTTATTTGTAAAAATTAAGCGAACTGAGGGCATTACACAAATAAAGTTAGATTGGAAACTAACCATCATAAAACGAGCATTGAACTTGATCAACATGCTTTTAAGAGATATATGTCTATTATTATTAGTAATATTTTAGGCTAATATTTTCAATATGACAGTAATATAGTTCGTTACAGACAACTTGCATATCCTCATATATTTGAAAATAGTCCACATCAAAATAAGTCCGTAATTCCTTGGTTACCAAGTTTTTAAAATATCTGCGATACTGAGTTGCTCACATTACCTTAAACTAACTGCTCAAAATAAGCACATTATATCTACACACAGGTCTCACTTCTACAGCCCCTAACCTTACCATCCGTCGCTCCTAGTAAGCTGTGTATTGCATGATAACCTGCAAAGAGTTTCCACGTAACATACCGAAGGCAAATACATAAAATATCCTACAATTACGAAGTTAATGACTTTAAAAGAGCCAGGCATTGTCCGCACTGGCCAGGAAGCCGATCTTTGATGATCAAGGCACTGCAACATAAAGATCTTTCGTTCCAGATGAAGAATAAGATATGATAATTTGGCCGATTGTGTTCAGGGGACTGTGTTGCCTTTTCCACAGACATGGACATAAAGAACTTAAAGATCTCAGTTAGGAAACTGACTCAACCGGGAACCGAATTGCAAACGCTTCCGCTGGACTATGGGGGTATTTTAGAAAATCCATTTATATATTCATGAGTGCTGATAGTGAAATGTGTAGGGGCACCATCATGAGTGAAGTTTGCTTTTCAACGCTACACGTTGGCCAAGAAATCAGTCATGTTTATTTTTAAGTGAATACTTTATGATGGTTTCTTTGCGAGTTATTAATACATCAAAAAAGTTCTGTATGTACGCAGGGGACACGTTTACCTCAAGGTACTTTGAAGAGCTTGAGTGCAATAGACAACCTTAAAAACTTGGAAACTAGAAGTTTTCATACTCATGCCAATATAAACAATTTTATTGTGTACATATAAGGAACCCTTTTCCTCCTTTGTGTTAATTGATGTAGTAGATATTTTAATGAATGTAATATACACTTTTTCAAAACACATGCTTTTGAAGTTTACACAATTCCATTCTGCATTGTTCATTATTCGATCTGGAATTAATTACGAAACATAACTAAAATCATTTCTAATTCAAAACCTCTCTTATGATCAGCTCAGCTCAGCTCTTATGTAAGAGCAACGATGCAATTTGTTTAATGGCAATGCAAATCCCTTTAAGTTGTATGAGTATGGTTTTAGTATTTGATCACGATAGGGGCATTTTTAGGTATAAAATAAGCATAAATGTATATGAATGCAAAATATATGACCTAAGGCATGCAAAATTTGCGGCAGGCTGAGAAAAAAAATGAACAAGACACGTGGTATGATAAAATTTCAACAAACGGGCCAACTTACCAAATGGACATATGCATTTAATAATTTCGAAAGCCAATGGTGTACGAAAGCGAAAGGGTGGAAGAAACATAGCCAGTTGTCTTTGTCTTTGCCCTAAGGGATGTTCTGTGCTATCTTAAATCTCAGATCTGGTCTGAATCTCGTAGCAAATGCTGGAATTGTCTTTTATTTTCGTAACATGAAACAGATCTCTGAACTTCAAATGGTCCTTCTGTTTGCATTCTCTTTACAGAATGGGAAAATTTGTTTATCACTTATCCAATAAATTGCAAACTCGTGGCTTTAATGACACATGGATTGGGATAAAAAAACTTAGGCATTTATTTTTCATGAATGTTCTTTAAACGTCTCAACAATAAAAATACTCTTTTTTCAGTGTTAATTAACCACTCCGATGGCGTTCCACTTCTAACTAGCATACGTTTGCAACTCCTACTGACACCTCTTGCAAATAGTGCGCCAAATATTTTTTTAGTAGTCCCAAGAGGGGGAGGGAGGAAATGGGAATGACATGGCTGATATTTTACGCATTCATCGCTAATGTATTCCCCGCCCTTTCCATTAACCATACGGTGTGTACACTTTAGGGCATAATGCAATGTAATACCATGTGAAACATATATAAAGGCAACACCAAAAATTGTTTAATAGTCCATGCTCTCGAAAGCAAGAACAGCTGCTTGATTAGCGTAATATATAAAACAGTATATAGAACATTAAAAGAAAAAGCTTTAAAAACTACCCGCTTTTACTTATATTTCTGTAGAATCCGAAACAAAGATGAAAAAAGTATTCAAAACGTAAAATTCAAATTCTTGCAAATTCTTAGAAGCTTTAGACACAATGTAAATGAATATATCTTATTTGTGTAGCTGACAAAAAAAAAAACTCTTCTAGAACTATAACCAGTCAAACAACCTATCATGGTTCCTGGTAGTCCCGTGTTATTGTTGACAAAATGTGTCGTACACAGACAGCAGCCTGTTCCTTCCTACTCATGTTTAATTCCTCTTTCCAAGGCTAAATGTGATGACCTACAATACCTGAAGAGATTCTGTACCAAAAATGGTCGGCTCTGTTTTTCAATATTAACTGTAATAGACAATGAATACTTTTGATTGAATGATCAATTTTCATAGTTTTTATTAAATTTATATTTTCCTCAGCAAATATCTAGTTTAATTTCTTACATTCCATAATATAGTTATTGAACTTTGATTGTTTTTAATCTACAAGTATGAGTACTTCGACTTTTTATTGTTAAATGACATGAATAAATAACACATGACGCTACTTTCAAAAGAAAGTTCTGTTAGAAAAAAACTTTAAGAATTACTCTAGAAAAAAAAACATTTCTATGTATCTAATGTGCTTAAATTTTTAAAATTCTTGTAAAAAAGTAAAAAGTGAAGTTTGCTTGTTTTTCCCTTGTACCCTTCAAATGTTTGTCGTTGCAAAACAGAAATTGAAGTTTCAATCAACGGCACTGTCTCGTGAGCGGCAGATCTGGGTTTAGTTCCCCCAGGTCCGTCCTCCCTTATTGAGGTCATTTTCCAGGTTTTCCCCAGTCTTTATAAATGGAAAATTCCGGAGATGTGCCCTAAATCTAGGCCTGGAATGCTTCCTTCCTTAAAAAAATCCTTTCTCAATTTATCATTTCATGTACCACCACCTATTTTTTATTCATTTGTTATTTTGTTCATTGTTTAGTGGTTAACGCACTTTTAACTACTGAGGCATTACAGAAGGTGCACACAGATTGCACAAGACACGAAATGATAAACTAGGGAAGGATCCACCGCCTATGGTGCCTCAGTATTAAAAATCGAGTATAAGGGCGTCAAACCCGGCGAATGTGATGCTAAACATGATCTTTGGGAAATTGCCAGTTGAGATGTTCTCTCGCTCACATTCCGTCCCAAAATGAGATGTTCTGCATATTTTTGAAAAAAAAATTGATGTTTACAGCATCATCCAGCATTGATAACAACCACTCGTTCCTGTATAAACATCATTCTGTAGCGACAATCTAAAATAAAAACATAATAATAACCTTTCCAGGACTTTATGATACGATACTTTGAAATTAATGGGAGCCATGTTGAAATAAGATAACATGTATATACCATATCTGCAAGCCATATACATATATACAGGATGCCAAAAATGTATACACACTTCAAACAAAGAAAAAGCTGTGTTAACATAACAAAACTGAATTCACACAAACAGAAAATGATGAGCACTAATCATCTTAGACTTTTACAGTTACAACAGTTGCTCAAAATGCTCATCATCGACGTCGATACACTTCTGAGTACGTTGAACTACTGATTGAGCAACGTTTGCGAAAGTGTTCTCAGCGATTGCAGCACATGACGTTTCAATTTCTTCCCGAAGTGCTGCCAGTGTAGCTGGTTTTCTACGGTATACAACATCCTTAAGAGTTCCCCATAGGTAGAAGTCCAACGGAGTTAGATCCGGAGAATTCGTTCTATACACACGTCTCTATTTCCTTTGAACTTTAACAACATTCTCGGTTTTCCATTACCACTTCAAAATTGCTTTCCGCTGTTCAAACGATAATCTTGGCTCCATTTTGTTATAGTAACGTAGTGTTAGTCACATGTTTTACAGAACATCATATTACACATTACTGTTGTCCAACTTTGAAATATATTAAATAGATATCTACTGTGAAAGTGGATATATATTTTTGGCACCCTCGGTATTCGTACAACATTAAGAAACACATCTAAACACGCATCAGGACGCGACGCTCGTTCTTACACTCTGGGGCTGCAATTGTTAATTATTTCTTATAGGGCTGATATTCCTACCGCTGTATATTCACGATAAGGCGTTTTTAAGTAGTTAAAGGATATAAAACATCTCCATGATAAGGTTGAATGAGAAAATTGAGTATAACATTTTGTCACTATGTTCGATTTTTTCTGAACCAAAGCGCAAACAGGCTAAAACTCAGAAATCTGGATCAAAAGTAAGCAATCTAAACAGCTGGAGAGCAATTCTTGAATTCTCAGAATCCAATAAATAATAAGAAAAGTTCTTTATAAAAATAACGGCAATACAAAAATAAACGTGCAAGCATAGGTCCACAGCATGGTGTATTTACGTACCAATCGATCACGTTATTGAAAGGACACAAAACTGGAAAATCGCCAAAGATAGCAAACATTCCTCAGTGAGACCCAAATTCAAGATAATTACTAAAGACATGTTTCTTCCTCGTAAAAACAACCGACCTCAAATTGGCTCTACGATACTACAACAAATGAACATCGATTTCAATATCTTACGCAGTAACAATGTCTTTCTAATGAAGGGAGCCCAACATACACTTCATCATTGATCTTGTTTTTCCTGTGACCAGCGGCCACGTCTGACAACAGTTTTAAAAGTTTATGCATATAGATTCTCCACCTAGCACCGGTCATAAACAATCCAGTGTAATTCGTGCATAGAGCCGCTCAGTCATTTTAATGATTTAGTGCTGAGCTTGTCTAAATATTGAATTGTATTTTTAATGGAAGTATATATGGGATTTATCCTTTGTAAAACACACGCTGTTTAGACAGCGAATTAAATGACAGAATACATCGATGTTTCTAAGTTTAATTTTGCGGTATATACAGTACCAAGTAGTTTTAGGTAGATAAGGTAAATTAAATTTCGAAAAGGAAAAAAATCATGATGTCGTTTCTACTGGAGTACTCACTGAACTTGTAATGACGTTTATCAAATGTCTTTTAATTAAAAAATACAAAATTAAACATCGTTTTTAATAACCACGCTTATAAGAACAAATTCTTTGGTGAACTCAGCATTAGAAATGCGAATTAAAGTAGGTATGAAATGATTGAATCCATAACTCCCACATAAGTGCAGTTGAATAGATTTTGAGGATATCAATTTTTCTTATTAGTGTTTAACGCCAGTTTATACTACTGAGGCACCACAGACGGTGAGGATATCAATAAAAAGCAATATCTTGAATATGAAAACTTAGAAATCATATTTTTCCAAATAAAATATTGCTTAATTACAAATGACACAAAATATGGATGAAAAGGATTTTGTCTGTAAAACATTCGTGAAAATGCTGGACTTGTTTCGTTATGTAGTTCCTTAATCTGTAACATTAACTTGGGATATTCAGACTGTAATTTGGAAAAGAAATGTGTCCATTTTGTATGCAATAATGTTTGGAAATAGAAAAACAGCGTATTTCCATAAATATATTATTTATTTTTTCAATAATATCATGCAATAGCTTACACATTCTTAGAGTCCCACATTTCAATTCCTGAATTCTCAGTAATAAGAATTTAAATTGTATCATTGTTTGAAAATGACTTGCTTTCCAGGCAAAATTGAGGATGAATATTTTGTTATATCCCTGACTTTAACAACTATCTCTTTAGTGCAAGCTCTCCTCAGGTTAGTTTCATCACATTAGCTTTCTGAAACTTGCTGTCTACTCGCTTTAATTTATTAAATTATTTTGTAAATGTAACTTTTCATTTTTCTTGTTTTTAGCATTAGGAACTTTAAAAAATCAGTCTTGTAATGAATGTTTGATCATACGCTCTTATGCTTTAACTTATTAAATTTTTATGAGTTTTGCATAAAGTCTATCTAGTTATCTGGTGTGTTTACTATATTATGTTCATGTTTTATTAGAGCAAATTCCCGATCATGCACCACATGCGCTTTTGTTGGGTATACATGATGAATGTAGTCATATTTCTGAAACACTTAATAAATACTTTATTTCTGTTTAAACTCACATTATCTGCCTGCTTTCCATTATAACACAGGACAATGTATTGCGTGCTTATGAAACTCAATGTGGGAAAAACATGTGGAAATTACTGGAAACATGTGTTGTTTAAATATCATACAACAGAGCTCAGTTAATTACAGGTAAGTGATGCCAAAAAGCGGAATTGTGCTATTAAGGAGTTTTAATTACTTTTGATTGACTTTTTAATAATATGAAAATGCTACCGTCATTATTATATAGCGGAGTTTTAGGTTGATCTTTTCAACAGCCACAATGTTGTTATTATATATCATATTAGTTTGCTGGAAATAATTTATTGTAATGGTCTAGTGAACATGTAGTTTTATTTTTTGCATTTTTGTGCTAGTTTAATGTACATATAATATTTATAGTGTAACTAAAAGCGCGTTCCAATAGGCATTTAAAGAATTACAAGCGAATTCCAAAGAAAGGGATTAATTAGCACTCCTTTAAATGTAAAAATGCGGAGTGTAAAACACCATCAGATAATGCAATGCGGATATCACCTGTATTTGTTTAAATAACACGATTTTAACACTTATGTCAATACAGCAAACAGATATTAGCAGTGCTTTGGATTAAAGATCTGTCATATACGATTTTAACACTTACAAGGGTAAATCCAAAAGTTTCCGGCCTAACCGTTTTTAGGTATGATAAACACAAAAACTGTATATTAATTTTCAATATAGTTATCCTTTATTGCAATACACTTCTCACGTTTTTAATTAACATTTCATCCCCTCCCAAATAGTCAAAAGTTTTGTCTGCACAATGGGCATAAACAGCATCCATCATTTCTTCGTCACACTTACATTTCCTTCCTCGAAGGACCTTCTTGAGTTGTGTAAAGAGGAAATAGTAGCTGAGAGCTAGATCTGGACTGTAGGGTGGATGGTCGAACTTCTTTCTTCACAGCTTCCTTTGCAACAAGAGATGTGTGCACAGGTGCATTGTCGTGAAGAAGGCGCACATAACCATTCAGCTTTTCTCTTTGATGGAAGCTCGTAGTCTGTGCAATATGCCAGCATAGTACTCCCCATTTACTGTAATGTTCCTCTCCTTGAAGTCAATGTAGAGTATTCCTTCACAGTCCCAAAAGATTGTGACCATGATCTTCTTGGTTGGCTGAATGACCTTGGCCTTTAGAGGCGGTGCTTCGCCAGGTTTACGCCTGCCACTCCATTGATTCTCTTTTGGACCAGGGATCATAGTAGAGAACCATAGTTTCATCTCCTGTAACAATGGTTTGCAGCACTTTTCTCCCGTTGCCACGGCAGAGCTCCAAAAATGCCTGACAACAGATGACTCGTTGCTGCTTTTGGACTGAGGAAAGAAGTCTAGGCACCCATCTTGCACTAATCTTATTCGTGTTTAATGTTCATGAACAACTTAAAGGACTGTTATTTTAGAAAGTCCAACATTGGTGCTATTTCTGTAACTTTGAGCCGCCGGTCTTCTATAATTTCTCCTTCCGCAAGAGCAATGTTTTCAAGAGTGAGCATCTCCTAGGGCCGACCTGCACGCTCTTCGTCTTCAATGCTTTCTGGACCCATTCGGAAAAGTTTGGCCCATTCTTTTACGGTAGAATAAGAGGGGGATGCTTCCCCACATACACCGTCCAATCGCTGTTTGATTTCATTTGGAGTAAGTCCTTCTTTTGTGAAAAACTTAATAACAGATGGATACTCCATTTTGAACATGTCGCAATCTTCTACACATATCCTTCTTTATGTAACTATATCTGAACAATTGGACACAGCGGATCAAAAGCTACATTTGCAATTATTTATTTAACAGATAAGGTATGATACCAGATAAGGTTTTTTTGAAGACGATAATCCTTATCGGCGAGGCCGGAAACTTACGGATCTACCCTCGTATGTCAATAGGTGTATGGATTAAAGATCTGTCAACTCCTGGGGACACCTGATTTTAAACTTTAAGTATGCAAGTATGGTTGACAATAGTGTTACTTCTTTGGTTTAGCATCTGCCTATTTGTCTTCACTACGGAGAAGATTATGTTAGTCTATCTTTTTCATTTTCACTCAGGTCTACCCGTGTCTCTCTTGTCTTTTGGTATCTTAGCATAGCCTTCAATTATCACCTCTCTCTATGTAAGCATCCCATTCTCTCTTTTATACTTTTGCGAATTTCATTAAACCATTGCTGTGAAGAAGTGAGATGAAATTATTGCATATACGTACAACAGAATCGGGCCATAATTTGACATGTGCTGCTACACAAAACTAAAAACATGTCTAATTTTGCTGTAAAGGAATTAAGTAAGTTTTAGTCAAATGCCGTATTTGCTTTGTTAATTAATTCTGGAACGAGTTTGACGTTCAGAGCTGAAGGGTGCGGAAGTACATGACAAGAAACGTGGAACCCGGATGTATCGTCTATAAATTTAACTGATTTAGAGACTGTTAAATGGTTTTGTTGTCTGTCTCTACGCTTGTCTATTTCTGTCGTTTCGGGAGGAGAGGATGGCTGGATGAGCTACCAGTAAAGATAGAAAGATGCGAAGAGGTAGGTGGACATTTCTTCCTGAAATTCGAACAGCCTTGAAAGAATTGCTCCCAATAATCTGTAGGCACTGGCTATCCCAGTTTGTTACGGTTTTAGAAATAGCCTGTTCGTCACAACCAATTTCTGAGTGTCGTCACTTTTTTTGTCACCTTCTAAAATCGATGCTAATATAGTATCAGATCAAGGGAGGATTTTTATTACAGGCCACAGAGGAGCTCAATGCATGCTGAGATGTTTGCAACTACAATATAACCCGTGTCTCAAGAATCACAGCGGCTATCTCCCCTTGTTTTCGGAATTTTGAAGGAGATAATTTTAAAAGGTGTACTCTTTAAGGCTAAGTACTGTTGCTGTTAATGTTATAATTATATACATACTTTTAAAATATTTATTGCGATCAGGTTTTAACTAAGCATAGTGAATTTAATAGGTTAACCAGAGTTAAATAATATTATTATTTTCAATGATTAATTAGGATAATTATTTATAGATTAACCTAGAGGATGAAAAATATTATGTTACTGTCAAAACAATCGAAAATTTATGGAGCAATATATGATGATTGTGATGATGTTAACAGAATTAATGCCAACTTATTTGCTAATCAGCCATTAGTAGTAATGGACCTTTTAGAATACTTTCAAATAAATACAACTGTTGCATGGCCCTTACTAACGTCGTTCTTATAATAACCAAAAAGGCCCCACACACACACACACTTATATATCCATACATACATATGTACATATATATACACACCTATCTACAAATCTACATGCATAACATACATATACACAAATACTTTGATATATTTACGTTTTATATTAATAATTTTATATACAAATACATAAATATGAATGGAACACTTACTCTTGAGCCCCCCTTCCATTTATTCACTCCCCCTCTCTAACTCCCCCTCTTCACTATAGCATGAACCTTCTTTGTCGGGTCTTCTCTAGAAATATTTCCAAATTGTGTGAGTATCTCGCATGCGCCATAACTTCCGGGCAAATGTTCAAACTTCTATTGGGATTCAAAAGGGACGGAGAAGACCCTTAAGAGATAAAGTGAACAAATATGAAGGAAGGCCTAAAGTTTGTAAAGACTGGGATGATTTTATCCTGTTTTTTAAAGCTTTAATGTTTATATCCTGAATGTGGACCACGATGAGGAAATATTGACGAAATAAGCTTGAAGATCAGAAACAATAAACATATCCAGTTTATCATAAAAAAACTTAAGGTTTGCAAGCAGCTGTTGGGTTGATGTGAGAACTTATGGTTTGTTGTAATTAGCGTTTAACTTAATTTTGATATTTATTTCACTTTTAATTATATAGCAGATAATTTCCTGCGACACTTTTTCAGCCAATGTGAGCTCATTGATACTCGAATGTGAGTCTAACTATACTAATAGTAGATAGCACGGTGCTCAAAAACTAATAGTCTTTGCTCCTACATTCATTTGTTTTATTTTTATTATATCTGCTTCGAGTCGATTACTGAGCACGAAAAACGAAGCGTGTGCAGTTTTCTGTTTAATTTTGGCCTAACTGAAAACATGGCAAGATTTCACACAATAAATATTCAATACATAAACGAAAATATTGAAGGATTAATACAACAAACGCATAAAGTCATTTTTGGAATAAAATTTTCAGGATTTGGTGCTAAAAGAAATTACGAGATTCAACAAACAAAAAGCAAAAATTATGCTAAGAGTTGATAATGTTTCGGTTGTTTTTATTCCAAGGAGGTTTTCTCTCCTATCATCTCTGATTAGATTCAGTTGTTTTCGTGGAACTTATTAAGATAGCCTCAAATGTTTCATTATTTTCCTCCAACTTAACATAACAGCTTCAAATGTTTAGTTGTGTTTCATAAAAGTAAAGGTCAAAACTGTTCTTTTGGAATAATCACTCCACTTTTCTACTGTAATCAAAAATATTCTTATCCTACCTCTTTGAGAATTAAATCGCATACATAAAAGTTTTCTTATATTGCACTGTTGAACACTTTCACAATAAGAGAGAATGATCAATGAGTGCGGAAATAAAGCCGCAGCTACAACGCATCAAGTTACACTGCATTCACAATTTCAGGGGTAGAAAAACTCGAAAACTTTAAGCACGCAGTCGATCTTAAGGGATTCGAATTCGAGTCACTCCGATCACAATGCCATGGAGGTGGCCTGAAGTCCAAAAGGTACGTGATTTTGACTATATATAATACAAAGTACGCGGAAATATAATCACTTTAGCAGAGCTGAACTAAGCTAAAGTAATTAAACATGCGAGATCAAAGAGAAAAAATTATTTCCTTATAGACTATACATTTACATTTATATTATGGCATACATAATGGAACACCTGTCAGGCAGACATGTGTCATCATGCCAGCTGCTTGTATAACTTGGCAGAAGTCGCTGAATTTGACAGTTCTTTCCTCACTGCGAAACTCGCGTCATTTTCGGAGAAATGCAACAGAAGTCCTACAGGGATATGCAATACGCATATCATTCCCCATACAAATTTAGGAGATATTTCATATCATTCTTGTATTGGATTGTTTAGGGTGCAAAAGGATGCTTCGGTATTGCCCAATTCCGGGAGAAAGGGATGTGGTGAAAGGAGACACCGGGTGGTCATGACTGCGTGGACGTAGACGGAGGACCCCCCCCCCCAAGGGGTTCGCTTGATTATCAAATGACGGGGCAGAAACCTTTTCAAAGCTCATTCCGCTCTGGTACTTTCGATCCTGTACAGAACCAACGGAATGAAATGAATGCAAATTTCATTCACCTAAGTGATCAGAGAAAACCCAAGGTCCGCATGGCAGACCAAACGGGAATTGAACCCGGAACGCGAGTCTCAAACCTTAGCGCCTGCTCTTGTAACAATAGTTACAGTTTTTACACGTAACGGTTAACGTTCTGCTTTCTCCAAGTTACTTTTATCTTTAAAATTATTTTGCCCATTTTGCAGACAAGACTTCTGACTATTTAGGGGGATTGAAATGTTAATTCAAAGATTGAGAAGTGTGTGGCAATAAAGGGTAACTATATTGAAAAGTGAAATACAGTTTTTGGTTTTATCAAACCTACGAAATTGTTAGGCCGGAAACTTATGGATCTACCCTCATAACGAGTGAGTTACGGACAAATTTGACTGCTAGTTCCATACCATTAAAGAGGAAATTATATCTTCGCATTAAGAAAGAAGAGAGGAAGGGGAACAGGAATAATAAAAGTAAGGAAGAGCAGTTCATGTAAAGATAAAACAGTGCGTACTGTGATATCAGCTCGCTTTAACCAGGCTGTATCCAAACCCAGCACATAGCCTTGCACTCACGCGAAAGAAACAAACAAAAAGTCGAAACAACCACCTGAAAACACTAAATAGAATCCCTGTGGCTGCCAACTGGGCATGTTGGCGAGTTCAAGACAGTCCTAGCGGGCGGGTTTTCCCTTAGAGTAACACAAGAGGCGCAAAGTGAAGCTATTTCGGAATGCTTGTCGCTTTACCCGGGAGCCTAGCTTGTCGCTTGTTTATTATTACCGCCACCGGGAGCGCTGCTGATACTCTTTGCGATGGATCAGTCGGTACTCGCGGACCATGTAGGTTAAGTCCGTCCAAGGACTCGAACGCCAGCACGTAGCTTGTAGACAACCAACTCGTTTCAGTAAAAAATAAACAAAGATTTTTGTAACATGCATTTAAAAAAGTAAAATCACAACATGTAGACATCGAGTGGGTGGAAGTTGAAAGTTGAACAGTGTTGGTGAAAAGTGTAATCTCTCACTTGTTGAGCTATGACAACCAGGGTGGGTTGGATCCCCTGCATAGGGGCTCCGCCCCCGCCTGGAACACCGACATATCTGCCCAAGAAGAGACGGGTTAACGAAGGTAAGACGCGTTTACACTTGGCGAGGCGAAAACATGCATGTCTAAAATAAAATGTGTAAATGTTAAAGACAGCCATTTCATTTCAAATAACATAAAACAAGCGTTACCCTGTGTTACCCAAAGCCAAGGTGTGCTTTTGATTATACATCTGCATAATGTGTTCAGGTCTAGTCAATTAAAAGTGTAATAAATAAATATTTAAGTCCTAATATATCTGACCTTTTAACTTCATAGAAAAACACGCAAATTAAACTGACATTCTTTACAATTCGTCCTAAGCATTTGACACAAGTCTTTCGTGCCAATGTTAGGCTGAAATTCTCGGTCAAGTCGTTTATTACCGTTTCAGTTATAGTTCAACAAGCTACGTACAGCTGGAATCGGAGTGGGTTTGCGCCTGCGCCTTCGCCAATACATCTGGCTAATTAGTATTTTTTATAACAACGCCGCAGAATCTTTTTTTTTAATTAGTGTTTAAAGTCCGTTTTTACTACTGAGGCATCAGAGGCGGGAGACACTGATGATACATGAGATGAAATGATAAACTGTAAAAGGAAGGAATCGTTCCAGGACTAAGTTTAGGGTACCTTCCCGACATTTTCCATTTATGAGAACTGAAGAAAACCTGGAAAAAACCTCAGTCAGGTGGGAATCGAATCCCAGACCTCCCAATCACGATCCACGCCTTAACGACCTCGGCCGCCCGTGGCGGTACCATATACTCTACATCAACAATTGTACAATGTAATTAGCTACTTGCATCATTATTTTATAATGCACTTGTGTCCCCTGAGTTCAATGAACCTTCTCCGCCTGCCCTACACTTAAAGACGAGGATGAAAGGTAACTTCAGCTTGGATAGAATTGCTTTCACATGGCGTCTTCATTTATACATTTCATTCTAAGATTATCGCAAGAGTTCAAAAGCTTTAAATAATTTTAACGCAGTAAATTAATATAAACTTATCAAAAGGGCTTAATCTTCAAAATATGAACTTAAAATTCTTATATTTTGTCTATAATTCTCTTTAAAGAACATACATAGACTACAAAAAACCAAAACCAAAAACATATATCAACATTTTTATTTGGTTGATCAGTGATGATTTTTCAATTTACTACGCTGGTAATAGAATCAACTGTTCTACAGACGAAATGTAACCGTAACATTTACAATGCACAGGCAGGAGTTAATTGCTGGTTAAGTGCTCCCGACTGGCTTGCCTAAGGTAAAGCTCAGAAAGATTTGTTGATCGCATAACATGAGGCTCATGTACCATTTGCCTATTTACAAAACTCTGATGGTATAAAGCTCAAGGATCTGAATTTCTTCATCTGTCAGTTGAATAATTATGAACAAAGCTGGGGTGGTTAAAACTTATACAGAGGGTGTCAAAAATATATACACACTTCAAGCAAAGAAAACCTGTGTTAAGATAACAAAACTGAATTCACACAAACAGAAAATGATGAGCACTAATCATTTTAGACTTTTACAGTTACAACAGTTGCTCAAAATGCCCACCATCGGCTTCGATACACCTCTGAGTACGTTGAACTGCTGATTGAGCAACGTTTACGAAAGTGTCCTCAGCGATTGCAGCACATGCCGTTTCAATTTCTTCCAGAAGTGCTGTCACGGTATACAACACCCTCAAGAGTTCCCCATAGGTAAAAGTCCAACGGAGTTAGATCCCGAGAACGCGGTGGAAACTTATTCGAGCCCCTTCATTCTATTCAGTGTCTTGGAAAATTGTCATGTAAATCTCGGTGGTAATGTGATGGTGCACCATCCTGTTGGAAATAAAATTCCTTATTTCTATAGTGTGTATGAATGGCAGGTAAGACAGATGTACGTATCATGTTCAGGTACACTGGGCCTGTTACTGTTCCTTCAAAAAAGAATGGCTCAATTAGACCCCTAGAGGACAACCCACACCAAACATTAACTCCGGGTTAATTAACAGTCTTTTCCTTTTACACATCAGTAGATACAGTTATGCCGGTTAACAGTTCCGTTCAACTTAAATTGTGCTTCATTGAGCCAAACAGCTGTCCCTACGAACAGCAGTCCCTCATCCTCTTGCACCATGTTCCGAAACCACTCTCAGTACTGCATTCTCCGATCAGTGTCATCTTCATTTAATGCATGCAAAAGTCTTGGGATGAAAACTTTCAGCTGTGCTGTTTTAATAATACGACGTACGTGATTCTGCTAATCCCAGTCTCACGTGCACATTGCTTTGTAGATTTCTGCGGCGAGTGCTCAAAATGTTTCAAAACCAAAGCCGAGGACGCGGGGCTTGTTGCTGTGCGAGGTCTCCCCGACCTGCCCTAGTGAACATCGCATACGGTACCGTGAGTTTCAAATTTGTCTCGAATACGTGCAATTGTTACTCGCGTTGGCGGTTCTGTTCTGTACACACGTCTCCATTGTCTTTGAACTTCAACAACATTCTTCAAATACCACTTCAAAATTGCTTTCAGCTGTTCAAATGATAATCTTGACTCCATTTTGTTGTAGCAACGCTATCATAATATATGTGAGTCAAATCTGTTTACAGAACATCATACTACACATTACTGTTGTTTTTCGGTCCTAATTTGAATTATATTAAACAGATATCTACTGTGAGAGTGTGTATACATTTTTGGCACCCTCGGTAATAATAATGATATATATAATACAATAAAAATAAAGTAACACTAATAACAATGCAACAAATAAACAATACTAATAAATGTAGAAAAGGATAAAGCACTTAGATAAAGTCACACTTGAAATTGCTATATTTCGAGCTCGTTGAGTTCTTCAATGGCAAGAAGCCTAGCTAGACTTATACGTGTTTGTGTGTGTTTGCAAATTAAATAAAAAGAAATGTACAGAAGTGTTTATTATGTCAAAATGCATGGAATGATAACTCCCTCTTCAAAGTATATCCTCCAATGTTAATGCTTCTGTAGTTTAATGCATTCTATCGTCCTATAACATGGAGCAAACGTTACATGATTTATAATAATATTATTCAGAGTGCTATTTTTATTTACTCAACACAGCTAATCGGCTCATTTTATTACTGTAAATTGACTCATTAAAAGATTCAATCCTTTCTAAAAATGAACTACGTCATTACCGCTACGATTTTGCTCGAAAGCACTTCACTTAAAGCAAAAATGATTGTTCTGAGTATTTGGTGACTAATAAATAATTGTACGTTAGAGGCATTTAATTGGTTTTCTCGTTTACTCCAATACACTTATTTGTTCGCCAACTTTACCTGCAGTTTGTGCAGATTAATATAATAATAGCACAATTCTTTTATATTTTTCATATGTTTAAGGTGTGAGTTTATAAGAATACCAATAAAAAACAAGAAAGTACTGCTCTATAGCAATCGATATAAAATAAGAAGTGAAAGTCGATAAGATGTTAGCTGAACTTTCTTTAGAGTAGAAAATATTTTCCAGCCTGCTCTGAATTCTTAACATTAACGAGAGACCACGAGGTTGCAGAAGGTTAGGGTCCCCCCCCCCCTTTGATGCTCTCCCACATACGAGGAATACTCGGAGCTTTTCCCAGACCATTCCGGAACCCAAATACATTGGCAATCAGCCTATCCTGTAACTTGTCTTAGGGCATTGTTCCTTGCTTACTATTCCGTTTTATTTCAGATATGTAATGATCATATTCCCGTACAACTCCAGCATCGATCACCTCATTCACAGGATCACAACTTCTTCCAGTGTACTATCGCAACGGGCTGCTCAGTGGGGTTAATTAAACAACACTCCTCTCCTGCCCATGCTAACAGTCTTCAACAAGCTCTGTCCATTTACTGTATCAGATTTCCCAAATACTTTCTTATTTCGTAAATATTGATCAATACTCTCCCTTTACTGATCGGCTGCCGAATGTCAGCTGATTTCTATCTGTGCTCATTCCTTGCAAATGACATGCCCATTATTGCTGTTACTGCATTTTGCTTTGATTTGCCTTTTTATTTTGAGAGACGTATTGCTCTTAGGAATGATATAATATTCCTAATATATATATCGCATATACACTTTCGCAGTAGATATCTATTCAATATGTATCAAAGTTGGACCAAAAAACAACAGTAATGTGTAGTATGATGTTCTGTAAAAGATTTGACTCACATTACGTTATGCTAGCGTTGCTACAACAAAATGGAGCCAAGATTATCGTTTGGATTTGTTCATTGTTGATTTACATCAACGCTATCATAAGTCACATCTGTTTACAGACATCATACTACACATTACTGTTGTTTTTTGGTCCAACTTTGAAATATATATCTATTATGAAAGTGTGTATACATTTTTGGCTCCCTCGGTATATATGAATCTTCTGGAAATTCCAGTAAATAATCAGTGATGAGCCGAAGACCAAGGTACGGTGGGTAGTAGATAGAAAATTGTTAAAAAATAATAACATAATATGAATATAATTATAATAGAAAGTGAAATATAAAGTCAAAGAATTCGGAAGAATCTCATTCTAGCCTCAAATTTATTAATGGGTCATCCTTGAAACATAATACACCAAATGAACAACAAAATACTATGCAGCTGTTAGCATGTTTTACAGAAAGACAAAGTATTTAAACACAGCAATAAGACACAGTGGGATTCCAGTTCTAAATGAGAGTTAATCACGTAGAGAAACCACAAAGCATGTGCTCTTCAGTCGGGAACATATTTACATTAAAGGCCGCCTAAGAGATTGTTTCTAATTTGTTAGAGGCGGCTAGAATTCATCTCTATGTGCCTTCTCATCAATATATGGACTATTTGTCCATAATCTTAATTATCTTAATGAACAAAAATACTGCTTTTTAATTTGCTTTTTAAGGAGGCGTAAAATCGCAAACTGCACATAAAAGCACACCATTCATATCCTCCATTCCTTTGCCGTAGGACATAACTCTAATTATTCTATACACAGCATGGGATGATCCAATGATGCATGGCAACATAATAAACCAGAGTTATGTGTGGTGACTGATTCACCAACATCCGAGGAAAAGTTAACTGAACCTGCTGGTTAGAGGACCTGCTCTACACAGGTGCTGAAGAAGTTTTCTATAAACTGCATACTTAACTATCGACATCGCATTTAAGAGGGGAAAGTCTTAATGTGTATTAATTAATGTTTCGAGCTGACGACGATGAAAAGTGAACTCTTAGAGATGCTGTAAGAAATTCTGTATCCCATTATAATGAATGAGGCTTACATTTGAATGTTGATCAGCATATTAAATACCCTACTATCAAATAAAAACGACTTATTTATCGAATTATAAAAATTGATTACCCTTGGTCATTAACAAACGTCTATGATTGATTTTTTGATTTTTATAATATTAATTTTAAGTATGTTATTCATAATTAACAATCTCGCAGTTTTCACGATGGATTGACGTTGTAAACAGCAAACTATCGTCCGTTTGATACAAATGACACATTATTTGTTTTGAGGAATTCCTTGGTAAAAGCTCTATCAGCAAACACTGGTCTGCGATAACTACATCCAAACTATTGTTACAGGAATTTTTTTTTTATTTATTTAAGGACGCTCTTTAACATCTCAGGTCATCAGTGTCCCATTCAACCCAGGGCGTGAAACGGCCGACAAATTTTGCTCAGAGGCCTCTCTTTCAGGCTTGAGGTTCTTTTTCGTGCCGCAAATGTACGATACGGGACCCACGGCTTTACTTCCTTTCCAAAGGAAGCCATACTTAGGATTTTTATGCCCCGAAAAAATCCATCGATCCTGGCCGGGTTCGAACCCGCGATCTTGGGTTTAGAAGGCAAGTATGTTTACCACTACACCACCACGACTTACTTGCATGGCGAGGTCGTCATTTTGAACACTTTATAATATTGTTTATATAGGGATTATATGCCAATAGTCACAAAGCGAGCATATGCTTTGTATTATAATTTAGAATTGTTGCAAGCAGTTAACACAGAGCTGAATTTTCGTGGAATTAAAAATACAGTTCCTCATTCAGGCTACGCTGAAACTACCCCCGTAGCCGGTATATCAAGTTAGCATTTCAAAGCATTCTTCTGTATTCGTGCTTGTCGATGTTTCTAATAAAACGGATATTCTTGTGATTTAATTTTTACATAAAATTTTTCTTTTCTGCCAAATCCCAAAACTAAAGACACTTTAGAACTTCGAAAATATTCCTTAGAAGTAATTGTAATAATGCTAAAATATCGTCAACCCAATAAACTTGTGTTAGTTTATGTTGTTTTTGACACAAAGTAATTTTAATGCAGCTAAAACAATCAATATCGTGTGTACTTAATTGAATTACTTTCAGAGTAGGATTTGTTGCAATATTTTTATTATGCAGTGCAATTAAATTTCAGAAAATTGCTGAAGTTCACGAGCTTCTGTTCAAAGTTCAAACTTTTGGAACTTGTTTCGGGAACTTTATAGTTCTCCGCTATTTTTACTCATTCTCAGAAGCTTAGCTCCTATCACAAGAACTACAATCAAGACCAATACCAACCACTACGTCTGGGCGTTAAGTTTTCCTTCACAGCTGCTCTAATCACTTAAGCAAATTAGTTTAGGACAGAGATCAAACTACATTTAAGGAAACTAAAATATATATACTTTTTATAAATTTGTACATATTCATTTAAAAACATAATTAAACTACCACAAAACATTTTAAAATTCAACCTTGAACAGGTTACTTTCTCTAGAGAGATCTATGAGGGTTTTTTTTTTTTTTTTTTTTTTTTAATTTAGTAAAACTTAAGGGAAAAAAAGCCTAACAATTGTCTCTAGAATTAATCTGTCAGTGTTAATTTTTTCAAACTTTTGTAAAATTCAGAGTTCAAAAACTAATGAACGTCGTAAATTAACATTAGCAAGGAACACGTATTTTAGGAATTCAGGAGCTGAAAGTATTACTTCGAATAAATAATGTTAATGCAAATTAAATTCTCTCTATAACTTGCATTTGGACTGAAGCTCCATGCCGAATAACTTTTTTTTAAGTCCTTTTGGCGTGAAATAATTTCGCGACCTCCAGATTATGCATCACTACTAAAAATATTCGTTTTTATACGTCCACTTTGATATAAGCATGTTTATTAAACGATACCTTGATATCATCTTTACATTCATACACACACAAAAAAAAAAAATAACAGAAATTTTCCAGTTACAAAGTGTATTTAAGAAGGTGTTCATATGTTTCAATAAAACAAAAACATGTCACTATTCAGAAACAATTATAATACACTAAGAAAATATATTCTCAATCCGCAATACAAAATCGAAAGCTCCATCGATTTTCATTGGCTTTGAAATTTAATTTAAATGTTATTGTAATAAAAATATATAGCGGTGACGTTAAGCATTGCTCACCCAGTATTATAACTATAGGAGCCTGGTGACACACAGAATCACATATAGGGTCGTAAATGTATCCAAGAAATTTATTTAGTGTGCCTAGGTGCACATCTCAGGTACAGAAAGATGTTTCTCCAGTAAACTTTGGCTTCAGAGCACATTTGTTAATTTCCAAAACTATTACTTTTGTGAAGTCTGCAATTTTAGTAAAGAATAATTGAAGTTTATTTTTACAGGACTGGCTGATGGTATCAAGGATGAGCTGGATATATCTGATAAGACAGTCTCTGCACCTCAGGTTAGTGTTTCCTTTAATTTTTCAGACAGAAGCATTTCTTTCACGCACATTGCAGTACATTCCTAAAGTAAAATGGATACCAGCGGTGTTTTTAGGTCAAATTGTACGGAATGTATCGGGAATAGATCTTTTCACAGCTAAATGTTCATGAAAAATTGAATGCACTGCAGTGTTCGATATGCGTAAGGATGCCTGTAAGTCATATGCCGATCTTCTTCAGTCATGTTGCGCACAGCATGCATGTTTTTTGTAATGACAATCGATTTTGGTCAACCTTCACGAAATTCATCACTGACGGACTCGAAACCGCGACGAAATTTTGTAAACCAAATGTAAACAGTCTTTTCTGGTGGCACTTCATTAACAAAAGTTGAACGAAGCGATTCTATGCACCGTTAGGTTAGACCTTTACTAAAAACGTATAAAAAATCCAACCTTTAAATGAAATTTCCATTTTTCCGTCAAATTGTTAACTGTAAACAAACTACTCAGTCAATTTCCAAGCTGCAACTGTTTTAACGATATCATGTCAATTGTTTCGAAAATAGTAATGGTGTATCTCAATAGCACCACCTAGTGGTCGTTTGTGAAAGCTTAAAGGGTAACCCTTGCTTAAGGATATTTGTAATTGTGACTGAATCTGAAAAGTATTAAATATTCGGTTCAATTTGAAAATAATACAATTACGAAAATGGTCAACTAAAGAAAGTACTACATCTATGCATAATATAGTAAAATGTACCACAGAAAGAGAGCGACATACAAGCTAAGCTGAAAGTTACAGTGTGATGTATTGTTCAACTGTTAGAATTTTTCAAAATAAGTTTGTTAAAAATTCTATTACTATAATTATTATTAATAATTGAAAGAAAATGCAATATTTTTACAAATAAATGCCTTAATGCTCAAGTAAGCTAATCTACATTTTGTTCTACAGTAAGTACAGTACAACCTTGGAAACATAATAAATCAATAATAACATAAGAGCTTTTTACACGTAGAAGTGATAAAGTGGAAGTATGCAAAGCCAAGCCACTCTGGTAAACCCATAGCTTGCTGTAAATGGAAACATAAAGCGAAAGTTTCTTGAAAACATTCCACAAAAGTGCATACTTTGAGATTAACTGAAAGTTATCCTGCCCAATTCAGTTAGTATGTGGAATAATGATCCAGCACTTAAAAAGTAGAGACACAAAACAAAGCAGGTGCGTGAAGTTTGAAGACCTCGTGGAGAACAGCACAGTGGGACAATACAGTCTTCGCAACCAGAAAACGGGAGACAAAGTTGCCTTGCATAGTTTTTATTTATGTTCTTACTGGAAGCATAAAATGTCATTACATATAAAACTGGTGGTAAGATAAGCACTAACCTGCGTTGAAAATATTCCTCAGCGGCAATACATTTGAACAGGAAATTCCTGCGTTTCTTCCGTAAGAACACTGCGTCTCTTGTCTGTAAGAAGCTGATGAACAGTTTCTTGATTGCCAGGGTATTTTCTAGCGATTGCCTTGCAAGATTCCGTTTTCCCATAAACCGAAGGTGCCAAACAATGTATACACACTTTCACAGTAGATATCTATTTAATATATTTCAAAGTTGAACCGAAAAACAACAGTAATGTGTAGTATGATGTTCTGTAAACAGATGTGACTCACATACATTATGATAACGTTACTATGTGACAAGTAAATCAACAATGAACACAACTGGCCCAGTGTAGAGGTCCGATTGACTTTCCACCGCGTTCTCGGGATGTAACTCCGTTGGACTTCTACCTATGAGGAACTCTTAAAGATGTTGTATACCGTAGAAAACCAGCTACACTGGCAGCACTTCGGGAAGAAATTGAAACGGCATGTGCTGCAATCGCTGAGGACACTTTCGCAAACGTTTCTCAATCAGTAGTTCAACGTACTCAGAAGTGTATCGACGCCGATGATGGACATTTTGAGCAACTGTTGTAACTGTAAAAGTCTAAGATGATTGGTGCTCATCATTTTCTGTTTGTATGAATTCAGTTTTATGTCATCACAGGTTTTTCTTTGCTTGAAGTGTGGCACCCTCTGTATATCGTAAACAAAATCCCGTTCTTTAAGACTATGCCTATTTAAGGAATGACATGACTAAGGAAGTACAATTTGTATAGAATTTACATGCTATGAGTATAAATGAACGAACATTGACAATGCCTCCCTCGAACTACAAGCCGCACATGCATTTTACGGCTTTGGATATTGGGTTTTTTCTTCGTATGTAGCCGCATTGTCGGTCAGTTTCTCAAATGGCCTCACTGTAGGTCTAAAATAATTTAATGCAGACATAACCCAAAGAGTTAATAGTAGTTTCCTTTTTTGTACAGCTTTCGTATAAGTTATTTGAAATCATTTAAGTTCTAGCCAAGTTGGAATTTGTAAACACCTGGAAATCCAGGACTCGCTCAGTAGATTGTGGTGTCAGTACAGTTTATTCTGAGCACAAGGAGTTAATTTTTTGTATCTTTATAGAGTAATAAAACTTTTGGCTTAGATACATTTGGAGGAATATCTTCCTTGAGAATTTAATCAATACTTGGACAAATATTGCATTCGATTGCTGCTGGAAAGTGGTTTATCAGAATATCACCATAGTGTTTATGAATATTTACTGATTTCATGTATATGTTCTTGCAATTAGAGCAGTTAATGCTGGCCATAGCTGTTTTTAATAGTGTTTAACGCCCGTTTTTTACTGCTAAGGTAACAAAGGCGTGGCCACTGCTGATACATGAAATGAAACAATATATTGGGAAAATATTTTTTTTAAGGAAGGAAACCTTCCAGGCCTAAGTTTTTAGGCTACCTTTCGGGCATTTTACATTTATGAGGACCGAGGAAAACCATGAAAAAACCTAGTCAGGGAGGGCGGTCTTGGTGGGAATAGAATCCCTGACCTCCCGCCCAAGAGTTCGCACTTTAACACCCTCGGCTACCCGTGGCGGTTTGACTATTATTGAGAGAACAATCTGATGAGATGTTAGTGATAAACAGTACATTAATAGTTAACTTAATACGTTTAATTAAAAGAAAACTGAACGACTAATTAACGATTCATCTATAATGTGCTATAGCGCTAACAATTGTTCATCTTATAGCCCCTGCATCTTGCAGAATCTTCAGCCACATTCTGAGCAGTCTTTTCATTCGTTTACAAGCCTCTTGCCCTCCTGAGTAATAAAAATAACCATTTTAGTGAACAGTAAATATTATTAGTGATCTAATACAGGGTGCTTTCATTGAGGTTATGTTTAGTAACCGATATTGTGCATCCAGTGGAACTCCAAAGTCTTAAGGTACACTACATTAGCTTTGTCCTGAGTCAAAAGGTTAGACATTTTGAGAATATTGATAATAATTCATTAGAAGGATGTCAAAAATCTCTTCATTTTTAGATTCAAATAAAATTCTTAAAATATTAGTGATGGTTCAGTACTGCCTTTAAACCGTTCTTAATATTTAAAATGAGATATAGTGGACGGTTTCTCTGTAAATATTAGAGGACTATAATCGATAAGGTTATATAAGCTCACAAAGAGCAGCGCAACATTCATAAACATTTGGGTTTGTTTCAGGAGAGCAAGTTCCGGGATGAGAACAAGCCCGTCCTGAAGCTGGTGATGGATCCAAGAGGCCAAGTCCAGGACCTCAACAGTCTCCGTAAACAAGGTTACACCATAGAGCCCGGTTCCCTCAGCCCAGAGGTCGCTTTTGACCTCGTCAGAGATCTCAACGCACCCAAAGGAAAAGGTTTGAACTGTTTGCAATGTAATAAAACAGGCAAGGAATTAGCATGACTTTTCACCATTGAACCAAACCCGATTTTAGGTACCAAGTGACTAAAACTCAATATATACCGTGATTCTCTAAAATATTTATATATGAAACGTGTATATATTTATGCCAAACGTTCACTGTTTGTAACCATACATCATCGTTTCACAGAAATGCACGGTAGTGGGAGGAAAATGATTTGAGTTTTAGATTTCTTTCAGTCTGAAGTTCAGAGTAATAATACTTTATAAACTTTTTAAAGTATTTTGTTTGTTCACTTTTACGAGTAAACAGTTGGAAGATTTTGATGAAATTTCAAAACATCAGGCAATATACGCGAAAATGATATAGCCTCTGCCTTACGTCACAAGGTGTTAGGTAAAACAAAATTCACAGGTGCTATGCCACATGACGAAACGAGGCCACCAAATGAAATAAAAGTAAAAGTAGAACTAGAGGTAAACTATTGATGACTACGTACATAGTCCGAAAGTTCAGATGTTCATTCTGCTTAATTAGATAGAAGCTTCAAGAACGGAAGTAAACTCTTAACTTAATAAGATTTGACTAATTCGTTGACTAGCGGCGTTCCTAGGAACTTATCCACAACTTTTGTTTTCAGATATTCTCTGTAGCTACAAAACCCGTCATTCCAAATTAAATATTTTTAATAATCAAAAAAAACTAATACTTCTTTTTAATTCGTCTGCAATGGGTGCTCTAATCATTCTATTTCTCTACACCAGAGTCGGGTTTTATATCGACATTTGTATAATGTTTCAGTAACGGTCGGCCCTTATTTTTCCTATTACTTTCAAACTAAAAAACATAATTTAGTGCTCTTTGGCATGGACATTCTTTGGTATACATGATGGTGTCACAGCGGTTGCCGTTAACACATTTCAATTCTTGCACAAGCATGACGCTTGCTTGGCCAGTGCTTCCACTGTGATATTTCACTCAAGGAACATGTAGGAGGCCTGTAGTCTATTTTCCACAACCTCCTCTTTTGCCTCTCTGGCAGTTTCGATCACTCTTTTTAGTGCGTTTCCAGATTCTTCACCAAATACTGAATGAAAGGTTTTCTAGTGGTTTTCAAATATCAAACTGGTTTGACACTCTTTTATACACTGCTTTTATTACATGTGGACAATAAACCCACGCTGTTTTACGTGTACAGGGTTATATTGTACTGTACGTGCTGTATTGCTCGTAAAATAAATGACTTGATGATTGCGTAAAACAGCACGCACATGCTCACATACTCTTGGATGCGGAATCGCCTTCACGGAATGCGCGATACTTGGCTAAAGATACAATCGGCCCTCTTACACTCCCATAGCTATATTTCTCATACATCAAGGTGTGTTTTTGTTTAAATTTTACTTGAAATTTATAAATGAAAATCAGAGAACGAGAGGGAGTGAAACATTCTATATAATATGATTGCTTTAATGTTCTTGAATTTGTTAACCGGATGTTCACTTGTCCGTAATTTTGTTTATATGCCACTTTTGGACATTCATTTAAATACCATTTTAATATTCCACATATGTTTAACAAATAAAATTGAAATAATTATAGCATTAAAATGTTTCAAATACTGTCAAACCACGGATAGTTGATATTTATTGATGAAACTCTCACACACAAACTATACCTAGATATAACTTGGGCTTTATCATCAGTATAAAAATTAAAATAAAACTTTGAGTCTGTACATGTTGTAGGCGCGGAGCTTTTCGCTAAGCGGCGAAAGAAGTCCGAGAAGTGGGTGGTTGACGAGACCACGGTGAGGTCAGCCTCTTCAAGCACCACTATGACAACAGAATATAAGTCAAGTACCACGGTTCAGCAACAACAGCAGCAGCAGCAACAGCCAGGAAAGGCTCCACCAATGCCAACATACCTCGAGGAATCCACGAAACGAGCGGAGGTGGTGCACAAACTGAACGAGATCCAGGTGAGAATTTAAGGGACTGATTAAAACTTTCTATAAATTGATATGAAACAAAAACAAGAGTAAATAACATTTACTACTGTTTCTTTGGAGTTAAGATTTATTAAAGTATGAAAAAAGCTAGAAAAAATAATGTATAAAATAATGATAAAGTATTTTCTGTTCTTTCTATTTTAATAATATAAACTTATTTATAAAATGTGATAGCTGTGATTTTACTCACAAAATCTTTAACTTAAAACAGTTATGTTATGAACATTCTTTACAAGTAAATTGCTCAAAAGATTTAACGTTAGCATTCAGACATTTCATTTCATTTCCTTCCTGTAGTGTATATCACATTTTTCAGTGTTCCTCACAGGTAACATTTCAGGATGTCTTGCAATGTTCGAAAGTAAATGTGTGTCAGCCATTTTCATTTCGTTTGTTATTTCTCAAAATGGCCACATGGTTGCTATAGACATCACGTCTTTAGAGACAACATAATATTACATACTGATAACACTATTCGAATCGTTTTAGAAAAATTAAGTATAGAGAAACACTTAAAGTGTTTGAGTCCCTCTGTATATGCAATAAGTTTTATAGTCAAAATTGTGTTGATTATCAGAAACACAATAAAATAGTGCTCTCTACATTTTATCATTGCGCCGTAATATTTGAGAACAAACTCGCCTTCCACGGCTTCGAAATGTTCAAATTTTGATTGCCACAATAAACACTAATAAAGTCAGAACTTCAGAGGTGAATTTATTTGTAAATAACATCTATTTCTATCAAATGATAGATTTCCGAGGTGCACAGGTCGTTTATAACATTTTCGCTTAACCTTAAAGCAAATGTTTCTCCTGTCTGAATGTAAACCTCATTTCGGCGTCTAACAAACATCCGTGTCTTATTTCTTGAGCGATGTTCTAAACGCACTTCGTAATTAATGGTGCTCCGCGCATTTTTGTATCCATGCTCACAAGGTACGAGGGTAGGTCCATAAATTTCCGGCATCGCCGATAAGGACTGTCGCCTTCACAAAATCCTTATCTGTTTAGTAAATAATGGCAGCTATAACTCCCGCTCCGCTGTGTTCAGTTCAAATATAGTTGCATAAAGAAGGCTATGTGTAGAAGATTGTCACATGTTCAAACTGGAGTATCGACTTGTTATTGAGTTCTTCACAAAAGAAGGGCTTACTCCAAATGAAATTAAACAGCGATTGGATGGTGTATATGGGGAAGCATCCCCCTCACATTCTACCATAAAAGAATGGGAGAAACTTTTTCGAATGGGTCGAGAAAGCATTGAAGACGAACAGCATGCAGGTCGGATCTTGGAGGTGCTCACTCCTGAAAACTTCGCTCTTGTGGAAGGAGAAATTATGGAAGACCGGCCGCTCAAAGTTACAGAAATAGTAGCAAGGTTGGGCCTTTCTAAAGCAATAGTCCTTCGAATTATTCATGAACATTTAAACATGAATAAGGTTAGTGCCAAGACGTCTTTCCTCAGTCTAAAAGCAGCAACGAGTCATCTGTTGTCAGGCATTTTTGGAGCTCTGCCGTAGCAGCGAGAGAGAAATTCTGCGACCATTGTTACAGGAGATGAAACTATGGTCCTCTACTATGATCCCTTGTCCAAAAGAGAATCAATGGAGTGGCAGGCGTAAACCTGACGAAGTACCGCCTCTAAAGGCCAAGGTCACTCAGTCAACCAAGAAGATCACGGCCACAATCTTTAGGGACTGTGAAGGAATACTCTCCATTGACTTCAAGGAGAGGAACACCACAGTAAATGGGGAGTACTATGCTGATCTACTGCACAGACTACGTGGCTCCATCAAAGAGAGAAGGCGAGGAAAGCTCACTGGTGGTGTTCGCCTTCTTCACTACAACGCGACTGTGTACACAGCTCCTGTTGTAAAGGAAGCTGTGAAGAAATGTGACTTCAAGGAAATCGACCATCCATCCTACAGCCCAGATCTAGCTCCCAGTGACTATTTCCTCTTCTGAAAACACGAAGGACCTTCGAGGAAGGAACTTTAAGTATGACGAAGAAGTGATGGATGCTGTTTATACCCATTTTGTAGACAAAACTTCTGATTATTTTGGGGAGGGGGGATCGAAATGTTAATTGAAAGATGTGAGAAGTGTATTGCAATAAAAGGTAACTATTTGGAAAGTGAAATATAGTTTTTTCTTTATCATATCTAGGTTCAGAATCTTATGGATCTACCCTCGTAGTTTATGGTCATCAATTTGTAAGAGAAAATTAGTAATATCAAACTTTAGAACATTTCACGGGGATATTAATATAGAAAATGTTTTAGGATGCATTATGTACAACAAAATTAATTTTGTAGTATAAATATTTTCACAATCTACTAATATAAATAATTTTAAAACATTTTTAATTTCTTTGATTTAAACTATTTCTCATATTTATCAACAAAAGATAGAAAACACTGTATTTTGCGTTTTGCTGTGCACAGTGCAAAAGAACTAATTCGCTTTTATTTATCAAATCAGTCTTAAATTGCTTATTGTCGAGAACAATCTCTTGCAGTGGATTTTGATCCTTAGATACTTAAAGCAAAGCATACAATGTTACTTGTATCAATGGCAGTACTCACTTGTCTGTTCTGCGTTGTTTCCTATTTCGCCACATTTAAACCTTTATTGCACCACAAAATCTAATTAATATTGTTTTCATTAAACGCAGTAACATGAAATTGTTGTATAAAAATATGCAAATATCTGAAAGAAAAACTACTGTTTGAATTCTTTAAAAACACTTATGTGGTAGAAACAGAAAAGTTTCTAACATATTTATTTTCATAAAGTTTAATATAATTTCAGTTACATTACTCAATATATGTGCACAATAAACAAGCATATATGTTTGGCAAGAATATTTACATTATGATCATTGATTACAAAAAATATGGATAGTTACAAAATCAATATGGGATATGCAAGCTTTTAAACCAATAACTAAAGTATCTACACATGTTATTCTGTTTAGGAGCGGTTCACACAACCGAGACTGCGCATGGTGAAATCACCTTGGGAGGCGGCACTGCAGACCGGCTCCGTGGAGACGGCGTTCCAAGAGCTGCCTCCGGTGTTGCCGCCACGAGGGTTCGTGGTCTCCGCTCCCACAGCGGACGCGTTCGAGTCCCTGTACAACGTGCCCCAACCCCAGGCTGCTCCCACTTGGACCTCTACCACCACGCCTGTTACCAGCAACACCTTCAACTTCGCGCCACCCCAACAACCCCCAGCACCGGCTCCTGTCCAGAAGCAAACCCTGACCTACCAACAGCGTATCTCAGAGACGGAGAAGGAAATGATATACAAGCCCAGGGCGCCAAGAGGCTGGAATGCTCAACAAGCAACCAAAGGTAAGGCAGGAGGCAGAGGTTAAACTTTATGTTTCTAAAGAGTTTTCTTTAAATGAGGTTCCGTCTCTTAAATAGAAGTTTTCGAAAAAAATTAAATATATTTATAATTTGAGTCTACCTCAGGCTTTTTAATGTGTGAAAAATGTTAAGAGCTAATTTGATATTCACCCTCCAGACATTTCTTCTAGGAGGAAAACTTTATAGATTCCATTTGGTTATCAGAATAAGCAAACCCAGGCGATGAGAGAATGAAGATTAATTCGTCTACCTTCTTATTCAACGACGCTACGACCCGAGATCGGTCCATGGCCTGCCGCAGCGACATCTGCTTTTTCTAACTCCGTCTTATGACTTCATTGATAGAAGGCAGTATTGGAGAGGGCATGCTGGCACCCCGCCGGTAGCCTATCACGCGGCTTTTATGATCGAAGAGCACCACCTCTCCTTCAGGCCGCTTCCCAATTGTCCTCACGAGATTGGGTGGACCCCGTTGCAGTCCCCTATCGTGGAAGTTGTAAGACGGAGGTAGAGGATGCAGAGACCACTGCGGTGGCTAAGACTCACCAAGAGTTTTAGCGCCAAATGAGAAGAAGAAACATTATTACTGTATGATGAGTACTTAATTCTGCCCCCTCGACTTAGTTCCTGGAATGCACACCATGCATATAAGGTGGAAGAGCATCTTTGCAACTTTCGGCAATTCAGCAGTATATTTGCCATACTTCGTCACTGTCAAAGCATATGAATCATTAAGTCCCTCTACGTCAATATGATCATATCCCTTAAACTACATGCTGACCCATGTTGCAATATCTCTTAACTTTCTTTTCGAATGTTCATTTAGATCTTTTGAAGTATTTGTGTATAATTTGTACATTTTATCTTTACACTAAAAATAAATTATTAGTATATCGTGTGCCTTTGACACAAAAGTATTGGTAAGCATAGTTAAATATTCAACTTGCAATAAGTTTAGTAAATTTTCTCAATGTCAATAGAAGCTGACTTCTGAATTAACATACGAGGAAGATCCATAAGTTTTCGGTCTAATCATTATCTAGATATGATAAAGACAAAAATTATATTTCCTTTTTCAATATAGTTACCCTTTATTGTAATACACTTCTCACATCTTTGAATTAACATTACAACCCTCCCCCCAAACAGTCAGAATTCTAGTCTGCAAACAGCATCCATCACTTCTTCGTCACACTTAAATTTCTTTCCTCGAAGGTCCTTCTTGAGTTTTGAGCTGAAGAAATAGTCCCTGGAAGATCTGGGCTGTAGAGTGGATAGTCGATCTCCTTGAAGGTACATATACACCGTCCAATCGCTGTTTAATTTCATTTGGAGTAAGTCCTTCTTTTGTGAAGAACTTAATAACAGGTCGAAACTCCATTAGAAATATGTCACAATCTTCTACACATAGCCTTCTTTATGCAACTATATCTGAACAACTGAACACAGTGGAGCGGAAGTTACAGCTGCAATTATTTACTTAAAATATAAGGTATGACACCAGATAATGGTTTTGTGAAGGCGATAAACCTTATCGGCGAGGCCGGAAACTTATGGACCTACCCTCGTAAATGCATGTACCAAATATTATCGTTAGCTGGAAGTCAAAATCAGAAAGCTAATAACAATGTTGTACCTTTTATATGATAATTGAATTATTCTTGCATTCGGTTTACGGTAAATTTGTCATAATAAAGATCGATTGATCAACGCGCAGTTCTTCCAATAAATTCAAGAGATGAAGGAGTTTTTAAATAGTGGTGAAATAAGCACTTTTTGTTTCTTAATGACATGTTCCAATTTGCTAAATACTGCTGTTCAAGTTACATAGCTTCGAACGGTGTTTCCGTTGTTTAGGATCACGATATTAAAAAATCGTTGTCATTTAATATAATCGAACCCATTTAATAGCAAGCTAACCGTCCAAAATGTACAAAGTCAAAACGTCCCAAAACTAGGCTAATTTTAAACAAAAGCCTGCGAAGACCTCTCCAATTTACAAACACGTTTCTCTTTAGTACCATAGTTATACTTTGAACTATATTTTTTGATCACTTTTCCTGTATTTTGAAATAAAGCATTCATTTTTTCTTTGGGTCTATAGTGAAAAAGTTACGCATTACCATCTAATATGAAGTATCCAGATGTATTTAAAAATTAGAATATTACTGCCAATAAACTGCATGCATTTAACTTGGTTTTGCATGACACCTTAAAATACAGTGGTGGCCACATAAACTGCACCATGAATTAAATTCATTTTGTAATTCTGTTTACAATATAACAGATAACATTTTCACTGAGCTCTGCATGAATAATGCCACAAACTTAAGTTTTACTCAGTCACAATTATAATGAATGTCATTAAAGCTCTTTCATGCACAGCACTATACTTTACCTATGAGGTATGGACATTATTAGTATTTTCAATGGTTCATAGTTTTACAAATCCTTGTCAGTTCTTGGTTTTAGGTTTTCTCCCCCGGCTATTTTGTACCCCATAATGTGCCAACATTTTATCTGAACTTTTTCCCGACCTCACCTTGATACCTGGATTACAGAATTGCAAAAGATTTATTTTAAAAATGTTAAATATTTTATTGCTAGAGAGTAAATGTGCTAATCTCCTTAGTTATATGCTATAGTATACAGGGTGTAAGGCAAAGTGTCAATATTTTAGCTTCAACTAAAAAGAGAAATGGTTTAACTGCACGTGGCAAGGCTGGCTGCTGCAGGAAACTTCGCACCCACAGTTGGCTTGGTTCCAAACTGCCGCGTGCAGGTGTTGAAGTGTGCACCCTTTTCTTCTCACCATGATGCACGCGTGCTTGTGGATCTCCATGGAGGTCGCCTTCTGTCTTCTGTACACTAGGTAGAAGTCTGTTGGATTTAAATCAGGGATCGTTGTGCAGGTGACCAAGCACACAGAGACTCATGTTCATTCTCACCTGTAAAGGTTCATACGTCTTCAAGGTACTGTGGCAGTTACTTCCTGTAAGAGCTCAATTAACACCCACACGTTTAGTATAAACCACTGCTGAAAATTGTCTTGCCTCACTGTGTGTGTGGATTAATGCCCAAGTATGCATTTTGTGTAAATTCAGCATTCAGTCCCTCGTGTAACAGTCTCTGGCTAGCACAAAGAAGGGGAAATTCATTTAAAAACCAAGAACTCGCGCTTTCGAGGAAAACCCCCTTCTTGCAGGTGCTGCACACGTTGTCGCAGGCGTTCTTCATGCAGTGCCCGATGAACTATCCAACATTTCGTAATAAAAACGATTGCCTCTCTCAAGTTGACGTTCGATGACGTCAAGGATGTTTTCTTTACCACTTGCCGTGACCTTTGCCGACCTCTATCGTGATATGAAGGTAGAACAGTACCCGTTTTGCGCAAACGGCGATAAGCAGCCACGAGTGTTGGCCTATCAGGTTTTGGCGGTTAGGAAATCTTTCTCGGTACAATCGAACTGCAGTTTGTAAACTACAAAGTTCCTCGCTGTAAATAATTACTATAGCTGGTGGAAAAAATCCACGTTTCCTGCTGTGTCCAAGTCCGTGCTATATGCTTGGCAGAAATAGAGAGACTGCTTCTGTTATCAATCGAGTTTGTGCTTGGCCTTGAGTCATGTATAGCAGCTGATGGGGCTAAGCTTGTGATCTGACGCGAAGGTTTGAAGCATTCATAAAATGTAGGTGCCTGCATTAATTAAAACTTCATTTAAGTTTCTTTGCTTACTTCCAGATCATCTGGCTTGCAGAACATTTTATGGTATTTTATTGCCTCTGTTTTCATACTGTCTGACCATATAGATTTAATTTTTATTCATTCAAAAAACCCACCAAAGCCAATTGATCATTTGATTAATTTACAAGATTTTTGTCAATTCAAGGGGCTGTAGTCGTCAACAAAGGGGTTTTTTTTAAACTGCCAATTAGCCTTTACGTTAGTACTATATGACGGCCAAAGTATCGTTGTAGCAAGTGTATGGACACAAACTTAATTAACTTGTTTTACGATTGTTTTGATGCTCTTTTTTGGGCCGTATGTTGAGTTGTTTTATTCATTCCACATTTTCTTGAAATATGTTCAGTTCCAGAAAATGTTTAAGAAATCGGCATAATGTAGAATGACCATAGCCATTTCTCTCAGCAATTTCAATATTCCAACATAGACCTGTGCTGTCTGTCACAATAAAACATTTTTTCTGAGACTGTTTATAATGACCGACATCGATGGTCAAGATCGCTGAGACCCAGAGTTTTTAAGTTTTTCTCAGTCCTCGTCAATCCATGGTCTACAACGTTTCCACCCA
This sequence comes from Metallyticus violacea, assembly GCA_030762175.1. NCBI lineage: Eukaryota > Metazoa > Arthropoda > Insecta > Mantodea > Metallyticidae > Metallyticus > Metallyticus violacea. The sequence goes on from CM060838.1 coordinate 2,737,263, forward strand.
AAAATTGGTTGTCCAACATTTAACTTTATGTACCAACGGTGTCTGTCCATCGATTGTGATACCACAGTAATAAACACAGACATGAAACAACATTACAGTGACTAATGCAATTCACTGTAGACGGAGATGATGCAACTTCAACTGAGAGCAACGAAATTACAGCATATAAAACATGAGCGCTCTATACATTATGACATTCAATACATTTTATCTTTTTACGAATTAAACAGTTTTCAGTAGTTGAGCAGTTTATCTAGCTACCACTGTACACTTAGAATAATAATGAATTAAAATTATTTTAGTAACTCCTTAATGAAGGTTCAATAATTAAAATTCCACAGGAGCATTTAAGGAGTTTAATATAGCAACTACACCCTCAGCAAAGGATAAACCACCTCCACCATCCAGTGTACCTGCAATTAATAGCTACTCTGAAGAGATCGCTTCTGCCACTACTGCTGCTCCTACTGTTGTACCCACTCCCTCCTTCCGTCCCTCCACCCCGTTCTCAGTCTTTGTTCCAGGAACTCCCACTCCAAGCAGCCGTCCACAAACTCCTGCCCCTTCAGCTCAACCAGAAAGTGCAGTCATTAAAGAGAACGAGAACATACCACCAGAAGAAGTATCAAGGACTGAGCAGTCCACCATCTCACAAGAAGAAAAACAAGAAGCAATTGAGTATCTTGAACAGAACTTGCCCTCTCTAGAGCAAACTAGTGAGAGTGCAGTTTGTCAAACAAATGAGGAGACACAAAGTAAGACCATTCAAGAAATTAGTGAACAGACACAACAACAAATATCTACAAATCAACAAATCGGCGAACAGAGTATTAGTTCCATGGAAATTTCTGAGCAGCAAACGTCTACAAGTGAGCAGCAGAGCATTTCAAGTGAACAGCAAACTCTGATGCAACAAGAGAGCTTTTCGAGCCAACAGCAAACTGTTTCAATGGAGGAAAAGAGTTTCTCAAGTCAGGAGCAGAGTTTCTCAAGCCAACAGTTTAGTGAACAGAGTTTTGCATTGCAACAGACTCCTCCAGCTGCTCAGAACATGGTTAATGCTGCTCCAGATCTTAGGCCAGCATCACCTTGGTCAATACCAACTGAACCTTCTGTGAAACCATCATTTGGTCGTGTTACAGCTCCCACCCATGTGTTCAAGCCAGAATCCAATGCATCCAATGAGGGAAAGTTTCCATTCACAGATGATGACCTCCCAATTTACATGAAGCCACAACCGGCTCCTCCAGCCACCATAACCACAACAAAACAGTTTGGCTCAAAACAGGAAACTGTACAGTACGCTAACACGTATAGACAGACTGAAATATCGAAGCAAGAGACCGAATATGAAACAAGAACCATAAAGTCACTCATACAAACCTTTGAAGAAAGCAGCAGACCACCAATGAACATCAAGCAGCTGCAAAAAGAAGGTGCTAATATTGTAAAGAAAAATATACCTCAACCAAAACGGGTGGGACCTGTGAAACCGCCTCAGAGTTCTTCAGTAAATGCCAATATGTATTATGTTGCCAGTGCTCGGGTAGAAACAAGGCAATTTCCTGTTCAACCGCAATCTCAGACAACGAAGAATTTAACAACATATGAGACATCTGAGTCACAAAGACTCTCATCCTTTTCATCCACTGAACAACAGCAGATAACGAGCATTTCCCAACAATCCACTCAAAATTTACAAACAAAAACCTCATCCTTAACAGCAGCAGCAGCAGCAACAAGCCAACAGCAACATCTAACACAAACAGGCAAGGCTGTGGTTAAATGTTTTTTTGTTTTGCAACATTTTTGGAGATTTTCTCCCCACAGTGTGATTTTATTTTTGTCAAGTTATTTGTGCAATTTTTCAACTAACTTTCCTCTATTTCTTGAGGCAGTGCTGGATTATTTTGCTATTTTTCGTTTGAAAATTATATATTTTATAGATTCGCTAGAAACGACCATTTTAATTGCTTCTAGATAAGATAAAAACGACAGTGCTCGTTTTTAGCATTAAAACATTTTCCACTATTTTAATTTGCACAAAATATAGCTTTTTATAGTTTTTTAATATTTTAATCCAGCTAATTGCCTCTCCTATAATAGACAGCGTGTTTTGATAACTATATTTGAATTTTCATGGATAGCAACTGTTTCCCCGAGTTCTTTTTATATATACACATGCAAAGCCCTGCCCTGCCTGTTATATGCTTTATGCTTGAGTCCACTTTCCAAAATGAATGCAAACTCAAAGTTTTTCTATGACTTTAATTTACTAAGGTTTAAATTTGTTAAGCATGTGTGGATGCATCTTACATTTTTCCTAGAGAATGTCATTTAATTACATGCTTATTTTTTCTTCTCCTAAAGACGAAGACATAAGTAAGTTTATATTGTAATTTTGCATTTAACATAATTAGGTAAGTGTCAGTTTAATATTTTAATAAGTGTTTGTACTAAATAGCAATGACTTATTCTATAATGAGTAAAACTTACGGGTGCATATAGGCACTCATCATTTAAATAAATATTACATTTAAATTGTTTATTGTAACACCCAACAGTTAAACCTTAACAACTCAAACCCTCTTAACTATCCAAATACTTCAAGAATGAAGTTCTGCTAAGTTCTTAAATGTTGCATTCATCATCAAAAACTGCTCCATGGCTTTACTTCCTCCCGAGGGAAGGATTTTTACGCTCGAAAAATTCCATCGACCCCAGACGGAATTGATCCCGCAATTTTGGGTCTACGAGGCAAGTATGGTTACCACTAGACCACCAAAACCGACATTAAACCAAGAAGGAAAATCTATAGAAGTGCAATAAAGGAATACAACAACTCAATATTTCCATATAAGAAAGTGCAGAATGTTACTAATTTTGATATTTTCTAAAAAGAATTTTCGTTATTCACCAAACATATAAAATAGGTCAAAAGGAAAAGTGAAATGTATATTCGTAGACTGCAACAATTGTGCTCTATTCTGGAGCATAGACAAAAGAAATATGGGTTTTTTTTAAGATTTTTATTTGAATCATAAATATGTCTTCCAATTCGGCACCAGGAAATATATATATTGAAATTAAATACTTTTTCTCTTAGTTTTAGATATAATGTTCAATTTCTTTCACGTAACTCTCATTGAGTAATTTTAAAATTTAATTTCGCATGTTCCTGGTGCTTTAAGGCCAACATTAGACAACACTCCAAACCAGGAGATTATGTTTATAAAATCTCCTTATTGTAAACTCTCAACCATTATAGGGATTTTGCACTTACGTCTCAGTTCATCATAGAGGACCCATTGGTTTTGGTTAATGAAACAACTTTACCTCACTTTTTAGCCTGTAGAACCATTCTCTTATGATGACATTTTCTATTTTCTTTCCACAGTAGTAATTTGTAATCCAAATGGGAGTATTTTGTTTCTTATATATTTTACTACAGATTACAGAAAAATTTAAGTTTATTAATAGTCAACATAATCTATTTTGTACTATTTTTCTGCAGATAATTTGATAATTTACTTGATATCATAAATATATTTTAAAAAGTATCAAATAGCAGATTCTTGTGATTTGGTTATATTATTTTTAAAAACACGAGAATTAAAAAATGCATAAAACATACATTCTCTGAATAAGACCAATGAAATTTGGTTGTTTCATATTTTGGCTTTAGTAAATTAATTGACTCATTTTCTGCAGAAAGCAATACTGTGATAATATAGAAAGGAAATCAATTTTTTTCCATTGCACTTATAAATAAAGCTTTGAAAAAATAACCCAACCAAGTTCAGAGAAAAAAAAAACGGATTGGGGATAAAATAAACTGAAATGTTAAATAAAAAACCATAAAAATACCAAAACAATTCACAAATATCTAAAAATGAAAAAATCTACGTTTTTACATTCAGAGTGGTGACAAATGAGAGCTGTCAAACTATCCTTTCTTAGTACCTTTTCCTGTACTCTGTGCACATACAATGCAAATAAACTTTATGCATCATCTTGGAGCGTATTAAGATGCAATTAGAGACGATATATTGTAATAATTTATTGCAATGCAAGACCGTGAGGCGCATTTACGAGCATCGTTCTAAAAATCAGATAAAAGAAATATATACACACATGACCTGATTAATATCTGGTTTAAGATACAATCATGAAACTAGAACTTCTTTGTACTACGAGGTACGTTCAGAAAGTAAGTTCTAATTGGTCATCAATTGAGACAGGAACCAGTGTTTATTGATGCAAATGTAGTGACCTGAAATTTACTTTTCGACATATTGTACCGTCCTTATTGAGATATTTATCGTAGCTTTGTTTGCACATATCACTGGTTTAGCTTTCCAGGTTTGAAACGGAAAATCCACGGTTCAAACTCCAGGAGCACATTATTAATATTCATTTTATTACATTGTATTTACAGGTTTATTTTCATATATGTTTGTAAATCATACGTGTTCTTACAATGTGTACTTAAAACTTGTTTGTTGGCGTATACACACATTTATTTAAACGTAACGATCTTTTCACACACAACCCTAAGAATTATGAATAGACCAATCAGAGATAGAAGCAACATAAAATTAAGAAAATTGACAAATGACAAGCGCCTAATAACTTCAATAATGCTATCTGGAACGAATAGCGAGACCGGTAGACGTACCAAAACTTTAATGCTAGATTAATTGCCAGAATTTTATCACTTAGCGCGTAACCAGTAGTAAGAAATTTATCGTCTATTATTGGGAGACGAGAGTTCGAGTTCATTTCCCATATATAATTACCTCATTTGAATTGGAACGCGAATATTGTTAAATGGAAATATAACACGTCTTGGAGCTGCGTGAAAGTGTTAGGGAATAAATACGCGAAAGTCGTAAAGTTAAACTAAAACTGAATATTGTTATACTTTTCAACAGACTTAGAAACATCATCGTAATTATCAGTTTTGCTATAGAAGAGATACATCTGTCTCGCGATTCGTTCTACCTATTGTAACATTACAACAATCTCTCATTCCAAGAATTGCACTTATCGAGGACAACAATAAACCTCACATATTATTGGGCAACCGATGTGATTTTAATTAGTTTTCATTCTTCGACCCTTTCGCCACAGATAACAAATCTGAATCTACCGGGAACCAGGAAGACGGCGCAGCTGTTCTCGAAGGTGAAGTGGAGATTATGTAAAAGTTTTTAACACCACATAAAATAACTTGTGCTGCAGGTGTTCATAAACAGGAATGCATGAAAGAGATCCATGGAAATGTAGGATATACAATTACCCATTTTTATCTCTCTTGTATAACAATTAAATATCAAGTATATACTTTAACCTTATTTGTTGTAAAATATGGTATTTAAATAATAAAGCATTTCGATATCACAATAAATTTGTCACTATAACAGTAAATCCAAAAACTGGAATATTTATATATTAATTTATGATATATTAAAATAATAAAGCATTTCGATAACACATTCAATTTGTCGCTATTACAATAAATCCAAAATTGGAATATGTATATATTAATTTATATGATATATTAAAATAATAAGGCATTTCGATAACACATTCAATTTGTCAGTATTACAATAAATCCAAAATTGCAATATTTATATAAAAAGTGTACGTTTTCATTGTAATTAACCCAATTGATTAACGAAAATTAAGATGAATGGAAATAATACTAATAATTTGGACCCCTTTAACAAAAAATATCCATGTTTATAGCATTGAAGCCATCTCCAGCAGTTCCTGCGGCTCCTGCACCGGCTGTACAGAAATTGCCGCCAGCAGCGCCACCACCGACTGGCGGTCCCACTCACAAACTAGCTCCAAGCAAACTTTTGTATGCCAACATCAACAACTATAACACAGCTCCACGGGGATGGTCGCAGAGCCTGGACTACTACAGGCCTGTCACTTTTGACGCTACAAAAATTTCATACTCAACATAAACTAGTAAATCATTCTGTGACTATCTCATGGTATGCAGAAGGAAATAATTGGCTCTAAGTGAAGTAACAAATATAGTCTCATGCTCTCTTAATTTTTACATATTAATATTACTTGTAAAGGGTTTACTTATGAAGTCCATAAATCGCTTGTTTAAATTTAAATTCCTCATATTCCCCTGTACTAACAACAAAACAACGCTCCAATATTAGATATTTGGATGTAAAAAGTGAAGAAAGTATTTTTTCAAAATTTGTGATAAAATAAAATAAAGAAGAGGCTTTAAAATGTGTAAATAACTACGATATTACTTGTGAGACTGTAACAAAAATCATGATGTAATAAAAGTTTAAAATAGACCAACCAGTGCCTTATACTTGCACCACACAAATTCCAAAACCAACCAGTCTGTTTTCAAAACATCCAATATGTGAATTAAGATGTGTGCCTGTGCTGGGTGAAGAGTCGGTAATAAGCGAACACTGTGACATGCAATATTTTAAAATAAAGTACAATGATATTTTGTCCTAATCCTAGAAAAAGTAATGAAAGAAAAAATAAAATTATGAGTTATATTGCCTATAGAATTTGTTGATCATTGTTGTTTTAAAAGTTTAATATTTATTCGTGTTAAAAGAGATACTGTATTAACTGTTAATATATTTGTTTATTGTTAATATATTATATTTATGTATATATATTCATGTAAATTATAATTTCAGTTAACCAACAATACAGCACCATTTTTAATATTGGTAAAGTAATGCCCATTCATTTGAAATAATATTAAACCTTACCAACACGAACACGATTTATTTTAATTATAATTATCACAATCAACTGCATTTTGAGAATCCGTTAAATAAAGCAAATGATCACATAACATATTTTTGAAATGTGATGATTGTTAAATTGATGTTTTTGTCTCTTTCATCAAACATGAAACTTGATGAAAGTCATTTTGAACATTTTCAATATATAACCTGTGTGATAAATGATAAATAATAAAATATAAAATTTAATGTTATGAAATATTCATTATTTTCACCAGCTCATTTACTCACAAAAATCCTATTATTAATCGTTAATATTTTTTGAAAAATAAAAATGACATGCATTAAAATAAGTTCATAGACTGATCTGATTATATTTTCAAGAAATAGCAATGCAGTACCTCTACTGCACCATCTGCTGTAACAAATTATTAACAGTAACAACCAGTTTGGCATTGCCTAATTATTTTTTTTAAAGCTTATAAGGTATCATATCACAAATACTCACGAATATAAACATAATGGTTTAAGATGTCGAAGAAAACATCAAGAAAATCCAACCTATAGACAAACCAGGTCATTTGTACCGATAAAACTTTTAATCTATTATCGTTCGCTGTTACTTTTATCCTTACATAAATATAAACATTCAGTGCAGCTCTATTCTCATTGGCTCAAAACGGCTTTTATCCCTGATGTAAGGCACAGTAGTCACTATGGGAAATTACAGTGTAAACTTTAATAAGGGCTAGTTTTCATTGACGATATTGTAGTGGTGAATATTGTAATACTCTTGAGAGATACCAGTCATTGCACTTTTTAATTGGTAGATATTTACGCAAATTTGCTATCTCTACAGTTCAATCTGTTTCCATGCAGAAGTATGTGCTGGTCCTGCTATTATTGTAAAACACTCTTAAAGAAATTAGTTGAAAAGTGGCGACAAGGTTATCATACTAAAACGGTTAATAAAGCTTGTAAATGGTATCCAGAGCTCACAATTAAATAAACTGCATAAGCTATTTGTATCAATAATAGTGCTACTTAACCAATCGGAGCCATGCATCGCGGAGTGATACATTCCTATTTGTTTACGTTCGGATAGAAGTGAAAGGTAACGCATTATAGATAATTATCAACCAAGTAACAGATTGTTTATTTAAATTAAGTTTTCGTATAAAGTTATATAAAATAAGTGCATGGGAACAAACTATGCACTATTACAGTTATCTTCTACGAACTACTCCGTCATAATTCTGTTGATTTGAACACAATGGATTCTGCATCTACTAAAGGGCTCCCAATTATAAAAGTATACTACATACAACCAACTGCATTCATTACAAGTATCGTTTTGTTCTTGCAATTATAGGTGTTTTACAACCAGTACTAGCATTATAACGCAAGACAGTGGAATAGCAGTATTTGGTTTATTTACGGACGCTCTTTAACATCTCAGTTCATCAGCGTCCCTTCAATTCAGGGCGTGAAACGACCGACAAATTTTGCTCAGAGGCCTCTTCTATCAGGCTTGAGGTTCTTTATCGTTCCGTAAATGTATGACACGGGACCCACGGCTTTACTTCCCTTCTGAAGGAAGCCATACTTAGGATTTTTACGCCCGAAAAAATTCATCGATCTTGGCCGGGTTTGAACCCGCGATCTTGAGTCTACGAGGCAAGTAGTTCTAGCACAAAAGCTATTTAACAACACATTTAACTCTCTGTTGCCAATGTGGCTATGAAATCACTTGCAAATGCTACATTACTTAAACAAACTAAAATATTTCCAAAGTGATCAATATAGCTTAACATTAACTAACATGACGAACAATGGTTTCATGGGTTTTCAGCGTTATAAATATAACGAACTTTACATTTTTTTTTCGGTCATCGAAATTCTTGTGGTCAGTAAAAGATCTAGGGAGGGTAATCAAGCCTCATTTATTTGCGTTTAGGAGCGTTGCCCAACAACTGGTCAGAGGAAAGAAGAAACAGGCGAAGAAGACTGGCTAGCGGCATGAATCAGTGACTAGTGACTCTCAGACTAGTCTGGTAAAAAGTGAATCTTGAGGAGTCAATCAGGAAACCGTCTTGTCTGGGGGTACGATCAGTTAAGCAGTTCGCAGTATTCGTCTGAAAGTTTCGCACGCTTAAACTAAGTTAATATCCAAAATATCCCAGTCTATCAAATGCGAAAACACCAAAGGAATTATTAAGATTAAACTCTTTAAGTGTTGTGATAACTTTATTATTAGATTGGATATCAATTTAATTAGACGCAATAGAATTTGGACATAATAAACTACGCAAATGTATGTCACATCGAGTGCTCATTTACACCTTCAAATTCCCCTCCCGTTCCAGTTGAGCCCCACTCTATGGAAGTGGGGCTCAACTAAAAAATTGAGGCCACCGGAGCGTCGGCAAAAACACCGAGGCAACTCACAATTAATCTAGAAAACACTTCATAAATTGGCTCAGCCTACAACAGAGCCAGCTCCTTAAACAGCTGCAAGCTTAGCTTGAACCTATATGCCGAACATGATTTAACACATTTACCTGCGCTTATTTCCGATAGCGGATTCGATACCCAGTAATGTTACAGGTGGATAAAAGTATCAATCACGAAGTTCGCAAATACAACTGTTACTTAAACTACATCATACGGGTTATGTTTCTTAAACTGCAAGGTTAGGTTTAAGTTAGTCGAATACTAGGTTAGGTTAGATGTTCCCTTAAGTTTCTGTGAACATTTTCCCGCGGTGAGGCATCCTTCAGGCAATCTTTAAGTACCAATATTTTAAACGATTTCCTTTGTTTTTCAAAACCCTGTTCTCTTATCCTTAACAATGTTGCTTTTCTCTGCCGTGCTTTTCTCGATTGATCGATATATCTCACACGCTCCGAGATATCAGATTGAAAATCTACTACATCATTTCATATGGCATAGCTGGCCAGTTCAAATCAGATTACTAAACATATCTTATTATTGCCATAATCCACGTTATTAGGCCTCTTCCCATCACAAAAATTCTCAAGCTACATTGCGAATATCTTAAATGAGTGCAGAAAACGAGACAAAAGCTGTTATGAACAAATGATTGAAGCAAAGTCGCGGCGTAGTGTTCCGGTGGCGAGATAAGAACGCGATTGTTAGGAAGTATTTTATATGAATTTTATTTTCAGTACTCAGTTTATTATGAAGTATTTCACTCGCAGATGAATTCCACTGAAGTTAGATATACGTGAAACGAATTTACATAATCCACTATATTAAACCCTCTAAAAACTTAGCGACCTCAAAAAACCGTTGTGTTTAAAATGGCTACTCTCTCAACAATATGAACCGGGGTGGCTGTTTCATTATTACTGATTGGATAAGTTTTTTTTATTGATTTGCTTTATTTCTATTTCTTCTTCAATATATCATTATTGTCTAATCGCTATTCGGATGGATATCATTAAACAATTTAGCCACCTCTCGTGTGATAAAAATTAGAGTTAACTTTCTCTAATCAATGCTGTAAGATATACAAGTTTTCATCCGCTCTAATACTTATTTTCTACACCACAGCTCTACTTAAAATCAACACAGACATTATCAAAAATAATATATGCGATAAAGGGTATTTTCTTTGATTTCAAAAATAAATCCTGTTAAATTACCATTAAAATGATTGTTTTCTTGAACATTTTAATAAACCAATTACATAATTATTAAAAAGTGTTTGTAGCTAGGCAACATTTGTGCAGTTTTTTATAAATACTTTTAAGTTATTGCCGAAATATTCACGTTAAACCAGAATTTGTTTAAAAAAAATCTGATTAACAACCTGCTATCCTGCTTAGAACCTAAATACTTGCTTAAGGACTTTATGTAGATAATGCTAATACATAACTAAAATTGATGTAAATTAAATTGTGTCAGGCTCTAACACTAAGCAAACAAATCGTACATGATGTATCTAAAATACTAGTACAAACTAGAATCTTCATAAGCAAATCAAATTTAAAAAGTAATATAAACATATTTCCGTAAATATTTGCTTTACGAACCGTAATAAAATTTGAATTTGACTACAAAAAAGCTAATTTAATTTTATTTCAAACAGATATGGTACATTAACAGTGGTGGAACAAAATAATTTAAACAAGGTTCAGTTAAATTGGTTTATTTACTTGCAAGTATCAACAACATTTTCTATATGCTTTAGTGCATATTTTCAGCAGATGCATGAACTTTTAAAAATGATATGCTAGAGAAAAGGGTGTTTATGGTATTTGAGAAACAAAGGAATTAGTAGTTAGTGGTCGGAGCCCAGTTCCCTGGAATTCCAGTGGGTTACTGCTGATATACCGGGGGCTGGGTTCTGATGCAATCAAGGTGGAAATTTGTACTTTATTTAATTATTTAGAATCTAGATAAAGAGTTACTATAAAATCATTATTGTATTAAAATTCCTGTAATCTTGAGGAGGTACACCTAAAATGACCTAGGCCAGATAGGTGGAGACCCTTGTAGTTTGTATTTTCAATAAATTTCAATTTCAATATTCACATATGCTGTGCGCAAGGACAGACGCTATGCTAAAGTGGCCTTAGTGGAGTGAAGGTGGTATAACAAATTTAAACTCTAAATATTTATGTTAGTATTAACTGAGCTTAATGTAAATAGACATTCACAGCTCCCTAATCATGAAGTAAATGTTAGTTTCAATGAGAGTGAAGGAAAAGTCATTATTCTGTAGTTCTTTTTCACAATTTTCAGAATCTGCCATGAACGACACACGTTGTGGTGGTGATGTCTTTATAGAGAGATAAAAAATTGTGTTGAAACGTATTAACATAATATTTGCTTAACAATATTAAGTTCAGTGTGTTTTATTAGTTTATTATTTACATTTCATAATTAATAATGTAATTATTAGGAATATCATTGGTGTACTGTTGATTATTATTGTTGGTGTATTGCTATTGGTTATTATTTAAAGTATAGCGTATAGCGGTATGCGGACTTCCGGGACACACTGTACATTACAATTGTAATTTAGTTTTAACAACGTTGCCGACATAATGAAGTGTATATAAGTGAAACAAATATATTTACATTTATTAAATTTGGTTTAAATAATATACATACTCTCTGTACATGTGTTCTGGGAGTTATGAAGCACCAGAAAAGGTGGTGGGCTGATAGTTTCTCCAATTTGTAGCATTACATCCAACGTCAATTTTCCTGTTCAATACTGAGTGCGTATACATAGTCTTATTTCTTGCCTGGGGATAAAACACACCAGGTGGTAGTACAACCTTGGTTTTCAGTTTGGTAGCCTCTGGTAGGTGTTCCGGCCAGGTATTAATGGTTCCAGCCTTGCACCCCCCATCCTAGAAACAATATGTTTACTTTTACATAAGACATGCCAACGATGCTTTAAGATTATCTCCTATTTTCAATTCTTCAGCGCTGTATATGCAGGCAAGAAAATAAACATACGTGTCAATGCTCCGTTATACCCAATGCAGACGGTTCACTTGCAATTCGGCTCAAACAGGAATTTTCGTTAAAACTTTTTACGGACAATTACCTCAATGATGACAAAAAGCATTCGTCAATGTTACACTTCGTTTGACTGATATAGGCCAATACATTTCTTCAAAAATACACATTTCAATATCTGAACAGTCTCTTGAGTCATATTCACATATTAAAAAGCAAATGCAATAACTTTGAGGTACAGAGTGATACACTGGAGGAGACAACTAGCTAGCGTACACTTTTGATTAACTAATTTATGTTCGGCATTATCAACCTGAATATTTATATAATATTTTTAACGTTCTCACATATATCTATTATATAAGTAAATAGTCATTCAGAGGTAGATATTAATTTTTTTACAGAAATTTAATATCGACACACATTGTAAGAAGTGCATTGGTCAGCATACAACTTTCTTTGTTGCTTTCAATTTATACGAGTTCCATGAATATGCACATTGTAAAGGTGTTCATTTGTCATTTCTAGGATTAACTCACTATAATATGTCCGAACAATTGTCACGGCAATACGCCACTGACGCCACTGATTCACTCAAACTTCCATCCCTTCTATCAAATAGAAGGCACCTTTGACCAGGATAAACGTCTTCTACTTTAATTAACGTCATATTTCCACACAAGTGTTTCTAAGGAAATGATAACTTTAATAACCTCTTTATTAGCTCCGTAAAGAAAGGAAGTAATGGAAAGAATTTACATGTTTTCTTAAAAGAATAATCAGATCATTCTTAAGTAATTAAGATACGATCATATCTTACTAATTTACGAGCATCTGGCAAGAAGAGCCACACGCTCTTAATTATCACATGTCTGACCCTTGTTATCGCTAGGCAGGCTATTTAAGCTCCCGGATCTGGTTGGGTACAAACACATAGTGAGGCAACCAGACGTGTCTCTTGATACTGTGCATCCTTATTCATTACTATTTGATACTTTAAGTGTCCTCTCCTGGAGACTTTAGAAATTGTTAGAGAATTTCTCAATTGCCTCACTACCTATTCTGTATTCCTCATTCTTATTTTTCTGTAAATAAATTCTGCCCTTCTGGAGGTAGTCTACAAGCACCACACCCAGAGAATCCCAGAAAACCGTAGCCTTGACTTTTCCTGCAGATGAAACTGAACAATTTTAGAATATTTCAAAAACAATATAGTAAAATATTTAATATTTCAGTGATAATGCTGGTAATGTTATGTTATTAGATTTTTGTCTGGCCTATAGTGATGAATCCATGTTTGATCTTCTGTTATGGAAGTTGGAGAAACTCACTGGAATTACGTTTAAACAAGTGTAAACACTCTTGCGAAATGTTTATTCGAATGCATTTTTGGTCCATTGTTAACAAACGCGGAAAGCTTTCTCATACCCAAAACTTGTGTAAAATGTAGTGGGCAAGAATTATCGAGGTCTTTGCAATGTCAGCTAACTGGTTTAACTTTAATCAGCGATCGTTGAGTCACATTCGATGATCATAAATCAACAATGAACAAATGAAGCTAAAATTATCGTATGGTGTTCTGTAAACAGATGTGACTCACATTACGTTATGCTAGCGTTGCTACAACAAACTGGAGCCAAGATTATCGTTTGAACTGCAAATCTGAGTAGAACAGCTACAGCAGAGTGCAATTTTGAAGTGATATTGGAAAACTCAGAATGTTGTTGAAGTTCAAAGGCAATGGAGACGTGTGTACAGAACAGGACCGCCAACGCGAGTAACAATTGCACGTATTCGAGACAAATTTGTCACTCGTGGGTATCGTAGGCGATGTTCACAAGGGCAGATCTGGGAGACCTCGCACGGCAACAAATTGAAACAGCATTTGCTGCAATTGCTGAGGACACTTTCGCAAACGTTACTTAATCAGTAGTTCAACGTACTCAGAAGAGTATCGACGCCGATGGTGGGCATTTTCAGCAACTGTTGTAACTGTAAAAGTCTAAGATGATTAGTGCTCATCACTTTCTGTTTGTATGAATTCAGTTTTGTTATGTTAACAGTTTTCTTTGCTGGAAGTGTGAATATTTTTGGCACCCTCATATATGTGTGTAGGTTTGTATTTAATTATTGGAATTTCCTTTATTCCACTGGCAGATAAGACTTGCTTTAAGATTTTCATCGCCTTGCTGATTGTTTAACAATAATAATATATACAGCCTTCCTGCATATTGCTTTTGGAGACATTTTAAATTCTACGCTTAATACTAGAACAAGTGGAAGCATCTTGGTAAATTACAAATATAAACACGTTATCTTCTATGCAAAACAAAAAGTGTGCCATGTTGTATGTTCTAAGAACAAAATGTAAACATATAGCCGAGAATATCTATTTTGGGTATTAAAATAGAAATTAACTTAAATTTTGATAATTGTAAATCAAGCTGATACTTTTGCTATCACTTCTACTCAGATTGTACAAAAAAGCAGACGATGTTTTTACCTTCTTGGCAGGATTAGATGGAATCCAGACGCCAGTTCCAATGATCTTTGCTGGCTTCTGCGACTTTGGCTTCACGTAATGTGGCCCAGTATCAACTGCGCGATTTGGATTGTTATCAAAGTATGCATGTGAATAGCCAACATTTGCAAATGGACCAGCCAAGGGCTTTCCCAGGAGTGCTTTTGCTTTCTTAATTTCCGTTGGGTCACCATCATATTTCTCTATTCTAGAAAAGAATGTGCATTTGAATGTCAATGATATTTAGCTTATTTTAGGAAATATCTTTAACAGAAGAATGTTTTTGTGAAATAAATTTAATACACGACTACTATAGGTATGAAATCTAGACAAGCACTAGTGTCGTACTTAAAATGCAAGTGTCATAAACTTCGGCGCAGTTATTCAAGTATTAATCTTTATATTCCATAAGTATAAACTCAGATAGTGCTGTGTTCCTTTATGTACTTATCTACCTATTTGTTTGATCATGTGCAAAGGCAGAGATGGATATTCAAATTACTGTAGGTAAGCACAAAATTGCGAAATTGAAATTTTATGTACATTCAAAGCTATCATAGATGCTAATATTAATAATAATGAAAACAAGAGTCAAAATTGAGCTTCTTCGGATATCAGAATAATTTCCACTTTCATTTAAAAACACAGTTTATCGTCGATAATGGTGACTGCATACTTTGGTTGTAATGGGAATGAAATAAATAAAAATAAATTTAATTAACTAAAAAAAACAAATAAATATAACGATGCTGCCAAGTTCCATTTTTCTTTGAAAATACGGACTGGGTCTGAATGCGTAGATCTGTTAATCTCTATGGATATGATGTAATCCATTGAAATATTTTTATTTTCGCCTAACTGTATTGGTTCGCTTTCAGAATAACCAACATTAATGCTTTTCATACTGTTTCAAAACTTTAAAAATAGCCCATATGATACACTTAGGGTCTGCCTGGCTTCTTCTTTTTTGTACTATGGACAGGGAATCAATAGCCAATGTGTTATTATTGTTTCTCTTTCAAGGTTTGAGTTGTTTCCGTATAAAATGCAGGATGTCAATGAACTACATCGAAATAATTTCAGAGAATGTAATGAGTGTCTTAGACAATTAATTTGAGATGGGAATGTATGGCCTGTCGGCGAGGCCGGAAACTTATGGATCTACCCTCGTATATCATCACCATCTCCTAAATTATTTCGGTGTAGTTCATTAACTACCTGTGTATTGGTTTGCTCCTCAACTCTTGGCTATACGATGCTTTTGGCCCCCTCTGTGGTCTAGTGTTAGCGTTTGCGGTTACTGATTCGGATATCCTGCGTTCAAATCCGATCAGGTCAAGCTGTCTGATTAAGTATTTTTAGGAGTTTTTCCTTACCCTGAGAACGCGAATGCAAGAGAGATCTAAGGTGCCAAGGACTCCGAGCTCATTTGCGCCACCATTATTCATTTCATTTCACTCACCCCTACAGACTACTTACAACTATAGTATTGAGTGCACAATCTACAGACGTCGCGAGAATACCAACACAGCCACAGCCACAATAAATAAAACATTAGAAAATACTTCTCTCACCAAGGTTTTTAGAGCCTGTATTGTAGTCGCGAAAGCATTCTGCAGGTCTGGCTGTTCATGCTCTAGCTATGGCTTTCACATTCTCTAGCGGCCTGCACAGTTTATAAGGCCGAAGAGATGGAAATCAGAAGGTGCTAAATATGGGCTGTAAGATTGCTGAGAAAGGACCACTTCTCGGGCTTTGCGATATCGTGAAGAAGAACAAGAAACAGAGTTTTGGTCAGATCTTTGTGAGAATGGATATGCCATAACTTTGTTCAGCTTCCGAAGAGTTTGGAGTTTTCATCACAAAGCACACATTCCTAATCCCTTCAGAGCTCCCGCCAATGTTTCCATGATCTTACCGGAGTAAGTGACGACTCCCTGTTTGTTGTTACTCGCAATTGCTCCGAATAAGGATGTCGGCATCTTCCATCAGCGCCCGAAGCGTGAACGATCTTCTTATGATGGTCTGATGATCAAATTGTATTTGCAAAAACGACTGCACACATTTTTAAATGCCTCTAAATGTTGGCGATTACCTCCAAAAGAAATAAGTGCATCTGACCAATGGTAACTTATTCATACAGTAAGTATGATGGAAATCAACTTCAGCAACTTTGTAGTTATGTATTTATTGTGTTTTTAGGCATGTTACAGGATGTTTCGATTTATGCAGTGTGGCAATACATGTAACACAGGGAGTCTTTATGTTAATGATAATGAAGTAATGACTTTAGATTCAAACTGAGAACGTTAGAACATACGAGCCATGTCTTTACTTTGAAATTTAAAACCTCTCTTAATAATGGTTGCTTCAAATCTTTCCGCCTTCATCTGATTCGCTAGCTCGAATGAGCTTTAAAAATCTGTCTTGCGATACGAGGTTTTTAAATCCTAACTGTAATTTCAGTTGACCGAGATCAACTGCCGTTCCGTTCCGGACATTTAAATTTCTGGTTACGTGACTTTGAGGGAATATAAATTCTCTCCTAATAAAAACACAATCTCGAGCACAAAAGATTGGCCTTGGCTGCTTAGTCTTGGCGAACAATGGTTCTATTGTATGACGTTTTCTTAACTCTATTGCAGGCAAATCACCGGGTTTCCTATTTACAAAGACGTAATGGTATATGATAGAAAAATACGAAATGGAAAATATATACATGATAAAATATTATAGTAGTTAAGAAAAAAGGAGAAAACACGTCTAAATTGTGTTAAAATTAGGGGTGAAACTGTTCGAACAATTTCAGTTTGAATGCAATAAATCCAATGTTATTATTATTTAATATTACTTAGCCATTTTAAAATGTTTATTGTTAAACTGCTAATCTTGTTGCATTTTTAAAACTATAATTTCAATATTATTATAGCATATTATTGTATCCCAAGGATTTTTTGTTTAAAGTTAAAACCTTATGACATTATGCATCATGTACAGTTTTATTTACTACTGCTCTGTAAAGTATTCCAGATATTCTGAGGTTTAACTTTGTTCCTGATTTTTCCTCATATCTTTAAAACTAATGGGTGTGACATACGTAACAAAAATATGCATCTTGATGCTTTCTTGAAATCCTTAAGACCTGTGCTGAGACACACTTACCCAAGATTTCCAAATACACTGCAGTATCCACCGTTGTATACCAGAAGATGTGACCAATAATGGGGTGCCGCAAGAAAGCAGATCAATCCCAATAGTTTAATCACGAATAGGTGTCTCGTGCACGGTTTGAGTCTCATATAAGGGTACTGACATGTTCACGTAGGTGAAATCACGCCTCATTGAAAAGGCAGTGTAACCCAGTAATTGAGTATCCTCTGTTCGTTGAGAGGTTTATATGAATTACACTTAAACGTTATAAGAAAAAAAATGAAGGGGCAAACGAATAAAAAGTCATATATAAAATAAATATCATTCTAAAACTGCTAATTTGAACTTCAATGATAAGCGATGCTTATACTTAAAAAAAGCCATTCACAAAGTCAAAAACTTTCACAAAAAGTTCTTAAAAATAATAATTTAAAAGTTTTGAACTTACGAATGTTCTGGGTATTTTGAAAAGCATACATCTCCATAACCAGGACCTCCTTTTTTTCCAGGATTAGTAACAAAGTTTGGAAGCTCTTTTTTAGGAGCTGGTCTTGTCTTTAATACAGGACTAAATGCTGAAAAAGTTAATTCAAAGAACATTTTCAATTAAATTGTCTTTCAAGGTGATCTTAGAGATATAGTCAGCTACATTGGAGCCAAAATATACAGACTTTGTCCTATAGCATTGATATTAAACTTTCAAAATAAACAAAACTATCGAAACGTGGTGCAAGAACTCTTCTAGAACGAATGAAATCTTACAGAAACTAACCTTCTATAGTACCGCTGATAGTTCCGTAATAGTCCCCAGGTCCGGAGTGCTTTTTGGTACAGCTTGATGGCATAAAGTCAACGTTAGTGACCATCTTTTTCTTGAATTTCATCCTATAACAACATTTAAGTTCAGTGTGCCACAATTTTTGTAAACAGTACAAAGCATTTAAAACAGCAACTTTTGGAGTATTGAAGAGAAAAAGAAAATTTTGTAACTAAGTGTGACACATACTGTTTATTTAAAATCTTTCCTATTTCACATTTCGGAAGATAAAAAAAAAAAAAAAAAAAAACACGAAGGTGCAACATAAGAACAAGAAACTACAGTAAAACACATTTAAATATCCAATAATGGCATACGAAGTATGATAAAAAATAACGGTAATATTAGTTTTTCTTAAAGAAGTTTTATTTATTCATGAACATCAATTCTGTCCCCTCCGGATACAATACACTTGTGCCAGCGCTTTTTCCCATCTTGAAAGCACATCTGAACTCACTTTTCAGCCCCTTCAGCGAGTTTGTTTTTACCTCATCAATAGTGGCAAAACGTCGTCCTTTCATTGTTCTCTTCAGTCTCGGGAATAGAAAAAAGTCGTAGGGGACCATGTCCGGCGAATATGGTGGCCTTGGCAACATTGCAGTTTAGTTTTTTACCAAAAAATCACGAACAAGCAGTGAGGTGTGAGCAGCTAACTCGGAATAAACTTTCATGCCCAAAACACCAGAAAAAAATTGCTTGGCATGAACCAAATGACATACCGACATCATCAGCCACCTCTCTCATAGTGATTCGGCGATTTTCCAGAACCATTTTCTTCACTTGTTCGACGTTGTCGGCGGTTATTGATGTGCTAGGGCGGTAGTCATCTTCAACGTCTTCACGACTCTCTTTGAAACGTCTGTACCAGTCGTAAGCTCTTTGCTTGCTCATATTAGATTCGTCAAGTCAACATTTTGAATACTTTGTTGCACTTTATTCCATTTTTCAAGCAAAATTGAATACAAATTCTTTGATTTATCTTTTTCAAAGTAGAAAATCGCCGAGCACACCAAAACATGTCTAACCTTTTCGACTGTCAACAATGAACTAAACATTTAAAACAGTTGAAAATGCCAACATTGGTCAGAAACATGTGTACCAACAGGCTAAAAAAATTGAAAATCGGATTTATGAAGCTCGCGAAATAAAAAAATAGCCGTTGTTTTTTGATCACACCTCTATGTACTTGGTCACTGCCTTTACTATACAGATGAATACTATACCTATAAATTGCAAATGAACTCTCTTAGTCCTTCTATGGCAAGAAGACAATAGTTTTACTTTATTTTTATTATATATATATATACTACCTTTAAGCACGGCGATTCTATCCAAGATCATCTCCCTTTATCCGTTTATGATGGCGAAGTGAACAATAAACAGCCGCGCTCAGGCGACGCGTAACTCAAATAACCTCACTGTATTTTTGCAAACATCATTCGTTAGGTATTGATGAATTTCATTGTGCTATAATTTACTATCCTTTATTTAATTTACTTTCCGATTTCCTTGTCCAATCCTTTTGAGTATGCTGTAGTATAAAGTTCCTTTTAAAGTCTTATGTTATGTGTAGTAGTATATTGTTAGAAAATTAGATATCTTGACTAGCTTATCTTTTGTATTGTGAACCTGTGTCATTACACATGACTCGTCTAACTGCAATATAGTTAAAGAGCGTAAACAGCGTTTTACTTTAGGTGTTTTATATATGTGTTTAGTAATATTTTAAATATTGTTATATGTAGTGTCTATGTAATAAATCGCACTAAGAGGATATAATGTTGTGTGCTCCTCGTGTTCCTCCTTCCGTTGGGGCTTATCATCTTCACCAAATAAGATTTACTACACCTAGTGCGGCTAACAGGAGCGCACTTTTCCGCAGACATGCTGTTTAGGCAATGATTTCTTTAAGATTTTGTAAGTTTACTTGGGAAAGTAACAGGTAAGAAAACATAAAACATTTCAAAGTATACCTGTCTTCATGCATTTGTTTAACTGGATCTTTCCATGCCTCTTTTTCAAATATTCGGTGGAATTCCTTTTCAAAGTAACAGTCTTGAAGTCCAGTTTTCGTCTTTGCACCTACAACGATCATTTGTAAGCCCTTAGCTCTTGGATTTATTATATCTGTAAACAAAATATGCCAGCCATATTGTCATTATGTCATGCCATAACTCAGATGTTACACATTAAATGAAAATGGTTTAATATAGAAAAAGTTTGAGTCCAGTTTTGCCATGGTAGCTAGAGCTACTATTAAGTACAAAAGAATACAGTAATTTTACTGTTGGAGACGTGTCACAGACGTGGCTTGGTGTGACGGAGATCGGGTCCTGGCCTGGCGCTGGCGTAGACCGGAGGATGTTGGAAGAATGAGTACAGAGAGACTCTTTCCGAATCACTTCTTGTATTTTATATCAGGCTTTACTTTCCAAATTCTGGCACATCTTTATTACGATTGTTACTACTTTTATCGATGTCGGTCTTGCACGGAGGCGCTTTAGCATTCCCCAATTCCTGAGAGATGTAGTAACCTGACTTTCATGCGCCGCTTCTTGCTGACGCTAACAATGGATTGATGTTTGTGTCTCTGTCTCTGTTATGAAATATTCTTATTTTTTCACACCAAGCTATGAATATGACAATATTTCGTTTTTTTATTATCTACGTCTATAGGCATACGACTAGAATATCTGCCACTTGCAACAAACTGGGATATATATAGTTGTCTAAGAAACCCATTTTTACGTTATTCTAAATTTATGCGTTAAAAGGGTGCATTTTTTACATAGAATATTTTTTTAAATTTTTATATCGTAGTATGTTGATAGTTTGAATTGTGTTACAGATGAAAAATGTCATTGCAATTTGACATTATAACGTTTTCTATGCATTTACTATTAATGTGCAATAAATGATATAACGTTGTTTTAACTAGCTATTAATTGTTCTTTGTTTTATAATATGACTCTGGTTTATAGCTACAATGTCAGCTCCATGTACTGCAAGACGACGTCGAGTGCTGGAACGTTCTCGCTATCAACTTTTCTTCCCTAATCTCTAAATATTTGATCCAGTATTTCAGGGATCGTTCCTATTATGGGCATCAGTGACCTCCAACTGTTCATTAGCCGAAATTTTCTCTTTAACTTATGATAATCCTTTTAACATCCCGGTGGTATGTTCATTATCGCCTATTAAAAGACAATTCTAGGTTGCTCTATAGACAAAACATTTTGAAATTTGAGTGAATTGAACACTTTCTCATGGACAAGTGCAAACTTATCTCGTGGCACTAGAATCATCCCAAATAGACTATGTAACACAAAAAAGAGAAAGTTATTGCAAAAAAAATAGTTAATTTTATAAGCATTCTAAGTTTTATTCAGTGGAATGACTTAGAATTATAAATCAATAATGTGAACAAAATTTTGGAAACATTACATAACCTATTTTTTTTTATTTTAATAAATACTATACTCCAAAAGAGATAAAATACAAAGCTATAAAGCAAAGGAAACATAAACTTGAAACAGGCATGTTGGACCTAAGTCTTTTCTACAAACAACCGAGTTTTTTTTGAGTAGTTTTAAAATGCCCGATTTTACTACCGGGGCACCATAGGCGGTGGACACTGATTGATTAATGAGATAAAATGATAAATTGGGAAAGGTTTTTTTTTTTTTTTTGGTAGAAATGTATAACAATAAACATAACAAAACCAAAACCATCGTATTAGAGAACTAAAACTGTAAATCTTGCTGTTACATGGAGTATCGACCTGTTATTAAGTTCTTCACAAAAGAAGGACTTACAGAAGTTACAGAAATAGCAACAAGGTTGGGCCTTTCTAAAACAACAGTTCTTCGAATTATTCATAAACATGAATAAGGTTATGCAAGATGGATTCTAAAACATCATTATATTATGTCAGTAAATCAGCAAATTACGAACTCTTTCGCTCGGTAGCACTTTTGAAATTATGTTTTACCACCACGGGTGGGCAAGGTCGTTAAGGTACGGACTCGTGAGTGGGAGGTCTGAGGTTCGAATCCTGCCAGGGCTGCCCTCCCTGACTGAAGTTTTTTCGAGATTTTCCTCAGTTCTCATAGAAGGCAAATGCTAGATAGTACCCTAAACTTAGGCTTGGAACATTTCCTTTCACAAAAAATCCTTTCCCAATATATAATTTCATCTCCTCTATCATCAGTGTCATCACCTCTATGGTGCTTCAGTAGTAAAAACGTGCGTTAAACAATATTAAAAAAATGGGAAAAGTCCGCACAATAAAGATATATTCAAGCTATAAAACATATTAATAAAATAGTTTAAATAATATATACATATAAAACTAGGGGATTTTGTAGATCACTTTCCAAATACTTTTTGAATTCTGCCCTTAGTTATTTGTTATATGTTTTCACCATAAAACTGTGTTCATAACATACAACATATATGAATAGATAATACATGCAATGTAAAAATCAGCGAAACTTTTTTTTTACATATTGTCATTATTTTTATTATAATACCAAAAATGAGTAGCAGGAAAAATATTCAACAGCCTCCCTGTATAAACCAAAAACATAAATCTATTTAGAATCAATTTAAAGAAGTACTAGACCTCTCCATTCTATTCTCTTGATAAGTTCTTGTATTGGTGTGTAAATATTATTATGACTACACATACCCTTTGTATGTATTTACATTCAGGGTTAACATTTTTTATAATTTTACCTGTTCACGTTTTAGCTGGAAAGTAAGTGAAGATAATGTAAATTATTTATATATATATAAAATAAAAATGATAGGTGATCACTAAACTTTGATATTTATTCACACAAGCAACAGGACTATTCTTCTAAGATAATTTTGTGATGTTAAAAAAATACAGTAAACTTACAACTTTTCAGTTATGCCTTAAGTTCCCTTGCATTTTCTTGATTGTTGCAACTCTTGATTTGATTTCTCCCAAAAAGAATTATGCTCCATCCTGAAGTTGCTACATTCTACTAAAATTCTTGATATCACCCCACCCTCAGCTGTTGACATATATTTTCTTTTATGTTCAAATATCTAGTGTTCTATGAGCATAATGCTGCAGTAATTTTCTGACAATAGGGTTTATTAATTTACCTGTTGAAAATGTTGACACATAACCTTTTCCATTCATATAGCTCATTTCTCCAAATAATCCAATTCTTTCCAAATCATATTTGCCATAATTACGGCCATACTCGGTGTCATATCTTGCCATTCTGAGTTAATTCAAATTACAGAGTGCAATGAGCAGTAAAATTAAAGATCTGAAATAAAAGAATTAAACAAAAGAAATAAGTAAAGTAATGAGGAATAAACAAAACAAAATATAAAAATAATATAGGTACCTATGCTATTAATGTATGCCCTCAAACAAAATTTAATAGGCAATGAAATTGCAATCAGTCTACTAAGAGAAGAATAAAAAGGAAAATATGCAAACATGGTTAAGACAACCATGTTCACCATTTCTACTAGATCAAGATTTTACAGATTACATGTATTATACTTTTAATCGAACCTACCTACCCTAATCTGACAGATTAAATATGAAAAGCATCTAAAATGGAGCAATGAAAGCCATAATCTAGAGATATAATTAATTTATAATGGGGAAGGTAGATGAAATATTATAATAAAAAAATGAAATAAATAGATGTATTATTGGACATTCTTGAATTGAAATTTACAAGTAGTAAGATTGGCTATGAAATATTACAAACAAGTCCTTATTTCTGGTCACTTTAATATTTGAGAAGATTAAGAAGTGACAGAGCAAAGATTTAGCTTTATAATTATGATAAATATATACTAATGAAATATACATTACTCATAATTATTAATATACTATTAGTATACATTAATTATAGGCCATAATACTTTGCAAGTAGCTTGGTATTTCTTTCTTTCTATTTCAATGAGTATGTGTCACCAATTTGTGGAACAATTTATAGTGCTAATATAAATAATAAACAATAATTGTTAGTGACACTTTCTTTGATGCTACTTTCCATACTTACCATCATCATCATCATCATCATCATCATCATCATCAAATTATAGGGGTATTCAATATCTCAATGAAATAAAAATATAAACCTATATAAATGCATGCTTCCCTTTCCTCCCCTCAAATCAAAATCATGAATGCGAAACAAGCAATACCCACAAACCGGAATATTGTGCTCCCTGTACCTTAAAAATCTTGGTAAAAAAAATAACTTAAAATGCAATTTTTTTTATTTCTTTTACATGTTCAAACATTTATTATTACACTGACATTTAAGTTTTAATGCCCTGCAGGATACAAAAGGAAGTTCTTTATTTTTTTCAGAACTGCCACCAGGGAGTACACAGATTCCACCGGAGTTAAAACAAAATTTGTCATTATATAGCTGGAGTCTAAGAGAGCCTTGCATAACACCATATAACCATTGATGCCTGCGATTGCGGTGGACAACTGCAAACCCTTATAAAAACACACATGCACCAAAATTACAAACACATAAGGTTAAAGCGAGCTGGAGGTCTGGGGTTCAATTCCCACCAGGATCGTCTTCTGTAATTGAGTTTTTACCAGGTTTTCTTCAATCCTCATAAATGGCAAATATCTGAGAGTAACCCTAAACTTAGGCCTGGAATCCTTTCTTCCTTTAAAAATAAATCCTTTCCCAGTTTATCATTTCATCTCATGTATCATCAGTGACTGCTGCCTGTAATTCCTCAGTAATTAAAACTGGCATTAAACACTATTCTATTCCACAAGAATTCATGAAGATAATACTTTAGGAACAGTAATTTCATGCCTCTTTTGAATATCTTCTTTCTCGAAACTAAACTCTGATTTCACTCTAGCAGTTTTACTCCTACAAATTCTCATGCAATGCAACCCTTGCTCCTTTTGGGGAAAAAAATTAAAAAAGCGACTATTCTCAGACATTATCCTATATTTACCACAATACTTAAAACCTCAAAATTAAGAGATATTTTAACAATAATTAATGCTATATATTAAATAGTTTCCATGATAAAATGGAAAAAGAAGTACAAAGAAGGATCTCATTAATCTGGAGAGCATTTTGGGCCCTTAAGTTTATATAGTTAGACCAAACACCAATTAAAAAAATTAGATTCCAGACATTTGAAATCTGTGTATACCCTGTATTACTATATAGGTGCCAGACATGGTCAATAACAGAAAAACAAAAGAACAAATTCAAATATGCCAATGACAAATGCAACGCAAGATTCTGGAAATAACTTTGAAGGACAAAATACCTACAGTTAATAAATCAGTTATCTAAGACAACAGACATTACACAAATAGCTACCAGAAGCAAATGACAATGGGGCGGTCACGTTGCAAGAATGCAGGACAATAGAAGGACCTACAAGACCTACATGTGGAGTCCCCGGAACTACTACAGTGAGAAATGAATAACCAAAGAGCAAATCAGTCAGTGTCTTAAACAATATGAACTGCTAGCTTGGAAATAGCTCACCACATTAGGAAAAAGCAAGGTTTCCCAACTTGTTAGGAGGCCTTTGCTCTTAAGGGACACAACAGGCTATCTTTATCTTAAATACATACAGTTAGCTTTCTTGAATGATGGTAGATCTATTTATACATTGTGGAATGCGCTTGAAAAAACAGATAGAATATACCAATATATGCTGTTTGAAATGATGACCACATTGATGATGATGATGATTATTATTATTATTATTATTATTATTATTATTATTATTATTATTATTATTATTATTATTATTATTATTATTATTATTATTATCAGTTTTGAATTCTCTGAAAAATTGAATTTATTTTAGCCTTTTCCCCCAACTTAGGTCTAGAACTTTTCCTTCCTTATAAAAAATCCAATTTTTCATTTATTTATATTATTATTATTATTATTATTATTATCATCATCATCATCATCATCATCATCATTTCTTTTCAAAACAATCGGTATTTCTGAAATGATTGATGCCTATTTAGTAGGAATAACTGAGGAGAACATGGATTGTCTTGCATAGAACTGTCAAAAACTACCGATAGCCCTTTGAAATGTCTTATTAAGCTGTGAGACCAAGGAGCATTCTGTTATCCATGGAGAAAATTTGCGTTCTTCCTGCAAAACATTTTAAACTCACTTGTCGTGTTTTAAAATATGTGTGAAAAGTATGCCTAGTGGAAAAACTTAAAGTCTTCATTATTCCGAAGTTTATAGAGAAGTTTAAATGCAGAAATTGTGATCAAGAAAGACA
Organism: Metallyticus violacea; assembly: GCA_030762175.1. Taxonomy (NCBI): domain Eukaryota; kingdom Metazoa; phylum Arthropoda; class Insecta; order Mantodea; family Metallyticidae; genus Metallyticus; species Metallyticus violacea. The sequence goes on from CM060838.1 coordinate 2,764,306, forward strand.
AAGTGACATTCTTGTGACAAAACTTTTAAACCCCATTCTCGAAAATTAAACACGACAAATTACACACACGCACACACAAAACCGACAGGATGAAGACTTTTAGAATAAAACCCCTAAATCGAAAGATTCTGAAATTATAAAGAAGGCAGAAATATTATGCCCACGGGACCTGTACCTTTGCTAACAATTTTTTTAATTTACCAAAATTAAATCTGACTAAATTTTTGCCCCATTAGTATTAATATCATAAATGTTAATTGTAAATTTCACTATTGTGAATATTTTAAATAACGCTTACATGCAAGAAAACTATTACATACGAGATGATTTTTTGAATATTTTTCATTTAAACTAGGCGGAAGCACATCTCAGTTAAGAGCACTGGCGGATTTGAGAAGAACTACAGTGTCCCCTGTTTGAATTGTCGTCCTTGGGTTATCGTTGATTGTCATTTTTCTAGGCCGAGTAATCACATAGGCAACGCTCCAACTTGGGCGATTACTGTGAAGGCCTAAATAGTAGTAAGAAAAATAAAAAGAAAGCTAGGGTGTTTTTTTTTTCCTGAAGCAAACCTGATTTGCTGCCATTTAGTAACTTTCTGTATGCATGCATGGCAACGGTCGGTAAATTAAGTGGCTACAAATTTAATTTGACATAAAACGGCAGTGAATGTAATTTAATTCATAATTATATAATTAACTGAAAAACAATGGTAAGATTCTTTAATGGAATATAGGTGTATATTTTATAAGGGTATAAAAGAAAAAAATCTGTTTTTGCTGCATTTTTTCTTTTTTTTTTGTCCCTAGGTTATGTTCTATAGATCGGGTATAACCTCTATTAGGAGACTTTCAAGACAACCAATAATTGGCGGCAATTGGCGCAGATCTATGTCGTCAACAAATGAAGATGTACTCCTGGACGATAAAGATGACAAAGGAGTAATAATATTAAATAGACCAAAAGCCTTAAATGCACTCAATTTATCCATGATAAGAAAAATATATCCAGCATTGAAACAGTGGGAACAAGAAAAAAGTATGGTTATTATCAAGGGCGCTGGGGATAAAGCTTTCTGTGCAGGAGGAGATGTAAAGTCACTTGCTGTAGAAGGGGTAAAGGGTAATCATATTGGAAAACAATTCTTTCGCGAAGAGTATACGCTTAATGCACTTATTGGCACTTATTCGATTCCATATGTTGCACTTATTGATGGAATTACAATGGGTGGTGGTGTTGGTTTGTCTGTTCATGGGGCTTATCGTGTGGCAACAGAGAGAACATTGTTTGCCATGCCAGAAACAACCATTGGCTTATTTGCAGACGTTGGAGGTAGCTATTTTCTTTCTAGGCTGGGAGGAAAACTTGGCCTTTATTTAGCTCTTACTGGTCATAGACTTAAAGGTATGGATGTACTGAAGGCAGGTGTTGCAACACATTATTGTTTAAGTTCTGAATTGAAGGATCTTGAAACAGAACTTTTGAATTGCAAAAACCCAGATAAAGATATAGGACAGATATTGGACAAATATACAAACATTTCTAAAAGTAATGATGAGTTTAGTCTCATGCCTTACCTGAAAAAAATCGATTATTGCTTCTCTGCCCCAGTAATGGAAGAAATTGTTAAAAGGCTAAAGGAGGATGATTCTGATTGGGGGCGTAAGACAGTTGAAATCTTTCAGAAAGTATCACCAACATCATGCAAGATCATTAAGAAAGAGTTGGAAGAAGGAGCAAAGAAATCTTTGCAAGAGTGTCTAAAAATGGAATTTCGTTTGGGATGCCGATGTTGTGATAGGTTGGAATTTTATGAAGGTAAGAGAAAGACTGAACTTTCTTGTTTAATGATCATGGAGATTTGTGAAGGGCCATTCCATAAATTTATATAAAAATGTATCATTTTGCATTTCTTACACTTGCTTTTATTTTACTGGTTACTATTTTAAGGAAATATTCCCACCAGTATAACTGTAACAGTGAACATTTTTAATTGATAAAATGACTGCTTTGCTAACCCTTCATGCAATAAAATCTGTACTTAAAGGGATAAGGTATCACCTTGTCTTTTATGCACAAATAATTCCCTAGAAGGAAATATGATCTTGTACTTTCTAATCTTTCCTGTTTTTCTTAAGAGATATGGTGTATCTTATAAAGAAAAATGGCAGTTTTAGACTAAGTTACAAAGCTGAAACTGCTTAGTTCCTTAATCAAATTTTTGTATTCTTTGTATTGTAACTAAAAATTGATACACTATTTTTTACCAAACAGAGATTGCAATCTGGCCTTCCATTTATTTAATTAACTTTTAAGTATAAAGCCAGATTGCCTAACAGTTTAAGGTGTAACAAGTACAGCATTTAGCAGTTTTCATACGTACTAGAGGAGTTAATTAATTTATTGCGTATTCTGCATGTTTATTTTTTGGTAGTGGCAAGTATGATTATATGGAATGCAATTAAAATTAGCCTTTCTATGATCATATCAGTATAGCATTTATCTATCACATAGATCAATATAGTGCAGTGCAGAGTAATTTTTTTTTAATGGGAGTTTATCAATTGACGAAAGAGGATTAAAGAAATTGTTAGCAGTTTTTCATTACACTATCATAACTCTTAGGTAGGAGATGTGTTTTGGAGTAGAATTTAATAAGTGTGGAATATACATTTACATTAGATGCCATCACAGATGGCCAAGATGTTCAGCACTTATGAACGGAAGGTTGGATGTGATTCCAGCTGGGACAGTCCTCCATGACTGAGGTTTTTCCCAGATTTTCCTAATGGCAAATGCCACTGAGGCACCCTCTAACGCAGGCATGGAACATTTCCTTTTTTAAAAAAAAAGCTTTTCCCAGTTTATCATTTCTCCTGACATATATCAATGTTCCCTGTCTGTGATGCCTCAGGCAATTTATATCAGACAAAGCAAACAATTTACAGGCCTCTCTATTGCAGCAAGACCCCCCTGGGAGGCCTAAAGCACCATTTTAAAAATATCTATTATTGAGCAGCATATCCAATGGTTTTATATTATGTCTCAACATTTTAAGCAAGAAACCGGCACAAATTCAAAATTGGCTCTCACTAAATATCTCAAGGAAATACTGCATTGTTTCCATAGACAATGCATCAATTCTGGCTAGCATAAGAGCCCTTACATTTGACTTAAATCTGCAGAGCAAAAATGGTTCAATCTTTTCAGAAGTCCTTGCCTTCAGAGTATCATATAGAATATCCCTTGACACCACATAAATATAATGAAATCAAATAAAACAAAACACCATTAGGAAACAAACAAAATATTATTTCCAATTTGCTGAGACTTGACTGCCTTGACATTATCCTATGGCTCTTTAAATGTTACATATGTGATGTAATTTTGCTTTCAAAACTAATACACAGGGAACAAATTTTACATTGCACTTTTTTGGGGGGTTTTTGTCAATTGCTCCCATGATGATGTGGTCTTTTCTTGGTAACCATCAATATGCTCTAAATATACAATAATTACAAGCATAATGGCACAGATCTTTCCCATCCAATATGAAACGAAAGCTCAGGATCAAATGAAATTACTGATTCTGCTATTTGCTTTGTGAGTTGACTGGGGTAAATTAGACATACCACCTTTCTTCCCATTTACACTTACATCTATGCTATTTGCTGTACATGGAAGGCTAAAAGGCCTTCTCACTCTTATGATAATCCAAGTAGCCAGAGCATATAATTACTGTAAGTGTGTAACATGGTGTCAGAAGCATGTATAGTCTTCTTGAGAGGCATGTTTCTTCTGCAAGATGTTCTCAAACTTCTCAAAGCACATGCTGTCATTTGCCATGCATATTATCTAGTGAATTTATTTTGTAATTAAAATAATTATAATGTTTAGCATTTTGAGGAGGCATATTATGGATGTTTATTAAGTTGTAGCTTTTGAACCCATATGTACCTCAGGATATTCACCAATCTCCACAGTTTCATAATGTTTTCATTTTTATAAATGTTTTGTACATTACAATTTATTTAAATTACTGGGTTAAATAAATATTTTTGTTCTTTTAATAACCCAAAAAATAATTACTAATTAAAATAATTATATAAGGGTTGCAAAATTGAAATTTTTGTAGTACTGCCATAGCTTCATTATGTTTGTTATGTTAGATAGTACTGTGTGTTAGGAAAAGTTGATATTGTGTGATGATGTAGTGCTCTGTTTTCATCTCTATAAGCGTAATGAATTGGTGCGCTTGCCAAAATGCATTTGTCCAAAAATGCCCTGCAATCACTTATTCTGTTTTTGAAGGTGGAATATGTTAATGAAGCGAAAACATATTGTTGAATGGAAAATGTGTATGGAAATAAATGTTATGCTATACAGCAATGCAGATTTCTGTAATGTCCTTAAAGATTGGTTCCATAGCCAACGTGGAGTTCTTCACTCAGGGTGTTCATAATTTGGTGACATGCTGGGACATTGTTAAATGAACAAGGTGACTGTGGGTAGCCGTTGTGTAGCCTGTATATCACTATTACTTTCTGTATGTCCATATATTCCAACTAACAAACAATTACAGAAAAATTAGAATGTGACTTTCATTTGGGCAACCCTTATACACATTTATTTGCATTACATACTAATGTGAGCCTGAACATTATTTTTTAAAACTAATCTTTCATTTCTATCATCTTATGTACAACATAGTTTACTTTCTCATTTTAGGACCATATTAGATGAGTAGGTGAGGTAGGTAAAAGTTTTAATGATGTAACACTGTGTCACACCCATCCCAAAAATTACTGTATAGTTTGTTTTTCAGTAAAAATTATAAAATAAATGAAACTTAACAGAAGTGAGGTAAAGACAGTAGTCAGTGTAGTGTATGAGATGGTTTGTAGTGGCCCCAGTTGGGCGCCAAAAATATATGAGATGGTTTATGTGGCGACATTGTCAATGTTGAGGCCCCACAGTGTAGATCCAAGAAATATATAGGTGTTGTTGTAGATGTGCAGCCATGACACCTAATAGCAGCTATTTTGTAAGTAGATCTTGCCCTACTTATAAAAAGACTACTCCCAGGGCTGATTTATCTGTTTCATACCTTCTCTTGCACAGAAGGCAGATTAGAAAGGAGTAGTTGCAAATTAATTAGCAAGGATTTCTAGACCTATTAATGGTTTTAATTGATCGATGCTCTCTGTCATCTTCCTTGATGTGTGTCTGACTGGGCCACAAAGCTTACGCTGTTGGCACACAAACTGCATCGGAGACAGAAGCAAAGCTGATAGCTGCAAACTGAGCAATTAACTGAAAATGAATGCAACTGCTCAATTGCAAATTAAGATGAGAGCTGCTCAATTGAGAATCTGTGAACAGCTCGATTGAGGTTGTAGAGTTGGCTGTGTAACTAAAGCAAGTAAGACTTAAGAAGAATTTCTGTGTATGTGCAAGCAAGCAACTGGGAAAGTGCAATCCAAACTCCGAATGCACCCTGTCTGTCTGAACTGCAGAGGATGTCCCCTTTATGTTAATTTTAAACCATGGTGGCGTCACTTTTTTAGCTCACATGGGGATTCTTACCAGATCGACAGAAGCTGAGTTCTCAAAATCCTCATTTATTGAGAAATATCTGCTTACATGAAGATGATTTATGAAATTAGTGCTAAATGGCACACACCATCACGTGGTGAAGGCTCATGTGATGACATTGAAGGAACTCTTAAAAGACTAGAGGCAGTCTACAATCTGCTTAAAATCCAATATTAACATCAAAAAGAACTTTTTGAATGGACAAAAAACATCACTAGCATCTCATTTTTATTTTGTCTCTTGAATAAACATAAAAACTTGCTGAATATTTGCAGGTCTGATATCAGAATGTAAAACTAAAAACTAGCATGTTACATTATTATATTCTGTAAAAAATTGTGAAGTTTTAAGGAAACATTTTTCTGAAGAAAGAAGTAAGTTGAGTACAATTTTAAAGTGTATGGAAACAGTTATTTAAAAGGCATAAGGTAAAAATTTGAAGATATATGAATACAAGTGCAAGTTGGCATTATTCCCCTTAGTGACTTTCATCTGCGTTGCACCATACTGTAGCAATGCTCAAGGGATCTTCAAGCTGCAATTGCTGACTAATTGCACAGGACAACAGGTCACCACTGCTGCACCATTTCACTGCAAATTGTTTTGTAAAGAATTTAATTTCCATCTATTAGAGATACTATTCTGATTTTTTCTATAATTATTATTGAGAACACCCCAGAGCACTTAGCAGGCATTATTCCAGATTTTTAATATATACAATTCATATTTATTTCTACCTTACCAAAATTGTTGCAAGGGTTTCACATAGAACAGCTGAAAGGAAAGCACAATCAATGGAGTTCCAATTTATCATGTTCACTAAGCCAAGCAAATTCAAACTAACTTTGTCAAAAATGTGTGGTATCTATTTAATGGAACTGTAAAAGAGTTTTATTCATAAAGTTCCTGACAAGAAATTTAACCATACAAACTGATGGCTTCAGTGCTATGAAATGTTCTCACATGGAATTGCTCTTCTTCATAACAATGTGTACCTACATTGCCCAAAAAATATAAAGGACTTGCTGCATGATAAATTTCTTGAGAAATTTTTTACCATCCATTCTACAATGTATTGGCCTTTTTTGTGGTAAATCATTCCAAGGTAATTTTAAGCATGATCAATAAGAATTTACCTTGTAATAAGAGCCTTTAGACATAGTTTTCTGTGTTACCATTCCACAGAGTTGGATGGTATGGTTGCAATTTACCACTCAAAGAGAGAATACTGTAGAATGCATGACAATAGAATTCTAAGGTTCCTGAAAGAAAGTTTATGAAAGTGGTATCACTGATCAGGCTAAAGGAGAATATAAAGTGTTTATTGACTATATATCCTATATCAAACCTATTATCTGCATGTAGGAATACTAACCTATGATTGGATTGAATTTCAGGAGTAAGAGCACTTCTTATCGACAAAGATCAATCTCCCCGTTGGAATCCTCCCACTTTGGAGCAAGTGACAGAAGAGATTGTAGATTCCCATTTTGCATCTTTGTCCCCAGAAGAAGAATTGCAACTATAGTATTGAAAATGACTCAAGGAATTTCAGCCACTGGACTAATCTTATGAACGTGTATCTGTTAATTATTTAAAATGAAATGTGGCTTGAAATATATTTTGTGCATGAATATAAAGATATTAAAAGAGAGAATTTTGAGAGGTATCTATGAAAATTGTGTAAACAAATGCATTAAAGTCTATATATAAATTATTTTATATAAATATAATAATTGCATCATCCTATATTACTTATAATAAGTAAAGAAAACTAAAGAAAATATTGCTTGTAAAGCATTGTTGCTGAGACATATTTAAACTGTAAAAAAAAAAAAAATCTATTATATGTATACAAATATAATATTCAAATGTATGTTTGTAATGATTTTTATCTTTTATGTATACTTACTCCAATAATGAATGATCACTTCATGCTTCCGAAAATAACCAAAGTTGTAGGCAGGCTCCTACAAACGATACTATTACAGTACATTACATAATGTGATTGCTAGTAATATTGACAAATTATCCTTCAGTGCAGGTTTGCATTGGCAGCACGTGGACAAGTGTTATTTTGGAACATACACTTCTGAAGGGTTAAAGGCATTAGTTGATAAATTATATACATAAGGTTAATGGATCATCTGTCTTGCTGCTGAATTCTCTCCCCTTGTCATTATCATGAGTTAGATCCATTAAATAAGACTGTGATGGGTAAGAGTTTCACCACTTATCAAGCAATTTGTGATGCTGTGGAAAAATGGTTTCACCAGCGACCAGCATCCTTCAGGGAGAGTATAGAGAAACTTAAGATCATTTTGTGATTGAAACAAAAGAACAATTTTGATTAATTTAATTAATTCCAATTCAATTTTAACAGAGAAACTTGTTCAGTGTTGAAATAGATGCCTGAATGCTGGAGGTGATTATCTACACACTCTCCCAAACTATCATCTGTGTGCTGTAATAGTGATAAAATATATATATCCATACATAAATTTGTTCATTTCAAAGCACCCGTCTATGTTTCGTTTGAACAACCCTTATGATCCTATCAGATGAGACCTATTGACCTTACTCTCATACTCCGAATTAACTACACTTTCCTCCTAAACCCAAGATCGTGGGTTCAATCCCGGCCAGGATCAATGGATTTTTTTTCCAGGCATAAAAATCCTAAGTTTCCTTTAGAAGGGATGTAAAGCTGTAGATCCCAGGTCATAGATTTACGGCATATTAAAGAACCTCAAGCTGAAAGAAGAGCCTCTGAGCAAAATTTATTGGTTGTTTAATGCCCTGAATTGAATGAGATGCTGATGACGTGAGATAATTTGACATTATTCCAAATAAATATATGTTGTGTATCATTAGGACTCCATTTGCATAGTTTTGGCAAACTAGAAGTCTTTCTTCTTAATAATCAAGTGGTTTTTGAGATGGCTTCCTACCATTCAGATAGTAATGCTTAGAACAAGATACTCTTTTAGATTGTAGCCGTTTTAATAATTACGCTGATGTAGTAGCCATTTGTAGTCATTCCTAACCCCATAATATCCTCTGCTAGTTCAGGGTTTGGTATTATAGTAGGATTTTTTTAAGATTGATACTTCTGGAGTGAAAGGAGTGCGATTTTAAGTATAACAGAGTGAAAGGAGTGATTTTAAGTATAACAAAGTCACAAAGGATAGAAATTTACAGAGTTTATTAATGTTTTGTTATTACCACATAACAGTACACTTTTCGGATTACAATATGATCTGAGAATATTATTATATGCAGACTGAATACAAGACAGGTGTGTTATAATTTGTATTTCTCTCCCGAAAACTGTGGCATTTTTGTCCTGTTGCGGCTCGTATACTATTTTCTTATATGGATATTAATTCAATTAAAATTTATATTTCTCTCCCAAAAACTGCTATTTTTTGTTCTGTTGTAGCTTGTATACTACTTTTCTATATAGATATTAATTCAAACTCATAACTCCTATCATTCGCCACAAATAATACTTTTGTAATTTCTTCCAAGAAATTTAATCACCACTTATCTTTAGGTAATGTTAAAACTCTGCTTCTTTATCTGGAGTAAGAACCATGATTTCTCTTAATGAGATTTAAAACATAACTTCTCTTGAGGGAATCCAATGCATAACTAACAAATTTTCAGATATAAAGCATCACTATAGGATTATAATACTATTCATTACAATGCATTATATTTTCAACATATGTATACTAAACATGTGGTTGCGAGTTCTACCAGGCTCTAGGTCCAGGGGTGCAAACACAGAGGTCTGTGCCACCCGTGGTATTTTGCGTTAGGACGGTACCTTGCAACTCTAAACCGACCCACCATTCGGCTGCAGATGATTGCCCTCCTTACAAACAACGGCGATTCCGGAGCACCGGCCCCCAGGGTACACGCCTGCGGCACTCCCCTGGGACACGCCGCCATCGTAGGTCCTCAATTCCCCGTGAGTGACGGGTCCACTGCCAAGCCGAGTCCAACCCAATGCGGAAAACTCCCTTCTGGGAGGGGCTCGAATCAAGTCCGGCCCGGCTCCCTCTAGTACGTCAGAGGTACCACGGGCACTCAGGGTCCGCAGAGCCCGCACCTGGAGCATCTGTAGGGCAACGGTCATACCGCGCCCCCCCCCCCCCCTTACGGAAACGTATACTAAACAGCTGAAATTCGTTCATTTCTATTTAGTCACAATGAAGCTGTCTCCTGTTTCATTCTTAGTACACATTATTAATGGTGTTACTCTTGCCATTGGTTGATTCACTTTGTATTACAATTTTCTTATCTTTTCATATTCTTGGCTATGATGTGTGTTCCATTGAATCGCTACATTTTTATTATTTGGTATTGTCATAAAGGTCAACAAACAAGATTAACACATACATTGTAAGAGCCTTTGTCTGATACGTGAAATCTATACAAATGAGCTTACTAGATTTATTAGACTTAAAACCAATTACCAACGAATATTTGTCATTTGAATTGAAAATTAAAGTCCTTACCTATCATAAAAACGTGCAAACGAATTTATTAAATATATATGATTAAAAACATTTTATCAATGAATATTTGGAGCTTTAAATTGAATATTATAGCCTTTATCTTATAATACCATAGATAAATGTACTCCTTAAATTAACATTACTAAATAGTTATTACCATGAAATGTTTGTGCTTCATATTGAGCATTATATCTTGTATCTAATATAAAAACATATGCAAATGTTTATTTTACGTAATAACATATCTAAATGAACTTCTTAAATTAACATAGTTAAACAGCTATTACTGTCAAATGTTTGGGGCTTTATACTGAGCATTATAGCCTTTACATAATATACAAACATGTGAAAATGAATAAAATAATATAGTTAAACAACTGCTATCAATGAAAGTTTAGGGCCCTAAATTGGATATTTTCAGTTTCAAGATCATCCTGTATTCCCCAATATGATTTTTAAGGATCAGCTATGGACTGCCTTCAGATATTTGTATAATCCTTGTTATGCTATGAGATTCACTAAATTAGCCAGCATTTCTTCTGAAGATGATACATTTAAAGCTGTTGAGTGTTTCCAAATTCTTTTGTAATGTAGAATTGTGTTTGGCCTTCTTTAAGGACTTTTAAATCAACATAACGATTCAATTTTGGCATTGCTGAGCAAAATGTCTCTGTATTTTATGTTTACAACATTACACAATATTTATTAGCTAGCATTAAAATTGATAACAAAAATACCTAGCAGCACCAGTATCTAAATCAACATGTTGTCTAAACCAGTAGTGAAATTTTTTCTACTTGTACATGAATAATCCTATCAATGTAATGCAAAATATTTTCGAGTGCTACTGTATGTTTGTGCATGTATATAGACACACATGTGCCCAAATATATAGTAGTCCTATATAATCATAAGAACTAGAGTAGCAGAAATAGAATATTAACGTGAATATTAGCACAAATATTGCTGTATTTTGAACCGCTTGCGTTCTTCAACGTTAGAAGGCAAGAGATGTTGGTAAAAATAAATATTGAATTTTGAAGCTAACATAACGCATGGAAACAAATAAAACAAGCAACAAAGGAAAAAGAGGAGGGGAGAAAAAATAAATGTAGATAATTATTTTTTAATAATTGAAAAAATGTAAAACCAATAACAACAAAGTAGAATGGGGAATATTAGCACCTAAGTTTTACATTTGGTGGGGTACTCACTTTATGAAAAAATACTGCTGCTATTTCTGAGGGAACTTTCAGGGACATAATCTGGTAATGCATCAATAAGTGTTATATTAAATGCATAATAAAAAGCCTTACAATGGGACAGGGCATGTTAGGTAACCAGGAAAGGAAACTTGGATTTAACAAAAACACTTCCTTCCCTTAAAAAAAATCCTTTCCCAATTTATCATTTCTTATATCATCAGTCATTGCCTGTGATGCCTCGGTAGTTAAAACGGGCATTAAACACTATTCAAAAAAAAAACTACTCGCATGCTGTGCTCATGGAGTGACACAAAATTCAAATGAAAGTGTTTACTCACTCATTTGGAAAAACTGTCCCAAAGAAGTTTTAGTGCATGAACAGATACTGACTATAACACACGCATGCTTTAAGTCTGGGTTGGATCTATGGGTCAAGTTTTTAACAATTTTTTCCTTTATTGCAATTTTCTCAAAACCAGATTTTCCTAAAAGTATGTTCCTTTAGAGAAAAAACTTATTGCAGTTGCCTTTAAATTTTTAGTTGTATTTCTAGACATAACATTAAGGCTACTGAAACACAATTATTAAGAAAAATGTAATATCCTACGAATTATGGAAGTTTTTATATAACATTTTTGACTAAAAATAGGATCCAAATAAAACAAAAATTTAATTCTTGTTCAATGCCCAATTTCTATTAATTTTGCTTCAGTATAAAGAAAAAAATGTTAAAATAAATTGTTTAAATACAATGCTGTTGTCCTCATTGTTTTGCAACAATGGGAATTTAACTTAGCTAATTTAACATTGATAAGATAAGGCTTTCATAAAAATATTTTGAGAACAGTTTTGAAAAATGTAACACAAAATCATGAGCTTCAGTTGATATTCAAATGCTTATTACCCCATACAATTTATGCAATATTTATTAGGTTGTTCCCAATTATTGGTAAAATTAATATCACAAGAAGCCACAGACTAAGATTTTTGAGGTCTCTTGGTGCACATATGCACAACTAACATGTTTGAAAATATGCCAGGGATTTTAATATGTGTAAGTTCTAAATTTAAGTGAACTATTGAAATACATACATCATATTTGTTTAAAGTTTAAATATTAACATCACATTACTGGCATGTGGTAACTACATGGATATAAATACTGTACTTACAAAGCTATTGACAATGGAGTGGTAATATATCCTAAACTTAGGTATTCATTTTTTTACACTAAACTCTATTTACTCATTTTGAGTAATGGCAGTTTGGTGAGCAACTGAAGATGGGAAGAGATTCTCCCAAAATGCACCTTACTTTTATGTAAGTAAATGGAGTTTAGTGTAAAAAAATGAATACCTAAGTTTAGGATACATGGATTTAATTATCAGCAGTAAGTGCACAATCATTTCCAGCTAAGTTTCTTTCTAAAATATTTTCATTTCTTTTTTGGTTATTCAGCCTATATCCTTAATATGGGCGAGTACACAAACAATGAAATATGCATATTCTTTCACTTTTTTTTTTTAAATTTAAAGCATTTTGTCCAAAATATGTGATTCCATTTAATACTGATAGGAAAAGGTTAAGGGAATATGTGCAAGTCCATAAGTTTCAGGCATGACAATAAAGATCTTTTCCTTCCTAAAAGCTATATTTTTATCTACTTATGAATAAATGTAATAGCTTTCTCTGCCCTTCTTCCTTCAGTTTTCTAGATATAGTAATTTAAGTACAAAGTATTATGCATTGTTTTGTAATATTAAAATCTGAGTGTTAAGAATAAAGCTCTTTACAAAACAAAGTCCTATGCTTAATGGAAATTAACCAGTGCGTAAAGGTGTATATATGAAGCATGCCCTTAATATTCCTCTGTGAATATTTAACTTTTTCAATAGGCATAGCAAAAAGTTTAAGATTAAGCGTGCAGGTCTGCTCTTGGAGTTGCTGATGCTAGAACACATTAGAAGTGCTGAATGACAAACAACTGAAAGTGAAGAAAACATCAGCCAGTTTTGTGACTTTTAAAAGCTGGTTTTTTAATGCTTGTTTTTACTACTGTGGACATTGGAGGTGTACATTTTTTATACATAAGATACAATGATAAATTGGAAAAGGATTCCAGGAATGGAACCCCAGAGTTCCAGCTCAGAAGTCCATGCCTCAATGACCTCAGCCACCCATGTTGGTGAAAAGACACTTATTTAAATGATTCACAGAGTCTTCAAATGATAAATCTTAATTTCTTTTCTAAGCACAGAAATAAATGAGGGTCACCAGTTGTGAAATGGTTTCGAAGCTGGATCATAGTAATCAAAGGAAACTAACAGGTAGAAAATTATGGTAATTTACCATAATCAAAAATAATGAAATGGGGTAAATCAAGTAAAATTTCTTCAGAACAATGTCACATGTTTGAATCATAGTGGTATTTTGCGCTCCTGAAAGAATCTATGTTGAGCAACTTCGGAGAAAGGAAATTAACTGCTGGTTTGCTGCTCAGGTTACAAGGCTTATCTATGAGGAAATTGTGCAACAGTTAGGTTTGGGAAAAGTATGGATAAATAGGGAATATCAAAACTAGGATTTTGGAAAGAAATAACTCTAAGACTGGCAGATATTGAACGACAAGAAGTGATTAGAAGTTTAGGTGAAAAGAGTTCATTGAGACCTTATAGGGGAATAAAAATAGTATGGAGTAGGGAAATATATATATATATAACAATGTGATAAGGCAGGTAGAGAAGGGTGTGCTTGTGCTAGAACTGGAGTTATGAATTTAAAAGGATTAGGATATGATAAAGGAATAGGAAATTTCTTTGTTTATTAAAAAGTTATATTTCGTTTTACTGTGTGGATTCCTTCAAAGGTATAAAATGAATAGGAAATTGTTTACTGTGTGGAGAAATCAACACAGATATTCATTATTTGTTATATTGTAACCAAACAAAGTTATGGAAAGAAAAAGTTTGGAATAAAAATAGGAAAATTTAGATGGGGAAATTTTAATTAGGAAGATTTTAACTGTAAGAGAAGAGAAAGATATAAAAAAGATAGGGAACTATTTAGGTAAAGTTAGAGAAAAATAAGCATGACGAAGAGTATGATGGAAGAAAATGTAGAAAAAAGTGTAACCTTAGAAGTATAATAATTTATGAATTTACAGTGTATTTAGGGAAGGTGAGGGAGAAATGATAAAGACTGATTTAGTTAATGATTGATAAAATGAATAGGGGAGGGAATGGAAGTAAATTAGCATTAGAAACAGGATTATTATACACCAATAAGTGTGTATATAGTCTTAAGGAAATAACTCACAGGTATAGGATAATAGGTGAATGTAGTGTTTAGAATTAAAATACTGTAATAGTGTCATAATATGTATTAATTTTATATTGTCAGTTAGTATTATGGAATTGACAAAGACATAGATCTTATTGTAATATTTAAAATTGTGTGTTGATGTAAAAAATAAATTAAATTCAATCTAAGGGCAAAGACATGGAAAGTTGAATCAGACAATTCACCTGCTTCATAAGTCAATTATGCAAGGATGCTGCAAAGATGAGTGGAGACTGAATTACCCTAAATCCCAAATTCTTTTCCCCAGTGACTGGTATGTTAATTACCATTGTGCAGATTAAATTTCTGATTACTTTTTAGAGGCAAAGAAATGTTAATTCAAATACACGAAAAGTGTGATGCAGTATAAAAAGACTGTACTGATTTGTGAAGTGTTTGTTTGTTTGTTAACATCTCCGAGACATTTGTCAGGTTTGAAACTTATGAACCCGCATTTTATACAGCAAATTGTTGAAGATGATAATAAGCAATACATTGTGATATTTTTTATTTATAACAAATAATGTCAGAAGACAAATATTAAAGACAAATTTGTGGCAGGCATCTAATTCAGGCAGGTTTTTAACCCAAAGAAAAAAACTAATTTTGTTCTTAAAATGTTGAAAGTAAGTAAAATGTAAACTGTATGTATGAGGTTCTAAGTACGCATTTACTTCATATATCATGTACAGAGCTGTGAACTTGATGCACTTCTATGTACATTTTTAGAAAATGTTGCACTGCTGTAAACTGATCTAAATTCTTTCAACTATTGAATAATTTAACAAAAAACCAAAATACTTGCAATATGAAATAGCTATTACTATTAAAAAACTGAACTCGCAAAACATATCACTTGGATTACATAATTTCCTATAAGAGAGGTTTCATTTTATAAATAATAGAAAGGTATTCTTATACTCTTTCAAATCTCATACAAAACAACCCGTTTGAATCATTCTTAATGAAAAGTATTCCCAACATAAAAGTGAATTGTTTCATACATGCAACTATTACATGGAACAATCATAATTTTACATTGACAGTGTCTTCACTTCTAATATAAGTTCACTTTTCATTTCTGCGTATCAAGGTAATTTTTCACACTCGCATGGGCATTTGGAAGGCAAATCCATTTGTGGATAATTTTAAACATCAATATACAATTTGAAATGTGCTATGATTTTTAAACTTCATTTAAACATATTTGAAGGCCACCTTAAAAGGAAAGTTTACTAGAACTTCAGTGACATGGAAGATGGATGTCAGCACATAAAGTTATTAATAATGATGATTGTAGTAGTACCAATAATAATAATAATATAAAGTTGAAGGAGGGAAATAAAAACAAGACAAACTGTGACAAATCAATAGCTGCACATTTCAAATTGAAGTAGTGCTTTTTATTTTTTTTTCACAATGCAAACTGTTGAGATGGCATGTACTCATTCAGCAGGGATAAAAATTCCCAACAGTGACTCATTATGAAACAGTTCAAATCTCCTTTTATTGAATACTTGATGTAACATTTCTTTCTCCACTCTTTTACATATCCATTATAATGATGTTGAGAGTGCTAACTGACACATCAGTCTATATATTGGGCAAGCCATCTGAATCCTTCTCCATAGCCCTGACGCTTCAAAACTGAGCACATGAATAGCTCCAGTGGACGCCCAGGAAGTTCTGCTCTTGGAACTTTGCCCTGCATTTAAAAAGAAATAAAACCACATTATGTATAAAGTAAAGGTAATTATGCAGCATTATGACCCAACCCATTCATTCTTTTCTAATTTTCTGTGCTGGAGGGAGAAAATTAGGCCATGCAAGCAAACCCGTATTTTTGGGATAAAAATATGGTATTTAAAATACCTGTCCAGATAAAAAAAAGTACCTATTGCAATCTAAGATCAAAATATGGCAACTTCACTTAAAGGAACTCAACTCCAATAATCAACTTGAAGTCTGCATTCAATCTTGCAAACTATTCTTATAATGCAGTCAAATTTGACATGGCCAATTGTTTATAGTAATGCCTAACAGGTGTATTAGTATAATTATTTTCAACATGAAATTCATTCCTCAAGAATTTTTATTGCTAATATACTTTGTATCAATAAAACTGGAAGCCAAAAATAATGGAAGTTCCTTCAAAAGAAGCAACAAAATATGCCGTTGATTATATATATATATATATATATATATATAAAAAAATCTGGAAAGACACAAAAGAAAAGATTGTTACATTGTCAGTATATTTTCCTGCAATCTCTCATACTTACATTAGGTTTTATTAATTAGTATAAATGCGCACACACACACACACACACATATATATATATATAAAATAGTTCCCTGGATTTACACAGATTTGCTGATTACAACTGCCATGGTTATGAAATACTCTTCTTTTCATAAACCACTGGTAAAACAAAGAAGCTCAATAATATTGAAACCCAATTTTGTAGGTTGTACTGAAATGCACTACATATATACACAAAA
Source organism: Metallyticus violacea (assembly GCA_030762175.1). Taxonomy (NCBI): domain Eukaryota; kingdom Metazoa; phylum Arthropoda; class Insecta; order Mantodea; family Metallyticidae; genus Metallyticus; species Metallyticus violacea. The sequence continues at coordinate 2,781,473 of CM060838.1, forward strand.
AATTGAATTTAATTTTGTTGTTTATACTCTGCAGTCATTGCCTATTTACAAAACCTGTAGTAACCAAAGTAGCTGTAAAAATTGTTTGAATTCAAAAGAGAGCAAAAAAGAAATTTCTTTCAGTGTGAAATACTGCAAAGAAGTTCAACAAATACTGAGATGCCTTGAAATAGAGACTATATACCAATAATATATTTATCATGGCAAACGAATTGCAAGAATTTATTTAAGTCAGGTAGGAAAAATTCAAGATTATAGACAGGACTTGTGCTATGAACCTTTGGCTTATACATCAGTGAATGACCTTAATCATTTAAGGTATTCATACCTTGTCAAGTCACAACCACAAACTTATTCCATGTGAATGATGTTTAAAGATCAGTTAACTATTAATTACTTCTATCCTAACATAGGCATAACCGTGTGGTGCAGCTCTTTTACCATTGGCCCTAGGACAACTTTCATTCCATGCTACACACATTCCATGCTACATACTTAAAGGAAATTACAGTTTAGACTTCAATAAGATATAATTTTCACTGAGAAAACTTATTAATGAGTTCTTTAATAATCTTGAGAAAACCGATCATTATGAATAAATATCTTATGTGATTGTAATTAATAATTTATGCATGTGTTGTTCACTGTACAGTGCAATCAGTTTCAATGCAAAGAAGAACCATGGAGGAAGCATGTGCTGGTTCTACTAGTGTTGTAAAACACTATCACAGGAGGTGGTTGAAAAGTAGCAACAAGGTTATTGTGTTAAACGTTTATTATAAAGCTTGTGGAAAATACCAAGAGGAACAATTAAGTATACTACATAAGCTGTTTGTAGGACTAAATAGATCTACTTAACCAATCGGAATCATTGATACATTCATATTTGCTTATGTTAGGATAGATATAAAGGGAATGCAGTTTAGGAGAATGGGCTATACAGTACTTGAAGGGATAAAACCTCTGTAATGAAATAACCAGTGCATACAGACTCACTCAGATAACTTCAAGAAGACCATAAAATATAGTATACAATGATAAAAAAATATCCGACTTCCTTTAATTATAATTTCAAGGAGATGATAATTTGACAAATTATTATTACGAAATCACTCAAATTTCACTATTTTTTTCCCACTTACTTGGACATGTTCAAAGGCGTTTGTCTCCATCTTCAGCTTCATATGAAAATATTTTTCTCAAGAGTTATTCAGGTCTAATGCAAGGATGAATGGCAATGGGCACTTAGGGCCTTTGAAGAACCCCAAGACTTTTGTTTTCTTTTTGTTTAGTTTTCTGTATTAGTTTATATTGATTAAGCTGTCCAACAATTAAACTAACATTTGGTCATTCTTAGACAGCATTGTTGAAGAGTTACTGCAGGCTTGATTCATTCGGTAATCGAATACTCTATTTTTCTTTTCAAATACTGATTATAAATTGTACAAAAAAATAGAGAAATATCACTTCACTGCCAAAAATATAAATACTGAAAGATGATATTTCTATAATAATGCAGCATATTTGTAATGGAACAGGTTACATTCACAATATATATTTTTTTACATTTATATATAAATAGGATTGATGACAAGCTTGTCTGTGACAAAGATGCCAACCAGATTCTCCTTTAAATGTTAGCTGTGACAAATGATGATGAGATTTTTGAGATGGGTGATGACAAAAATTTGCCTTCAACAGCTATGAAAACAACTCGATCAACCAAGGGATATAAATCAGGGTTCTAGAATTGTAAAGGATCTAACTAAGAAATTAACCAATAACGGTTGTAATGTTATTTAGCTGATATTTTCTTCAGCAGTATTCCATTAGTGAGAGAATTAATGGACATGAAAACAATGCATGTTGAAACTGAGAGGAAAAATAAATTACAAATTCTGAAAGAATTTCAATCAAATCATGCAAGAGAAGTACATTCACCTGTATTCAGATTTTCTGAATCTTTGTCACTCATATCATACGTCCCTAAAATTCACTGAAGAGAAGAAACTAGAAATAGCTTAACATTATAACAAATACAAAGGAGGCGTTGACACAATGGAGATCAACTTGTAGCCACTTATAGTATGAAATGTAACACCAAACGTTGGCACCTTGTATTGTTTTTTAACAAGATTGATGTTGCAGGGATTGCTGCTATGATTATATGGCTACATCACTACCCAGAAAGTTATCTTCTAGTCATAAAAGGTGACAATGCAATGTTAATTTGAATCATTATAGTAAAGAAACATATTGCACTCTGGCATAAAGATATACAATAACCTTCTGAACTACTTAAAGGAAATGCAACAAGATAAAAGTTTCAAACTATCTCTTAAGGCACATCTAATTAAACACACTGCTTCTACTCAAGATTTCCTTGTAAATAATGATAAATAACTAATAATTTCTTCTGAGTTGGATATTTAGAACACTATTTATGGTTTCACTTACAGGAGACTTACTCAGGAGATATGTTTTGCTGTACTTTTTGATATTTATATATAAAACATGAGCATACCCTTATGAATTTTGACATCCTGGAAGCAGGCAGCACTTTATTTAAGTTTATCACTAGACCACCAGAGTCAACCCAGACACCTACTTATCCAGCTACTACGAATGATCCAAAAGTTGTTTAACAGCTGATGATGTGGAAAAAAGTTCCACAACATGTAAGTGAAACCATAAAGAGTGTTCTAAATATCCTACTCAGAAGAGACTATTAATAGGTGTTTCACTGTGTTTGATTCTGAACTGAATAATATTTCAACTAAATAACTATTTCATAACTGCACTATGTCCTAGTATTGTGAGAATGACAATATATTTTGTCTAAATACTTACCTTACTCCATAAATATCCCCCTTTAGTATACTGTTTATACTCTGGCTTTGAACTTTTGGTAGTGTTCTGAATCTATTAGCTATATATTTTACTAAATAGTATGATGGTTTGTTAATATTGTTAATGATGGGTTGTATACCATTACATGTCTTGTTAATTTTTGCTGAACCATATATTTACATTTTAAGTTAGTTATATCATGTTAATTTAATATTTATGCATTTGATTTTCTTTTTCTCCTTAAAAGAGGTTTTTTCCCTTTAGAAAGAATGCAGTAAAATTTATGACTTCAATTGCATGCAAGATGAACAATAGAAAATTAATTTTACCTTGCCTGTGGTTTGACCATAGGGAGCAAAAAAGTTTCTTAGCTCATCCTCTGAAGCAGCACCAGGTCGGTCAATTTTGTTTCCAAGAATAAGAATAGGACAATTACTGAGCTGTTCATCAACCAATAGCAAGTCCAATTCTTTTTTACTCTCTACAAATCGACTTTTATCACTTGCATCAATAAGAAAAACTATTGCATCAACTGCTGGAAAATAATCTTTCCACACTCGACGTGCTGAAAAAATTAAACATAAACACATATGTATTAGATGCAATATATATATATATAAAAAAAGAGTTTTGATATGCATATTATTAGTGAAACAATAAAATGCTCCTTATTTTTAATAATTATATTTTATGTTACCTGCAATGTTAACATATCAGTAGTTCAGTGAAAGGAAAACGGCGGGCTATTTCATTTATGCACTTTCCATGGTCACTGTTTCTATACAAAGTTGCTTTAAAGAGATATTTTAATAAAAGGAAGCAACCCCGTTTATATAGGAAATTTTTTTTGTAAACTTATTTGTTAGCAAATGAAGGTTAAGACAAGGTGCGACAATGGATGCTTCCTGAGCTGCAATATTACACTTTCAGCATTTTCTTTTATTTTAATACTTTTTACTGTTTTGTTTATTCAATATTTAGCATTTATCCCTCCCAAGCAGTAAAATTGCACAAAACGTTGCCCTCCTCTGACATGCTTATTTTGTGTGAACTCATACTCTTGAAGCTATTAACGGTAAAGTAATACCGATATTGAGTGGGTTTAATGACACACATAATTCACTTACTTGGATTTTAACTGGACATGTTTTCCAAACATTAGTAGAAGACCAACTCTGTAGGATGTCAGAAAAAATTATTGAATATATCCAACGATGGTGTCTCAAAGTTCATACGTGGCTTTTATTTTTCCCCATGTTAGTTTCAAAGGTTTGCAAGTATGTTTCAATAATTTTGTTAATTTTATCAATTTTAATTTAATAAAATTGAAACTATAATACGATTCTATCTGCTGGTCTTCTGCTGATGATGGGGAGCAAATGTTACCGAAACATGTCCAACTATAAAAAGAAAGTAAATGAGGTATATGTGTCACCAAACCAACTACATATCAACATTAGATTTTTTTTATTAATACTGCAAATCACTTGACAATATTTTCTTTTACAATTTTCAGACCATGCATTATTGCTTTATCTTTTACATCACCCCGTAAATAATGATCAAAAGGATTAAGATTCACAAACCTTGAAGGCCACACCAAAACAAATTATTCTGTCACCGAATACTCCATTTAAAGTGTGCAGTCAAATGTGAAGTTGTGTCATATTATATAATGTAACTGTACAACATTCTGCTTCTGCCAAATATTTCGTTCAGATATCTCTTAAAGATAAGTGCCTTTTCAAAATGTAAAGACTGCACAATATGGACCATCCTTACTACACACCAGCCTCAATTTACTGATCAGTTCTGGAAAGGAACTTACAAAAAAACAAAAATTGGATTCATTATGATTCACAGTTTCTTTGTATAGACCCATTTAAACCAGTTAAAACTTCTTTCCCAAGGGAAAGTTTAAAATTTTAAAATGGTTAAAATATTCAACACTCTTGAACGTTTCACTCTTTAAATTACTAAAATTCAGGACATATTTCATGAACACTGACATGACTGTGTCAGTTGAAAATAGGTTTATAGAAAGAAATGACATAGGTTTTACTGCATTGATTTCTACTGAATCTTATATAGGATTCACAGTACTCTAACACTTAGATATTGTTTTGATTTTAATGTAAGCTGAAAAGCAAAAACAAATCTTGCAACTAAATAATATTAGTTGTGGTTAAGGAATTTCACCATGCATATGTTAAGTAAGCCAATATCAAAATTATACCCTTTTTCTATAATACACAGGTTTAATCTGTTGCACATGACTAACAGTACGTATAAGCAAGGAAAAGAAGTTTTAATAATCTCTTCTGATTTGAAATAATTAGAACACTCTTTATGGTTTTACTTATATGATGTTTATTCAGGACATGTTTCATGGAAAAATGGTCCACATTCTCAGTTGTTAAACAACTGTTGGATCATTTGTAGAAGTTTGGTAGATAAGTATCTGGGTTGACTCTGGTGGTTTTGTAATAAATTTGAATAAAGAGCTGTCTGCTTCAAGGATGTTGAAATTCAAACGTTTTATTCACATTTTTTTTATATAAACCCTTTTCCATGTGTTTAATTCTTTTGGTTGTTGAACAGTTTTTAATAACTATTAATAATAAATGCGGCAGCACATTTTTGGAATGAAAACCATGAAATAGAAAAAGGCATAAAGGATTAAACATATGGGAAAGGATTTATAACATGAATAAAACCTTATTAATTTTGTCATCCCGGAAGTAGACAGTTCTTTATTCAAGTTTATCACAAAAACACTAGTCAACTAGACACATACCTACCCAACTTCTACAAATGATCCAACAGTCAGCTGAGGATGTGGACAATTGTTCCACAAAACATGTCCTGAGTAAATCTCATGTATACGAAACCATGAAGAGTGTTCCAATTATTTTGACTCAGAAGAGATTATTAATGCACATTTCACTTCCAAATTGAATTAATATTCGTTGCTTTCAACGCATTTGTCTTAAAAATTCCCATTTTCTGTGCTAGTCATTACAAATATTTCTCAGGAGAATTTCAATGCATCAGTCTGCATCTTCTAACTTTAATGTTAAAACATGCCTCACTCTTTTAGACTTATCAATAAAATTACCCTCACTTCACACTTTTTTCACTTAATGGAAAGAATTTATAATCACAGATATTCTTCCTGCATTATTTATAAGATTTATTTTTAACATAACAATTACATACATTCTCTCTTGGTTCTAAATTGTATCTTAATCTCAGCATGTTAATAAATCATATAATAAAAGGTAAATTCTGAAATGAATGTACAAGTGTATATATGTACAGCATTAAAGGTCAAAAGTGGCAGGCACAGGTTGGGGCAGTGTCTGATTCAGTAAGCATTCTAAATTATCGCTTCACATCTGCAGCAGTGAGGGTACACTAAGCTCACAAAAGAATTCCCTGTATATTTCTAATTTATCATAATTTGTAATTACCAGCTGGGTTGATTTTGGGCATTCAGGCAAGTTTATTTTCCTAGTGGGTATATTTTTGATATTGTTTTGTACTTTTCTTTCTTTTTCTACCCATTCTATTCTCAATATTCCTGTTTCATTTTTACCCATTTATTAAATCATTGTTATTTTGACTGTCAAAACATTCTGATTTTAGAACAGAGTTTATTGTTACATGTGCTCTTAAATGCACATATCATATAGTTGAAAATGTACAGAAGGTTTTTACTGACATGTGGTTGAAACACATACTTTAAACTTACAAAAGAAAGAATTAATATTGACAGAACCACAAACCTTCTGCAGCATTGGCAAAGAAACTGCTAGAACCACAATACATCAATGAACCAAGAAGGAACATTAAAATAAAATGGAAGAATTATCCATATCAAAAAATGGATAGCATATTAATTCAAACTTCTGATTGCACTCTGGCTAAGGACCCACTGGGTAGATGTGGGATAGCTATTTACTTGTGATAGTTTTAAGCATATTACAAGGGTTATTCAATAAACCTGGATGCAGAAAGAAAAGTTTCCCAACAATTTTCATTGGAAAAGTAGGTCATATTATTTGAATAGATATTCTGATGATTATCAACTTAGGCACGTCAGTCAACTGTATAATTTTGTTACTAAAACACTTAATGTAAATATCTCTTTTTCTTTCAAATCTGACAGAGAACTTGTACTGATCACAGAGAGATAATTCCTGTTTATGTAGTTTCATTTAACTGCTCAATTTTATTTAACGACCTTCTTCCAGAAATTATTATTTTATATATTATCTTTAGAAATTATGCTTATAATATAAAGTATTCAATAATGAACCAGCAGCATGTAAACCAACATATGTTTAGCATGGAATGTAAATGTATCTACTCTACTTTCTATAGAATTAGACTCCTTCATTTATGTTCAATACACACCTAAATGAAAGCTTGCTAATTCTTCACTATCTAGAAATGGCTGGCCATGGTTTAAGAGCTGAACTTTAAGACAGATCAAAAGAATATTTTAAGGTATGCATTATCATCACTTTTCTCTTCAACAGTTCAGTGCTAATGGATATGTTTTGCTTTGTGCAATTACTCTCAACTACAAAGAACAAGAGGCAAAAAGTGGCTTACCTTGATGATGACCTCCCAAGTCAAAAGTAGTAAATCTCATGTTGCCTATGGAGAGCTCTTCTGAAGCTAAAGAAGAAGAAAAAAATACACATCAGTGATAAAGGTCAATTACTAATGTAGATGTTCCTGTTTAAGATCATTATGTAATGAAGATGTTGGTTATTTTTATGGCAGATGTTTTATTATATATTAACTTCTATTCACAAAGAAATGGACTATGAGTATCATAGTACATTACAGTTCTCTGTGTTGTCGCAATGGGCAATGAACTTCCTGGCATACTAACCTCTAAGGTCATTTTGCTAATCAAGAATAGATAACAGACAATTTCCTATATTGGCTATTTTACTTCCTTTCTTGCAGTCAATGCTTGTCATTAACATAAACAAATCTTTGCTTGTGATACAGTAATTATGGATTCTGAACCATGAGTGATATTGACAATTGAAAGCAACTGTAACCTTTATCTTTAGCAAACTGATTCCACGGGGTTTAAGGTTAATATAGCCATATGTTAACATCATTAGCATTGCATACTTCCTTTACAAATCAAAACATAAATAAACACATTTATTTTTTTAGAACATAGATAAGCAGTGTCAGATTGCAGTTCCATTCCTGATATCAGCTCTTCAGTTCTCTCCCCCCCCCCACACACACACACACACACACACACACACTCTATGTAGCCAGCCTCTGAATGCAAATTTGAGCTTCACATTCTTCTATAGTCCTCTTTGTTTAAAGGTGGAAAACCTCCTTATGATTAATGGTAGATCATAAAGTGGAAATAAAGTAATTCACATAGAATCATATATCTAACACACATTTTTTGAAATGTTGGTGCTATTTATGTGGCTATTTTAGTGATTTGTTAATATCTGAAGATCTAGTTTTCATTTTTAGCTATATATATATATATATATATATATAATATGCATCAATAGGTATATGTATGAAACTTGTGTTTTGACGTGGTTTGAAATATTGCACTATTTGTGCAACTATTTCAATGTTTTATTTATTTCTCTAGTTATTATTTGTTATATGCATGTCAATATATATATAAACCTTCAGCTCTTTACTCAGACTTAGTTGAACGATTTGGTGCAGGACTTAGGTCTTACCAAGGAGAAGAGTGAAATACTGGAGGGAAAAAAACAAACAAAAAAAAACCTAGTAAAAGATTCCACATTTATTGGTACAGAAATAGAGATGAACATCTTAGGAAATTCTTAAGATGAAAAATAATCTGTTTTATTGTTGTGACATACCTGATTTAATTCTTCAACTTAGAGAAGGAACTTACAATAGCAATTAACTGGAGTTCATTAACTGATACATGGAAAATAACAGCAGGATGGGTTTATACAAAATTTCCTTGCTTTTTGTGCAAATGGAACAGTAGATGTAGGGACAAACAGTGGTCAATGAAAAAATGTCCTAAGAGAAAAAATTTAATGCTGGGAGAAAAAAATGTAATATGTGTCGATCTAGTTGACCCTTTAACAATGCTATTGTCTCTATTTTATATTAAACTTGATAACATGAAACAGTTTGTCAAAGCACTACATAAAAATGTCTTTGCTTCAAGTATTTATACCATAAAATTTCCACTTTTGTCTGAGACTAAAATAAAAGAGGGTGTATTTGGCAAACCTCGGATCAGACAGCTAATGAAGAATGCCGACTTTTTGAGCACTATGAATGATATAGAACTTCAGGCATGCTGTGCTCTCAAGGAAGTTATCAATAAGTTCCTTTGAAATGAAAAAGATGTGCAATATAACGAAATTATAGGAATTATGTTATGAAATCTAACTGCAAATTCTCATTGCAATTGGTGTTTGAAACTTCACTTCTTAAATTCTTAATTTGACTGCTTTCCACCTAATTTAGGACTCAAGAGTGACGAGCAAAATGAAAGATTTCATCAAGAAATTAAGGAAATGGAAACATATTAGAGATAATGTAATGAAGCAATGCTAGCTAACTACTGCTGGTGCTTGAAGACAGAAAATATGCAAACAAAACATAGCCTTCCTTCCAAACAAAGAAACGATGTTGATTTTCAGATACCAATTTTTAAAGGTACGCAAGTACCCAGCTTTGCATATTAGATAAGGCATTTTAGTTGTTATTATATAATATTCTATATTTTTTAAAAATCCACTTCTTGTAATTTGTTTAAAAACCTTATGTGATAGGGGAAAACAGATTTCAACTTTCAATTTAGCATGACAAAATTAGTTAAAATCACCATTCACATTTGATTAGATATCCTGATTGCGTTCAATTGTGCTATCCTGAAGAACTTTTTAGCTATTATCTTTTACACTAACACAAAGAATGTCCCAGGTTCCATTGCAAACATTACTATTTTAATCTTCACTTAAAGGTATTTTATCAACTATCTGCAATCTACAATTTATACCAAATAACTTTTGAGTGATATTGCAGCTTTGAATTTCAATAAATTACTGCTAAATTTAGTATAATGGTAGTTTAATATAAATAATGTAACCCTATTGTCTGAGTTCTATGTCTTCTCTGCAGGTGTGTAAAATAAATTAAAACTTCTGCACCTATGTGTGTTAGCCCTTCATCTTAGCACCATTAGTTGCTACAAGGGGAAACCTTCTTCCTCAAGATACTGCAATGCATGGTTTCCAAGGAAAAACATTTATTCTAAATCCATTCCATTTTTATTACTGGTTCTTTCAACTCCAACAAGTGTCCATGTCGTATTGTTATGATAATGGCCTGTTGCATTTTTAACTTTTTCTAAATTATATTATAAGCTCTCCAACAACCATCTCCTAGAATACTGTGTAGCATAGTTCCTTCTTCTATTACACTAGTGATTGGTTTAAAGCCAATTATTATTTACATGGCATCAACAGCTTAATGCTCAATTTTGAATTGGTTTCAGTTTCTGAAGAATACTTTAGTGCTGTTACTAGAAGTTCACTGCTATTATTAGGAGAACAAACATTCTTGTTGTTAAAAATGAAGTGTGTGTAGCCCCTTTGCCCCCAGCTAATTGTTTCATTACACTTACACTTGGATACTTGATATATTTACTTCTCAAATTAGTGACTCCACCTTTTTCAAAGATAATTTGTAAGTAGTTAAAATCTATCTATGAGATGGGAGTATCTTGCTAATTGAAGTGATGCACGCGTTGGACAAAATAATTGGCATAGAGTCTTTGTGTATTAATACTAATATAACTTTTATGCAATGATACTTTCTGCTTTTGAAGAGAATATTACTACATATTACAGGATTTAACTACTTGAGAAACTCTCCAAAGATACTGAAGATTTGGAAAACCAAAAATCAAAACTTTAAAATTCTTTACAGCTTCCATACAACTGAATTCATTTTATTCCAATATGATGTTCTAAACAATGCCAATAATACATCTGTAGTTTTAACATTTATTTGAAAGGACTGCATCTTGTACATGTTCCATATCCCTGTTGAACTGCTTGGAATGTATAACAATAAAAATTGTAAAAATTAATTCCCTAATTAATTTTTTCTGAAAACTATAACATTTAACCAAAAAACATACTATACATACTACACTTCTAAAGTAAGATTTTAATTAAAAAGGTTTTAAAATTAACCATTTTATGCAGAATGGCCAGTTGGTTGAAATAATCTAATAAAACAACATAAAAGACTTATCACAAAATATACAACATTTTAGGGATATTCTTGCTCAGAAGAACAGCTGATAATGTATTTTGAGTCAATCACTTGAAAATAGCATGATAAGTTGAGCTAGAGAGCTTATCATTGAGGTAGATGACCATGTACATGAGAGAGAGCAATGATCTCCTCTACATACACACAAATAAAAAGAAGAAAATTAATGAATGAGATAGCACAAACTAGCTTGTGAACAATCAAAATGTTATCAGCTGTTTAGATGACTAAGGGATTTAGCCTTTATCTTGTATATAAAACTTCTCTAATCACAGTCATTTCACAAAAGTATTATATTTTCGTAATAGCATTGCTTAATCCTGCATGATACTTTTATGGGTTTTTCCTGCAATATTAAAAATTAAATGTTAGCCTTAGGTCTCTAGATCACAAAGTGTGATCTTCACCCACAATCTGATGATTTTCTTATTTTTATTAAATTAGGTAATCATATCAACAATATTCATTGCAGATAGCCTGTTTGGTTGCTTCAAGTAGATTGTAAACTTATAAAAATGTTTCTATAGTTTTTCCATCCTTTGTTTTGGGAAGAAAACTTTGTCTCATAAACTTTTGAGACTACAAGAGCAGATATTTTAAATCAACATGATCAAAAAAACATTAATGGAAGCTTGGTTAACATCAATATAGCAAAAGCCTGAATACAAGATATCTGCTAAATTTCAATCAATACTGTGAACTTATAATCCCAATAGTTTATCTTGTGAATTATGAACAATGTAGGGCTATAAAATTGTATTTCAAGTTACACACACTTTTTTGATTCAAAATTACAAATGATCCAACATGCATGTGTAGAAAAGATACTCAAACAGACCACATTGTTCTGGAGTAAGATACCAGATTTAGAAAAAATAAGTTTTTATAAAAGTGTGAAAAAGTCAAATGGCCAATGGCCAGAAACTAAACTGGTGGACAAACACTTGAAACATTACTTGACAGTGGAATCATGCTGATGATGAAGGCAACAGTTTAAAAACATGTCCAAGAAGTAGATCAAAATTAGTGAAATTTTAGCGTATTCCTCAAAAAAAAAAAAAAATATATATATATATATATATATATACTATGTTTCACTGTGAAAATTCCCACTATTTAAAACTACATTTCATGGTATGTTTGAATGCCTGTAATGGAACATGCTGTAATTAAATGTTCTAAAAACACACTCACTAAAAATGAAAAATGAAGTTAACTTACATAGAACGATATCGCTAAAAATAATAACTAGAAGTGTAGAAATAAATAAAACACACACAAGTAGTACATTTTGAACTGCTATATGTTAAAGGCAGTAAACAAGATCATGCTATTTGTGCATTTCAGTGCTTTATTTATTCTGCTCCTATATTATTTTTAAAAAGGAACAGATTAATGATTACTGAAGACATGGATATGACATAAACAAAAGTGACAAATCAATCATACAAAATCCTTATGGTTGCAAATTGATCAAAATTTTAACTGGAAGAAATATTTTGAAATGATAATTCCCAAACTTAATTCAGCCTGTTTTACTCTAAGAGTTTTAAATGATCTCTTATCAAAAGATGGCTTGTGTATCATATACTTTGCATATTTTCACTTATATAATGAAATATGGAATTGTTTCTTTAGGGTAACTCTTCTTATAAGGAAAAAGTTTTCCATTTGCAAAAGGCTATTAGAATAATCTGTGGAAAGAAAAAGCACCTTTAGACCTCTATTAAAAAAATTGTACTTACCCTTACAGGAGAATGAATATATATACACCACACACACACACAATACACATATATGACCTAAAGTGTTATGCAGTTGATAATATCAACATTTTTTAATCAAATTTCAGTGTAAACTCAATATTAGAAACAGGAATGATTTATATAGGCTGGCTATCTCATTGCAGTTTTTCCAGAAGGTTGCATGCTATTCTCCAATTCAGATGTATAATGGCCAGTCCAGCAGAATTAAATTATTAAGAAATGAATGTAAATTCATATTATACTTATATTTATTTCGAATTTTAAAAATTGTTATCTATGGGATCCAGAAAGGCAGGTTTCACCTTAGAATAAAAGGTACAATCACTTAACAAAATCATGATGTTCAGACATTATATTAATGGTGTGTTTTTATATTTGGGCATCTAAGGGTACATCTATATGCTTTTCAAATATTCACTGTGTACATTCTATATGAGGAAACATACTTTTCATTATAAATACAATATAGTTGCTACTTACTTGGATGTAATGTTGGTACATGCTGAGCCAACCGATCATCTTTGAGCATGTGAAGGAGTGTAGTTTTACCAGCATTATCCAATCCTAGGAAGAGTAACTTTCCAGATTTTTTCCATAATCCTGTGAAAACCAGCCATACATAAAGGTGAAGCATGCTATTAATCACACAACATTTAATGCACACACTTACATATCCAAGGTACAGGTTCAATGAAACCTTCTTCCAGCAGTTGTTGAAGTAAGGTAGTTTTTCCCGACTTTTCAACTCCTAAAAATGCATATCTACCTTTTCGATGAACCAAACCTTCCATGAAGGAAAAGAAATAGAAATGTAAACTAATGTTCTTTAATTTATTTCCCATAATTATATATACATTTTAAATTAAACATGTGTGAATTATCAGCTATAACAGTTTTACTTGTGGGATGCACATCGAAATTCAAGTATTTATCGCAGTAAAAACTTACCTAAATATCCTAAGACTCCAGTAAACCAATCCCACAGGAACATTCTTATACCTGCAAATAAGGCTATGAGTGAAAATGAGTATGTGACTCAGCTACTTTGTTTCAAACATTATACACCAGTATTATTATAGAAGTAGCTAACTTCTTAATAGAAGTCAAACATTTAATTAAGACTGTATGTATACATCTCATTCATTAATGCACTAAATGACAATGTATATTTTGTGTACCTTGTGTCACTATTTTCGGCCTATTCCAACCAAAACCTAATCAGATTTTAGCTTAGCAATTTCTTGGTCCTCACAAAAGTGATCTAGCTTAATGGAAAAAAGTGTTCACTTAGATGCACATTACACGTTGCATTACCTTTCTTTCTTGAAAATGCGTTTAAAACGACGAAAACTCTTATTAATATCCTTCACTGTTTTCACTACTTTATATACCCTGCTCTTCGAGAGCAGCAAAAGACCAATACGTCAGATCCTAAACAGTTGGCAATCATTACGTAGTTCCGCTTCCGTTTAAGAACAGATGAATGTTAAAAAGTATTTTAGGCATAAGTATTATGTAACCAAAGAATTATAAACAACGAAGTCAAGTGACATTGTGTAAAAAAAGAAAGAAAAGAAATTTATGAAATTTTTAAGCAGATTTTGGAATTTTCAATTTTCTGTATTCAAATGTATTGCATCCAAGCTAAACTCTCACAATGGAGGAATGGCAGAAGACTATACAGAGGTGTGCTAATGTGATATTAAATTATCATTTTAAGTAGTTTATATTCTACCATATGTAGTTGCCAGTATTATGTTTCGGCAGAATTAAGTCTGCCATGCAAATAAATATGTGCTGTGTCGACTATTGCGGAATTTTGCTCTTGAAAAAAGATTAATGGGTATATGGTTCCTGATGTAAAGATGTACAACATTCCTCTCTTCTGCAAAACATCGATAGGTTGAGTAAACACAAATAATACCCAGATGTAAGTAAAACATCTCAAGAGTTAAGTCTCCTTTCTTTTCATGTGTTTCAGCAAATAAACACGACACTATGTTACATGTAAGGGCTGTGTAATGGTGCAATATTTATAATACTATGCCTCCAAAGCCATCGAGAAGAAGTATGTAAGTTATTTATCCATTAATGTTAATCGAATAAGTTTTTTTTTATCTCTTTATGGTATAAGCGGTTGCAAAAGAGAAAGAAAACGGAAGTATTTGAAAAATATAGGAATTTATATTTTAACAAAACATAAAAAAATTATGTTTCAGAAGCACTGTTTCTAAACTAAAGGTGGAAGATGCAAGGCCTTTACCAGAGCCTGCAGATGAAGCATGTTTGGAAAAAGATTCTTCCATGCAGAATGAAAGCAATGAAACCCAAAAAGCTAGCTCCTCAAAGCACAATAACTCTGGGAGTACGATCTACAGAGAAAGAAGTTTAGAGGAAGATTTGACGTAAGTTATTTCCAAAACAGTAAGTGATGAATGGGTGTATGTGAATTTCTGGTGTAAACTATAACCATAAAGTAGAAAGAGTGTTATTTTGTTTTATTATTGAATGAGCATAAACTCGGTTAACATTGCCAACTTTTAGAAAAAGTTTATTTCCTTAGTACCATGTTATTTGTATTTTTGATTAATTTTGTGAGGATTACAGCAATATGGTGCATATAGTGTTTTTGAATCTCTGTTATGTTTTACAGTGTGTCAGGGTGCTTAATAGAATACTAAGAATAAAGCAGTCCTACAGTAAAGTTCCCATAAAGTTTACTGATAAATTCCTCAAAGACTGCTTCTGTATCTGTTGTATCTTGCCTGTAGTATATACTGCAAAATATACATGACAAGAATACTAGAAAAAAACCAAATGTATGCAGACTGGTTTCAACACTTTTCTGCTATCAAATAGGAGTTTAGTATGAATGCATTGTAGTACAAAATGTGCTTTGCTGTAGCTTAAAAGCCATAATAAACAATGATAAATCCTTTAAATCTGCTCTTAGAAAATACCTATTTAAATAGGCCTATTATTCTGTAAATGAATTTATGAGTGACAATATATTATACTGAAAAACAGTGCAATAATTTTATATCAATGCATATGTAAATATTTATATAGTAAAATGTGTGTGATTGATTGATTTTTCTATTTCTGCTTCTCTGGTTATTTGTTATTTTGGTTGAGTTGTTCTAGGTGTTGAGTTTTCATTTTTATTGTAACTATTTAAGCAAATGTACACAATATTTTGGTAAATGTAGATTGTGTGCTACTGTGGTAATTGCAAATGACAAGTCCTATGTTTGTAGGTCTCTGTGACTGCTTCATGAACTCAATCCAGGAACTAAACTCTAGCTAGTACTTTAACTTGTGAAATTTCGCCAGTTAAATTTCATTTCAGGTTAAGACAAAATAATCTTATATTAATGTTTATACAACCAAAATTCCAAGTTAAGTATAACTGATGGTTAATTTAATACCCTAAACTCAAGTTAACTCTTTGTACAACCAGCCCTTAGAGTATCATAATATGTTAAACTTGAAAAACTAAAAGCATATCTAATTTCCATTATTACATACTATATATTTATTCAGATTATGGTCCGTCCTGGTGATATAGTGGTAACCATACTTGCCTTCTAAACCCAAGATTGCGGGTTCAAACCCAGCCAGGAGTGATGTATTTTTTCAGGCGTAAAAATTCTAAGTATGGCTTCCTTTAAAAGGGAAGTAAAGCCATGGGTCCCATGTCGTATATTTATGGCACAAAAAAGAACCTCAAGCCTGAAAGAAGAGGCCTCAGCGCAAAATTTGTCGGTCATTTCATGTCCTGATTTGAATGGAATGCTGATGACCTGAGATGTTAAAGAGCATCTGTAAATAAATCGAATAAAAAAAAAATTCAGATTATGAGGATTCTATATACTAGGGTTAGTTTTCGGAATTAAAAATCGAGAAAAGTGCACACTTTTTAGGAAATTTTTTTAATGTGATCATTTTGTAAATTAAAAGGATTGCACCAAAACAAAACTCATTAATATGTTTAAAGAAGCAGAAATAAGCAGTGGTATAGTTAACATTGAAAGGCTAACAGAAATTTTAATTTTCAGTATTATGTAAATTGAATTATAAATCCATCATGAACATAAAGTAACTATTTACGTAACTTTTCTTTTGCGGTTGGTTGGTTTCTAATGAAGATTGAAGATTTGCTTCATTTGTCTTCTGGCATCCCAATCGTTATGATAAATTAATATATTTGGCTTGGAAGACATTTTTACCATTATCATAGAATTATTATTTAGGTTTGAAAATCCTTTTAAATTAAATGGTATTATTAACTAATAAATAATTTAGATTGATAAAGGTTTCAGTTAAATGATAGTATGTGTTTTTCCATGATTTGTTATTGTTTGTGAACTAGGGGACAAAGTAATTTGCATCTGCATCCTCAAGCTGTTTCCTTTTGGGTGCAAAATGAATAACAAAACAGTCACAACAACAATCCTGCCAAATTAAAAAATGATGCTTCTGAAAACAGTAAAGCTTTATCTTTTTGCATTTGAATTAGAATTTAAATAAAAGAGAATTTAATAAATAAGTGTGAAATCCTCTGACTAGACCTGAGTAGCGACACTTGCAGCACATCACGCTGTGATAATAGCTAACATAATGAGTGCCATTTACCTTGAATGGTATTTGTGCAGGTGTCACAGTGTGGGTTGGTATAATGCAGACTGGTCCACAGTCAATAGCTTGAAGGTTTAAATATTCACAACCTGCCCAGCAGACTGCTATTATTGGTTTTGCAGCAGCATCTTTCATAATTAGAGGAAGCAATGTTGTTTTATCTTGCTTGTTGCGGATTATTTCAAGTCTGACTTCTTCCCACTTGCAGTCAATAATTTCCAAAATCCACATACCCCAATAAGTCACCCATTTTGAAATTTATGGCATTTAATTTTGCATTAATCAATTTCAACAATGTGTTTGACTCCTCTATTGTGTGGCCAAATAGTATAGCACCAATCTAGTATCTTAAAAAAAAAACTATATCAAGATACTCTGTATACACTGGAAACCTATATTAAATTAACCAAAGCCAACAAAATCTAAATTAACCTAACTCTGCAGACTTATGAAAAATAATCTACAATTTTGTTGGAAATGTCATGCACTTCTGGCAGAATGGCATGCATTTTCCTGGAAGAATTTGTTTGCAAACCCATATATAAGGATACTCCAAAAAATGTACTCTTAGCGATGGAACATAGTGAAAATTCTGTTTTCTTCATGCTTAGCATTTTCTCTTCTGCAACTAAATCTTTCAAACTTCTTTCTTTATAGTGGACATGCCACAGATCTAGGATGGAAACCCGTAATTTTGCTCTGTTCCATAGTTACGTCTTATTTTCAATTTCATAAAGGTAATCCTCAAAGTTTTCACTCACATGCCATTTTGGAATGTAAGGATAGTGTAAGGGCCACAAACCAATGGAAAGAACAGAAAATGGATAATTAATTAAAAAATGTAGAAATTAATATTAAAATCTTGAACCTGCAGATATCGATCGTTTCATTTATTTACTCTGATGCTGGCAGCATTGTAGGCAGGGGGAGATTAATATATTGACAGCTAATGAAACCCACTGAACATATCAAAGATGCACAAATTGAACTTTAAATGTGCAATGAATAGACAAGAGTAGACTGTGTTCTAGAGTAACTCATAGTACTTTGCTACTTAAATTATGATGCTTTTATGTTTATGTAGCCATTATTCATTTTCATAAAATCCAACATATACTTTCAGTTTTGCACTGCTTCCTGAATAGGCATATCCTTCTACAACTGTTTATTTTATCTGCCTTATTCTTATATTTTTTACTTTTTAATTACTTTATTTATAGGTTCAGAAACTTATTAGGCAGCAGAATTAACAACTAAAGGGGAAAATCTTGTGTTTAGGCTTGATTCACCAGACGATTCAAGTCGTGGTCCATGTGAACATTTGGATGACTCAGGATCCTCTGGCTTTGGAAACAGTGTAGCAAGCTTTATGTCTTGGTCAGATGTAAGTGGACTTTTAATAACAGTTACTAGTAACAAATTTTAAAAATAATCATTAGTATTCTTTGAGCTGGAACACATTGGGAGGCCTTGTTTTGAAATGGGTTGAAAAGAAGGGTTTATGAAGAAACTTGGGAAGCAAGAATTAACATTTCAAACAGTTTCATGTGCATAAAACCTATAATAACTAAAACTGATATTTAATTTGGCACTATTTTAGATGAAGTTTGAGAATAGGTTGCCTTATTCATTTGCTTTTGTTTCCTGGATCTGATATCAGGAATGCATGTGTTGCTGGAGTAAAATCACAGAAGTCAAAGGAACTTTCAATTTTATATAAAGGGATTTTTTTTTAAACATATTGAACAAATCAAAATTTGTAAAAATAATGGCAGTGAATGAAATGAAAGAAATGTTAGTTTTATTAACATTGTACAAGGATAGAAGAGACTGGTATAAAAGAGGTAATGTTTGTTTATCAGCTGTCAAAACATAGCTTTTATTTTTGTATTCAAATGAAAAACTGGTAAAAATTGCTAGTGTCAAATTTCGTAAGGGGATACCCACCTCAATAATTTGGTTTCCCTTGTGAGGTTGTGATTTTTGTCCAAAAAATGCTGCATTCACTGATTTCTCCATTTGTTTATGTCTAACATTTCTGAAGTGTTCTTTCATCCTGGTTTCCAAATTTCTTTTTGTCTTTCCTATATATATTTGATTAAAATCGAATTTATTTAATAAATTTCAGACTTATTACAGATGAAATTATATCCTTAGTTGCACTATTGAACGTATTTCTAATGTTGTATATATTCTGTAAACCAATCCAATAGTATTTTTTTTTAAATTCCCATAAATTTATAATTTGCTCATGGATAGTATATAAATTTTTACAACTTTTTGTCGGCTATCAGAAATAGCTTCTGAAACATGTTTTGAAATTTAATAAATAAGTAAAGTACTATGTTACCTAATACTAATATGCTTTATTGTTATAACCCTATGTTATGTCATATGGAGGCATTTTATTTGATAATTATGAATGTTTTTGAAATGTATACAAATGAAACCTTAAAAATAAATTCGATTTTTAAGTATATGACAATATTGGGTGGTGCATGAATAGTTGTAACATTGAATAGAAGTTGTACCTTTTGTTAGAGTTCTATTTTTCTCCAATGTATATCGTTTCATGGAAATGCCTGCAGAGATCCTGTTGTTGCAATATCTCCAGTTGTTTGTTTTTCAATTAGCATTTTTCCATTGGCAAACACTGACGTTTATCTATTATGCAGCATGTTAAAGCATTCTTCTTTATGATGAATTGAAAAGTACAGCAACTCAAAGATTTAGGCCAATATTCCACACATGTTGGGCTTCATCAAGAAATGCAATCTTTAGATTACACAAAATTAGGATGTATGTATGTGGGGATCCCTTCCCTTACTAGGGGAATATACATGGAGGTTTGTGCAGCCCAGTGGTTTTTTCCATTTAGGATGCTACCTAATTTCTTAACCCTACTGGCCTTTCAGCCATACAGGATCCCATCGCCCAAATGCGCTAAGTGAACTTAGCTACCAGACTCTCACTGGTGGATAGGTCACATCTAGCATAGACCTACTCAATTTAAGATGTGAATCACCCCAGCATTATGGTAGCCACCACCCTCCCCAAGACAGCAGTGATTCAGGTAACTTCCTGCCCCCAAGGTACATGCCAGAGGCACTTGGGACACACTGCTGCCACGAATAATCATTTACCTGTAAATAAACGATTATCACTGCCATGCTGAGTCCAGCCCATCTGGACAACTCCCCAGTGCGAGGGGCTCGAATAAGTCTGGCCTGGCTACTGCTAGTAACATCAGAAGGAAGAAGAAGATGGTTTGTTGGAAGGGAAATGATCTTAGACATTGCAGTGCTACAGGTCACCGTGCAATAAAGTCCAAACAAGTCAACCTATAGCCAGCAAGGGAAATTAGGATATCTCACTGTTCAGTACATAAGAATTTTACCAGCAGATCTCGTGCTTCCCTTACAAAATGACTGTGTTACACAAAATGACTGAGCAGAACAAACAGAGAAAATGGAATATGTGTTATGGGCAGAAAGAAAAGATGAAATATTTTTCAACAGATGGTTCCCTCCAATTTTTTTAATAGTGTTTAATGCCTATTTTACTTTATGGATATGAAATGAAATAATAAATAGGGAAAGGATTCATTTTTTAGGAAAGAAACATTCCAGGCCTAAGTTTAGGATACCTCCCCGGCATTTGCCATTTATGAGGACTGAGGAAAACCTGGAAAAAATCTCAATCAGGGAGGACGGTCCTGGCAGGAATCTAACCTCAGACCTCCAGCTCATGAGTCTGCACCTTAACAACCTCGGCCACCGTGCCGGTTTCTCTTCGATGAAGCTTATTTCTGTCTAAATGGAACAGCAATCAAACAAAAGTCAGATTTTGGGGGCAGCAAAAAAACCTCCATGTAAAATGACACATGGGGGGAAAAGTGACAGTTTGGATAGCTCTATCCAACCACGGTTTAATCAAACCAGTTTTTAAGCCATCAATGCTGTCTGATATAAGTTTATGTTGGAAACAAATTTGTGCTACATCTTCTTCCTTTAGCTCATCGTGGTTCATGTAAGATGGCACAATGGCTCATACATGCTGTACTAAATTTTCTGCAGGAAATATTTGGCAATCTTGTAATGTCCTATCGTTTCTCACAGCGCCTCCTTAAAGTTCATTTAAATCAATGTAAATTTTTGTTGGAGGGGGGACAATTGAAAGACAAACTGTACCCTTAAGGCTACAGGATGTTTGGAAATGTGTGCCAGGATTGCAAAATGAGTTAAATGAAGACTGGTGCCAAAAAGTTGTTAGGAATATGTGTATTTGCCTTCATGAATTTGTCCAATGCAATGGAGGACACATTGAACACATGATGGTATGAAGTGCATTTCCATGGACCATACTATCTGTGTGTAAAATTTGAAAAATTTTATTTCAGGAAAGTATTGTGTCAACTGTTCATGTAGCATCCTTTACAATATAGCAATGAAATGAGTATTTGTATGTTTTCTTAGGATGTGGAACTAGAGGCAACAAAGAAAGTAATGGAATTGATGAACCAGGTAGAGGAGTGCCTGTATGAAAAAGAGCCAGCAGCACAGCTAAAGAATGAGGTTGCTCTGGAGTGTGAAGAATGGAGAAAGAAATTTCCACATTTCAGGTGAAATATTTACTTAATATCAGGAAAGGGAATTAATTTGCTTAAGTTTCTTGAGTCACCTTTTCTTTCAAAGAAGTAAAAATATGGTGCAAATTAGTCCATTAGTGTGAACTCTATAATTATGAAAATCCAATTCACTTTTCTCCTTAAAATGTTGTATTAGAACAATGAAACATCTGTAAACTGGTTTTGCATTTGATTCTGATTAATAATGTTAATAATTTTGATGTGTATTGGTGTTAGATGTGATAATGCTTAATCTTGTAATAATGCAAATTCTTGCTGGATAGATGAATTTGGAAATTGTGATATACAACTGTAGGAAATTTTTTAATGTAATGTAGAATGGTATCTATTTATGCTACAAATAGGAAAGAAATTTGAAAGAGAGAAGGTGGGACCCTATGATTCATCCTGTTGTGTATGCATGCAATAGAGGGGGTTTTATTTTGCACCTGTCCACAGTATTTAATTTTAATATGATCTGCTCTTTTTTTTTTTTTTTTTTTTTTCCATAATGAAATAATGTGTTAATTTTTTAATTCATTATTAATTTGCAACATATGTTGCTGCTTGTCTAATATTTCTCTAGTACCATTATATACAGCATTTACATGAATCTAATACACCATCAAATGTAAGAAACTTAAGCTCATAAAAAAAAAAAAAGATTTTGACATATTGTTGCACTGCATCCTAAAGATAAGCTCATCTGCTTCATAAGATGATCAGAACATAGAATTTATAAGTGAACTATTTTTACATCTTGAAGCACTTTGAACAAAATCCATCACTTGTGCTGTTGCCAGAACAGTTGGCATAGGACAAAGAAGAAAAAGTTGTTTCTTATGGTGTCATTAGTCACACGTTGCCCATTCTTCCTCCTTTCATGCATGAATTCCTAAACTTTTTCTTCAATGCCATGATGTTTTCCTTTGCAAGGTCCAGTGAATTTCTTCCTGCTAGCTTTAGTTGTAAATAATGCCAATTTCTGTTGCTGCCACAAGCAAATGTTGCTCTCTCTTCCTCTTAATGTTATTTTTTTCAGCATAAAGAATTACTTTATGCTTGAGAATAGCATTAGAAGATGTTCTTCTCTGTTCACTCTCCATTTCGTAACTAACTGCTTTTCAAATGCTCTGTGCAATAATATGCCAACAATAAATGTAACAAAGTTGAGAATTGCAACAATGCATTATGATGTAATAAACTATAAATTTGAATGAAGTTACCAACAAACTATGAAACAGATTTGCACTCATATGTAATATGCTATTCAATCTAATATGCACCACAAATTTGAATACTATATTAGGATAAAAAGATTTGCATTAATATGGTATATTAGTCTAGAGGCAATGTGCATTAATCTAGAGTCAATTGCAATTGAAAAAGTTTTATATTTAAGCTTTTTTTGGTTTCATTTCCTGACAACTACAAAATGAGTTTAATTATTTCTCAATTTGCATAAATATTAAAATAGACTGTTCAAAAGTAAAAATGTGCCTAGTTTTCAGTCATAAAATTCCTGGCAATAGAGATGCTGGAAACTAAAAGAGATACATTGTCTGCTATCAACAAAACTTATCAGAAAAATTATAAGTGGCAAATACTATAAGGATCCAAACTTGGTATGAGTGGAAGGAGTGAGATTATATTTATGTTAAGTAAGAATGAAATTAGATAGGGAAAGGGAAAATATGTCTCCAGGAAACCAATGGCTTATTTGAGGTTTCAATGAATGCATAAAATAATATACAGTGCAGCTAAATGACAACCCAAGGTGTTACTTTGCTAATCAAACAATATGTCACATCATTTTAAGGATAGCATTAAACTCATTTTGTAATTGCAGGAAACAAAACCAACAAATGGCTAAATATGATGTACATTTAAATTGAATTCAAAAACACCTAACACTAGAAAAATGTAAAGAAATATGCAAGGCCTGCATTACCTTGATAGATGTTATGTCAAAGCTATATAAGCAAAAAATGTTTGATATTCTATAACAATGATGATGATGAATGGTGATAGTTGTTGCCATTCACTTATGAATCATAGCAGCTGAGCATGCTCTTCCTCACTGTCACTAAGAATGTAGTCATTGTTGTCACTGCCACTATCATCATATCTAATTCCAGATTCACAATAATATCATCTATAACATCCGATACTATTTATCATTTTTCCAGTATTCTGTTTCCTCCACTTTCTTACAAAACCCTATCCAGTTTACTTTCATTACTGCTTTGATGACCTCCTGTGTATATTCTTGCAGTCTCTGCAAACTCAGGTCCTCATCAGGTTCCCATCAAGTTGCATTTTTCAGATAAGACTGAATGATATGGAGCATTGTCCAAAATTATAACAAAGAAGGTGTGATGTTTGCAAGAAGCATTTCTTTCAAACTATGTCTCAAAATTGTGATGGTTCATTTGTTCATGTACAGAAATTTCCCTCCATTCACAAATCCCTTCTTGCCTCCAGCATGAGCACTGAAATTTTGTGCCACCCTCAGATACTTCTTTAGACTGCCAACACTTCTTCACAATTATATTGCTGTCCAGCCAAGTTATACTAAATAAATTAAGTTTCTACCAGATTCCTGCAAATTTTTAATGTTTACAAAGTACACATGATGCCACTGCACAGGCTCAGGTGTTTCGATTAAACTTTTCTGTTTGCTTCTACATTTTCTCCAATTAAAACCAAAGGTTTTAATCTTCTTTATGATGGATAAGAGTTTCTTTGCTGTCTTTAGTAGAATTTGTGAACAACATTTCAGATAACACACTTGTCAAACTATGTTTTGATTATCTTTCCATGTATTTTTATCTTTCCCATTGTTGAAAATACAATAGGGCCTCCACTTTGCAGCTGGAATTGTTTTCACTCCTTTTAAATCTTTTGAATGAAATTTTCTGAATTTCCACAATAGTCTGTTGCTGACCTTGTTGCCTGCTTCAATGGAAACCTTAAGGTATTCTGCCTAGATTCCTCATTTCTGTGATGTACCAAACCAGAACCTCACTGTGGACTACAAGACTTTGCTTACGAATGCTCTTTTCTTATGTACTCTCAGCCACAACCCATGACACTAGCACCTCTTAACACTCACAGCAGAAAGCTCGGAAGAGACTGGACCACTACTAGAGTAGTGTGCAGGGGACAGTAACATTATAATGTGATAGTTTTTGCTATGCAAGCTTGCAACACATCATTGGTTCTCCCCAATTAACTGCCTTCCCTACATCCTGCAAACACGCCGAGCTTGGACCCATTCAGTATGTGCCCCAGACAAATTGTTGGCTACCCCTTGCAGAATATATAGCACTTTCTTTTCAGCATTAAAGATTACATCCTGAAAGTTATACAGAGTGACAACAAGCAGAGGCATTTTCAAAAATTGAGTTGAATTGCTTCAGTTCTGTTCAAGCAGTCCATATGCAGTTCTGGCAAAAGAAGGGTCATCATATTCGGACAGTTCATAGTTCATAGCGGGCTTACCAAACCCTAGGTCCAGGGGTGCAAACACAGAGGTCTGTGCCACCCGTGGTATTTTGCATTAGGACGGCACCTTGTAACTCTAAACCGACCCGCCATTCGGCTGCAAATGATTTCATCACCCAGGCGCGCTAAGTGCCCTTAGCTACCAGATTCTCACTGGTGGATAGGTCATACTAGCTTAGACCTCCTCGTATTTAAGAGGTGAGTCACCCCAGCATTAAGGTAGCCACCACCCTCCCTACAAACAACGGCGATTCCGGCGCACCGGCCCCCAGGGTACACGCCTGCAGCACTCCCCTGGGACACGCTGCCATCGTAGGTCCTCAATTCCCCGTGAGTGACGGGTCCACTGCCAAGCCGAGTCCAACGCAATCCGGACAACTCCCTTCCGGGAGGGGCTCGAATCAAGTCCGGCCCGGCTCCCTCTAGTACGTCAGAGGTACCACGGGCACTCAAGGTCTGCAGAGCCTGCACCTGGAGCATCTGTAGGGCAACGGTCAGACCGCGCCCCCCCTTACGGGAATCATATTCGGACACAAAGTGAATGAAGTGTTCCAGTTTTCCAATATGTCAACAACGTGTACAAGGAGAATACTGTATCTTGCTATCAACCTCTAATCGCCGTCATAAAAGTGGGTGGAAAAAGATTCTTGCTGACAGGGACTGCTGCTGTGTTTACATGCCTAGTTGGTCAAATCAGTTTCAGATCTGGCAGGAATTACACTATATATCTAATTAAGGAATGCCCATCACAACCAATTTCAGAAAGGACATTGAGAAGTGAACTGCTTGTGATGAAGGACTTCTGGAGCAGAGTAAGAAAAGTCTGTTGCTAACAGAAGTTTCAAAGCATCACACTCACTAGTAATGGAAAAATGAGATATGGTTCAATGCTTCCTGCCTCTGTTTGTATTTTGATGATGTGATTACAGCATAGTTTAATGAAGCCTTTCATTCAGACTGTGTTGCAGGCATTATTTAAGCTGGGGGGGGGGGGGGATTGATATGCAATGGTTTGGGAGTGCTTTTTATACCCAAACTGGGATTTCTTGTTGAATTAACTGTGACTCTGTGACCTTTACATTCCCAATTATACACCTTGTGGATGCTCCTGTCTTCCAGGATGATAGCCATGTGCACAAGACCTGCACTGTGTCTGCTAATATGAGAGCGTAATATCTCATCTCAGTTTGATGATGCATATCTTCACAAGACCACAAGGAATCAAGCTGTTTGGCAGGCCATAATAGCAGTTTCAAGTTCTCTCAGGTGCACTCATGGTAACAAAAATTATTGAATGCACATGTGTCATACGGTACTTAAATAATATAATTTTTTTACTAGTATTTTATAAAGCTATATTATGTTCTGTACATATGCAACTTTATTTTAATGTGTTTTTCATTGTTTCCATAGTTTAATCCAGTTTCCTTTATTTTGCAAGACATGATGAAGACTGATGCTGATCTTTGCTGCCATCCATTAAAATTTTGTCCATATCCTCAACTGTCTCTTCTAGACACCAAAAATATGCAGACACTGACAGCACTGATGTTGCTCCAGTTCATCAGTTTTCAGCATTAAATTTTGCTCTAGTTCTGCTGTTTTGCATCCTTTCCTGCAGTACCTGCATATATTCAATGACTGTAGTATTTTTTTCGATGGTTGCCTTGAGCTTGTCAATGATGTTTTAGCTGATTGTGTTGACAAGCTTCTGCAAAATGGCCAGATACTGTCATGCCTCCTGCAGCAAATACTTAACACTATCCTTTGTGTTCTTTTTCACCACTTTTGTTTTCCTCATATTTGTAAATGGCTTTTAATATGTTATTTGGTACTTAGGCAAATAATTGGCCTATCTTTAAAAAAAAATAAAAAAAGAGCAATTTTTAGGAACCAAATTATACTTGGTCGCCATCCTGGATGTGTAACAGTTTTTCACTGAATTGAGGTGCTCTTCTGACTCTTATAAAAGCTTATGGTAATTATTTCCTCTTTTTTACTGTGTTGCAGGCTGAAAGGAGTGGGTATTCCAAGAGAATCATTTGATTTGCAGAGGGCATATATTCGTCTTCAAACTGAAAGTAAATCTACATCTGGTGATGAATTGCTTGCCATTCTGCCAGGAGAGGAAACAGCAGAAGGTGAAATTATAGCTGTTCATGGCTCTTATGAGGAGCCAGATGAAGATGATTGGTTCAGTACAGAAGTATTGAGTGATCACACAGGACCAAGCACTCCTGATGAAACAACTGTCTACAATAAAGAATTAAAGGGGAAAGTGAAAAATGCTATTTTGGATAAGTTATTTAATATTGTGTGGTCTAAGGTGACAAAAGATAGCCCCCCAGTTTCAGAACATAGTGAAAGATTTTTATCTGGCAACAGTAGAGCATCTCCATGGAGGAAAAAACCAGAAAAAAACACTAGTGATGCAGAAGTGATTTCATCCAAAGTTCCTCACACACTTGTTCCTATTTTAAAACATAAACCGTCAATGCCACATGGAGCAGACAATGAAATTAATGACATTCTCCAGGTATCAAGCAAGCCCATTAGGCAGTCTGCAAGAAGAGCATCTGCTCGTCCAAGAATGGTGCCTTCATTTGACTATAGTGTAGATATAGATGAAGAAGAAGTGGTTTCCTTACCTGCTCACCTTACTTCTTTAACACTGTCCCCAAAATCTCAGTGCAAGTCACATAGTTACACAACTTATACACTGCCACAAACATTAACCTTGCAAGGTAAAAACCATCCCTTAACACCAGTGGTAAGGGGCTATCACAGTGCTGCAGACAGAAGGACTCGCATTCCATTAAATCGTAAGTCAACTAACATGAATGGTGCAGAAAAGGTTTTAAAACCTTTGGAAGAAAGATACATGGATGTAAAACCTGAGAGCAAGACTTCAGGAATGCAACAAGTGTCTGCTCCTAATTCTGCTTGCAACTGGAATAGGCACATCACCCTGCCACCCATTGAGCAAGTAGATTCGTCACTCAAGGTAATTATTGTACTGTCTGGGTAAATGCATGCTAAAGTGTAATTTTAATTATAGTTTTTTTCATTCCAGAGAACCAAATAACAGTCTTATTATATTTAAATGAGATGAATAGTAATTACTATCAGTGGTTGTTCAAATCTGTTTGATGTTAGAAGACAGCAATTAGAAACCTTATACAGAAACTCTCTCAGGACAGGATCCTATTGTATAACATTTACGTGACAAAACAACAGCTGTTTAAGTGTTCTAAATATAATAATGCACAAAGTCAATAAGAAAGAAACTAATTGGATTTTTTTTGGGGTAATAATTATTTTATTATAACATTTAATATTGACAAACTGAACTGGTAGCAAAGAACAGACTATGTTTGTAACTTAAGTTCTTAATATGGTAGCATTTAAAGCTAAATGGTAAAATGCGCATCAATTCTTCTGCTCCTTCTCCTTCTTCTTCTGCTCCTCCTGCTTCTTTTTCCTACTCTTCTTCTTTCTCTTCTTAGTGAGTAGCATTCTAAAGGAAGAAATCAATTTTGCATTAACTTTTCTTGTTAAGCATTAGTTTTCCACCAATTATGGGATAAACATTTGCACAGAAATATATTGTTAAAAAAAACAAGGAACATTCAATAAGTGATGCAACACCTCTTTTCTGTATCTTTCTTTTTCAGATACATTGGGCTGTTCCACAATTTTTTGTCAATAGTGTTATTTTTCTTTGTAATTTCCAGGGCTTTACACCATCTAGATGTCAGAGGAAAACATAACTATCTTAGTATTGCTCTGCAGGTTTGTCTCTCAGCCATGTACACAATAAATTCCTCATCATTATTCTCATGGATTGCATCTGTCAGAAGAAATGGAAATCAGAAGGTGCAGGATCCAGATCCCAGGTTGCTAGTTCTGCAGGTCCTTGTACTGACTTTAATAGTTTTGCTTTATTTATTATGTCATGATTTTGTGTCCAAAAATGATATGCTACTGCTGATTTCTCTATTTGCTTGTACTTTGTTCCAGAAATGTTCCTTTAACCATGTGCCTATGTTTCTCTATAGATATAGAGATATAGATTTTTTCACATTCTGCACAATTTATTTTGTAAATACCTGCTTTTTCCTCTTGTGGAATACTGTCATTAACATTATCTGTCAGTAAGTTTTCAACTTAAATCTATTAATCGGTGCCAACCCAATATTAAAATCTTTAAGATATTCTGAAATTTTTTGTAGCCCATGGATGGTATGTAAACTTTTTAAAAATTAACTTATCTTTTCTTGCTGAAAGTGTTGTGGTTTCTTTGACATGTTTTTGTCTCTTGAATTTCTGCACCTTTTTGTGTACTAGTTCTTTTTTAAAACCATTTTTAACTGCCGTTTCTTCTATTTGTTTGTATTCATTAAAATATTCTTCTTTGCAATTTGTAGGTTAACTAGTCGGTGTGTTAAACTGTTGATAACTGCATGTTTGTGCACTGTGGGGTTAAAACTGTCAGATTTGATGTGATTATCTGCGTGTGTATTGTTTCTGTATATTCCAAATTCAAGATTCACAAGAAATGCTACTGGTGATGTATATAAAAGGAAACCACAATGAATGTAGTACTGTGCAGTCTTGAATAAAATATGAGCATATATCAAGAAATCAAGAAAATTAATGAATAAGATCCTTCTGAAGCATGACAATACCTTGCCCCCACACTATCCTATCAGACAGCTAATCTGATGGAATTCCAATGGAAAATTTTCCCCCACTACTCCTATTCATCAGAACTGGCACCCTCAGATTTCCACTTGTTTCCCAAACTCAGAGAACATCTTGGTGGAAAATGATCCTAAAATGACAATGAACTCCACATGTTTGTATCAGGTGGCTTCAGCAGCAGGGCATGCCATTCTCTAAAGAAAAGTTGAAAAAATTAGTGCCATGATATAAAAATGTTTGGAAAGACTTGGGGCATAAGTAGAGAAATTGTGTTCTGTATATTTATTGAGATATGTATTTTGTGTATTGGTAATAAAGCTTTTTTTTTAATCTTGAATGTACTACTTATTGGATGCCCCTTGTAGTTATTTAAATTCTAATTATGTACAAATAATTAGTCAGCATGCCAATTTTTTCTGTTAAAGAAAAAGTCAGCAATGTCAGTAATAACTGAAATCTTCTAGTTGCTCTTTTTGATTTGGAGTAATATACTTCATGTCTCTCTTGCAACTGAGTTGGTCTTTCTACAATGAAAGTTTTTGTGCATGAAAATAAAGAAGATACGTAATGAAAGGATGAAAACCTTTATAAAACAAAGGATTTATATGTGTAATATTTAATTTATTGTACTTGTCATTGTTGTTACAGTTGCAGGGAACAGCCTCATCATATATATTAGCACCTAGAGATAGCAAAGCTAGGAGCAATGAACCTAGCCCAAGACAGATTACATCAACAAGACACAAGGTAATAGTCAATCAACAGTTTTTTTGCACTAAAGCAGGTGTTTTTATGTTTTGTTTTTATGTAGTAACAAAAGTTAGTCTTTAAACATTTTGCTGCCCTCCAGCTTTTCTTCATCTCATTCCACAATAACAATTTCCTAAATATTTCTGTGCTTATTAAAACTTTGTTTATATTAGCAGATTTGTACTTTATTGATCCATGTAAAACCAGCTACAAAACATGTTTCAATCCTGTTTAATCATTGTCCTCTTATGAGTTTTAAGAACAGAAAGGCCTGTTTAAAAAGTTTTGTTAGGCAATTTTATGGATAGTAAACATTCCCAATGTAAAAATTGAATAGTTAAGATAAGGTGCAACAGGTGGTTGACTTCTTTTGTAGACTAACTAATATTGGAAAAAAAATTGGCACAATTGAAAGCTAATTACAAGCAAGCCTCTAAGAAGAATGGGAAAATAAAATTTAAGAAATGTGCCTGGTAATAGTTTTCAACACTCAAAGCAAAGGGAAGAAGATTGCAACAATTTCTTATATCACAGTTTTCAATATTTTGCAGGAGTTTGATCAGAAAAACGTGGTAGATTACCATTGCATGGCAAAGAAACAAACTGCAGATCTGCACCAAGAACTATAGATAGCCTTATGATAACTTGGCAGTTCATGGGGCAGTAGAAAAATAATTATAAAATGCAATGTATGCGCATCTTGGGTGCCAGTATCTGCATATAGTTGAATAATGTAGTTAAATTTGAAAGTCTTTAAAGGGATTCATAGCAAGAAAATGGAAATTATTTCAGAAATGATTGAAGTTTATGTTCAAGATGCAACAAACAAAAGTACAAAGTACTTTTACAAAGTCAATGGAAAGAGCTGCATATTACAAAGATGTAAGCAAAATAACAATTGTAAAGATTAGGAAGGTTAGCTAGCACAAGCCAAATGAACCACAAAAAACATGGCACAAGAAAGGATTAGATATATTTACGAGCTCTTATACATTAGGGAATATTGTTCTGTATTTTATAAAGAGATATACTGAACTATAAAATTATCATCATTATATTATAACACAGGGAGAGAAAAAGGCTATTTTGCATGAATTCTGTTATAAGTATATAGCTGCATGATATAAGTATAAAGTAGGTGTTCATTTTACTCTTATCCATGTCATTTAAAAATTGAATGCAAATACATGCACCAGCTTTCTGCTGCAACTTTAATTTGAAGCATTTCTGGCAGTTAATGGGTTAATGTTTATGCAAATCTTAGAATTTAATTATGATTATAGTAGGGAAGTGCTCAAATGCTTAATGTAACCAAGCAATCTAAATCATTTCTCTGTTAAAATTATCTTTCCATGATTATAGGCAGAATCTGTACTTTGATTCTTCGATCTGTGTTTTGATGACAGTTGCTAGGGGGATAAACATCAAACTAGCATAGATATTATATTAATGTACTTAGTATTCACTTAGATATATTCACTTTTTCATCAGTTAATCCATATGATAGAAGTAATTTGACTTATTGATAAAAAGAAAGTGCTTTGCAAGGAAATAATTGCAACTGAAAGAACAAAACCAACATAGGAAGCTTTCAAGCTGCAGAATGACTAAAATTGGCCAGAGAATTGAGGGGTTTAGAAAAGTGATAGAGCTGAAAATTTGAAAAAAAGAAATTGGTTCGCACTGATGGTCATGGAAATAGTTCTGACCTCTGTGAACAAAGACTACCTTATGGGTACTTTGAATGAGCAAATAGTGTTGGGCTTTAGGGAACATGCAGGTGATCATGCTGAATTTATGGCTTGGTTAAAGCTTCTGCTGTCTTGGCTTAATTGAATTTTATTGCCTGTAGACTGGTTAGTATACAAGTATTAAACATTATCAATATAATCTAAACTATTACGTATGCACAATTAGAGATTAAAATACAATTAATTTACTTACTATATTTCTTTTAGTAATTCTGGATATTTCCTATGATCAACCTGTGCAATAAAATTTTTAATAATCAGTTTCTTAAATCTTGCAACCTGCAAGATTTTTCAATTAAATACATTTTAAGACTTCATTAAAAGATTTGTCATTTGAATTTTAATGTAATTTGGCAATATGTTATAAAGCATAGTCCTCATTATATATTGATATTTTTCTGTTGCGGTTATTATTACTCTGTGAAAGTTGGCATGACCTCTAGAGTGATAAGAGTACAGATCTTTGTTTATAAACAATGATTTCTTGAAGTTGTCTAATTATACATTATTTAATTGGAATTTGATTGGCTGTATCTTCAAGGTGTTAGATAGAAGTAACAAGAAATATGCTTTCTTGAGTCTGTGAATGTGGTTAATAATTAATAAAGATGCAAATGAAATGTTGGCATTGGCTGATTTGTTAGTGTTCTTCTGTAATTTTGTTTTAAGTTTAATTTAGACTCATATCTTGCTTATTGGCTTGTAACTTATTTCAATTTCCTTTATATTAATTCTTATAAATGTTCTGTTTGTTGAATACTGCAACATGCTGCTCTGAATATTTCTTTGGCTATTAATTAATACAACTTATTGCATCACAAAGCATAATAATATTTTATCATCTTTAGGGATTTTGCACCTTTGCACTGAATGGAAGTGATATTTGGCTGCAGATTCTACATCACTTTACAAATTACTGTTTAGCCCATAAAGTTTGCTGCTAGATAATTGGCTCAAAAGCAGAATTTGGAGACCTTTTGCTGCCTTGTGTAGGCTTTGCATGGTCTGATGTGTAATATACTGGAGATACACTGTTAAGGAGAGCATTTTTTGCAGATTTGTATGTCACCAGTGAGCAGGAAAGCTGAATCAGTAAAAGTACAGTGCCCAGAATATTCAAAGCTAGAAATGACTAAACAGTTATTTGAATTCCATCCAGGTCATTTGTTGTTAGAGAATAGTGAGATAATAGGTAAGTTATATATGCCCTGTTTGCATCAGTCACTATTTTCTTTAATATCTTCAGGTAGAGTGTACGTAAGTGCTGTGCTCTATATAGCATCAATATTCTGGAACTATATTAATGAATTTCATGTTTTAACTTGAAATCCTTTTATTGTTTCATTGGAACTGTTTCACGTTTTACTTCAATAATTTCTGTATGTATTTCCTGAAATTACTATTAAAGCACAATTATGTTTAAATTGTTACATGGATAATTTATGAAAACTGAATGCAAAATAGTTATTTTAAAGTTAAATACTACATATGAATGAATTACACCATAATAATTTTAAAGGTTTAGGAGGGTCTTAGACAAGCAATTTAAGATAGGAATTCTATAGCCTTTGAAAAACAATAACAGAATTTGCTGATAAAAAGCGAAAATTAGATAATTTAGTGTTAGAGTAGAACGGAAAAAAAGTTGTCTTCAAGCCTGGTTCACGAATGAGGAAATTCCAATTTTAAATAGCTTATTGGAGATTCATATGCTGATTTCACTGTCATCAATCATTGATCGAGGATGTATAGCTTCTTCTAGACTTAAGCTACATAACATGGTAAATCAAAATTAACTCTTGTTCAGTGCTCTACTATCATAAAATTTTAGAAACTTTTATAGCATTAAATCTTAAATGTTAATGATTTAAAAACTGAGAGGTTAAAGCTTCCTACAAATCACAATCACCCTGTTCCCCCCATAAATACAGTTTTAACAACTTTAAGATCATGAGCTTTTAATTTTGTGATTGGGGATATTTCTAGCATCCACCAAACAATGACTTTGCATATTATCAGTGAGTGTCAGATAGAATTGCTTCTTTTGGTCCATGGTTTGTATCATTCCCATCAAGGGCAGAATTAAAATCAGTGACGATGGATTTCATCAAATCGATGAATTTCTAGGTGTCGTCAGAACGATAGACTGTATACATATCAGGATTCAGTCTCCCGAAGGAGACGATGTAGAACTGTGCCATATTTTTCTTTTAACTGCCAAGCAATCCGTGATTAAAATTGATTAATAAGAGACATTGTTACAAGATGACCTGGGTCTGTACAAGACGGTATCACATTTTGGAATGTGGCCTTAGACCACAGTTTGAAAATGGGAAAATGGAAGAACATTTATGACTCGCACTGTTTTAACAAATAGCAGTTTATTTATTTATTTGGTAATTAAAACTTATCTGGTGTCATTCATGTTGAAATGCATGGCTAAATCATTTCATACCTCCTTTTCCTTTAAAGGACAGGAATCAATATTTTTATTTTCTAGTTTATTGGAATATCAGATAGCTATGTCTATCTTGTGTTGAAAAAAATTTGGAGACCACCGTTTGTTTTCCATTTTCGTTTATCTACATATGTTAATCAAACACAAAACAAAAAACTAAGCAATATAGACAAGAAGATAATTGTAGTGTAGAAAACAAATTACATGGGAACTTACATCATTTGACTCCACAAATTCTCAGTTCTGTCTTTGACAAGAAGTACATCTTAATGGCAGGCCAGAAGTGTGTAAGGGGAACCATGGCAGCATAAAGAGAGAGTCAACAATTGCAACTTTCTTTACTGCAGACACAGTAAATTCATTGTAAATTATAATTATCAGTGATTAATAGCAAAGATAGAAGTTTAATTTTTATTATTGTTTTTCATAAAATTGGTGATTACATTACAGTTAAGTTTGAGTTTTCATTTTTTAGTTTTACAACAGTGGAATTGTATTTCCCATCATACATCTGTCTATGCTTAAAGTGCTAATCTGTTAATTCATTTGCCATTTTAATAGAAAAATGTTATGTTACTTGCAATAAATTTGAAAAATTTTAATATATAAACTTATATTCATTTTGTCATTGTTCATTCACTCCTTAGTCTGTTTTTACTGTGCTACTCTATTGTAATTAATAAACGGTTTATTAAAACATTTATTATTAGCTGCCTTATGGAAAACAATTAAGTCGATTGAGTCGACAGTTAGCTGAGGATGTGAACAATGGTTCGTGAAACTAGTACTACATATTATAAACAAGTAAGTGGAGCAATAAGAGTGTGTAGTTCAACTAAATCAAACAATGATCTTAATTAGATGGTTAGCTTCACTTTAAAAGTTCAATTAATCATTTCTAGTTAAATGATTTCCCATTTGCAAAGCACTCGCAAAATGGGAAATGGCAAATAATGGGTAAAATGTTATGGTTTATTATGAGATTTGTTACTCATTAATGCAGGATTTCCTTGGAATTTTCTTGGCTATTTAAATGCCTAGTAAAATCTAAGTGAAATTCAACATGAAGCATTCAGTATCTCACATGGTACAGATTTCCTATTAAATTGCAGGTTTGTAATTAATATTGCTGACTGATTGCTGGGAAGCCCGGGTTTGATTCCCTGGTACTTAAGAATTTTTCTAAGCTAAGGAGGTCTGGAACAGGGTCTATGCAGCCCCTGTGAAACTGCCTGATTAAAGGTGGCATTCTTCAATCATGAAAGCTGTGATAGGCAATGGCAGGATGCTGATATGCTGATTACAGCCCCTCCTGCCCTCTCTCAATGTAATCATAAGACACATATAGGAAGCAGAGGTCACTGCAGCAGCCAGGGCTCACCCCAGGCCATAGCTCCAAATGAGAGAAGCAGATGTGTAGAAAAGATTTTCTATTAGTGAAGTTTATTTATTCCTTGATGGAGAATGTTGATCAAATGGATGGCACTAAGAAGAATGGGGGGTTACAAAAATCTCTCACACTCTATCCTCAAGCATACACACATTTTCTACCTCTTTCTCTTTCCATATTTTCAAACAAGGAAAAATCTAGAAACTTATATCCATTTAACTTAGTACAGAATGTGCCATTTTCACACAATGTTATTTTCCTGTTTTACAGAATATTTTTCAGTTTCCACATTGCATTAGCAGATAATCTGTTAACTAAATAGGTACATAGGAGTCACATCCTGTACCAAAATAATAGTGGTGGGCATCATGTATATAAATACATGTGCAACAGTTCATCTTAATACAAAGATATTATTTAGATTGTGCTGCCTCACTCCTGGGAACAGGCAGAGGCTGTTTGAAGGAAGCTGTTCAAAACAAACAGTATGCCATTAGAAGATCTGAGCTTGTGCTAGTTAGAATGTGTTTTTTTCTCATCTCCCATCAATACTGTATGTTCATTATGTGCTTACTAGCAATTGAAGATATGCAAGCTATGAAGCAAGTTCTTGCAAACGTTTCAGTCAGCTGGCACAAAGACAGGGTTTAAAGTTATTATATTTTACCATGCAAAGGTAAATAATGCAGATGTTGTTGTCTGCATTAAATTTGTTTATTTATTCATAAGAGCAAATCATATGAGTGTGAGAAATAGCAGATGCATTTCCTGCTTGCTAACTGGCTGCTCAATGTGTCCATGAAATATGAAACTCAAGGCTGATCTGCCTTAAAAATATGTATGCTTAATGAAACATTTTTATTAGCAGCCATTTTTTTCCTTTTAAATTTTGGACATGTGGACAGTTACATACTGACTACATAATAAAGACATTCCAGGTTTACTTTTTAACCTTCGAGGAAGAAAATTTAAGTGTGACAAAGAAGTGATGGATGCTGTGTATGCCCATTTTGCAGACAAGACTCTTGACCTTTTTTTTTTTTTTTTTTTTTTTAAGGAGGAGGAACTGAAATGTTATTTCAAAGATGTGAGTATAAAGGGTAACTATATTGAAAGTGAAATATAGTTTTTGTCTTTATCGTACCTAGAAAATGGTTAGGCCAGAAACTTATGGACCTACCCTTGTATATGTTCATTCATACTGATTGCATTTACTGGCCATGTTGCAGCTTATTATAGAAATGCATTTAGGGAAAAAGAATGGTTGCCAATGAAAAAATGCTGATAGTGTTGTAAGATTATTGTCTAGATTTTAATGTACTTACTGCAATGGAAATCATTTTTTTTTCAATTTTAGCCTCTGTTGACTGCTATAATTGTTACCTCATAACTTAATCTTTGTTTCAGATATGGAAGCAACTGAAAATAACAAGCAAATAGTCAGGCCTAGAAGCAGAGTACATTTTCAGTTTGAATAACCACTGTTTTCACTTGATAAATAGCTTTAAATAAAAAGATGAATTTTCTAATTGTACAAGCTAGTTATTAAAGCTCACTCATTTAGAACTAAAGGTTGTGAATGCACTTGTGATGATCACATTACTTAAGAAAGTTAATTTTTTTTTAATAAAATATTTTATTTAATGTAAACTGTAGATGTCCACTACAGAAAAAATGTAATTTATAAACATCCTAAGTCATGTTATTGCTGTTATTGTTCAGGTATCTTTAGCCCTATCCTAGAAATAATCCTTCACTTCTTTATGTATAATTATTTAACAATTACATTACATAAGTCTCCATTAATTTCTGTTAGGCTTAACCTAACACAACATTTAAAAATAAAGAATGTACTATGTAGTTTAAATGTATGCGAGGAGCATTCAATAAGAATTGAAATTCCTTTTTTTTTTTGCTCTTCCAATTTATCTTGAGAAAGTAAAGTAGTTTATTTGTCCAATTTTTGAACCTTCACACATACTCTTGTGTATTTTCATTTTCTTCTGCTTGATAGTTTTCAAAATTGAGTCTCTAAGTGATGTGCATTATAAATAGGGTGACTAGATGTCCAAAAATACTGGGATTGTCATAGGTTTTTCAGCCTCCCAAAAAACTACTTTAGGACGCAGGTTTCTTGTTGTGTTAAACAGAGATATTTTTATAGTTTTAAGTCACATGCACTGTTAATGTACAATAATTTTTAATTGCAAAATCAACATATTCTGGACTAAACAAAATTAGTAGCATTTTAAAAATTCCATCTAACATTGCAGATATGAGGATATTTTCCTGCATCCATATTCATCAAACAGAGGAAAGAAACAGGAAGCAATATTACAATTTCTTAATTATGGACTTTAATCAGTTTGTGTCCAAAGATACAGAACTTCTCAAGAAATTTGGGAGAAATGAAAATATGAACACACATGCTGTTCTGCAAATAAATGTGTTTGATGTAAAGATGTGTCTCTTATGTGGAATTATTTATTTGCTGTCACTAATCAGTGTTTTTGTTACATACCTGTAAATTCTGATCACATTGAACTATTATAATGTGAAATGCCTTTGTTTAAAAAACATAATGGTGAAGTGTCCCAGTTTTTCAATTGATAGCTCTGATCATCCTTATTATAAACAAAGTGTCATAATTGGAAACATCACAAACTCCTCTCATGTGCTTTGTAAAAGTTGTTACTTGTAGGTTTGTTATAAAGGGGCAATGTAGGATTTTTTTCAGATACTTCAAGGAATTTATGAGGTTCAGTTGATTGTTGACATAGGTAAAGATTTCTATTTTAAATATATTACCTCCAAGCCTAAGTTTCATTATCTTTGGTTGGTATTTATTTCTAGTCCATTCACTTGCAGAACCATTTGTGTGTCTTGTCTAGACCTCTCCGTAAGACTGGTAAAGCAGTACTTTTATATAATGCAGAGGTGTTTGATATTTCTAAAATTCCTTAAATCGGCACCATTTTGAATGGAAATTTTAAGGAGTAATTGGAGAATAATTTATAAGAAGGGATGGTTTTGGATTTGGTCATTGGTACCAATTTAAGTGGTTACAGAGGATCCGGAAGTTTATGCAGATTTAGTTCCCAACTGAATTCCTAAAATCATGATTGTGATGAATTGGTTCACTTCTTGTGGTCTCCTCCTCCTGCTATTCCCCTGTCCGCTTATTTAAAGATGTGTTGAGGTGAGTTTCCTCTGTACTTCGGCTGGGGTCGGTACTAATGCTTTTCGAAGGCGTCGTGGACATTTCACGTGAAAAGGAAATGAGGAGGATGCGTTCATTTCAAAAGACGACTTTAATGGATTTAACTGAGTTATTTTAATCACAAATATAAAGTTCTCAGGGTCCAAAGACTGTAGTTTATTGTCGTAAGAAGAAGCTTTGAGTATGCAAAGAGCCGTATAGCGCTACTATCTAACTCTTTAGAATTTGCCTATACATCTTTTTCTTGTTGGTTTGGATTCTAATCCCTGCTTTAGAAGTCTATTGTTATTCATTCTGTCAATACAATGTATTAGAAAGTTAATTTGTGAATTCTGTATCAAGCTTTGTATATTCTATCTAAAAGTACATGTTTCACAATCATAAATTATTAAGCCGTTTGTATAAGGTCACATTTATATTGGAACTATTCTAATTTTTGATAAGTGTAAGGTTCATTTTGTACCTATTGAGCAACCTATATATTATATAAAGTGGGGGACTTGCTCTAAAAGACAACTGTCTAAAATAATTGAGCGTATTATGTTTTTCCTACAAAATGCCATGATCTTAGCCGTTTCTCTTGATATTTTAAAATTATGTTCTTTATTTATTTAATTTAAACGATGGAGCATTTAAAGTCCCCTTCATTTTGTTATAATGAGTGATTTTTTTTGTTGGCGGAACCGCTATATGCGTAATGGTCATGAGATCGATTCAATCTGGCATTCCGGGAAAGTCGCCAGCTATGATTGTTGCGTAATTTATTACTAACACATACCTAAACACCTAAAACATACATTTATCAAGGGGAAAGTTGTTGGAACTGCCTTCCTTGGTTTTCCATACATTTCTATCATTGGCTTACAGGTTCGTTGAGAATGTTGTTTTTTTAGTTCATCCAATGTGTGTAGATTAATTTTGTATATTTTTTCTTTAATGCCCTCATCCCCTAGAGGTGTTCTCTCGTTGCCACTGCAGAGCTCCAAAAATGCGTGGCAACAAATGACTCATTTCTGCTTTTGGACTGAGGAAAGAAATATAGGCACTCATCTTGCACCAACCTTATTCATGTTTAAATGTTCTGAATACTTCAACTTTCCCATTACAAACCATAAATTCTCATGAAATTGTGGCATTTTCCTTAGCATGGAGAGACTTGCGCAGGCATTCCTTCACGCTAATGAAAACGCCTGTTATCTAAGCTACATGTGTTTTCCTCCACCAAGATGTATCCATGTTAAATGTCGCTAAATAATGTACATTTAACATCTACATTTCACATTTAATTGCTCAATTTTTTTTAAAATTAATATTATTTATTTGGGAAATTTATTGTATACAAGTATACTACGTGTTATGGAAAACATGGTAGGCTATACATTACATTGTAGATTGTTATTTAACTTTGAATACAAGAGTAAAGTATAGAGTTATGGATTCCACTAAAAATATGTGCTCAATAGATAGATGCTTCCAAGTTTCACTTTTGGTTGGTAAAGTAATTCTACGTTCATTAACTCTAATAGTCGAAATGTGAAATATGACCTCTTAGAATTGACTAGGAGCGTTGAACCGATATACGATATACATCCTGCAGTTGTGTTAACAGTGACTACCATTACACGATCCCGATTTAAATTCCATAATCATTCTCCTTTTGTCGAGTGTATGGTAAAGAAGCTTCAGAAGCTTATAAATGTGTGTTTCATAAGAAAAGTCGCCAATACTATTGAGACGAACTTGCAGTTTCCTAAGTTTTGGTACACAAATCGTGTAAAAACTAGTGGTAGCAGGTGTATCTTTTATTATAAAATTCTATATATACACATTACAAATATATTGTATGCATGGGTCGTAGACCGTAAATACTTAAGTATGACACACATTTAGAAAGAAAAGCAGACAACACAAATAAAACAACAATAATAATAAACATTAAAATGGTAAGAACGATATTTACCTGTATGTGAATGGAAACATATTACATTATTTATAATTACACTAGTTATTGCGTTCCAAACAGAAAATAAATTGCTTCACTTTGGCTAGGAAAATGCCCATATCAAGCAATTAATGTGGTTCCCAAACAGATCCCAGCATGCCAATTGTCCTCTAATTGCCTAAAATGTTTTCAGGAAACTGGGTTTTTTTTTTTTTTTTTTTTTTTTCCCTCCAATTCACAGTGGATACATTCTGACATTCTGCCAGAATATGTACCCATTCTTTATCCCCTCCACAAAATGAGCAGATTCTCCTACCAGAACTATGCGTTATTTTTTTTAGCCTTCCGATTCCTAGTCTAAATCAGGCCGTTCCTGATCACGTCTTTCTC
The DNA here is from genome assembly GCA_030762175.1 of Metallyticus violacea. Lineage (NCBI taxonomy): Eukaryota > Metazoa > Arthropoda > Insecta > Mantodea > Metallyticidae > Metallyticus > Metallyticus violacea. The sequence continues at coordinate 2,823,803 of CM060838.1, forward strand.
CCTAAAATGAGCATATCCTACTTCTTTACCCCAGGTTAGTTTAATTTCATTCGATAAACTGAAGGAGACTTTGCCTCGATTTCCTGCCTGCTGGTATTCTCTAGACTTGTTCTAATCTTCTTTCATACTTTTTTATCGTTTGCATTGCCTCGTCGCCACAATGAGCTCAGCCCAACGTAAAAAAATTATATTTCAAAGCTTATCACATAAAAAGTAGCTTATCAACTTTATTGGACTTTTTTCTATTTTTCTCTTTTTAGGTTCCTTTAGTTACTATATTTCGAACAGTATTAAGTTTAAAAAATTTCGTCAACTCTTTTACGTTTTTTTTTTCTTTCAAAACACATTCATAGGTATTACACACTAATATTTGGCTTTGTTTATTTAAAAAAAATCTGTCATTTTATTATTAACAGTGTCATTCGATGGTCTTTGCTCATTCTCTACCTTATATCCTGTTTTTGTGTTCCGGTTAGATACCACCATCATTTGTCCCTGCTCAGTTTCCAATTCAATACCCGAAGTCGTACTTAAAACCCTTCCACGGTCTGAACAACCTCGCCATTTAGCATTTGCTGTACGCTGAATTGCAGACATGTGACAACAGGAACTGTTCTTATCCCCTATGCTTTGTTATCGTGTTAATTGTGGCGAATGACTGGGCTTCCCCTTTCCTTGTGTATGCTTATACTTTTTATTTGTAGCATGAAACCTCCAGTAGGGTGATTTTTTTTTATGGTAACTGTCTACCATTACAGCGAACGTCCTTATCGCTTCCAGCCATCTTCATAGTATGGTTATAATTTCAAAATGGGCATATTTTCTCTCAAGTATTACCTCTTTTAGAGCACCAAAGGTGCAAGATGCAGGTTTGTTTCAGGCATGCAGACTTGTACATAACTTCGCCGCCCAACCCATTTCTTCCGATGAATTGGTCAACTATACCATCGAAATCCAAAGAGCTGGTTATGTCGCCAGTTTAAAATGGCAATTGTATTAAGACGTCTCTGTCCCCCTGATGATCTTAAGTGTTCTTCAGCTTTCTAAGACTCGAGAATGATCTTTCAGCTGTGCAAGTTGACATCGGAGCAGTTAAAACCATCATACAAAATTGGTAAACGCTGAAAGATTTTCGAACGCCCCTATCACTTTTCAGAAAATATACAACTGAGGAAATGTTATCTAAGGAGTTTTTGTTCACCTTTGATTGCAAAATGTCCATAATCATGTTGCGGTACAATGTCAATTTATCAGGATGAATATCGTCTTAAAAATTGACAATGGTGTAATATCATACCTTCCATTATGTAGTTTTTAACTAATGGAAGAGAAGCAACACTCAAACCAAAACAGAAGATATTGAACTTAAGCATAAATTATTTAAAAAGGCATTAAGCAACGCGCATCTTCAGCGGTGTCAAAGCTGTAAGGAGCACTCCCAGAATCTAATCTTTTTTTAATGCACTTTTGAAAAGAAAGTAATTGTTTCCTTAATAAAAGTAGCCAAACTTTACTAATTTAGGGTCGAAAAGCAAACAATCTAATAACAGATTTTTTTTATTAGATCTAGTTTTAGAGGTGCACAAATATATATAACATTTTTATTAGCTCTAGTTTTGAAGGTGCACAACTGTACACGAACATTTGGCTTTAGAACTTAACATTTGAAAACTCTTCAAGAAACTGAATTATAACTGGATGAAACGATGAAAAGCAAACTGTCCATCTATAGTGACTTAAATTGGGAAGATTATGAGCAGTAGCCAACGGGAAGTGATAATTGCCACTTCACTCATTTGCACTCTTTTGTTTTCTCTCACTAACACATTAGCTGCTTAGCCTTCTCGCGGAACTTCACGTTAACACAGCTTATTGTCGGATTTAAACATAACATGCTACCTAAATAAATTAATCACCTGATTAAGCTAGTGGCTATTCTGCATCACTATCGGTTAGTTCATTGTCACTACTTCTGTCATCTGAATCTTGCAAATTTATACTTATAGGGTCTAAAATCCTGTCGCCTCTTATTTCTTTTATGAAATCGTCCTCTTGTAATGCTACAGCATGTTCCACGCAGGGATTCCCAGTCTTTTTTGGTGTCGATTTGTCAATTTATTTGTAATTAAGTTCACGTTTAAGCTTAATTAGGAGCTTAAACTATAAGTGCATTTTACAGAGTATAAATTGAATAATAAGCTTCGGTCAATTGGGTATAATTTACAAAGAAATTCAGTTTCTTATACCTGAAATTGAAATCACAGGGAGACCAAGAACATCATTTTAATCTATGGGGCGATTCTGAATTCTACGAGGTGCGTTCGAGGTCTCCGAAAGAACAGAATAACTTTTCTGAAGTTTATGTTTGATCTAACAGAGGACCAGATAAAACAATAGTTAACTGCAAGATCCCTTTCAATACTGCTGGCAAAAGGCATTTAGGTAAAGCAGGAAGTGAGACCTGAAACTAGAAGGAGCAAAAGAGTCCGGTGTGCATGTTATAGAGGCAGAAAGAGCAATTATTTGTATTTCAATGCAAAAAGTACCTTTGTTTTGAACATTCAGAATTTATATGTGATGACTGCAAAGTTGATACACAATACTACTATACGGTGAGACAGCTGGTGTGGTTTTCCGCAGGTATTCGATTTTGTACTTACATACATACAGGGTTTCATTTAAAAATTTTCCAGTCTGAAAATTTTTGATTTAACATTACTTTAATTTAAACAAACATGCCAAATTAGATATTGAGAGGAAAGATTAAAAATATTGTTCATTGAATTTTAGGTTTTCTCCCTTCACCCCAACCACCCAGACTTTAAAATTTCAAAATTCACCCTACTTTTTAGTCCCATGTTTTAAAGGGGATGCAGTTATTATAATATGTTTATCGCTGCCTTGCAACTATGGCTACTGTTTGAATAATACTATGACAACTACTGAATATTTAATTTAATAATTGTGTTTTGATAATTGTTTTAAAATTTTGTATATTTTACAACAAAGAACAGAATGCAAGCCTACTAATCAGGAATTCCGAAATAGATTGCATTAATGTAAAATGTAGTTTTATTCAAAAGAATTTGTTTTTCACATATTTTTATTCTGTTGAAATTCAAACAACAATAACAACAATCCATATCGCCAGACGATAGAAAATAAAAGCTGACAACAATTAAATCCCCTTTAAATTTTAATATATAAAAAGTAATATATATATATTTAAAGTGGGAGTTTCTGAGACGAGGAGGTGAACTAAAATTTAATCAACATTGGTTTTTAACTTCGGGCCATTATTTGATTGATTTTTCTTAATTTGATCAGAATAAAAATACGTCAGTTATGTGCAGGATAAATAAAAACTAATTTATTTTTGCTAAAACTGCATTTGCAACTCACTTGTCCATGATCCGTTATTTAAACAAATTAATGTGGCATCGGAAAATATTATTGCTACTATCCAGTAGAATAAAGAGATTGTTAAGGCTTTCTTAAGTTCCCACCAATTCAACTGCCAGGAAAGTATTCAAAACCCAGGTCTGGAACGCTTGCTTAAAAAGAGCCTTTTCCTATTTCTCGTTTCATCTCATATACCATCAAGTTCACCTCCTGTATACTTTTGAAAAAGGGGATTTAACTACATTATATAAAATTACACTTGGGATTGCAGTGTAAAGACTTTAATTCCGTCTAAATTAACAAGATCTGGACTTGGATGAAAGGGCAGTGCGCCGCACATTCGCCAAGCTGCAGAACACGGACAACAATTCTTATTGCATAAGTTAATAGGTGCCAGCACTAGTGCCTTTACACTTCCATCTAGCGGTTTCTGAATAAACTACAAGTATTTGGCGAGAGTTGTATGTTTAAACTGTAGCCGCGGGAAATGGGCGGTACACTCTCAGTTCATGTTTTGCCGCAGTAGGAGGCGGATGAAACGTGCTAATGCTGCGGTAGTGTGCATCAAAACATACTTGTGTAATGTTATTAACGAGTGCTGTTGGATACAATGCAGTTTTGTCTTTTCTGCTAAGTGTTGTGTGAGACAGGACAAATGTCGAACTATCAATATACGAAATGTGCGTGCTTTTGGGAGTACCTGGTCCCCTTCACCCGGTTTTGGGGAGTGTTCACCTCAGTTAGTAAGTATTTTTCTTAAAATTTTTATAAAAGCTTTAATTTCAGGCATTATGCCGGACTATCAAAATAGCACGGCTTAATAACTTCATTAAGCTTATAGCTCTCGATTTATGGTGTTTGGTAACTACACGTCTCTATTATTAATATTTTCTCAATGTTTATATGTGTTAATGAAGAATTTTAAAATAATAAGTAATATAAATGACGTAGTTCCGATGTGCATCTGTTATACTTGTTTTTATATTTTATTTCATATTATTAATTTTTAGGTTAATGTGATATTGGCTATACGGGCCAAGTTGGCAAAGGTATAGGTTTCTAATTTCTTGTTTCTAAAGTAGTTTTGCGTCATAATTTAAAATTTTAGAATTCTTGTTATTTTCTGCCAATTAGCCATTCTTATGTGATGCGGTATGTCGGATTTTTAGGTCCTTAAAAATCAACTTTTAGACGCATAAAATTTGTATCTGGAATTATCAATTTGACACTAAAATACCATTTTAGATATTTAAAAATACAACTATTGGGAAGTTTATGTAAATAAACTTTGTTTTTCCACACTTAAACTACAATACCTATAAAAATACAACTAATTAATACTGAGGATTAAAGTATACAGGGAAAACAAAAACAGTAAACATTATTGTGGTTAAAAAGTTTATTATGCCTTAGTACAATGAAACCACCCATCTTATTGCTCTATACATAAATGTTAGCATTACAGCTATATTAATTACTTTATCATCAACTTACAAAAGCATTTATTCACAATAATTGACATTGCTATATATAACAACGCTTTTCTCTCGGTTGTGAAACTTTGTATTTGTTATACAGAACCATTACATAAACAGAAAAAGATATTTACAATGATTCTGAACTAATGGACCGTGCACGTTTAAATTCAGCAATATTTCTCATGCTAACCTTTTTTATTTTTTTAGACAGAATACGTTCAGCACATCATATGCGGTGTTCAAAATTAAAAATACGGGATTTCTTATCAACACGTCTGCCCATTTATCCCTAGCCTTTCTATTACACTTTAAATTTTCACTTAGATTCGTTTGCTTTTAATTTGGTTATGCTAGAAGTAAATATGAAAATCTGGACCTGACATAGATAATGCCCCTTTCCACGCTACTATTTTGCAATAATTCTTTTACAGCTGTCACACGTGCAATAGTAGTTCATTCATAACAAAGTTACCTCTTCATAATATACACAGTGGGATGTCAGTTCATGTGCTCCATCTAGTGAAAGAGGGACTTCAGGAATTGTACTATCTATGCGGAATATCTTTTCATGTTTGGAATAAGACTGCTGGTTTTTCGGAATTCATGCCTTGTTGTTTTAGTAGTTCTAAACAAAGCGTGGACTAAACAGATATTGTGAATCAAGCTCATATAGAGAGTTTATGGCAGAGGAGAAGCGGCAACCATCTTACACAAATGAACTTTTTAATCGTCAACCCCACAAGGGTACAGCAATTATAGACTTTCATTATGAAATACAGGTTTACTTTTTCGGAGCTGCGCCGTTTCAAGCGAATAGTTGTAAGCTTAACCTAAACAGTTCTTTCTGAGGGAATGAGCAGTATTTTTGTAAGAAAGCGTTGAACACATTTTTCTGCATGACATTCCTTGGAATATTTACAGCACATGATCATATTGAAATTACTGTCTACTTTAAGGTTACCCTTGGCTGTCTTTGCTTTATGACTGGACCATTAATACACTGATTTATGTGAAAAAATATCTCAGAAAATAATAACTGATTGTTATGCAATATTCATTATATCGTAGTTGATAGCGCCGTTTTGTTATCTATTTATTTTTTTTGCAACAATACTGGCAATATAAATTTTCGCATTGTTGGTTAATCCCGGCACAACTGGTAAATCAGGGCGCTTCTGGTTCTGTTTGCTTTTATTTCGACTTGCAAAACCCGTCAACAATGAAACAAATATTATCAGCACTGCTCTCCGCAGTAATCGACTCGTGTGCTTTCTCGCACCATGCGTGTGGAAAATTCAACATCTCACAATGACACAGCCCTTTTGTTTTCCTACTAGTTCGTCCCAACTGCTCAGTAACGTACCAGGCAGGAATTTTATTCATACGGTCAAATTATGACATGGTCTTTGAACTAAAGCCACCCAATTTAGGTTCAAAACTTTCTATTTGATTGCTGCTCAAAAATATATACACATTTAAAATGGAGATAGGAATTTTTAGATTCTAAAACCTCAAAAGAGGTCACGGCGTGCTAAATAGACATTTTAGGCTCAATGCAGTTCCTACAAAATGTAATATTTTATATAAAATATGAAGATGTTTAGAGGAAAAAAGGGCATTTAGCCTAATATCCGTGGTCTAGTGGTAACAAATCACGTAATCACATTTGGTTTTATTTGAAAAAGGAGAGCAACTTCGCTTAATTTAACCAAATGCCATTTTATGCGTAGACAACGGAAAAACCGTCTTCAGTAAAAACAGGCACCCCAGCCAGCTATTTGCTCGCGGATCGGTAACTTCAGGATTTATTTGATCGGTGAGCAGTGCGTGGCTAGAAGATGATTCAGTGCAAGTGTAGCATGAAAATAAAGCTGCAATTACGTGGGGGAGAGAGATGGTTAAGATGAAAAACACATTAAACTTGCCAGTGATGAACTGGCAATGCGCTAGAAACTTTTACTACAGTAACTGTGCGCTTCCTTACATTCCGTTTAACTTGAGGCTTTGTTGAGTTCATTTACTTCTGCCAGTTCTCACATTAGCAGGGCTCGCAGTCTGTTTACGTGTTATGCTTGTCATTTCTCGTGTCCCGGTCACAGTGTTAATTTTAGTTTAGTTTCATAAACCATTTACGTCATCGTTCCATTCATCTTTTCGAAAAAACTGAAGGCTACTTTTAAAAATAGTCAATCTCACGTTTTCGCATAACGTTTGAGGCATATTGGGAGATCAGAATAGATAAAGCAAGCGAAATGGATGAGTAGAAAAGAACAGTGAACACGAGTAAATAATCGAGTCCTAAGTGCGCAGTTTCAAAGAAATGAGGTGCTTGAGGAAATTAATTACTTCAGCATTTGCGGCTTTTTTGATTGTGGGTTTCTTCCTTTCACACCATTTTGTACCGCTGGGGAGGTCCACCGAAGCTGCAGAAACGTGAAAAGATGTTACAAGGTCAGCAGAAAAGCAACAACAACGTCAGAAAATGTAAAGTCTAAAATGAAGGTCACAGAATAAATTAACACAGTTGAAACACAAGGCAATAAAAAACAAGGAACCTAACAAAATTTAAAATAAAAACTATATCAAGCTTTAATACTGAAATAATATAACCATTTTCTCTTAATTTAATTTTTGTGTAGATTTTTATAGAAGATTTAAAATATAGTTAACATTAGTTGCTGTCGCAGGTTATCATAAAATAATACTTATCTCTTAAATTTATTTTAACTTTGGAATTTTGTAACAACGATAATTACTTAAATGGAAACATCAGTCATAATGCTCTTGCTCTGTATATTATCTCTCTTATAGCCCAAGAGTTATTTTTTTCTTTTCCCGCATGAAACACACTAGGGTTCGCTCCAGATAGTTGTGTGTGTGTGTGTGTTTTTTTTTTTTTTTTTTTTTTAAAGCATTTTCCGTTCAGTTGAATGCACTTTGCCCAAAGCGTCTGCCAATCCTGGAACACGTGCTAGAAACCATCTTTTGACATCTTTTTCAAAACCCCTTCAACCTGTTTCACGACGGCCTCGAAAGTGCCAAAACGCTCCTCCTTAGCTCCTATTTCAGACAGGAAAAAGGATAAAAGTCACAGGGGGCTAAGTCCGGGGAGTATGGAGGATGGGGAATACATTCAAAGTTCCCTACACACTTCCAACCGCACCATTTTGAGTAATCTTGAGACCCACCTCACACAAACGCGTCTCATGTTCAAATGATCATGCAGAATGGAAAATGTACTGCCATGGAAAATATGTAACAGATCTGCAAGTCTGTCAACTGTTATTAGCCGGTCTTCACGAGCAGTGACGCCAGCTGTGTTACTCACGGTTTCGTTTACTGTTGTTACTGGAGCACCTGGACCGCCTTGCTTTGTTATTGAAACACGGCCCTCTTTAAATTGAAGAGCTGTTGATTGTGGCGAATATCCTCACTATATGCCTGTTGCAACAATCTGTAAGCTTCCAGGCCGGGTTTCTGCAAACGAAAGCAAAACTTCAACGTAGTATATTGCTGTTTACGATTCAACGCCATTTTGTATGTAGGCGACTGACGAACTGACATAGTTTGCTCGCTGTACAGACGCATGCGCGAGCGAGCTTCTGTTTTTGTCCACCAATCAGGACCGAACCGTTTTCACCATGCAACATTGTTTCAACAATGTTTCTTTGCTGTGCGCGATAGTTAAAAAAGAAGGGGAAAACCCCCAGTCTTTTTGACCGGCCCTCATATGTATGTTCTATAAATAATAGAAAATCTTCACTGAACAAAATATTGAAAAAAACGAGTCAACATGGCGTTTCTTTAGTCTGAAATGTAACAGTGAGGCACTCTGTTGCTCGATATATTTTTCTAGCACACGATATTTTAGATTTTCAGTCATTCGTTGCTCGGCTATTCAAGGTTAGCTGCGTTATTATTACACTACAAAAATATTACTTATCATATTCATAAATACATTTTGTGCTCTGTTTTTAGAAGATAAAGGTGTAGTTTTGATTAACTGGAATCTCCAGAACAAGTTATCTGCTGAATTAACCAGGAAAAGTTTCCAACATGCTAGAAGAGTTTGATCGGCTGAAGGTTGCAGCACCGTCATATTGCGGAGTCCTCGGCCAGCTGTTGCAGAAGACTGGCAGAAATTATAGAATTAGTAGGCAGACAAATGAAAAACGCGAATAATACAAGTAAATGTCAAACAAAAGTGGGATGGTAAAACGCAAAATTTAAAGAAGCGAGGCAACACTTAAGGCTTACAGAAGGAAGGGAGTAGAGGAAAAGTCTTTCTTATGTCGAACTAAGAGAAGAATATGAACACATATTTGGAAAGTGCCAATCAGAATGGCAAAGCAAAATGTTTGGCATATAAAAATTGGTCAGAGAAACACGATAAACATTTGGAATTTGGTTAGAAAAATTAAGTACGAAAAAGAGGACAAACAAACATCGAACCGGAAGGGGCCTGGCGTATTTCAATAGCGTGTAAGGTGAAAACGGAGTGCAGCTATGGGAGGAACTGCTGCGACTGTCTCTTAGAGAACTGCGTACCAACACTAGGCGGAGAAATTATATTAGCGATTAAAGGCTAAGAAATTTCAGCTGAATTTATAAAACCCTCTTTAGTAGTACTGGAAGCAATAGACTTTTGCAAGTTGCATTTAATAAATTATTTAATGAAGATAAGAATCTAGAAGTATTGTCAATACCGATGAGGTAGCCCATATTTAAAAGTAAGCACGCCAGAGAACTACACGGTAAAGTATACTGCCAGATCCAATGGAGACGTGTGTAACTTGAACCCAACGTTTTAGAATGAATGAGTGTATTTACTCAAAATTAACTCATATGTTGTTATTTGACAACCCTCGGAAGGGTATATTCTTTTCATAATACACGAAAAGGTACATTTATTAAAATAAATTAGAAATAAATTTCTTAACGTTGTTGAAAACATAATAATAAAAATAGTTATAAATATAACAATAGCTTAATATAAACAAATAAAAAGTATTTAGAATTGCATCAGGCGTTGTATTAAGCATTCTCTCCGTCGAAGGTAAAACAGGGTTTGAAAAGGCTGAAAACCGAAACGAAGAGAAGGGAACTAAACTGATTTAAAATACGATACTGTTATGGGGGTGTTCCAGGTTTTTCCGAACTCCAATGTTAACATTTGCGAATTATGTTACCCATGTAAGTGGACCCGAATTTCGTCGCAGAAGAGGCAAGCATCTACTATTCCGTCGTGCACATGTTATATGCTACAGAATCATGCGATTTATGTTCATGCACCACATGGATTTTACAGGATATTTAACTTAAGCAACTGTGTGGACGTGTAGGAAATTCCTTTTTGCTGGGAAAGATGGCGAATGGATTTTTTAGGGGTATTCTTTAGGTGATGTCCAACGCTATCCAGAAATTCTCTCTTTGAACACCGCACCTAATCTTCTTCCATTCTTATCTTTAACACTTCTCATTTCATGGATGTTGTTAATCAAGAAATACGTGGTACTCAGATGCCTGGAAAATTATCTTAAAACAATCTGTTAACATATTATTGCTGTACGTACATACGCATCTAAATGAACATTCATTGAAGAATTGAATGATTAGGTATATCTTTCCTGGCATACTGTGTGAAAATCACCAAAATGTACGTTTAGTGTTCGTTCGAAAGAAAGCACGCATATTCGTATCAGGTCTCTCTCCTTGACTGGAAATGTCGGCAAAGACCAAGCGAAACTCTCTCTTTCACTGATGTTTGTAGATAAGCCTCTCACCCAGTTCTTCGTCTATTGTTACTTTTTAAATTAAACTTTCCAGTGAACTCCATTATGTTCTTATTTTATTAGCGAAATCCTTAGGATTTCGAAATCCACGCTATTTTGCGTGTTCGTTTTTATGTTTTTTGCACTGCTTTTCTTACTTGTCTTATATCGTAAACTATAATTATAATTTTATAACGTTGCAGTTTTCAAACACATTGGTGCCTTTGAAGAAGGGCATATAATTATGCGAAATCAATGTTATAGTCCTACATGTTTTCTTTTCGTTTTTTACTTAATATGTACAAAGCATGTTTTACTTCTCTTTGGCATCACAGGTGTTGATGCATGAAATATATAATATATTGGATTTTTAAAGGAAGAGATCCAGATCCTTTCCTCATTTGTTCCATCTGGCAAACTGCTGCAAGAAGTGCGTGATCCCTCCTTTTTTGTTCTTAACCAGGACTTTACTGTTTTTATTTTTAAATTTAGTAAATATGCTTTTGTAGTTTGCCTCCACTGTCCCATAACTTGCATCGACAAGGGCCGCTGAGATCGCTAAGGCATAGGATCGTGAACGGGAGTCTGTAGATCGATTCCCGCTAGGAGCGTTGAGAACTTATTAAAAAGTTTTTTTCTACGTTTTCATTATGGCAAATGCGGGAAGGTACTCTAAATATAGGCCTGGCCTTTTCGTCTCTAAACATATTTCTTTACAAAATAATTTAATTTCATGTGATGTAAAGGGCCGCCTAAGCGCTTTTCTTTGTATGCAACCGGGCTCTACCGGCTCGTAACTAAAATAACCTCACTGTATAATCGTTGTCCACCGACTCAGTAGTGCAACAAACACACACCCAATAAAAGTGGGCTCAGTACTTGCGTAAAGACGAAACAATTGAAAAGGCGGTTGCTTTACACATATTAAATTATCTTTTATCTCAGAGTGACCTACGTAAAAAGCGAAAAGCTCACACGATTACTGTGCAAATTTACTTTGTCGATTTGACCATGGATTCCCTCTGTATATCATTCATAATTAAAAATTTCACTTCGGGGTTGTGCCGAACAGAACAAAAAGACTGAAATTCTGTTAAAACCACACGTGTTATGTGTAGAGTGGCTAGCTTTTAAAATAACAAGTTCTGACATCTCTAGGCGTTGAGAACCTCAGTACATCACTTCTGTGCATTTACTTTATTTAATGACAATACTTTTCTGTAAGGTGTAATTTTGAACCTGGGGTAAAATTATACACTGGGCAGGCAGACCTTTTCATATCGGAAATTAGGATTCAAAAATGATGTTTCCTTAGGAGAAAAATCTTCACAAATGTAGAATCGTCATAATATAAGCATTTTGTTTTTGTGGAGCCTGGACTTTTATGTAAATTAGGAAAATACTACTCAATGCTTAAAATACAGTTGTATGAACCAGGTCGGCCGTTTCGTTGTCGTGCTCGGGAAAAAATTATTAGCATCGTTTATTCACTCATTTCAAAACTTTAGTGTTTGTTTTCCCCAGCACAAACGCGAAGAAAATGTAATAGCACAACACTCTTTTTTGTCAAGTACAAACAACGATAACGAATTCTATCTGTTGATGAGATGAATTATGAAAGAAGGGAAAATGTAATTGCAGCTATGGGGCAATTGCGACATTGAAACACAAATCTGCAGAATGCAAGAAGAAAACACAAATAGATTTAGAAAATGCATTTTACACTAATGCATATCAGTGCCAACACTAGAAAAGCGGAATGCTGCTGTTGAAGATTGTAATAGGAAATATCGGTCACTAGATAGACTGGAATTAGGTGGCAAAATGTCAGTCTAAAAGGAAAATGCCTATTGAGAAAACAGAAATTGTATCTTGGCAGGGTTGATACTTTAAAGCCATTCAGAATTTCAGAGTACAGGGAACGAACTTTCTGTACTTAGATGAGACCTAGTGCCACGGGTGGCCGAGGTCGTTAAGGCGCGGACTCATGAGCTCCAGGGTTCGAGTCCTGCCAGGATTTTTTTCAGGTTTTCCTCGTTCCTCATAAATGGCAAATGCCGGGAGGTACCCTAAACTTGGACCTGGATTGTTTCCTTCCTATAATAAAAATCCTTTCCAAATGTATCATTTACTTTCATGTATCCGCGGCTTCGGTCGTTGCTCTTCAGATGCTCCAGGTGCGGGCTCTGCGGACCCTGAGTACCCGTGGTACCTCTGACGTACTACAGGGAGCCGGGCCGAACTTGATTCGAGCCCCTCCCGGAAGGGAGTTGTCCGGATTGGGTTGGACTCGGCTTGGCAGTGGACCCGTCACTCACGGGGAATTGACGACCTACGATGGCGGCGTGTCCCAGGGGAGTGCCTAAGGTGTGTACCCTGGGGGCCGGCGCGCCGGAATCGCCGTTGTTGGTAGGGAGGGTGGTGGTTACCTTAATGCTGGGGTGACTCACCTCTTAAATACGAGGAGGTCTAAGCTAGTATGACCTATCCACCAGTGAAAATCTGGAAGCTAAGGGAACTTAGCGCGCCTGGGCGACGCAATCGTCTGCAGCCGGGTCGGTTTAGAGTTACAAGGTGCCGTCCTAATGCAAAATCCACGGGTGGCACAGACCTCTGTGTTGTACCCCTGGACCCAGGGCTTAGTAAACCCGACGCAACCTGTATCACCAGTATCCACAGCCTGTGGTACCTCAGTAGTAAAAACGGGCGTTAAACATCATTAAAGAAAATAGACGAGACTTATTTATACTCATCTCATTCAGTCACTAGTTACTGGCAGTCTCACTGAGTGTTTAGACACTAAAGTCCTGTGCCTGTAACTGGTCATGTAGGAGGTGAATATAGTTTTGTAAAAATTGATATACTCATTTTGAAGTCAATTAGATGACGGACAATTGTCGTGATATGACATCACATTTTAATAAATGGCTATGTAACAATTATTGGAAATAGTTTTAGTTGTGGATACTGCTAATTACAACTTGTAACTTAACGGAAAATAAATATCCTTAAAATGAGAAATACTTAAATTTCTTACAGATTACGCTAAGGATGCGAGGGCTGTTCAGTAAAGAATGATCATGCATTTTTTACAGGCATTATTTCTCGCGCTAAAATATAACTGGTTTTGGTTTCATTGTTGTCACTACGAGAGTTGCACAAGTTGAGAATGTTCAGTTCCGCCTACAGCAAAATGGAGCTGACACGCGATGGGCAATTTTGCTTTTGTCTCACCATATCTGCATCTGTTGCCTTTGAAATGTTACGGAGGTTTCTGCTTCCCTATAGCACAAATCGAAGATTATTTAAAATATTTAAGGAAGGGGAGGCAATCAATTTGAAGAAAGATGAGACATGACGTGCAGTTTGTGCTGTAACGAAAAAAACGTTAATACCGCTGCTCTCATTGTGAGAGAGGATCTTAACAACACTTTTAGAAAATTTGAAATTTTCGTTGGGTGCCACCCATATGTTCGTAACTAAAGAGTTACACATGAGATGTGTTTTAGCTCGATGGTTGGCAAGACTGCTGATTCCCCCAAAAAGAACGATCGCATGCAGATGAAGATGATGTCACAGGAAGATGCGGAATTTATTTTCTCTCCCAACACTGCTGGATGTAACTGGACAATACTACAGAGACGTTCTGAAGTCTCTGCAAGGTCATATCACACGCAAAAGGCCACATTTCCGTGCAATAAACTGGATACTGCACATTGCAAATGTTATTGCTGAGTATCTCACAAAAATTAGTGTTTTGCTATACCCCAGATTTAGCCCCGTGTGACTTTTTACTTTTCCCCAAATTAAAAAAAAAAAAGGCATTTTCCTTAATTAGAAGCAGTAATGAAGACTACAGGGGCGATCCTGAAGGACATGACAAACATGATTTGAAGACTGACAGAAACACTGGGACAGGTGAATTGCATCCAACGGGGACACCTTTGAGAAATATCATCAAAATTGCGAGGATGAGTAAAGGTGTGCCATAAAATTATAATAATCATTATTTATTCGTATTAATTAATTATTAACTGTATGGAAAACTATAACCTGCTCCTAGTCAGAGAAACCCACGTCAATAAATTCTACGTTATAGATAAAACTCTTTGTGCCAACATTCTTTTCGTCCTTTCAGAACTTAATCTCACAAAGTTAGGTTGGGCAGAAGTTGAAAATACTGTTATTAAATAAATTTATGGGACCTCATTAGAAGAGAAAGGGAAAAGTTTGTGCAACTTTTCCAAAACTACAGTTACAAAAGTGGTCAAAGTGCTGGCGAACATGTGATTAAAGTTACGAAAGAATACGGGAGAAAATGGTTAAAGTTGAAGAAGAATACTGGAAAAAGATGGGCTGATTGACGACGTCTTGGACAGTTCGATTATTAAAGAAGTGATATATTGACTCGGTTTTCGTGTAACTTGTGCTTGGTGGTAACGTGGCGATTAAACTATTTTGTGTTATATTAATTTCGAAATAATTTAAGTTGAAAAGAATCAGTGCATATTATTATTTAAAGCTCAGTAAGTAAATGAAATCCTGAGCGACAGGTCTGGGGTTCGAATCCCACCAGGATCGTCCTCCCTGATTGAGGTTTTTTCAGGCTTTCCTCAGTCCTCATAATGGCAAATGCCGGGAGGTACCCTAAATTTAGGCCTGGAGCGTTCCCTTCCATTAGAAAATCCTTTCCCAATATATCATTTCATATCATGTATCATCAGTGTATAAACCACGTATTATTTGAATGTATACGCTATTTAGAACAGAAGAAAGAGAAATTTTAAGTGGCCATCAGATGGCACATATACTTAGAACTAAGGGCCTATATAAATACCTTGAGTAGGCTGCATTCAAAATAAGCAATCCTAGCACGGGAAGAGGTAATACCACAAGAACAGATAATAAGTAATGAAGAAGCTGAGCTGAGGAAGAAGTAAGAAGATCAGAACGTAACACAAAACACTAACTAACTTAAAAGAATAGAAAATATACAGACAACTTTAATTAACTAAACAGGAAGAATGTTACAAGAGAAGATAAAGGTAAGAAATAAGGGAGTGATGAAGGAGAGGAAGATACATAAATTTATAATAGACAGGGATAATTTTGATTTACAACCTGAAGTAGAGAATGGGGAGGAAGAGGAAAACTTTTACCTATAAGAGTTAAGGAACCGGGAAGAAGATGGAAGAAGGAAGACTATAGAAGAAGATGAAAGAGTGTTGAAGATCCGCGGGAATGAGCGGCGGGAGGAGATGGAGGATGGAGAAGTGGTGTCCGGAGAGGAGGAGCAGAGCGCGAGAAATGGTGTAACCAGGGGTCAGGAGGATCAAGAGAGATGGAAGAAGGGATGGTTGGAAAGAAAAGATGGAAAGTGGTATGGTGGAAGCGAAGTGATAGTGTTTAATGAGTTAAAGTGTTGGGACAAAAAAATTAAATTAGTAGGAAAGATTAACAGTGATAAATGAACTTTAAGTGAAGTTCTTAAAGAGAAGGTGATTATTATGATTGAGATAAGTTAAGGAGATTTGAAACAATTAAGTGTAATGTTTAATTTAAGAGAAATTCTGCCAAGTATTGCATACCAGTTCATACCCCTAGTAACCAGTGATTAGTAGTATTGTAATGTAATAAGTTAGGCTACCAGCTATAATTCTTACTGGCTCCAGAAATTTTGTTAATTTTGTAGATTTTTGAAGATTAAATTGGGAAGTAGTTTGGCAAATTTATATTTTGGTTTAATCTATTTTCAGTTTTGTTTTTACTGTTTTGTTATATTAATCTAGTTATTAGGAAAATCTGTAAAATACTAGTAAGAGATTGTTGTATTGTATAGTATATAATAATAAATGGAAAATTTGATATACACGCCTTGGTTTCGGAAACCGGGTACCAGGGTGGCGTGTAAGATGATGATGATGATGATGATGATTATTATTATTATTATTATTATTATTATTATTATTATTATTATTATTGTTGTTGTTGTTGTTGTTTTTATCAGTGTCCACCACCTGTGGTGCCTCAGCAATAAAAATGGGAATTAAACGCCATTAAAAAAAAGTAAATTAAAACTGCTACCAAAATAGACCAAATGAGAAATGAATAGATAAATTCTTATTATGTAAATGGAAGAATGACGGTTGCTTCTAAGTTATAGCATGTTTTGCTTAAACATAAAACTTTTATTAAAAATATAACATAATTAAATGAATGATATAGAAGGATAAGGTCTCTTAAACTCCCAGGGAATGAAAAAAAGAAATTCGGTCCTATTCATTAGCATCTGGCTTAGAATTCTGTATATGTTAACAGAAAGATAAACAAAGCGGCTATAAATATAATATCTAACTACTAAGGTCGGGAAGTTTAGAGTTCAAAGGCATAAAAGTAATGCAAGTTTTGGCCATTGCATTTAAAACCCTTTTAATAAATACTTGTTTGATGTGTAATAGAGGTAAATGCATTTCATCAGGATTAACTAATGAAATGTTCGGCACGTTATTGTGTCCAGAAGAAAGAGATATCACAAATGAATGATTTGTTCCTAAAATAGTAAGATGTGTTTCCTTACTATCCCATTTCCACTAAACAATGCTCCTTTAAGCACTAAAACAATCAGTTTCACATTTTTACAAACGTTTTATAAATAGGTTTATGCCAAATTTTATCTAATATTAATATATTCCCATTCATCTCTCAACACATGAGCATGGACTACAGATGCAATGGAGCAGCGATGATGCATCTGCAAAAAACTGCCATTCGTCATGTTGGTATTAATGTACAAGAACCTCCGTAACAGAACAAATGTCGTTACAAAACGAATCAGTGTTAAGAAGCTATATACTGGTATAAAAGAGAAAAATGTCGTGCATTCATTGTGAATCCAGTAAAACGTTAAAACTTCCATTGCTTTTAAAAAGGAAATATATGCTGGACTAGTTTCCCTTATCAAATCATAGATGGCCTTGAATGCTCAATGTTTTATTATTGTGTTGGTAATATCCCTTTACTTGATTATTACAGTATGTTGGTAATATTGTTATTTATTATTGTTGTGGTAGGGTGAGCGGAGGTATTTT
The DNA here is from genome assembly GCA_030762175.1 of Metallyticus violacea. NCBI lineage: Eukaryota > Metazoa > Arthropoda > Insecta > Mantodea > Metallyticidae > Metallyticus > Metallyticus violacea. Next base: position 2,841,542 of record CM060838.1, read on the forward strand.
CATCGATTGCCATGACCAGATTCCACCTAACTCGTTTATTCTTCTGTTAGAAACATCCATTTCCACCTCTTCCTTGCAGGTATATCCAGAAATTGGAACCTACTTAATTACATCATGCAGTTTGTGAATATGTTTAATCTACGCTTATAATTATAATCTTACTTGTTATGCATTTATGTGTATATTATATTGTAATTATTTAGAAGAAGAAGAGATTGCAACAAGTTTGGACTTGATAGTTGTGGCAATAGATGGAACACCACCTATTTACAAATTGTATGTACTTTTAAGACTTAAATTTTAATAATTGTAATACTTATTGCTTCCTATAGATATTATAGATCGTGTTAAATACTAAGTATATAGATTATCGTGGTAAATTTAAACTACCTACTGCTAAAAAATATAGGAAATATAGACAACTGATAGAAAATTTATAAGAAATGAAAATACTCGAAAGAGAGTAAAGCTAATAGAAATGATAATTGTTTATACTTCTTATAATGTTATGTGCAAAAGCATTTATTCAACTCTCTTTATTGTTGAGTGTGCTAGGAATGAGTTTTATTTCTAAGAACATACTCCGTAATGGATTACAAGCACGGTGCCTTTTGAAAATGATGAATAAAGTTACATTTTAAAACACTATGTTGTACATAAACAGGGCTAGGAGTATATTGCGTGGATATGAGAAGATGGAACAGCTTCTGCGCATAGTCAGTCAGCCAGCCAGCCAGCCACTCCCATTTCTTGATACATTCAGGGCAAAATACAGAGGTAGCCGATTAAGTAAGAGTAGAGAAACCGGTTATACTGTGTTTATTAACATCTTTTTGTGTACATTTTGCCATTCACAGATGGTGACCTTGGGGCACTTCAGTTTTCTCTCTCTCTCTCACACACACACACACACACACACACACACACACACACATCGGAGACATTTTGTTCAATGTGCATAATTATTATGTCATTGCCATTATAATTTTTGGTTTTATTCCATGTTGAACTTTCGCATTTCGCTTTTAGCTACTTTGGGATGTTTTCAGTCATTTTAAGCACTTCATTATTGACCATGCATTCCGTTTAACCATTTGTTAGCCACGCAGGCAGCGGCCGAACAACAGATTCCAGCGTTATCAATCCTCCGGTAAGAGGATGGGATGCAGGCATAAACAATTTGAAAGTTTTTAGAGTGCGCTAAAAGTGGTAACGGCATTAAAGGTATGAGCTTTATAAGCCGTAATGCGTTTCGGCAATAATTTATTGGACTCAAATCGAAATAGTAAAATGCTGTTTGCAGCAAATAACAAGTACGAAATTTACCACTATATCAACAAGGTATTTAAACATGAAATGTATAAACATTAAAGCAAAATATGCAGCATTTCAATTAATTACATTTTCACATTGGACCCTATATGCCAGACCAGCTTTTATTCCTAATTTTCGCCTTTTATCGTAGAGATAGTAATTAGAGGAAGAGGTACAATAATAATGAAATAGCAATTGTTTACGGCTGCTACTACCAAGGAAAAGCCTTATGAAATACACGATGGTAGGTCCATAAGTTTCCGGCTTAACCACTTGTCTAGGTATGATAAAGACAAAAACTATTTCATTTTTCAATTCAGTTACCCTTTATTGTAATACACTTGAATCAACATTCAATCCCCTCCGAAAAAAAAAAAAAGTCTGAAGTCTTGTCTGCAAAATGGGCATAAACAGCACCCATTACTTCTGCGTCACATTTAAATTTCCTTCCTCGAAGGCCCTAATTAAGTTTTGAGAAGGGGAAATAGTCGCTGGGAGCTAGATCTGGGCTGTAGAGTGGATGATCGTTCTCCTTGGAGTCACATTTCTTCACAGCTTCCTTTGCAACAAGAGCTGTGTGAACAGGCGCGTTGTCGTGAAGAACACGCACACCACCACTCAACTTTCCTCGCATTTTCTCTTTGATGGAAGCACGTGGTCTGTGCAGTAGGCCAGCATAGTACTCCCCATTTATTGTTGTGTTGATCTCCTTGAAGTCAATGAAGAGTATTCCTTCACAGTCGCAAAAAATTGTGGCCATGCTCTTCTTGGTTGACTGAGTGACCTTGGCCTTTATAGACGGTGCTTCGCCAGGTTTACGCCTCCCACTCCATTGATTTTTTTTGGACAAGGGATCACAGCAGAGCATCACAGTTTCATCTCCTGTAGCAATGGTTTGCAGAAATTTTCCCTTGTTGCCATGACAGAGCTCCAAAAATGTCTGACAACAGATGACTCGTTGCTGCTTTTGGACTGAGGAAAGAAATCTAGGCACCCATCTTGCACTAACTTGTTCATGTTTAAATGTTCATGAATAATTCGAAGGCCTATTGTTTTAGAAAGGCCCAACCTTGCTGCTATTTCTTTAACTTTGAGCTGCCGGTCTTCCATAATTTCTCCTTCCACAAGAGCGATGTTTCCAGGAGTGAGCACCTTCAAGGGCCGACCTGCACGCTATTCGTTTTCAATGCTTTCCCGACCCATTCGAAAAAGTTTGGCGCATTCTTCTACGGTAGAATATGAGGGGAAGCTTTCCCATATACACCGTCCAATCGCTGTTTAATTTCATTTGGAGTAAGTGCTTCTTTTGTGAAGTTCTTAATAACAGCTCAAAACTCCGTTTTGAACATGTCACAATGTTTTACACATTATCTTCTTTATGCAACTTTATCTGAACAACTGAACACAGCGGAGCGGAAGTTACAGCTGCAATTGTTTACTTAATAGATAAGGTATGACAACAGGAAAGGATTTTGTGAAGGCGATAATTCTTATCTGCGTGCCAGGAAAGTTATGGACCTACCCTCGTATGTATTCAAAGGTGAAAAGTATGCCATGCTCATGTCCGATGCCATGCTCACGTCCTCATTATCCTTTATGCGTAATGCAAATAAATGTAGGTCTGTTGTAGAGCTTTGATATTGTGTAATATATTTCACTACTTTAAGTGGCGGAACACTTCGGTGCAAGCTGAAGAAATTACTTAGTTGTACAGAAAAAAATCCTTTAACCTACCTAAAATTGCAAAATGCGATGCTTTTAATACTATCAGTTTTGCGTGTAATTTTTTATTTTCTTTAACGTAATCTAACCTAACCTAAAATTGCAACCTTTGCGTTATCCCCCTAAAAAGTAAAATTTATTGTATTAAGAGTGTAGACAATAGATAAGATTACAAGAGAGGAGAAAAAAAGAGGGGGAGAAATGAAGCAGAGAGAGAGGAAAAAGAAAAGTTTGGGCTGTGACCTTCCCATCACGACACTCCACCCAACTGAATTAACATGCCGATGTGTTCTTCTAGCTAATTATTTGCTTACATCTTTGAAGTCAATTACGGCTCGGCTTTCTCCGCTGCCGCTCTGAAGCACCAGGACGATGCTATCTGTATGGATAAGTTAACCTGCAAATGCGGCCTGTAACTTTTCTCCCTCTTGTAGCGCGATGCGGTTGCATCACGGAGTTCGGCGCGCTTGTTTTTATGCACATAAATAAACGCTTAACATTATATTCGTTTTCTTTCAACTGCATATTTAAAGAAAGGTTTGCGACATCTCGACGTATGTTAATTTGTTGATCAATCTCCTAATTTCATTTCAGCAAATGGGAAGCTTTGCAAGGGCTTGCTTAATAAACATATCTTCATGTTTCCATTCTGTAAGAATTCCCTTTACACAACTCCATTTTTTAAGCGGAAACCGTTTCTCGTTTAAGAAAACTGCGAAAATTCAGCTTTTATGGTAGTATAGATCTGGACAACTTCTATGAAATTGGTCATAATATTATTTCTTTAAGTATTAGATTTCATCGGTAGAATTAGAACAATTCCTTCGCCAGCATAAGCCTGCTGTTGTTTATATCGGAACTCTAAACACGGTTCAGGGTCAACTACACTGTATGGTTGATATTAAGGCAACTTCGCGTCCATTGTCTGCTTACTACCACCTATCACGTGGTCAATAGGGCACTTTCAACTAGTACAAACTCTTATCTACTGGCATGCTATTGTGAACAGCGCGCGCCAAATACACACATTCTGTTTATTCCCTGGAGGAAAAGGACGGGGAAAATAGCCGGCATATTTACTGCTAGCGGGCTTCTTACTCTCCCTATAAAACTTGTGTAAACCCTCTATTGTTATTTTAGATCTGCCTTGTCTTTAAAACAATTAGGTATTGTCTTAGGGAAACAAAGTAATAACTTAACGTTATTATAATACTTAAAATATCACATTATTTTAAGGTTAAATGTCTTTGTCACACAATATTCATAAGTTACTTTGAACGAGCATTTGTGTTTTGAGTTTTCATTTTAATGTGTAACTTTAAGTTAGTGTTTTTAGATTCATTCAAGTATAACTCTTTTGCTACATTTTTGAGAGGGAAAGAAATATTCACAATATGCAAATAAATAAGTTATGAAAATATGAAACAAATGACGTATAATGGAACAATAGAAAACGTATATAAATTTCTAGTCAATGGGACGTGTTTTAATTACTTTAAACAATAAAAGAGACAGTTTTAAAACGATTTAATTATGAACATTAACAAATATTCTAAATATAAAATTTACCGAACTATTTAAGTTATTGCAGCATTCATATGCCCTTGATTTGCTTGCACAACAGTTGCGCCATTGCAACTCTTCCAGCGTCATCTCGCATTTCGCCACGGGCAGAATATAAATGAGAGTTTTTCATAAACACTGACGCATCCTTTACTTCGCTCGAGTCATTATTTTCTACATTTACTCCTGAGTATTTTCCTTTGCTTTATACAATGATACATAATGGTCATGTTTAGTTCTTATCCAGTTTTGTCTTCAGCTCTGCGTCTATTTTTATATTGTTACGGAAGAATCATTTATGACAGTAGTAATTTGTTTTTCCCACTCAAATTCTTAAGAACATCACCAGGAAGTAAATACTTGTTTCACTCCCAGAAAACCGCCATGGGTGGCCGAGGTTGTTAAGGCGCGGACTCGTGAGCGGGAGGTCTAGAGTTTGAATCCCACCAGCACCGTCCTCCCTGACTTGGGTTATTTTTTCCAGGTTTTCCTTAGTCCTCATAAATGACAAATGCCGAGGAGGTACCCTAAACTTAGATTTGGAAGTTTCCTTTCTTAAAAAATCCTTTTCCAATATATCATTTCATTTCATGTATCATCAGTGTTCACCGCCTGTGGTGCCTCAGTAGTAAAAATGGGCGTTAAATACTACTGAAAAAACCCTCCCAGAAATGGTTCATTGTACACCTTCACAAGCTGTAATTACAAATTACGGACTTGTTTTTCAAGGATTTGAGGTACAAAAAGAATCTGAATATCATGCTTTGCTCTTTCAATTTTGCGCTTTTGTCAATGCCGTGTTTGACTATTCCATCCGTCTGTCTATCTATCTATCTATCTATCTATCTATCTATCTATCTATCTATCTATCTATCTATCTATCTATCTATCTATCTATCTATCTATCTATCTATCTATCTATCTATCTATCTATCTATCTATCTATCTATCTATCTATCTATCTACCTACCTATCTATCTATCTATCTATCTACCTATCTACCTACCTATCTATCTATCTATCTATCCATCCATCCATCCATCCATCCATCCATCCATCCATCCATCCATCTATCTACCCACCTATCCATTTATCCACGCACCCACTCACGTACCGTATCTATTATTATCTGATCTGATCTATTCATCTATATCGGTGAAATATGTGCTTATTTTCGTTGTAACTACCTTAATGAACCTTACATATACTACTATTAAGAGTGTTTTTTTATGTTTCCTAATTTACTGTGTATGTCGGCAGAAGAAGCTGTTCATATACAATATCAAGATAGAACATTACAGCCAAGTGGAAGGATTCATAATGAAAACTTTGAATGTACAAAGTCTCGCTCTTTTTTAGCAATATTCTGAAAAGGTAGGAATGTTGGTGAACCTTTAAACAAGGGCGTTATATCTCCCAAAACGCATCATAAGTTACTAGCGATTTGGCCAATAACTTACGAATGTTCCTCAGCTTCCTCTGAATGGCTGCAGTTTTTCGATCTGGTATTCTGTTCATAATGCTAATAGAAGTCGCCTTTTATTTGTAAAACAAACACGCTAATTAATGTTTACTGTTCTCTTAAAGTGAGATATCAAGCATGTCATGATTATTGACTATGTTTTATTAGTAATGTGTGTTATTATCTAAGTAAACACAATGCCAGCATTTTGATGGTATATAATGGAGGTTATTTTGAAACCAAGTTGCAGTCAAATTGAATGAAAGAACACGATTAAAAAGAATGTTATGTATAACAGTAATTATCTATTTTCTTTTTTTGGAGTATTTGTTGGTTGCTAATATATTTTGAACTTTTATTGAAGAAATTGCCCTCATATCGTATCTACAACTATTATTCTTTTCAACTCCAACAACATAATTTGAACTACAGCTAGAGCAATATTTGATCAACTTAACTACTGGCCTTTATCGTGATGAAATCGATAATCTTTTGAATGATCTTTCTAGAGTTGTAATTTGTGTTCCGTCTTGCATGTGCTCCTGTTCAACCTGATACCTTCCAGTCTTCCATAAAGCTTCGTTATTTGGCTGATTAGGTTGGTTGTGAAGGTAAAGAAATATCTAGAACAACGTGACGTAATTTTTCTGTCATGATTGCTCTTTTTCGTTGCTCGCAATAAGATCGCTTCAGAATTGGGGGGGGGGGGGGGTTATGGATTTTCTTCTAAATTGTGGGACCGAAGACATGTGCTAGCCCGATCCAGTGGCACAGGTGTCATAGGTTTGTTTATCTTTATCTGTTGAACTGTTTGTTTTTTCGTGTAATAGTGACTTATGTGGTGAAGCCTGTTTGAAATGTCAGGCCGGCACTAAAAGTGTTTTCCTTGGCCTAAACTAAGTTTTATAAAGTGTATTAGCCTGTTAATTGTTTTAACGTTTTAAAAGGCAAGTAGCTTTAACTAAACAGATTAGATTTTGAAAGTTATATTGCTGATTACATATGCGAGAGCCGTTTTTATAAGCCAATGTTACCTTTGGATGTCTGGATTGTTCCTTAATATAAAACAAATTAGAATACGTTTAAATCATTCTTCTCCCTTGTGGGAAGCTGCCTTTCTCCGATCATACCCTGGGAGTTTTCCCCTTCCAGCATTCCTTCTAAATTTAAATCTTGTCCAGGCATCAACTGGAGGGTGTCAAATTGAAGATTAAAATAATTTTATAGCAGGAAAGGCGGACAAGTTGCATTTGATATAAATTTAATTTCATCTTTTGAGTTTCAAATCCACATTTTTAACACATACAGTTTTAAAATCCAAATATGTAAATTAATTCGATTGATCTAACTTTTCAGTATTGAGATGACTTCGTTATGCTATATTCCAAATAAATAATGTCCGTAATACTAAAAGATTAGCTGGTTGAAGCACAAAACTAAAATGCACAAAATTATGTATATGACATTAAAGGTTGGCTCAAAAAGAGCAGAATTAGAGGGATGGGATTAAAATACATATCAGAATATTGTAGGAAACCATTGGAAATATTAAAGCAAAAAGGAGTGTGATTAATTGATTACAAAAATGCTTGACATTAAATTCAAGCTTAAGTCATACATTTCTCGTTAGAAGGGAAGTGATAAGAAAAAGTTGAAATTGAGAAAGGGGGAAATAAACTATGAGAGAGAACGCATGGGACAACAGTTGCAACCTGTGTCAGTACAAAGTGAACCCCCCCCCACTTCTTTAATGACGTTGTGTAAATAATTAGCCCTACTCGCTGAACGTGTGTGTGAAGCCGCTCTCACACTGGTCGTGCCTAGCAGAGTAGCCTTGGATTCTTCTGGCACCCGACCACGACATGATGTACATCCGAGTTACGCAAATAAACCGCTGGCACGAATGACTACCTAGTTCTCATCGCCTGCGTTCGTTCATTCTATCGCCGAGTTGCTCAGAATTAGATCTTGAATTGTAAGGCAATGGCGGAACACGTTACATTAATATAAGTATTGCGAGTGATTGTGTAATTATGTTGTTAAATAATGATCGTTGTTCACTTCTGGCCGAGAGGTCCCGCTACCTACTTTGAAATGTTCTAATTTAGGGAGGTTCTAATAGAGAGATAGCGACGCATGACTACTGGCGAGATGAGATGATTACATGCTATCCTGCAATACTGCACTCTATCAGGGATATCGCAAGACGAAGGTTATGGAAGCAACAATCGGTAAGGGATCGGGGAAACTAGCGGCTAAAAAGTCTTTAAAGAAACAAATTCTTTAAACATCTGTAATGAAATGAACATGCTGATAAAAGCATAAATGAATTAGCTATCTTTTACTATAAAGCAGTTATAAAATAGCAGTTAAAACGCGTTTTGTCCTTATCTGGCTTCAGTTGTGTACTCGTGATGTGCAATGCCAACAGACGGACATGAGTTCCATAAATCCGTGGTAGGGGGCAATCATGTGGTCCATTTTGTTGTTGATCACTTGAGGCGGACTACACTGTGGTAGATGAAGATGGGGTGTCTAAGTAGTGTCTACGTTGTGGAAATGAGTGGGAAGGAAAATAGAGGCCAACCTGAGAAAACCTACCCTAAAGTAGTGTGAGACAATGACAGCATATCGAGGGAGGGTGTTATATGATCGAACAGATGCACATCGCAGATGTAACGTATGCACATATTATGAACACGCTGTAGTTTTTATGTTAGGTTAGAGTTTAAGTCTGTGAGCACCACCATTGAGAAACTATTCTCCGACACGAACGAATGAATTTGATTTTCCACAGAACTGACGCAATTTATGACACTGAATTAATTATCCAACTGGTGGCAATCATGTAGGCTTTTATAAGACCTATAAAACAATTTCATTTAGCAGAAAGTTGGTTGTAAAACTCTCAATGATTCCTTTCACTCTGCGAGAACTCTTCTTAAAATTTAAGTTATCACAATGCAACAGCTAAAACAAGGATTCCCAATCGTATGCCACAGCATCTTAGGGTGCCGCGAGGCATTTTGGGAATAAACGAAAACATAACAGGGCTACTTAAAAAGTTTACATAAATTACAATCTATCAATTACTGGTATTGGTGATGATGAAAAGAAAGACAAGTCGATTAAGTTTCATCTCAGGTGTCCAATTCATGGATTAATAAGAAAAGATGGCCTCTTGAATTCAACAGGTTTTTTTTTTTACTCTTAGGCCTGATATCAAACTTTTGTGGTCCTAGCATTAATCACTAATCTCACATTAATAAGACAAATTTTGTTTTAATTATTTACAATTAAATTGTAGCCCTCTACTTTTGAAACTGTATTTATTTCATTTAATGATTCATAATCGGTGTGTATTAAACATTTGTATAGTATACTTTATCAGTGGCAGTAAAAGGAACTGTATTTTTATGTTTGTTATGGAGTATTTATATCACACTGAAAATTAAAAATTTAAAATAATTTAACATGCTCCTATTTAAATAAAATTATAAGGGATGCTCCGAGTTTCTAATCTCGTTCACAAGGGTACTGCGAACGTGAAAGGTTGGGAATCACCGAGCTAAAAGTAGAAAGAATCTTACGCAACTGGCTGCAGAATCACCTGTCTTGCTCATTCGTGCACTAGACAACAAACCCTGCTTGTAGTTGCCCAGCAAGTCCTGTTGTGCCTGCGTAGACAATTTATATAGCAACTGCTCTAAACGTTAGATAAAAATATCTAGCAATTACACGTTTCTAGAGTCTTCACTGCTTAAAACAATGTTGTTATTTGAAGGTAAGAAGAAAAAAAAACCCGAACTTATATTAAACCATAACAATATGTAAGGAAGACAAGTGCTTCCGCTACGGGTCGCTACGGGTGGCTGAGATCGTTAAGGCATGAACTCTGAACGGGAGGCCCAGGACCGTCCTCCCTGACTGAGTTCCCCCCTCCCTCAGTTTTCCTCAGTCAACATAAATGACAAATGCCGGACAGGTACACTAAACTTATAGGCCTGGAACGTTTCCTTCCTTAAAAAAAATTCTTTCCCAATATGTCATTTCACCTCATGTATCATCAGTGTCCACCTCCTGTGGTCAGTAAAAACGGATGTTAAACACCATTAAAATCCAACGCGGAGGAGCTGCTGAACTAAGCGAATTCCTTAGCAAGTTGAATTTGTTACTTTTTACAGAGCGCTAGAGCACAGAAGTTACATATTGAGTTTACAGAAATTGTTGGAAGGAGCGACTCGTGTGTAGAGTACCAGGAGCCCGCAATTCAAAACACTCACTTTCTCTTGTAGAAGACGGGCCAAGCCAGTGTGATTAGTCGCCGCGAATCTATAAAAAAAAAAAAAAAACTTTGATAAAAAAAACTATACCGATTCTATGTCTTAACACACCAACAAGATCTTAGTTTCAGCCATAAGTATGGAACAACAGACTGTTGCTGCATGGTAACCTATAGCCATGTTTTCCTGAAAGCCTTTGAGATCAATTGTTTAGGGATACAATTTCTCTGTCTTATTGTACCATAGCTTCAGCCAATAACAGTCTAGGATTTAACAGTAGACAAACACACGTGAAGTGATTTAATAGTAATCTAGGTGGCTAGCGAGTGATGCCCCCATTCATTTCCTTCCATAATCGTGTTTCTCATACAGCCGTGAGAAGTCCATGTCAAATGTCACTGAATTGTGTAGTTTAATTTGAAAGCTAAAAGGAAAAGGTTATGTGTTAAGAGCGAATGAAACCTGGCACTCACCTTAATTATTAGAAACGACCCGAGTTTCTTATTTAATTTTATACTTAAGACATTTTTCAATTTGTGTCATATTGAGAGATCGCCACGGGTGGCCGAGGTTACTAAGGCGCGGACTCGTGAGCGGGAGTTTGGGGTTTGAATTGCGCCAGGGCCGTCTCCCTGACTGAGGCTTTTTTACAGGTTTTCCTCAGTCTTCATAAATGGCAAATGCCGGGGAGGTACCGTAAACTAACGCTTGGAACGTTTACTTCCTTAAAAAAATCCTTTCCCAATATATAATTTCATCTCATGTATTATCATTGTCCACCGCTGTGGTGCCTCTGTAGAAAAACGGAAGTAAAACACTATAAAAAAATCATATTGAGAGATTGGAGATGCTGAAAATAGCTAGCACGGAGTTACTTGTCGTTAATCTGATTCACAAATACATGGAAGATTTCCGTGTACACTGTGGTAACCGCTTTGTATGAAAAATATTCGGACAATAAAGCGGACACCATACTCCAGTATTTTCATCATGAAGAAGTATTATCCTATGCACAATATGAGGATTCATACCTGTTCAAATACCCGGAGTTGTCATGCCAATTTAGATAGGATCAAACCTCTTCGCATAACGGAATGTGTATGAAGTTGGTTCTGTATTCTTGTGGTAACCATAGGGAGTACAGCCCCCAAGTATGACTTCCTTCGGAAAGGAAGTAAAGCGTTGGTCCCATATGATAAATTTATGGTACGTAAATGAAGTCAAGCCTGAAAGAAGAGGCCTCTGAGCAAAATTGATGGCAACTTCCGCCATAAATTGAATGGAACGCTGACGACCTGAGATGTTAAAGGGCGACCTTAAATAAATCTAACAATAGTAATAATAATAAAAATAAGCATTGACAAAGTGCTGGAATAAATGATACCAGCTGAATCTCTTCGTTTTTATGGAAAGTTTTAGTTCTTGTAAAACAGTAACACGACGTGCATGTTTGTTTTTCAACTGTTTATTTTTTACATGTTTTGTGGTAACCTGAATAACCTGCGACAGTGAACAAAAGGATCTCCGTAGACAGGCCTGTTTCTGGAACAACTGTTTCGTGCGTTCTGTCACCAAGATAAACGCATGATGAATTTTGTCGCAAATTTTCCGATCCCAAACTCCTATTCTGGTAGATAAGAAATAAGTACACTTCGCTGTGTACCGGTTCATATCGTATAGTACGTACTGTGCTGCGCGTCTACACAAGGTGTACTTGACTACTGGCGTGCATCACACTACTGCAGAGGACACGCAATTGACCTGCTCAGGCATGTGCAACACACTAGTAAGTACATCAACGTCAAATTTCACTGAATTATATACATAAATTTGAAAATTTCCTGTGTTGAAAGCGAGTGAAATGCACTAGTTGGTTCTCAGTTTTTATTTCTATCAGAAATAGCTCATTGTCTTATTTAATTTTATATTTGCGATATTATTCATTTCTGTCAAGCAATTCAGTTCATATATAAAATAACACATTTTTTATTTTGAATGGCGTTTAACGCCCATTTTTACTACTGAGGAATCACAAGCGGTGAACATTGATGATATATGACATGAAATGATATATTCGGAAAGGATTTTTTAATGAAGGAATCGTTCCAACCTATATTTAGGGTACCTCCCGGCATTTGCCAGTTATGAGTTCTGAGGAAAACCGGAAAAAACCTCAGTCCTGGTGGGACTCGAACCCCAGACCTCCCGCTCACGAGTGCACGCCTTAACGACCTCGGCCACCGGTGGGTAAATAACATTGTGAAAACATTACCTATATCTGAAGTGGGGCAATAATAAAATAATACGAAAAAGTAACTTTTTAATGTATTTAGACTGTGCATTAAAGGAAATTTAGCTTAAATATAAATGGCAACAAACTAATTTTGCAGGAAAAAGTAAACAGTTAAAGAGTTTTGCCATGAAACGTGCGTTCAAAGCAACAACATTAAACAGGAACGCCGCATCTCTATGATGGAGGGATAGAGGGGGCGGTATTGTGTGTAAGGTTTTATTTCGAAGGAAGCTGTAAAGAATCATAGGGCCTGCTGGAAAACTTTAACTTAAGCATCTGCAGCAGGTGCATAGTTGGCCAGACGTACACTTTAAGACCGTCGATCGATGCTGCTGCTGTGTGTAATTGGGTAATGTAAGAGACTTGTTTCCTTTCCGCGAGCACTGACGTCAACCAGCCTTATTGGAAATCTTCCCGAAAACAGCACTGCAGATTATGAGCAATACTGGCTCCCCTGTCAGGAATGAGATTGTAATGAAGGAAAACTATATTTGCATGTCCAATAGTCATTAATTTCCTTACACGAATTTTGAAGACATTTACTCTTTAAACTAAGTACTCCAAGTATTACCTAACTACGAAATAAATAAAAAAAATTATTTAATAAAATATAATATTTTAAATGAACACAGCTCTGCGCTCCATTTAAATTATATTTCCAGAAAATTATTTAACTGTGTTTAACGCCCGTTTTTTGCTACAGAGGCACCATAGGCGATGAACACTGGTGATACATGAAATGAAATGATAAATTGGGAAAGCGTTTATTTTTAAGGAAGGAAACTTTCAGACCTAAGTTTAGAGTACCTCCCCGGCATTTGTCATTTATGAGGACTGAGTAAAACCTGGTAAAAACCTCAGTCAGTAAGGACGATCCTGGCGGGATTCGAACCGCGGACCTCCCGCTCACGAGGCCGCTCTGTCAATCGTGACGGTCTAGCTATTTTTCCATTAAAATATAACTTTTTATTTTCACGACGTCAAAGTTAAAAATAAATTATTATTAATTATGCACTTTTTCGATTTTGAAATAGCAAGTAGGTTACTTTACGTAAGAAAGGGTTTTGTCTGTCATGAAGATCTAGGAACAGTTCGCTGTTATCTTCCAGCGCGTCATTATGCGAGAAAGCCATGCGTTACCTTCATCGTATCTCTCCACATTTCATGTCATTTCGTAACAGAAACGTCGCGTTATGGTTGGTTAGAGTGCTTCTCTCCCTATACTCTCCTTAATGCAACAACATATTTATGCTTGGCTGGAACTCTTCCCTGAAGCTTCAAACACCAGTGGTAGTTTCAGCAATGTGACGTGACATAAAACACAGCAAAATGGCTGAATTGAGAAGCCACGCACTAAACCTTGAGAACGTTTTCATAGTAGTTGTCACGATAAACCGTAAAATGTACAGTGTTTTTGTGTACGGTGGGGTGCTCTTATATAGGACTGAATTTATAACTTATTCATATATTAATAATCTTCATACCAGATAGCATAGCATAAATAATTATTATATGATACAAACACCATAAGAGACAAGATTATTGTCTTCTCAAAAGGCTTATCTGGTATCATGTCTTATTTAAGTAAATAATTGCAGCGGTTAACTTCAGCTCCTCTGTATTCAGTTGTTCAGATATAGGTGCATAAAGAAGGCTATGTGTAGAAGAGTGTGACAATTTCAAAATGGAGTATCAACCTGTTATTAAATTCTTCACAAAATATCCAAATGAAATTAAACAGCGATTAAACGGTGTATATGGGGAAGCATCTCCCCTCATATTCTACCGTAAAAGAATGGGCCAAACTTTTTGCGTGCAGGTCGGCCCTTGGAGGGGCTCACTTCTGAAAACCTGAAAACATCACTCTTGAGGAAGGAGAAATCAAAGAAGACCGGCGGCTCAAAGTTACAGAAATAGCAGCAAGGCTGGGCCTTTCTAAAACAACAACCCTTCATGAACATTTAAACATGAATAATGTTAATGCAAGATGGTGGCCTAGACTTTTTTCCTCATTCCAAAAGCAGCAACGAGTCATCTGTTGTCAGGCATTTTTAAAGCGGTGCCGTGGCAACGAGAGAGAAATTCTGCAAACCATTGTTACAGAAGATGAAACTGTGATCCTCTACTATGATCCTTGTCCAAAAGAGAGTCAATGGAGTGGCGTAAACCTGGCGAAGCATCGCCTCTAAAGGCCAAGGTCACTCAGTCAACCAAGAAGATCATAACCACAATCTTTTGGGACTGTGAAGGAATGAATACTCTTCATTGACTTCAAGGAGAGGTCACCACAGTAAACGGGGAGTACTATGCTGGCCTACTGCACAGACCACGTGCTTCCATCAAAGAGAAAAGGCGAATAAAGCTGAGTGGTGGTGTGCGCCTTCTTCACGACAACGCGCCTGTGCACACAGCTCTTGTTGCAAAGAAAGCTGTGAAGAAATGTGGCTTCAAGGAGATCGACCATCCACCCTAAAGCCCAGATCTAGCTCCAAGTGACTATTTCCTTTTCTTAAAACTCAAGAAGGACCTTCGAGGAAGGAAAGTTAAGTGTGACAAAAAAGTGATGGATGCTGTTTATGCCCATTTTGCAGACAAGACTTCTGACAATTTTGGGGGGAGGGGCATTGAAATGTTAATTCAAAGATATGAGAAGTGTATTGGAATAAACGGTAACTACATTGAAAACTGAAATATTGTTTTTGTCTTTATGTTACCTAGAAAATTGTTAGGCCGCAATCTTATGGACCTACCCTTATTTTAAACATCACATTTAAAATTATTGTTGGCAGCAGTTGGCAATCAGGGCAGTAATGGTTTACTTGAGTGCAATCTTCTTTTATGTTGTATTTGAGAGATTGCATTTTCTAATTTATTGTTAAATGTACTTTATAATGTATTTTTATTTAAAATGATGTGGTTTAAGAATGTTATTTTTTTGTACTTCCATTTTATTATTGTTGTTCATATGGTACAGAGATAAATGTATGTACATTTGTTTAATCCATTATTAAATATTATGGTTATTCTTCGTTCGTATTTTTGACTTAGTTTCAGGTCCTTCCTGGGATATTTCTGGGCGTTTATATTTAAATTTCGCTTTCCAAATAGTATTCTGTATTTTACGTTAGCGAGCCAATACTTTGCAAGCGAGGATGGAGCTGGCAAATTAATCATCTCTAACAAAACTTAATGTAGAATGATTTCACTCACCGTGTGTTTTATAATGAGAGTTCAAGAAAAGAACTTTATTTCACGCACAGCAAACAGAGTTCTGTTAACACGCTCCTTGATAAGCAAGCTGAAGATGTGGGTGAAGGGAAGATGCACGAGGTCCCTGGGGACCCAGCTGCTGTCGATGCAACCTGTTTTCTTCAAGTACGTGATCAACGGCTGGGCAGTCTCGAGGGACATGCCGAGCACGTCTGCAGTGCTTGACATTGCCATGGCCTGTGTTCCACAAATACTGCATGAAGTTAAAAGTGCAAACCACCTAGGGAAATGTAATGCGGCGCAGTTGCAGCATTCTAAACCGTTTCCAACAGTTATTTTATATTGTCCCTATAGCTATTAATGACAACCTAGAAATAGCCGATTATGTGTTTGTGTGTGGGGAGGGACAATAGGAGAGCTGAAAATAAAATGAGACAGATATTCAAATAACTTACCATACTTTCTCTCTCTCTCTTAATATTGAACTAAGAGATATTGTCATTTACAAGCACGCATTTTGACGTCAGGACGAAACCTCGTAAGAAATATGGCGAGAAAGCTCTTCATATAGTAGGGCGAAAACGATAGTATAGATTCTAATGGGGAAAAATACAATAACCAACATAAAAAACTAAACGCAATATGGTTTATTAGCATAAAGTAATAGAAATAAGCTACAATTTTAAATGATTATTGTGGTGTCTTCCTCAAACGTTTAGTAATCCACATTTTTAATTTACCTTTTTTACAATTTCCTCTTTAACATAAGGCTGTTATTGAAAGCTAATTTGAGGGTTTGTTAACTCCGCTTTACCGCTGAAGGGACAGATTTTTTTATTTGTATTTAGGGCCTGTTCTTACTACTGAAGCCCCACAGGCGGTGGACACGGATGATACATGAAATGATAAATTGGGAAAGAAATATTTACTCTCCAGCTTCGTCTGTAAATACCATCTTGAATCCGTTGGCACATCATGGATGCAAAATTAAAACCAGCTTTATGATCCTCATGGTGTAAGGCTTGTAGACTTTGTGATATCGGTACAGTTTCTCGTACTGAGACCATCTGCATGGGTTTTTTTTTAACACAGAACCTGTTTCTACAAATGTTTGATACCACAACTTTATAGAATTGTATTTAGGTGCATTATGCACACCATACTCACGTCGAAATGTTTAACACTCTCAAATTTAACATATCAAAGAACGCATTGCGCTCGCTGTTGATTTCTAGTAGGCATTTCAATCATCTACGATTTTCATTTGCCATTATGCATTGTTGATATTCATTCTTGTAGCCATGATCTTCTTGGTTGACTGAGCGACGTTGGCCTTTAGAGGCGGTGCTTCGCCAGGTTACGCCTGCCACTCCTTTTGAACAAGGGATCATAGTAGAGGATCGTAGTTAAATCTCCTGTAACAATGGTTTACAGAACTTCTCTCTCGTTGCCACGGCAGAGCTCCAAAAATGCCTGACAACAGATGACTCATTGCTGCTTTTAGATTGAGGAAAGAAGTCTAGGCACCCATCTTGCACTAACCTTATTCATGTTTAAATGTGCATGAATAATTCGAAGTACTGATGTTTTAGAAAGGCCCAACCTTGCTACTATTTCTGTAACTTTAAGCCGCCGGTCTTCTATGATTTCTCCTTCCTCAAGAGTGATGTTTTCAGGAGTGAGCACCTCCAAGAGCCGACCTGCACGCTCTTCATCTTCAATGCTTTCTGGACCCATTCGAAAAAGATTGACCCATTATTTTACGGTAGTATACGAGGGGGATGCTTCTCCATACATACCGTCCAATCGCTGTTTAATTTAATTTGGAGTAAGTTCTTCTTTTTGTGAAGAATTTAATAAGAGCTCATTTTGAACATGTCCCAATCTTCTATATATAGTCTTCTTTGTGCAACTATATCTACACAACTGAACATAGCGGAGAAGAAGTACAGATGCAATTATTTACTTAACAGATAAGGTATGACACCAGATAAGGCTTTTGTGAAGGCGGTAATCCTTTTCGGCGAGACCGGAAACTTATGGATCTACTCCCGTAGGAGCTATTGTTTACAATTTTAACTATAGAGAGCAATAACTAAAGTAATATATGATACATTATAAAAATACAGTACATTGCACCTTTTTATGTAAACAAACGGAGTTCGGTTGGTTTTATACCTCACATGTTTTAAAATTGGCGAAATGTTAACATAGAATAAATCTCTTCAACATCTATTCTATTTCTGCTGTCTATCATAATATTACAATTTTCCATTCTATTTTTTGGTACCCAATGCAGCTAATGATGACGTGAGTATAGTTCCGCTTTTTTTTAGCTAAATAAACCTGCAAGCTATTGAACCTAGCAATGTATTTAATACTCCTTAACATGCATTTATGAAAATAACAACAAGATGTAAAAGTTAATTAAAATGGAATAAACTGTTGTTATGTGAAAAATAATAATGTTTCAACACAATTAACACCTGCAAATGAGAACAGAAATGGAAAAGTAAATATATCAGGGTTTCGAAATAGAAAGTGTTCTTCAGTTGATTATTACACAGTGGCCCATTTTAATTTTCCAACGATACAGAAAAAGACGAGCTCGGTCACGCAGGAGCTTCATGAACTATGGGCATTCCAAAAAATTAAGCCTTATTAATTAATGAAATGATGTAAATTATGGCATTACTGTGTAGTGTATTAGGGAAACAAAAAATTAGAATTCTTGCAATCTATAAGTATTACAAAAGAATTTTCATTATTTTGATTGTGAGTAAACCACAAAAATTAATGGTAAACTTTTAATTAAATAAAAGGTATGATCACCGATAGCCAGCGTTGTATTGTTTTACTATTTATAAACATATTTAAACGTAACGATGTTTATGAACTCAGCTCTTGGTATCGTCTTTACATTCACTTAAATAGAGAGAAAGTTTCAAGTTACATTGTGTATTTAAGATGATGATCTTATGTTTCAATAAAACAAAAACATGCTACTATTTAAAAGCAAATATACACAATCGAAAATTACATTGATGTTCAATGACTTTGAAATTTAATTTAAATGTTATTGTAGTAAAAATGTATCATAAATGTTTTATGAAAGTTAATAATATAATTATCATAACATATTAGATTCATATTTCGCATTTGCTAACTCTATGACGATGTTTGTATTAAATATAAAACATATGCATCGTTATAAATACAGTTTATATGCCGGGCTAATTTGTGCTTTTACTTTGAAACAATGTAGGGAAAATTAAACGCAAGAGCGCTTTTTAAATTTCAGTTTTCAAGCATACCGCTACTCCTAATAATTCAATTTCCCTATTTTTTCTAAAATGTTTTTTTATGTTATTCAAATGGTATATATACAGAATTATTTTGTGCAGAAGCAAATATTGGTTCCGCTAGAGCGATTTTTAAATTTTTGGGTTTTAGGTAAACCCCATTCCTAACGGGCCAGTTTCCCTGATTTTCAAAGTTATTTTTACGTTATTTAATATGGAATTTCATTGCGAAAACAGAACTATAGCTATTTTTAAATGTTGAGAAATCCTCCCCCGCCAATATTTCAATTTAACTGATTTTCAGAAACTTGTTTTTCTTATTATATTTAAATGGCATATATTGAATTTTCTTTCCAAAAAATAAAATAGCGGTCGTTAGACCAATTTTTTAATTTTACTTTAACCCCCAATCGTTTTTCAGGTGTACCCCGACTTCTAATAGCTCGATTGCCTTGATTTTCGGAAAATACTTTTATCAATTTATTTTAAAGAAATATACCGAATTTCGCTTGAGATAAGGCGAAAATTGCGGCCGCTAGAGCGATTTTTCGATTTTATTTTTTTTAATGATGCTTTAAGTTAACCCCCATTCCGAATGATTCAATTTTATTGGCTAACAAATTTGACGAAATGTTTGTTAATTGATGGTTATATGCCGAGTTTCCTTGAGGAATAAAAAAAAACAAAAATTGCGAGTGCTAGAGCGTTAACACACACACACACGTGGGTAACAACCGCAATAGCTGGCATTCTCTCGGAATTCGCTAATAATACGGTTAATGAAAATATTTCATATATATATCACCCCATAGCAGACAGTATGAACGTTACAAGTTTAAACCTCCGCCCTCCGCCAACACAATGGGAAATAAAAAAGGAAAGAAAGATGGCGCACTTCACGTGCACAACCAGGATGATACTTGAGGGAACAATGGGAGCCTTGGCACTTTACGCTAAGGGCTAAGCTACTTAATACAGAATTGGCAAGCAGAGTTAGCACATTTTCACTTTAAAAGGATCATACAGCGGGTCTTCATATTTGCAGCAGTGGAAGTTGCTTAAATAAAATTCCGTTGGGATAGTAAAATGTTGAAGCATTAGTCCTTCTATTAATGTTTACTTTCTCTGTAAATGTTTTGAAATGAAAGAGCAAGTTTGGTCATGTTGCTAACTGGTGAATATTGCCGTAAACTATTTTAAATCTTTGTCAAATATTTGTTAATATTACAGAATATATTCTCTGTGCTCGCATGGGAATTTGCCTGCCTTCCTGTCCTGCAATTTCAGAGCAGCCACCAGTCTACATTTGTTTTCGAAGACCTCTGAGTTTTTGTAAATTTTGCTAATATATCAGCTCGTCGCTTTCGTGAGGAATTTGTTCGGAAGTTCACTGGGCAGTTCATGATCTTGCAAATAAACTTAATACTACTGGTTTAGTGCAAAACAAATATACACGCGAAGACGAAATAGTGCAAATCTTGGGCGCTCTTCAGCAAAATCACTACCGAAATCAGCACAAGTTCTGCACATACAGCAACAATATTATAAGTATATCCCTGTCGATTTTCTACAACAATGTGATCCCGTAGCAAGTGTGCATTTTAGTGAGTGGTTTCTTTCATCACTGACTAAAGAGAATGGACCCCATATCCTGTGTTCTTTTCAGATGAGGCGTGGTTACAACAAAAAGGTCGTGTGAACGTTCACAACACTTGCTATTGGTGTTGTGAAAATCCAAGTTGTGTACAACAAACGCTCTTTATGATAGGAAAAATGTAATCTGGTGTGCAAGAGAAAAATCGACCCAAGTTTTTACGAGCAGACGGTAAATGGAGAGAGGTACCGAGATGTCATTCTCTGAAGAGAAGTTATTGTAGTAATGCTGCGTTTAATGGTAGGGAGCTACACACTGATGTGAATTATTAGTAACACGGCGAGACATTTCCCTTTAAAAAATGTACACGATATGAAGGAAGGAAAAGAGAGTCTTGCCTGCAAGGTAAAAAACGTCCCAATGGAGTCCTTTGCGTCCAGATAGCAAATATATGGATCTTCTTGAGAACTGTCCTGAAGACATATCATTTCGTAGCTCCTAAAGCTCGCTTTTAGTAGTAAACAAACAGAATAAGTCATTGCCTGAATACCGTACGGTTTCTCTCTCTTGCATAGAAAGAAAGGTGGCGTTCAAATAACATCTGGTCCGATAGTCTCTCGGGCTCTTTGTATAGATACTGTTATAAGGTTTGGTAGACAATCAAGCTGTATGTAGTGGTAACCATGCTTGCCTTCTAAACGCAAGATCGCGGGTTCGATCCAGGTCAGGACCGATGCATTATTTCAAGTGTAAAATTCCTTAAAAACCCTAAGTATGGCTTCCTTCGGAAGGGAAGTAAAGCCGTGTGTCCCGTGTCGTACATTTACAGCACGATAAAGAACCTCAAACCTGAAAGAGAGGCCTCTGAGCAAAATTTGTCGGCCTTTTCACGCCCTGAATAGAATGGGACGCTGATGACCGGAGATGTTAAAGAGCGTCCGTAAATAAACCAAATAAAAAATCAATCTGTATATATTTATTTTGAAAAATATGAATTTTATTTCTCATTACAGTATATTCGATTTCTACAGTTTCCAATGGATTTGGTCAAATTGTTGAAAATTACCATCAACGGATTCTGTAATGCTGTTTATCGAACATTTTTACCCCCAAGTCAAATTATAGTTTGGGAACAGGAAGATCTTAACTAGAGCAAGTTCTGAGAAAAAGATGGGTGAGAAATTAATTCCAGGACTAATTCGTAAAGTATTGCCTATATGTGCGACGGTGTTTTGTGTGCGTAAATGAACGCACATCTATGCACAGATATAGGCATTTTTCTATTAATTTAATCTTTAAGCGGCCCAAACGTTTACTTTTATCTAACTATCTTTCAAGTGGTCTACGGAATTATTTTTAATGGCTATAAATTTTCCAACCCCCTCTTCAAAGTGACTCGCCTACTTCCGAGCACTTTCACTAGACTTTGTTCTTAGCATTGACTGCCGTTGTTAATGGCGAATCAAGTTAATTCATGTTCACGAATTCTTTGGATTGCGATTAAAAGTTGGCTTTAAATTTCATTATTCGTGAGGTTTGGCCCACAGTAAACAATAACGCACAAGGGTTTTTCATGTGTAGGATGTTGTACACCCATTGAGGTGAGATATTTACATTTTGAGCTATCCCACGCACTTTCAATATCCTTCCTAACGCGCTTCATCTTAGATACATGTACTGCCACATTAAGGTTGTTTACGATAATGCAGAGTTCTTATAAATCACATCCTAGACTTCGATCTATATGCCCTCCGACTAGCCCATAATTTTGTGAGTGTTTAAGTTCGTGTTATCGCCCGCCCGGTAGTTCAGCCTAAATAAGTCATCAATGTTCTGCTTTGACAGAAGTTTTTCAATTTAACTGCAAAAGAAAACCAAATAAGTCAATATATACACCAAGTCGTTTTTTAAACACTGTACCACTGAACGTTCCCCAAATAACTAAAAAATGTCCTTAACTTTTGGTACATATTTCTACAAACGATAATTTGTGTTTCTTTTACTTGGGGCATTTTAAATACACTAATGAAAGATGCTGTAAACACGAGGCCCACTGGCGTTGGCTCAGAGCTCAATCAGTGTTGATGGCAGAACTGCTTCATATCTTTGATATGCGTCAATAGTGTCAAGCTGCAGGTTCATGGACATTATGGCTTGGCAAGGAGAGAAAGAAAGAGATGAAGAGATATTGTGTCAAAATTCTTTCCAGCGGAAACAGTAACAGCGTCTTGAAAATAAAAATGCAGCAATGGTATTGCACATTTCTAATAATAAAAACAGCATGCAATCGAATATTAATATCAACGCTGCCGCTCTGTGTTAGGCAACACTTTTGTCGGTCCTGGTGGTCTAGTGGTAACCATAATTGCCTTCTAAACCCAAGATCGCGGGTTCAAACCTGGCCAAATCGATTATTTTTTTTCGGGCGTAATAATCCTAAGTATGACTTCCTTCGGAAGGTAAGTAGATTCATGGGCCCCTTGTCGAACATTTACGGCACGATAAAGAACCTCAAGCCTGAAAGAAGAGGCCTCTGAGCAAAATTTAACGGCCGTTTCATGCCCTGAATTGAATGGGGCGCTGATGATCTGAGTTGT
Organism: Metallyticus violacea; assembly: GCA_030762175.1. NCBI lineage: Eukaryota > Metazoa > Arthropoda > Insecta > Mantodea > Metallyticidae > Metallyticus > Metallyticus violacea. The sequence goes on from CM060838.1 coordinate 2,864,882, forward strand.
TAAAGAGCGTCCTTAAATAAACCAAATAAAAATGGGGGCAGCACTTCTGAGTCATTATATTAAATACACGGCAAGTTCGTAGCAATAATAAGTTTGAAATTTGTCAGAATTAATTAAATAAATGTGAATTGTATGCGTTTTTAGGCAAATATTTGTAAGTATTTATACAGTTTTGAACGTGCTTGTGCAATCCTTTTACAGTGAAAATTAAATATGCATTTACCTTAGAAATTGAGCCTAGTGGCACTCCGGCATCTACTTCTAATATCTGAAATGTTTCCTTTGTTAATGTGAAAAGTAGCACCGGTGATCCCAATATCGTATTATTAAAGTGGTAGTAGATTGAAATATATCGGCACAATCTACATAAAATATTTCATTCTGTACTAAGCGTCTCTACGCCATTTTCATTCATTGTATTATCAATCTTTTTCAGCCTGTATGTAGCCTCCAGGATGATTAATTAATACTATACAAGATAAATATCTGCTTGTAAACTCTGGAGTTATACAAAGTGGAAATAACGATAAGTAGCAATTTCAGGCAAACATTTGGGAGTTTTCAGTTTCAGACAAATGCTTTGAAATGGATCGGCCTTGTTGAATTAAGATAAGAGGGACATATATATTGTGGCATACGCTATTTTTAGATTGTTGTAGTTTTTTGTTCGTTCATTATTTGCGAAAAAGTGTTCCGTTAAGAAGAATTATTGTTGAGGCGGTTGATTGTCAGTAATTTACGGAAGCAATCGTGGGGAATGCTGGGAAAGCGTTAGCAGGTCGTGAACGCGGTTATTTTCACGAGTGTTCAGAATGAAGATTATGCAAACTTTGCATATAGCGTTGTTTTTTTAACGGGGTTTAACGTCCGTTTTTACTACTGAGGCGGTGGACACTTGGAAAAGGATTTTTTTTTTAAGGAAGTAAACGTTCCAGGCCAAGGTTTAAGGTATCTCCCCGGCATTTGCCATTTATGAGGACTGAGGAAAACCTGGAAAAAAACCTGTTGGGTAGGACGGTCCTGATGTGATTCGAATCCCAGACGAGTTCGTGCCGTAACGACCTCGACCTCCTGTGGCGGTTTGCATACAACGTTTTATGCAAGTTTAGCATTGAAATATTTTAAAAAGTATTTAAAAAATTCAAAATGTGATGTTATGACATAGTAGATATATTTTCTGGTTTCTTAGTACACGTTTCTATGACGATGTTATTTGTTTTTGTTTTGAATAATTCAAATGGTAATGGATGCTAATTCCACAATGTTTGATATTGAAAATATGTGCATTATTCCAGAAGAAATTATAAAGGAAGCTGAGGGGCTGAGGGTTTGTTGATTCCTCAAAAATTGAAAAGTATATTAAGGTTTAGGAAAAGGAATATGACAAGTTCTGTACATTGAGGAAAGAGAAACACGGTAGTTCAACTAATGAAAAATTCTTGTTGGCACATTTTTAGTACGAATAAATATATAACATTTATTGTTTATTAATATGGTAAATAGCTTAAAATGTACATTCTAAGATTTATTTATCTTTTCCAGTCGAAGACTTGTATCCCTTCCACGCTCTAAAGTAAAATCACTGTAGTAAGGTTAAGGAAGTTTTCTGTTAGTATAATAGTTCTAGAGTAATGTTTCAAAATTAAATAAATTGTAACGAAATATATTTTCAATGTTTTAAAGATATAGGAAGTTAAGTAATAATGATTAATAACTTATATTGTTGTAGTAGACTCAAAACATTTGTTTAATAAATGATTCTCGTGTTTGAATGTTGGCATGCTTGTTAGGGCAACAATTGTAGCTTTTTCTTACATCTACGTTGCTTGAATGTGTTGTGAAGGCTGTGGAATACTAGTTGCTAGGCAACTAGTACCAGAGTGAGGCTAATTGTGCACGATTTATAGCGTCATAAGAAGTGTGTTTTAATGTTAGGATAGCATAAATGCTATATAATGTGGCAGTGTAAACACAAGAGTTTTGATTTAAAGTAAGCCCTTTCGGAAACATTACCATGATAGTAGTTCATATTTAGATAATGAAATATGTCACTAAAGTAATATGAACAAAGGAATTAAGGAATGGCATAAAATTAGGTATTTTTAAAAAGTCGGGCATCTTATTGATAAAAGCCGTGGGTAGTTGTGGAATCTGATATATCTACATGCCGTATGCATTTTCATTTACTAGAAAGCCTCATTAAAAGATTGAAATTTTATGTTCACTCTATAAATTCACATTTTAGGTTCCGAAAGACAGGTTGAATTGGTAGTCATTAAAAGCTGTGGAAGGTTAGGGGCGTGCCTAAATTTCTCTCATATACTTGAAGGCGTATATGATAAAAATGGACAATATTCTGAACAGAAGCAGTCTACCCTTTATTAATAATGTGCTATTTAAAGGAAATTTGTAAAGAAAAATATTGGAATGTACACTAGAACGCCCAATGGCGGTCAATTGACAGATTTTAATTTTCAAACGTTCATATTTTCACTGTTTCTGGAAGTATTTTTATGGTTTTGTGCCTTTTAACCCCTTTCAATAACGTTTAGAAATATTTTATTTGTTTTTAAGGCGTAACTTCTTAAAATAACAGCAAACTTAGCATCGGTTCCTGGAGGCGATCAATTGACCTCTTCCTTACTCACGTTTCTTAAGTGGTTTATTGTGTAGTGTAACAACTCATTGTAGGTAGTGCGTGAGTCATTGTATATCAGCTCTTGTATCCATGTCTAAAATTTCCCTTCTCTTTTCATTTTCACGTAACTTTCATAGACTGACTGACGAAGGAACATTTAAGGCCTCTAAAGGCAAGACATGTCAAATAGGATTATGTAAGAAAAACAAAAACAAACAGCTGTTCGACATATAAAACATTTGCATGTGGTTCTTGTATAATCAAAAAATCTGCCAAATATTCCAAAATTTCTGAAAATGTTTCAATGTAACAACTTTCTGTGTGGGTATAACTCGTATTTGTATAACTTGTGTCTTTTTTGTACAAATAATTGGTTACTACATAGCATACAGAAACGCAATTCATATAATGAATCATTTTTATTTTCGAGAAAACATTCGCTCATGCTTGAAATAAATAATAAATGACGCATTTAGCCAGAACTGACCTGTAAATGAAAGAAAGAAGAAATATGTGAATGCATTATTGAATTACCAACAAATTAAATGAATAGGAAAATGGATCTGGGGACATAAAACGCTAAACATACGTGATATGTGAGCAAAAAATATGAATTTAAAAATATTTAAAACCAGAAGCTCGATACCGCCACGGGTGGCCGAGGTCGTTAAGGCGCATGCTTATAAGCGGGAGGTCTGGAGTTCGAATCCCACCAGAACCGTCCTCCGTGACTGAAGTTTTTTCCAGGTTTTCCTCGGTACTCATAAATGGCAAATGCCGGGGAGGTATCCTAAACTTAGGCCTGAAATGCTTCCTTTCTTAAAAAACCCTTTCCCAATATTTCATGTATCATCAGTGTCCATCGCCTATGGTGCCTCGGTAGTAAAAACGGGCAAACACTATTAAAAAAGAAGAAGAAGCTGGACTCGAACCTGGCTCGCAGCGCAGAGCCATGTTGTTCCCTCTACATCACTACAGTCGCCTGGTAAGTAAGAAATTTCACAAGAGAACTTAAAGACGTGATACTGAGCAGACACTAAGTATATACAAACTCACTCCGGAAACTAAAAGCAAACTGGATTCGAACCTGGCCTGCAATTTAGAAGAAAAGTCGTTTCCTGTATACCATCACAGTAGACTTGAAGGCGATAAGCAAGAAATTCTATAGTTTTCAGTGAGAAAAATTATTAAAAATGCATAAGAAATTAGTAGCGGTCAATTTAGGGTGTACTTGAAGGTCGGGTGTTTTAGTATTACATGGAAATGCAAGTGGATGTTTTCTTTCTAGATATCTAAACGTAACTGAAGATAAGAGAAATTGCCCAACGGTTAAACGTCAGTAAGATAAAACAGTGCCGTACTTACCCTTTCGAGTAACGGACCCGCATATTGCAATGAATAAACTTCTAGGCATGAATTATTCGAAATTCTTGGTTTGAAACTCGCAAAACAACGAGGTACTTGACTTGTAACCAGTAAGTTACATTTTTGCTTTCATACGCACTTTGCAAGTAGCGTAAACCCCTTTATCGGCAACGAAAACTGGAGGAAGAGCGCACACCTGCGTGTCCTATATATCAACATAAGCTTATGCAGTCGCGTTGGTAGGTGAGGCGAATATTTACGACGAGTAAGTTGTTACTAAGCATGGTAAACGCAATACACGCAAGTGCAGTATGTTTGAACAATAAGCTAACTCGAGTGTAGGCTCATCGCCCCAGGAATGAAGAAATTATAAGACAGGAGGCAGTTTTCCTTTAGCAACAAAGGTTGAATTAATGTTTCCGCAGCTCAATAATAATGGGTCTTATTAGAAAAATCAAGCACAATTTTTAATAGTGCCATAATACTCAATCATGCAAAGTTCAACTCAGTAGCGTATAATGAAATGAAAAGAGTTTTATGTAACAAACAGACTTAGCGCTCAAAATACAATTGTTTTTATTGGAAAGAAGGAAAGAGACTTCTGTCAGTTCCTCGCATAAACACGAATGTTTTTTACCTTTTAAGTAAATTTCCTCATTAAATATTTTTGATTATGCTATTAAATAGGACTTTATATTATTGGGACTTCGTTAATAAACAAACCCAACTTTTCTTTAATATTTGAAAGATAAGACGATCAATATAGTATTGGAAAAAGAAAATTGTTTTCCAAAGAAAGGCACTAGCCTACCTTGTTTAAATAATTTGAAATGTAATATTTTAAAAAAAAATGAGCATTTAGATGAAATTTAGAGATTGCTCCCAAAAATTGAAACAATAGCTTTTCTTTATTTTAATCAAAATACAATATAGTGCAAAATGTACCACATTATAGTTTAATTTTTCGTTCCACATGATGAACAAGTTAGTCCAGTGGAGTTGTCTCTGGCAAGTCCGGGTATCCCCTTCCGAATTCGCTGACAACCTGCAGAAGAAATTGTTTTTTTGGTTCATCCAGGGTGTGTGTAATCGATTGTATTTCTCGGGCAGAGCTACTCCGTGTTCCATCATATCGTTAACGCAATTTTCCTTGGCAGTGTAGTTCACATCAGAATTAGATCTAGGGATTCGATTCTGTAAATTGTGCGACAATACCAAGTGAACCGGGGGAAAAAAAATCTCAAAATATTAACTGTCACAAAGTAGTCTAAATTTTCTAGAAAGTGCTTTCCATTCCAAAGTTGCTAGCTTCGAGTATTTTTGTTGCCATACTTTTGGAGGGATTCATCACATTGGCTTTGGTATCTAAAATCAGGAACTGCCAACCTTTGCTAAGACGAAGATAGTTCTACAGAGTAACCTTAACTACCGTTTAATTTAAGTGTTGTTTGTTGCAAGGTATTCAACTGCATTGAGATACGAGGGTAGCTCCATAAGTTTCCGGCCTCTCCTTCACGAAAGCCTTATTTGATGTCATATCTTATCTGATATTAGGGCCATTAGGTCGCTATTGCAGCTGCGATGTTCAGTGGTCCAAACAGACTCTTACAGAAGCGTTCGCAGCGACCATGGAATGGTGGTGTCGGCACTGTAAAAAATGTGTACATCTCCAGGAAGTTTATAGAATTTGGTGCAAATAGTTTGTAAGAAAAAAAAAACCGGAGATCTTTGAACTTGAGCGCATCTCATTGAAAAGGTTTTTGTGTTTTTTCATTTTAATACAAACGAATGCTCTATTCAATCATATTTATTTCACGACGTCTTTAATAGTTCTAAGAACTGGGTTGCCTCAGTTTCAGTCTCAGAAAAACTACTGTAAAACTCGTAACTAAACTAGGAAAGCAATGAACAGATTACCGTTCTAGTGTGCAACTAGGAGAATGAACAAACCTAGAATTTACTTTTATTTATCTGACATTTTCCTTTGCTGAATACTTTGACACAACAGCTTAAACCAACACTTGATTTTTCTGTCAGTTACCTTCTTAGGACTAAGATATAATAAATTGCTTCGTTTCTGTTTTTCGAAACGGATCTCTAAAAATGTATGTTTCAGTTGAACAATTTCACCATTCAGATAACACCTCACAAGATGAGGAACACAAAAGCTACAGGTTTCTCGAGATCATCGTGATATTTCACGGTTCGCTCGCTTCTTCTAACTTCCAGCTATTCTAGAGCCTGTCAACTCCCTATGAGTCACAAGAAACTATCTTCTTCTGTTTCGATCATGGATAGCGCTTGTGTAAATAAAATAGAAAAAAAATCTCATCGAAACTTTCGCTGAAAGTAGTTCTTTTTCAAGCAAGGCGTTTTCCCCCTTCATTTTTATTTAGCTTCTGTTAGTCTTCTCTCTCCAGTAGCTGCAGTTACTTGTTTTCGCCGCGGAATCTGTGCTATCTGAAATACTAATTAAATCTTCGGCATTTTCATTTGCTCTTTCTCGAACAATTTTTTTTTTAAATCAGATACAAACTAAAAAACAAGTAATTGCCTCTCGATTATAAGGTAGTTTATTTCTATCTATTTCATGTCTTTGCAGTTCAATCAACCAAACGTTTATGTATAGATCCATCAGTAGTCATTTCTGTATAAAAATTAATCTGAAAGTAAAGCTAAATAAATGTATTTCAGTTATGCTTAGTTTATTCTTTGTTGTTCATCAGACGGAGTACAAAACATAAAGTGGGGGTATTTTGTCTGTAATTCCACACAAGTGTAGTTTCTTTAATGTTTGCTCGGGGGGAAACTCCATGATTGACCCGAACTTGACTACTGTCCAATTACAAGTGACCTCACTGCACTAAATGGTCTATTGCTTGTATATTTTAACGTTTTAGAAAACTCTACAAATATTAGATTAATCTGAAAATTTATGGCATGTTATTTGTTAAAGAAGACCCTAACTGTTTTAAATTGTTCCAAAGGATTTGTCATCGACCTCATAGTGATGCTGCAAATCTACTCTGCAGATTCTGAGCGGTCTATCTGAAGAGTTATAACTGTAACTTGTTGCTTAATAATGACAAACAAATGGTTTAAAATAGTTTTCAATACTAAAACAATAATCCATATTTGAATCGAAGTTAGTTTAAAGTTAAAAAGGAGTGTATAGCATTATGATACCAGTTTTCAGATGCTAGTTGTGACCTCTAAATATTATTCTATTGAACTTTACCAAAATTATTTTGTTATTTATAATACAATGTATTCAAGACGCGTGTCGCTCGGCTTTCTAAAACTTACTGGTGAAAACTCAAAACAGACAAATGTTTAGGAACGCAACAAACGTTGCATTTTGTTTAATAATAAAGTAAATATATCAATTTGTAGCTCATTTCAGCTGCTATGTTAAAAATGGAACGAAGAACGGGGGTTATATTTTAACAAAATCGTTCACTTGTAAGCATTCACATTTTTTGTTACCTACTTTCAAATCAACACTGTAGACTTTTCCAGACAGGAAATATGAAGCGTTGTTAAGAATTTTTTTTAACATGTTACCACTGTGGTTCCTCATTCAACACTTCAACATATCTCCCGAGGTTATTTTAAATATCAATTGACACACGACCATCAGCATCAATGCTCGTGGATTCAGCACTATAGACTTGCTTGTTTTCATGAAGGTTTAAAATATAATCAAACCTGCAACCGTTTCTTTTTCGTCGCGGTTTCGTGTTTTCAATTCAGTTCCCAGATAAACGGAAGTGGCATCGTGTCCCCAATTGCTGGTATACACAAGGTTAGTTAACGAGCTTTGTTTATAAGAAAGGTTTTTGTTTTTGTTCTCTAATTGGCACAGATTATCTCGGATTTATTTGAATCATTAATTTTTGAATGGTAAAATGTCTCTGATATCTGTACACAGAGAACTTCAGCTATATGAAGTCCAACATACTTTAAAATAAAGCTACTTTCAAAAGTATAATTAATTTATTGAATGTTCCATTGTTAGGCTCTCGCCTCAGAAAAATTTCCAGCGCAAACAATCCAATGATGAATCGATATGAACTAGCGACTTTTAAAGAAAGTGTGGCCTGTGTTTTTCTCACTCAAATGTTAGATGATTGTCAAGCGATTATTTGAATTTAGAAGTGAGTCAACCTGCTTTTTGAATTTCCGTGAAATATGTAGTGTTGTGCTTGGAGAAATTCATATATGTTTGTTGAAGGACCTGCTGAGCAAGCTGCGTGACGAGCTAAACAACTGAGGTTTTTTTAAAACAGCATATTTGTCATCATTTCAAATTAAACTTTAGAGAACGTGTTGCTATGAGGATATTGTATAAGTAGGGGAAGTTGTACCTTATGCACAGTAGTTTTGCAGCCTAGCCTCTGCTGAAGCTAATGTCAAGTAACATCCCCTTTGGTTAGAGAAATCCTGTAGAAACTTCTAGAAGCTTTTTTGATGTAAATGATCAAATCCAAGTGTCAAGTGCTTCCATTTCGTCAATAAGATGGATCAAAACAGATTTCATACTTTATTGCCAACGACTTTGTCACCACCAGGTCGATTTCTGCCCTTAGGCGGGGGCATTTTCAACCCTAGCTGCATAGCAGCAGGGATTACTTTGCATTGTCGAACTTTTTGTCAATTATTTCTGTGTTCGAAGAAAGAAGAGAGTTTTTCTTTACCTTGTTACATTTCTACACGTTATTTCTTAAATATTACAAAAAATACATTTTATGAAGGCATTTAAACACTATGCAATATTAATTCTACTTATACGAGTTATGTCCTTAAATTTCCCGCACTGAAAGAAAATGCCCAACATACTTGCACATAATTACAGAGTTACTGATTCTAAAATTACAAATATTAATTATTTCAATTACTCTGTAATGATTCAGGGACAGCTTCAAGGTACAATTCCCCACTACTATCATTGAAAGCATGGGAAACAATGAAAAAGTTGCTGATTATAGTTCACTGTAGACGATAATAGCACTTTTCAGGGAGATGTAGGTACAACAGCTGCACTTTATACGTAATGTTATTTCTGGAAAATGAGCTAAACATAATTGGTGCCAGTAAAGTGAACGGTTTTACTGCAGTGGCAGTTGACGGAAAGTTTTTTTTCTTGCATATTGAAGAGACTGAACTCTCTCCACTCCTGAAAAGAGCATTTTAATGTAGGGAATAGCAACTCTGCATTTACCAAACACATGTTTTCGCTGCTTGGAAACAAGAAAGAGGGGTAATATTCTCGGTAAGAGCGATAGAACATTTGCATGTTTTCAGGCTGTTAGGCATGTTCTGCAATGACTTCTTGAGGTGTGAAAGTATATATTTAAGTACTCTTTCTTTCTGCTGCTCCTTTCCCTGTCGGCCGCATGATAATGGCAAAACGAGCCACTATAAATCAACAGACCTTCTCTCTAGGGCGCACCTAGATGCCACTTGAAGGGGGCCAAAGATATATACTCTTTGAGATTGCGGTAGTTTTAGGTACAATTTATTTATGGCCGGTGTAATGATAGGATTTTTATTATCTGTAATATCTTATCTATCTGGACTGCCAGTCTCTATTCATCTGAACAGTGGGAAAACAACGGACTTTCACAACTATTTCATACTTCTTTAAAATTATCTTTTTAGTTTTTACGAATGCACAGGTTGCCAGCATGCATTAAAATCAAATTTGAAAGTGTGTTGTTTGTTGTAATGATTACTCTATTATAGTTTTATTTTTCTAGTAAAGTACAGGGTACTAAGGCAAATGTTTTATAACTTATGTTGATTCTTGGAGTTCGTGGCCCAATTCAGAAAGGGAGAATTTTCCAGAACCTCTGTAAGGCTTCAAATGACATTTTAAATTCCTCTGGGAAGAAATTTACAAATTCTGTTTGTAATTTTTTTATGATTGTCTGTAAATCTTTCATTACAACCAAAAATCTTAGAAGTGTGTAATACTGATTGGAAAGTTGAGCATATTTTACATTATTTTAAACATATTTACCTTGCCAACAAAAGCGTATTATAGTTTACTACAGTTATTAATCTCCCTATCAAATTAACCGTTTATTTTAACTTTATTATTTTCTTTTACACAAATTAAGCACACTTTCATACACGTTTGTGGTTTCTATGAGGAACTCTAATTACAAATAACGTATTTTATTTGCAGTTTTAATTTTTTTAGACAGTTATTAACTTTCAAAACATGAGAAAATTTTTACCAAACTATTGAGAATTATCATAATTATAATTAATATCAGGATACGTGAAAGTTAATTGTGTTCTATAAGTTTGTTTTGTACTAGAGAAGGAAATCGCTTCTTTATCGTGTATGAATATTAAGCTTATGTACATCCGATTCTAATCGTCTACTAATGGCCCAAACACCAACTTATTTATCAATATACTTTAAGTAGACACACTAACAATATGGGTAAACAAATTAGCGAGATAACATTGAAGATACCTGGAAATGCGATCATGCAGGTCTCCTGGCTTTTAGACATGTAGAGTGAAGCTGTGCAGGGAGGAATCAATAGTAATTAGGGCTGCATTATATACCCTAAGTATTATTATTATTATGAAGGCCGAGGGAAACCTGAAAAAACCTAAATCAGGGAGGACACTTATGTCGGGATCTCCGCTCATGAGTCTGCGCCTTAACGACTTCGGCCACCCTTGACGGTAGAATTGGTAACTGCACAAAAGAAATATTTACCTTTATACCAGTTATTTGGTGTTTTCTCTTTATTTTTGTAAAAATAAACTACCAGATGTTTAAAATGTTCCATTAATAATTTATAATACTTATGCATTCAATTTCGTGCATACACTATTATGGGGCAGAATACAACAGAACCAGATCTAGTATGGCAAAGTATCGTGTTGTATATTTTAACTTTTAATTCCTACACTACAGTGTGATAAGAGGATTTAGAGACCCTGCTTTCTTTACATGCTTTTGGGGAGCAAAGTTGTTCATTCTCGACTTGGAGTTCTTCAGTCAATATACTTCGACTTTTATCCTTTTCCTTTACTCTCTCTCTCTGGCCTTTTTACTTTCCGAATAAGAAAGAACGACTGCGAATTTTGCTACCTGAAAGTTTTTCGCTTAAAGTCTTCATACATTTTGAGTTTGAGTTGGTGAGTGCTCAGAATATTAAACACAAACTTAAAGTTGAATATTACACGTAAAAAAGTCATTTCACTTGCACAGCACCATCAGGCCAAAAGAAAGACTCCAGTGCCATTAAGACAGGCTGGTTATTGGTCGTGCATTGAAATGTTGCGGCGCATGAAGTAAATAATGAAAGTTTGTATAGGAACTTGTTGGATGATTTATTTGCGGATTTTCTGCCGTCCTAAAAAGCTACCTTTAAGTGCCGTTGGATGGCGGATTCGTTTCAACCACCGTCTAATATTTTTGTTTTGTTATCCCGACAGACGGTGCACAACAAAGCGAAAAATAAGAAGATAAAGAGTAATCAAATTATGCAATTTCAAAATCTAATATAAATTGGATTGCTACATGAAAAGAATGTAATGTGTTTAATGTGTTAAGACTGCCAGTCAGTGGTAATGTAACTGCCTTGAAATGTAGAAAAGAATGCGTTCTTGGCCTCATTTATTGAGCATGAGGGAGGGAAGGAGAGAACGGTAAACAAAATAGCAATTGCTCCGTCGAATATTAAATTAAATCACATAAGAAATATACATCTTTTATTTGTGCTCAAAATGCAACATGCGTCCTTGTATAGCAACGAGATTTAGTGTTTGTGTCCCATTGGGCAGATTTTTTTAACAGTGTTTAATGCGCGTTTTTACTACTGAGGCATCACAGAGGGTGGACACTGATGATACATGAAATGAAATGATAAATTGGGAAAGGATTTTTTTTAAGGCAGGAAACGTTCCATGCCTAAGTTTAGGGTACCTCCCCGGTATTTGCCGTTTATGAGGACTGAGGAAAACCTGAAGAAAAAAAACTCAGTAAGAGAGGAAGGTCCTGGTGGGTTTCGAACCCCAGACGAGTCCGCGCCTTAACGACCTCGCCAACCTTAACTGCAACTCGACACGTTTAATTGCTTTATTGGGATTTTTTTTAAAAAAAAGTTGTAGCTCATATATAGACGCTATCGTCAAACCTTGCAGAAACATTCAGAACGGGGTGCACGGTCTGGCCGACCCAGTTTCTTGGTATCCGCTGCCTGCTATTTAAAACTTGTTGATGAAAATGTCCGTTTGTAAAATTGCTACAGAAAATATATGCACTCATAAACATTCGATATTGATGCCCCTTGAGTATCTGAAACCCACCAAACATAACGGATCAAGACGAACTTATGTTTTTGTTTGTTTTTTAATTGGAAGATAAAAACCGAATTGACTTCTTTGCTGCATACCCCCATCCACAGGTCCGCTTTTTAATTGAAACAATTTGACATTAAGTTTGTCTTTTTCGGTGGCAGATGAGCAACGCAGTGAACTAAATATAACTTAAAGTTGTATGCGGTGCTTCACGAACGCTGCTATGAGATCAGTAAAATACATCCATGCTATAAAAGAAAACATTATAGTGTGTTGACCGTCTTAGTTTTTTTTCATTAGCTCACCTACTGTTTGTTAATAGTGCGAACTATTAGGAAAGTATGTAGAACTTGTTTTGCGGCGAGGTGTGCTTCATCACTGCACTTGTGCGCTCGTATCTGTTTAAACAGATCTAAAGAGCACATGCCTGCACTCCATTTTCCTCTAGTGCAGCTCATTTAAACACCCTCCAGATCGATCACAACCCAAATTCCCATCCATCACATGCTCTCGACCTTGTTGAAGGGCGTTGGCATTTCCGCACCCTTCTATTTGTCCTGTCCATGTTTTTTTTTCCGCCACACAGTCGAAAATTTCGCTTTCAGAATGTTAAAAAAAAATCCTCTACGTAGGAGCTGCGTAAATTGAGCGAATTCCTCACTTATTAGATTAACTTTTTAAAAGAGAAAATAAAATTCCAATTATGACCTTATTAATTAATTCATTAATGAAATGAAATAAGTTATGGCACTACTATGTGGTATTAGGGGAAAAAAGTATAATTCTTGCAATATATAAGTATCGCAAAGGAGAAACTATGTTTTTAGAATTATTATTATTGAGATTAAACTACAAAAATTAATGGTATACTATTGATTAAATGAAACATATGACTACTGATAGACAAAACTGTGTGTGTGGATATTTTTAATTTTTTTTTTTAAATGTAACCATGTTTAAGAACCGAGCCCTTGATATCATCTTTACATTCACTAAAATAGAGAGAATTAACAGAAAGTTTCGAGTTACATTGTGTATTTAAGATGATGTTCATATGTTTCAATAAAACAAAGACATGTTACTATTTAAAAACAATTGCAATGTACTAAGTAAACAAAACAGTCGAAAGTTGCATCAATTTTCAGTGGATTTGAAATTTAATTTAAATGTTATTAACGTGTAACGTAAACGTTTTCTGAAGATTATTACAGAGCGCTCTTACATACAAATATAATTCTCATACACATATTAGATTAATATTTCACATTTATCATCTTCACGACGATACTTTTGTTAAATATAAAACATTATAAATACACTTTATCTGCTGAAATAATTTGTCCTTTCATTTTAAAACAGTATAGAGAAAAATTAAACCAAAGAGCGCTTTCTAAATTCGGTTTCAAGTACTGCTAAGTGTTCGATTTCACTCAGAAACACTTTTCTTCTTTGATTTAAATGGTATGTGTAAAATGTAGCCTTAAAAACAAATATTCGGACTGCTAGAGCTATTTTTAAATTTTAGGCTCCTGGTCAACCACCACTCCTAATGACTCAATTGCCCTGATTTTCAGAAACTATATTTTTTATTTTATTTAAATGGTATATATGGAGTTTCGTTCCGAAATAACAAATATTAATGCCGTTAGAGAGATTTTTAAATTTTCGGTTTCAGTAAACACCCCTCCTAATAGTTCATTTTCACCGATTTTCGACAAATATTTTTCCTACTTTATTTCAATGGCATGCGCCAAATTTTCCTTTAAAAGTTTCAAAATTAAGTCCTTTAGAGTGATTTTAAAAATTCGCTTTAACCCGCACTTATTTTTTCAGGTTGTTTTAAATTTTAAGCTCCTAGTTAACTAGGAGCTTAACCTAGGCAATTCCTAATTGCCCGATTGCCCTGATTTTCGGAAAAGATTTTTTTCTTTAGGTTAACTCCCACCTCCAATGGTTAAATTTTACTGGTTAACGAACTCGACGAATCGTTTGTTAATTGTTGGTTATATGCCGAGTTTCGTTGAGAAAAAACAAAAATGATCTATTATATATTTGTAATCTCTGAACTTTACTGAACAAGATGATTTGTGATTGCCGTTTTTACATAGTACTTTCAAAATTATGTTCTTTTCGTTTATCAGAATCTTATTTCATCTGTTGACCTTCAGTGGCTATTACAGGTATAATGAACAATATTTAATATAATTTAAAATTATAAAAACAATCTAAAAAGAAATAAAAATAAGTGAAACATCTAAACACAAGCTCAAATATATATTTAATTCCAAATAATTGGTGAAAATCAGTAACTCGGGGTAAACCCGCGCCCCCAAAAAGTTTGCTCAATCTTTATTTCTAAAAAAACAAAAAAAGTGTTGGACAAAAATTTTAGGTACATAAAACAAAAAGAAATAAAAAAACAAACAAACCGGTTGATATACTTTTCCCCTTTTAATCTTAGAAAAGTTTCAAAATTGTGTTTATACTATTTTAGTTTAAATTATACTGCGTGTAAATAGAAATATATTTAAAATATTTTGTATTAAACAAGAAACATAAGTACTGTAAATATCTTTTTCATAATGTTTAGAGCTAAGGTTTACTGAAAGCTACTACATGGTAATGTATTTTCCTTGAATTGACTGCTGTTTCATTTTCCCCTGTCAAAATGAACCACGGTGATTCGCAAGGAGTAACTTGTTTGAAGTTATAAATAATAAAACACTGATGTAAAAGGAGCAAAACTCTACAGTTGCTCAGTTGGTTTACTGTGTTGACTTCCATTAAGCCAGGCATTCCATTCAATGTATCTCATTAGGTGATCCATTTAAAGATCACGGAGTGAGGCTATTTTATTATGATGAATGGAAGGCCAAGTCCCGGTCTGTTGGTATAAATTACTTTGTTGCATTTAAGCGGGTAGCAGTCAATTTAGGTGGATTTACTACTGGCCTTACCTAACAAAAGACAAACGCAATTTTAGAGATTTTCAATAATATGATGGCCTTGAGTGTAGCAGTTATGATGTTGTTCCATTTTTTCTTTTCTTTCATTTCTTTTCTTTCTTTCTTTTTATTTTTTTGTTATTACGGTGTACACATCAAACGATTTTTGAAAAATTTCTTCAAATCTCCATCGATTCTACATAATAGATCCCGAAAATGATAATGGAAATGTTTATTGATACATATATGTATGTGTCTGTCTGTCTGTTAATGCTCTAACAGTCGCAGTTTTTATTTTTTCTCAACGAAAACTCGGCATATAACCATCAATTAACACACATCTCGTCGAGTTCGTTAACCAGAAAAATTGGATCATTGAGGGTGGGGGTAAACATAAAGCAAACATTAAAAATAAATAAATAAATAAATACAAATCGCTGTAGCGACCACAGTTTTTTTTCCTTAACGAAACTCGGTATGTTTCTTTAAAATAAATGGATAAGAATATTTTTCGAAAATCAAAATATCCGGGCCATTAGGAGTGGGGGCTAAAGCGAAATTAAAAAAAATCGCTCTAGCGGCCGCAATTTTAAATTTTTAAAAAAGAAACTCGATATACACCATTGAAATAAAATGAAAAAAAAACAGTTTTTGAAAATCAGTGACTATTAAGAACGGGGTTTACCTAAACCCCAAAATTCGCTCTATATGCATTAATATTTTTTATTCGTAAACTCCGTAAATACCATTTCAATAATAGTTTCTGAAAATAAGTTAAATCAGAAATTTGGGTGTGGAGGTTTACCAGAAACCAAACATTTAAAAATTACTGTAGTGGAATCAATATTTGCTTTTTTGCCACAAAACTCCTTATATAACATGTAAATAAAACAAGAAAAATAATTCCTGAAAATATAGCCATTAGGAGTGAAACCGAAAAATTTAAAAATCGTTCTAGCAACACCAACATTTGTTTTTCCACAACAAAATTCCGTATAAATTTTAAATAAAACATGAAAATTAATTTTCCGAAAATTAGGGAAATTGAACCATTAGGAATGGGGTGTACTTGGAAACCGAAATTTAAAAAGCACTCTTGCGGATTAATTAATTGAGCATATCAAGTGTATTTATAACAATGCATATGTTTTATATTTAACAAAAGTATCGTCGTGAAGATAGCAAACGTGAAATATTAATCTAATATATGTTTGAGAATTATATTTGTATGTAAGAGTGCTCTGTAATCACCTTCAGAAAACGTTTGCATTACCTTTTTACTACAATAATATTTAAATTAAATTTCAAAGCCGAAGAAAATCGATGAATCTTTCAATTGTTGATTGATGATCATGTATATTTGCTTAGTACATTATAATTGTTTTTAAGTAGTAACATTTGTGTTTCTTTGATCATAAAGTAGAGACGCGTGTCTGTATGCAAGTTCTGGAGCTGGCATAATGAAAAAGAAGCTACATGAATGAAGAAAAGGCATGTAAATTGGTCAAAGAACACGACACCGCTGGCGTTCTCGAATGAATCGAAATTTAATTTACAAACCCGTTGATGAGAGACTGTAAGCAATATATTCGTCGCAGAAACAACGAAAGCTATCTTACAGATTGTATGAACAGTGCAAACTTTTCTGCAAGGCATACTCAGGTATATACATACACACATAAGGTACCAAAATGTGTACACACTTTCACAGTAGATATCTATATAATATATTTCAAAGTTGGACCGAAAAACAACGGTAATGTGTAGTATGATGTTCTGTAAACAGATGTGATCACATTACGTTGCTACAACAAAATGGAGCCAAGATTATCGTTTGAACAGCGGAAAGCAATTTTGAAGTGATATTGGAAAACCCAGAATGTTGTTGAAGTTCAAAGGCAATGGAGACGTGTATACAGAACAGAACCGCCAACGCGAGTAACATTTGCACGCATTCGAGACAAATTTGAGACTCGTGACACCATATGCGATGTTCACAAGGGCAGATTTGGGAGACCTCAAACAGCAACAAGCCCCGCGTGCTCGGCTATGGTTTTGGAACGTTTTGAGCACTCACTGCAAAAATCTACAAAGCAATGTGCACGTAAGACTGAGATTAGCAGAACCAGCGTACGTCGTATTATTAAAACAGCAAAGTTGAAAGTTTTCATCCCAAGACTTTTGCATGCATTAAATGAAGATGACCCTGAGCGGAGAATGCAGTACTGAGAGTGGTTTCAGAACGTGGTGCAAGAGGATGAGGCCTTCGTACGGAAAGTTGTTTGGTCCGATGAGGCACTTAAGTTGAACGGAACTGTTAACCGGCATAATTGCGTCTATTGGTGTGCAAACAATCCATCAGTTATTTTGGAAAATGCTGTTAATTTACCTGAAAATAATGTTTGGTGCGGGTTGTCATCTAGGGGTCCGATAGGACCATTCATTTTTGAAGAAACTGTAACTGGCCCAGTGTACCTGAGCATGATACGCATATCCGTCTTACCCGCCATTCATACACTCAATTGTGATGAGGAATTTTACTTCCAACAGGATGGTGCACCATCACATTACCACCGAGATGTACATGACAATCTTCCAAGGCACTGGATAGGACGAAGAAGTCTGATTGAGTTTCCACCGCGTTCTCCGGGTCTAACTCTGTTGGACTGTATGGGTAACTCTTAAGGATGTATACCGTAGAAAATCAGCTACACTGACAACACTTGGGGAAGAAATTGAACCGACATGTGCTGTAATCATTGAGTACACTTTCGCAAACGTTGTTCAATCAGTAGTTAAGCGTACTCAGAGGTGTATCGACGCCGATGGTGGGCATTTTAAGCAACATTACAACTGTAAAAGTCCAAGATGATTAGTGCTCATCATTTTCTGTTTGTGTGAATTCAGTTTTTTCTTTTCTTGAAGTGTTGTGTATACATTTATGGCACCCTCTGTATAATTTTTGTCTGTCATACATTTTGAATATGCAGCTACGTAACTGAAATGCAACCGAGCCTGGCGGCTGAGATACCAACTCTTGGGACTCTCATTCGGGAGGTTCCTTGGGGCTGGCCATTCTGAACTTGGATTTTTTCGTGACTTCTCCTTGTTACTTAGGGAAATAATGGAATCACTATCTCAATTCAATCCACACTTCTGGTTGCAGGGTATCAAGTGAAGCCATTTGACGGTGTGCGCCATGCATCGGTAGAATTTGACAAACCAAATGCGGAAATGGCCCTTGAACTCCTTGGAGGGAAGCTCAAGTGGCGTTGAGGTGTTACTTTTGAAACTGTCAGGGAACTTGCCTGCACCTGCCTTTCGTGTCCTTCACGAAACATTTCGGGTTCAGTTCATTCCGTGCTTGACTCCTACCAATCAAATTCAACCCAGAAAGCTGAAATGCAAATATCAAGACATCACATAAATTCGCTTTGCCTCTTCGTTACTTTCAAACACTAATAGCACCTGAGAATACCCATAGGAGTTGCCGAATAATCAGACCATACTGTATTGCAGTATAGTGAACCTCCTCCAGTATCCATCATTGTTATCGAAAGCAATGCAAAGTTTATGAAAGCAATAATTAAACATGGGACCATTCAAAGCAATATACGTCACAAAATCGTAATGAAGTATACAAAAGCTGCTTTTGCTTTTGAACTCTCTCTCTCTCTCCGGGGTGTTTCGGCAACCAGCATACCTTAGCTGTAATGAGTACTCTCGTGTGGTTAGTTAAAATCGATAGGACCTCACAATGAATTAAAACAAAAAAGCGACAGGGTGGCGCACTGGAATATGACAGTTTCCAAAACCTTCTTAATGGACACTCGTAAAGAATTAAATAAAATACTTTTTCAAAGTACAGTGCAAATTATTAATTTGAATTTATTTTTTAAAACTCTTCAGTTTTCTAAAACTTTTTTCAATACATATTCAAATTGCGAGGAAACACTCTTACAAATTCCGTTGTTTTTTATTTTTATTTTCCTACGAATCTTGTTTCTCCGTATGTCATTCTCTTCTTGGTCTGGTAGCTGCAGCTATTACAGCAGGGTAATTGCCTTAAATTGTTCGGTTCCAGAGACTGGAAAGCGAGTTAGAACTTTATTTCGAATTTAAAAACGCAAAATTATGATTTTTCGTAAAATAAACATTCAAACTTCTAGAAGTTATAGAGCAGACCAGAACAAAAACTTCTTTTTCAATTAAATCTGAAAAACATTAAGTGCACTTTCACCTTTTAAGAGAACAATTATTAATTGGAAATTACTCTAGCATAAAAATATCAATGTATTCATAATTGGTTCTGACAATGTGTGTAATTTGTAAATGACTCCCTGACCTCTCGACAGATAAAATTTACCCATAATTCCTACTGCCTGCGGTGCTCAAGAACGTTCCCAGTGACATGTGGTATCAACACATAGCAATTGACAGCATTCGCTAAACAATGGAATGACCCAGTTGATAAATTTTCTCTTTCTCCTGATCTCACTCCACTTGATTTTTGTATGGTGCCACTTGATCAAACTGTACGAGACACTAATTAGATTGGAGGAGTTTGCCGCTCGGATGCATTTGCTAACTGTAATAGCAGTAGATGTGTCTTTGTTGTTATAAAATTCTATATACACATTACATACAATTGCAGACATACATTTTTTGTTTGTTATTTGTGAGTAATATTTCATATGAGTGGGAAATGAAAGATACACTAGACAGGATGTACAAGTCTATTGTGGAAGTGAAATAAGGGGATGGGGGAGAGTTGAACAGGTAAATAAAATTCAAGTCGATTTTTTCAAAAAGTTTTCGTACTCTCCAAGGAAAGTAAAACTTTGGAGTCATGAGGGAGGTATTTGTTTTGAAGATACGGTTGATAATAAAACAAGGACGGTAAAATACTGGCTTAGGCTAATGCAGGCAGGCCAGTACATACTTCGCTCTAAACGCTATAGACACCAGATACAAAACATAACACTAACGTTTTGGGCTGCAAAGGTGGAAAGAGGGCTCAGAGGAATTGGCCTGGGTTTAATATGGCAAAGAGGTGATGAAAATAATAAAAACACATGGGAAAAGGTTAAAACAAGGCTTGAGGGTATCAACAGGCGGGAAAATGAGGCAGAATGTAACACGTAACTCTGACAGACAGTTATGTCATTATAGAGTATACATTAAAATAAGGGGTCGCACTTTTGAAAAGTTTTGCAAATTTCTGGAACTAAAAAAATTTAAATGTAGCTGTTTATTTTTAATTAACATCTGAAAACGTTCTCCATCTTATCATTTAAGGTTGATTATTTACTCGTTTTTAGAGCTAAGGTTATTTAACAAAAAGCTTTTCAATCATTATGGACTAGTTTGAGAGGAACACTGAACGTTTGCTTGGCCATTAACTGGTAAGTGCAGTTGAACATTAAAGGCGAAACAATGCTGTACAACAGATTGGACATTTATACATTTTTCCCTTTTTATTCATTAGTAATAAAATAAATATGGTAACATCATTAGACATTATTAATTACAACACATAAAAGTAAAATATCTAATATTAGGAAACCAAAAAAGTAAACAATTTTTAAATTTTCGAGATAATAAGAGAGACAAATCAGAGATATTTTATATTCTCAATATCAGAATTGCCTTCTAACAGGCCCATAGAGTTGCTACTTTCATCAGTTAATTGCTCTTTCAGGAAGAAATATGTCCGCACTATTTTTATGGTATTTTTTGCTTATGGTGGTTTTGTGTGTCAACGCAAGATCACCTTTCTATCATTTTCTGAATGTTATCTGTAGAACCAATGTATTGAAGTATCAATATAAACTTTGTTAAAATTGGTCACCAGTCTTTATACTCTTTTGGTTCATTTTACTAAAGAATCAGACAAGTTTTAACGCTAAAAACACAATCTTAAGCATGTTCATACATACCGTACATAATTAAGACTGTAGGTTTACTAAATCTGTAAGCCTTTCTTAAACAAAATGTCATCTGGTTCCAAATTGACGGGCAGCTAAGTCATTTTTAGTAATATTGTTGTTACCTCACAAGAACAGGCAAAGAGCGTCTGTGATTTAAATACCTGCACGTTTTTTTTCTTTCTTATAGAGTTCGGGCTTTAACGTACTACCATTTTCTATTTGGAAAATGGGCAGTTCCGATCTTCCGTAACCTTCCTGAAGAACGGTCAGGGCACAGTAGAGAAAACATTGCTTTAAGTCAACCTTATGCTGACGTTTTAAAATTCTATAACTCCGCATTAATTTTTTTTTTTTTTTTGAGATTCTGCCCACTTGCTGCTAGTACGTAAATTTAGATACACGTATATAAAGTTTCAATGATTTATCATCACTGTTTTTTTATAAATATTAAAATATTTGTTAACATTTACAATAATGAGAATGTTCTTCACGATGAAATATACCGCCATGGGTGGCCGAGGTCGTTAAGTCGCGGATCTCTCCAGGATCATGCTCCCCGACCGAGGTTTTTTCCAGGTTTTCCTCAGTCCTCATAAATAGTAAGTGCCGGGGAGGCACCCTAAACTTAGGCCCGGAACTTTTGCTTCCTTAAAAAGCCTTTCCCAATATATAATTTCATCTCATGTACAAACAGCCAAAAGTCGCTAGGAGCCAGATCAGGTGAGTAGGGAGCATGAGGAATCACTTCAAAGTTGTTTTCATGAAGAAACTGCTGCGTCATGTTCGCCCGATGCGCTGGGGCGTTGTCTTGGTGAAAGAGCACACGTGCCCGTTTTTCACGCAATACTGGAGGGAGTTTCTTCTTCAAAACATCTTCGTAGGACGCACCTGTCGCCGTAGTGCCCTTCGGAACGCAATGAGTAAGAATTACTCCATCTCTGTCCCAGAACATGGCCACCATAATTTTTTCTGCACTGCCGCTACCCGAACCTATAAACCTAAGGTACTTCTTTTGATAATTTCTTACACACAAAAACTCTAAGGTCCAAAGTCATGTCATTTCTTCTCAAAACTCCAAGGTTCCTGCCAAAAACTCTAACGGGATACAATATTTATAAAGAGAGATGTTTCATTGAGGTTCTTTCTTTTCATCGGGCGTTGCTTTTAGAAGGGTCGGGCCGGGGTCTGTAAATTCTCCGTTCTTCGCACCCTTTCCCTCAGCTACGGAACAATGACTTCAAAGATTTTCATTTTAAGGAAGCGACAGAAGACGTAAAAATACAAACTTTTTTAAGTTACATCGAAATGCATATTGCTTACATGAAATCAAAACTTCCCTTTTGAACCTTATGCATACATGAATACCCTGGCTGAATTTATAATATTTTTAATTAATTCAGAGTCCCATCAGACGGGAAAACCCGTATCAGCTCTTCACATTAAAGTAAACATTCAAAATTTACATTTCCTGCCCGAATTGAGATTTCACTATCCCAGGAATACGATACTTGGCAGATATTTCAAGAAGCGCACTTCATGCCTGGTAGAGCTCCCGCACTCTTCAGTAAGCATGCCCACAGATACCTGAATCGCAAAGGCTAATTGGTGGATAGATAGAGACTGCCTTGCGTACACGCTAACCTTTCTTTTATTTGTGGGACATTTAAAACCACTTGTATATTCCCCTCCGGAGGAGGATGTGGAAACTCCCCAATCGAATTGTGGCAGATTGCCAGACAATACGGAACGTGCCAGAAATCCGGAATCGTCTCGCTGGGCAATGAGACGTCAGTTAGGCCAAGAGGTGAACCTTTACTCTAAGGTAATGTCAAGAACTGTGTACTGTAGACAGACTGTTAAAACTCGGAAACGAAGCATTTCCGGTACAACGTTGATGTAAACTATTTTATTTTCTTTATGAAGAAGTAATTTCTGAATTTTTCTGTAGAACAGAGTTCATCTAGAACTCTTAGGTAGTTAATACCGAGGATGTCAAAAAATGTATGCACACTTTCACAGTAGATATCTATTTAATATATTTCAAAGTTGGACCGAAAAACAACAGTAATGTGTAGTATGATGTTCTGTAAACAGATGTGATTCACATACATTTTGATAGTGTTGCTACGTGACAGGTAAATCAGCAATGAACAAATGAAGTCGAGATTAACCTATGATGTTCTGTAAACAGATGTGACTCTCATACATTTTGATAGTGTTGCTACGTGACAGGTAAATCATAACTGAACAAGTGAAGCCAAGATTATCGTATCATGTTAACCGATGTAATTGTGTCTACTGGTGTGCAAACAATCCACGTGTTATTTTGTAAAAGACTCTTAATTTACCTGAAGTTAATGTTTGTGCGGGTTATCATCTAGGGGTCTAATTGGACCATTCTTTTTTTAAGGAACAGTAACTGACTCAGTGTACCTGAACATGATACGCACATCCGTCTTACACCCCGTTCATACACTCTATGGTAATGAAGAATTTTACTTCCAACAGGATGGTGTAGCAGCACATTACCACCAAAATGTATCTTGATGACAATCCTCCAAGGCACTGGATAGGACGAAGAGGTCTAATTGAGTTTCCACCGCGTTCTCCGGATCTAGCTCCGTTGGACTTCTACTTGGGGAAACTCTTAAGGATGTTGTATACCGTAAAAAACCGGCTACACTGTCAGCACTTCGGGAAGAAATTGAAACGGCATGTGCTGCAATCGCTGAGGACACTTTCGCAAACGTTAATCAATCACTTATTCAACCAACGTATTCAGAAGTGTATCGACGTCGATAGTGGGCATTTTGAGCAACTGCTGTAACTGTAAAAGCGTAAGATGATTAGTGCTCATCATTTTCTGTTTGTGTGAATTCAGTTTGTGTGAATTGTTAATATAATTTTTTCTTTGCTTTATTTTTGTAAGCCCCTCTATTTTAAACAGTCTGACATATTTCTTGCGGTTCTGAAAACTGGTTTTAAGTTCATACAGTTTAATTTTTGATTCAATTTTATTTATTTTGTGATCAATTTTATACTCCAAATAGTAGATAGAGAATAATGGCTTCAAAGAGCTAGATACTCTTTAACTTATTACACTGTACAGTAAACTTGTAATAGATATTGTCACTTACGCCTTGCTGAAATGGAGATTAAGTATTTCTTCCTTTGACGCAAAAAAATGTTGAGATTTAATCATCAAGGTTTATACGAATACTCATAATAAGCTTGGTCTTTTTAATTCATCTTTTATGATTTTTAACATTTGTTATAGTATGCATTTGCATTTTGTGGGAAGGGAAGGAAACACGAGGTCATCAGTGAGTGGTAAATATTTACTTCAGAAAGAGAGACCTTTTTGAAAGGAACAAGCAACGCAGCCCAACAGCAGTTCGCATTTTTATTCAGTGTTCATTTGCCTTTCATTCGCTTTTCTGAAATGAGCGCAACAGAAAGCGACGAGACTGCAAATAATTTAAAAACTTTGTTATTCCACTGGTGTAGATTTTTCGCCCCTTTTCTGAAAGGTAAATACGTTTAAAACTACAAGAGCAGCACGTGGAAGAAATGCATGACCTACTACTGGGTAATGTAGCCACAAGGCATAGCACGTTCTTCAATAGGTGTACGAATTACAACACGAGAGTCACTCCATGGCAATGATAGTATGTCTTGCGATAATACGACACCATGGGAATTGCACGATGCGCATTGAGCCGGTAAGGCAGCGTGTGTCTGTATGCCAACATAAAATACGGTTCCGATACAGGAGGTCAGGGCCAAGGTTGAAATGAAACACACGCATTGCAACTCTGGAGCACAAATGAATCAGAACCAACTACTGTCCTTCAAAATAGTCGCCCAGTGCATCCACACAGCGTTGCCAACGTTGCCAACGTTGATGACGTCTGCAGTGTGGGCTATCATGGAGTATGGTTGCATTATCCAGCAGCTCTGGACGTTTTCGCCGAAGTGTACGTCGCAGAAAGTTGCGGTAGTATTGGCTTTGACGGTGTGGCCGTCCCTAACAGGGTGACACTGCAGAATACCGTGGCTGTCACACGCCGGAATGAGCATGACCTTCATGGGTGATGGATTCTGTCGCACTTGTGTCGTCATGAATAACTCTGCTGATTGGATCTTCAATTCTGGTTCATACGCTCGTGCCCAGGTTGAGCATGTCATTCCCTTACCGTTCGTTCCTGCAGGTTGATACGGCTGGTTTTCGTATCGCGTCCACTTCTGCACCTCTGTTTACTGATGTGGTAACCGTTTTGAACACTTCTTGCGCACCTTCAAGACCTCCCGTAAAATCCGGAACATACACTAATTCCTGCACAGTGCAACGCGGTCCTCTGTTAAACAGCCACGGACAGGTCAGTACGGGCAGACGTGGGCCGCCCACT
The DNA here is from genome assembly GCA_030762175.1 of Metallyticus violacea. Lineage (NCBI taxonomy): Eukaryota > Metazoa > Arthropoda > Insecta > Mantodea > Metallyticidae > Metallyticus > Metallyticus violacea. The sequence continues at coordinate 2,890,497 of CM060838.1, forward strand.
CCGCGGCGAGTCTGTCGTTGCTGGGCGTCCATGTTTATTGCGGATTTGCTGTCGCCCGCCCCGCCAACACAGCAGCGAAACCGGTTGATTGAAGCAGGGCCGAGTCTTTAACGCATAGTCTGTATATAGTTCATTTTTTACATTGCTTATTGATAGATAGTTGCTGCTGGCATGTGGTGGTGATCATGAAGCACTATATCAGCTAAAGTCTTACGTTATACGTAGTGTTGAGCGTGAATTGTGATGTAAACAGTAATTAAGTCACCAAGTCACAGTACTGACTCAGATGCTGATCTTGCTCTTCAGAAACAAGAATGAGAAACCCAAGCTTTTTTCGAAACAATTCAGAACCTTCTTAGTCAGTTTTTTCCCCCCTAGAAGCTTCGACAATCAAGTAGAAATGTGTCAGAGCAGAGAACAGTTCAGAATCTTCTTTTTGAGTACTGAAAATTATAAATATACGCTGTCTTGACCAAATAGACTCAGTGAGATGATAATCTTAATAAGTATGAGGACTGAGGAAAACCGGAAAAAAATCATGAAGGACGGTCCTGGCGGGATTCGAGCCCCAAACCTCCCGCTGACGAATCCGCGCCTTACCGACCTCGGCCACCCGTGGCGGTGTGAGCACACAAATAAATAAAAGGAATAAAGTAATTGTCAATGTCAATAAATGTTAGTTTTTTTACTTCATTTAGAAAACAGTTTTTATTACAAATTTTACATTTAAAATACTTAAGGTAATTTACTCGCCAACCCTGTCTGGAAGTCACTTGCCTATAATTTCAGCTTCTCTATCAGCTCCTGGGTCTTTATCGATAGCAAGGTGAACACATTTACTGCCTGCCAGGTTCTCATCTGTTTGAAATTTTGGATTCCTAAATTGTTTACTTTCTCTTGGATCAAAATTCTGTAACCTAAATAATTTTACTCAGTGTCTCTCTTAAAGGGGAACCTTGACGATTATGCTCTTATTATTATCTTAAATGTTTCGACTATGAAACTGCTCTTTTATCCCGGGGTTGTTATTAGACTGTTTAAATGCATGTGTGGCTGCTACAGGCTTCAAATGTTTACGCTTATATATTGGTCTCCCTTGGCTGATTGTTGTTCAGTTGTCTTAATATTTTATTTAATTTGCATATCCCAATAAGTATAGCTATGGGCTTTCCTTGTTTTAGGTACCTCTCTAGGGTTTTTATGTTGTTTACTAATGCAACTAATGTTTTTTCAATTCTTAATTGACTACAGTCTCCCTTGCTGCCATGGACCCTTAAAGTGTAATTCAACGTATGAAATCGTATTTTTTTAAATTTGTTTTTTTACTGGTTTATTAAACAAATAAATGCACATTTTTTTCAATAATTTCCCTTTATAGCGCATTTCTACAAAATTATAATTATGTCATAACAATATTACATTAAAATATTATAAAACGCATAATTCATCAATATTACTCGTAATAATAACTAACAATGTATGCATAATGGCACATTACTTGTGAGTTTTAACTTCTTAATGAGAGAGAGAGAGAATGCTGCATTTCATTTGCAAGTCGTGATATATCGGGGCTTAGTAAAACCTTCATTTCAAGGGTGTGCTTTGAATGGCTGATTAATGTTATATATTACGATATAAACGTACTCTTTGTGTTTATAATAAACTTTTTTGCCAAACAAAACCAAATTACTTCTACTTATAAACTCATGCAACAATGGCACTTGCGTCGCTATTGCTGTGAAGTGCGCGGATCGATGCAATTGCAGCAGTCGAGTGGCATGGACCGACATTGTGGCGCTGTTTTGGAATCTCATAGCGCGCTGCCTCTCAATTGTCGAGATATGAGAGAGAGACTTAGAAAGAAGATGCCCCTCTCAGTTTGCTGTCAACCACACTGAACGCTCTCTTTCAGCTAACCATGTGCTTCAGAACGAAGCCGTTTTGACGCATAGATGACGTTTGCAAAAGAACCTGTAAAGATGTGAAGGGTTTAGAGGTAACTCTCAGTACGCTTAATTAAAAGCAAATGTACTTCACACAACATCACCGTCCATTACTTTTGAATAGCGTAAGGACTTGATTAAATTGCTGACTTAATTATTTTTTATTTCTATCCCTTCAGAATGGATTTAACTTTTTAATGGAGTTGCAGAATTGACGTCATTTCTGAGACTCCAGTTCTCCAAGTATTAAATTTTCCAATGCAGCTTTGTACTTGATTATCAGCATGAAAAAAGAAAAACATAAAGAAAAGCAAAAATAATAAGAACAGTACAATATTTTAAGAATGTAATGCAGAAATCAGTAAGTAACTTAAATTTTAGCAATCAAAGAAAGTCTTTAGTTTTTTAACGATTGACCGTTATTATAACATTCGGACTTGCTCATGCTTGGTGTTCATGGTTTTCCCTGTAAGCCATTCGAACTCGCAACTTCCATCATGAGGCGATCAATTTATCTTTCTGTAATTGTTTGGCTCGTAAAATGCAACTTTTTGAGACGAACGAAGTTACCTAAAGTTATCTAATATTCGACTCATCGCTGCGAGGAAAAAAGAAAACTGTCCCCTCGGGACTTGAATTCAAAGCACACTAAAGTTATACTGTCTTGCATTCATTTGTTATCAATTTCTACCTTTATCAGGAGCCTCTTATTTGATCCATTTGTATAAGTTTTAAATGCATATTTAAATAACTGATTTATCTAATTGCTTGCACCTCAACGTTTTGATACATAGACAAGACTATTACTACATATCACTCTTAAAAATTGCTTTAATTTTCCAAATTATATTTTTCTGTTGTAGTATTTGGTGCTTTTTTCCCAATAGATTTCTGACCGGCTTACAAACTTCAAGTATTGATTCATTGATTTGGTTTATTTATGGACGCTCTTTAACATCTCAGGTCATCAGCGTCCCATTCTATTCAGGGCGTGAAACGGCCGACAAATTTTGCTCAGAGACCTCTTCTTTCAGGCTTGAGGTTCTTTATCGTGCCGTAAATGTACGACACGGGACCTATCATGTTATTGCACCAAGTTGTTGTTGTTGTTGTTGTTAAGGTGGTGGGTCTTTTACAGAACTGACACTCTTCAAGGAAAATTAAATAAAAATTTTAATGCTCACCCCTTCTATAATTGGGACACATAGGCAACACAAAGCGCAAGTGCATAATTAAAAATATAGAGGCACTAAGTATTTTAGTAAAAATACCAGAAACTCCACCTACAACAATGGAGTTGAAGTACAGAGCAGTTTTGAGGTCAACTATGGCGTACGGGGCCGAAATTTGGGGGTGGGAAAACACCGAGGAACTGAATCACGTACAAATGCAGTTTCTAAAACGATTACTACAGATAGGGAAGGGTACAGAAATTTGTGGGGTTCTTAAAGAGTTTGGTATTTCTAACGAAAGTGTGAATTTAAAAATAAGAACAGTTAAATACTGGTTAAGAATAATACGGGGGGATCAAGCTCTTCTTCGAGCAGTCTGTCTAAGGAAGGGAGGGATACGGGATGGGCATCAAAAATAAGGAAAGGCTTAGACAAAATTGCATTGGGGTATAATTGGCTAAGGGGAGAGGACATTACACGAAATAGTTGGAAAAGAATTAACAGGCGTTTGTGAGATATATATATAGACAAAATATGTTGTCTCAATGCGCAGAAAAAGTATCGCTTAACCTGCAGGCTCAAATACATCCGGTGTGGGGTAGGGGACATTATTTAGATATCTGTGGCAGAGAAGAAAGAAGTGATCTCGCATGATTCAGATTAGGGGCTAGGAAACAAAACAGTTAATGCTCTCAGGGAAAGAATTTGCCCATTGTGCGGAGAAAGCGATACCTGGAGGCACATTTTGGCAGAATGCAGGGAAACGAGATTTTAAGAAATAAGCATTTATCAGCGCAATTTCTGAATTCCAACAGAAATTTGAACATTTGCTGGGAAGTGTTGGTGCATGCGAGATACACAATTTAGGAATACATCTGGAGAAGACACGACAAAGAAGGCTATAATGAAGAGAGGATATGAGTAAATAAAAGGGGGACTCAAGAGTGAAGGTTCTATTCATGTTTATGTATTTGTGTATACATTATTAATAGAAAACGTAAATATATTGAAGTTTTTGTATATATATATATATATATATATATATATATATATATAGGTATGCATGCATGTGTATGGCCATTTTGATTGTTATAAGGACAATATTAGAGCATGTACGGGCGTAAGGCGCATGTGACAGTTGTATTTATTTGAATGTATTGTAAAACTAGTATAATAAAACGTTCATTACTACTAAAAATGATAGCATCATAAAGGTATATGTAAAGATGCAACGAACAGATAAATATATCACTTAGCGGAAGCTATTGCTCTAGATTTAGTGAACATACAGAATCGGCGAGTTTGTCTTTGTCAAACAGTACCATCAGCCGCAGAATGGCGGGAGACATGGTCATTTACTTGCGAAAATTAAAGGGAAGGAACGTGGGTGGCAGCTGGATGACAGTAAGGAGGCCAAATTGATTTTATGTATGGAGTAACCACACAATGGAACTCTTTAATTTCTTGTGTGTATGGTCTGAATATTACTAAAATAATCCTGTGTAGATACTTTTTGAATTTTTATAACTGGACATTACCTGCAAAAAAACAATGTTTATTATTTTCTCTCTTAAACTTAAACATATATATTATATTTGTCTAAAAAGTTGCTTGATACAAGACTAATTAATTATTTTATCGAATTTTATGTAATAAGATTGTACATAGAATGGAAAACGTTGTAAATCAAGAATGTTTTTATTTTTTATTAAATGAGTGTTAATGCAATTACTTTACAGTGCTTCTAAAGGTTCTATACGCTTGCTTAGTACGAATTCTTTGTCCGTCGTAATTGATTTTGTAATGTTCTTTTTAAGGCATCCTTTGGTATTGGGTTCCTAAACAATAGAGCTGAATAAAATATTGCTCTTTATTTTTAACGAACGAACAAGTGTTCTATGTGGTTCAAATCTATTACTTTGTATAGAATATATGCCATATAGAACGCAGAACTACAAGTATGAAATGTTTCAACATATTTAATTTAGGCTTTGCTTCATTTATGTAATATGGTGTCGTTTTCGCAGACTATCTTTCCGGTTTAGAAATGTAACTTTGTACTGCATAACGTAATGTGAGTCACATCTGTTTACAGAACCTCATACTACACACTACTGTTGTTTTTCGGTTCAATTTGGAAATATATTAAATAAATATTTACTGTGATAGTGTGTTTGGCACCCTCGGTATATACACTCACTCGTTTACGCGCGCGCTCGAGTGTGCATGCGCGCGCACCACACCTCTAGACTCAAAGAGCCTGTCTACCCTAACAAAGCTCACTCACTTTGCTTAGAAAAGAACCAAGCTTCGGTCAGCTGTCTTCCTGTGCAAATAGATCCCAATATGCTAACCTATCCCTATCCGATGCTAAATAAGCTACATTTAAAGGTAGTTAGACTTCTTATGACAGTGAGTAGTGGCTACTGAGAAGGAAGCTGGGCAGGTTGATGGTATTTAGTACGGGTGTCACAATTATGCTGGAAAGCCAAGAATCCTGAGGAGAGAGACAAGACACCTAAGTGCAAAGTAGTGTTGCAGACAGAGAAAGTGGGCTAATAGCCTGTACTTAAACGAAGTCAAAAAAGTGGTTGGAAGTATCATGACGGCGTATATTAAAAATAAAGCACACGCTGAAGTTTCTGTAAAAACTGCGCTGTATGAAACGCTGAATAATCACCAACGTCTGATGCCTTTTGCAGGAAGAAACTTTCTTAAGTCTTTTTAGAGAATGCGGCCTCTAAGGTTATGGAACAGCTCTAATGGGAAGCTAGACGGAGAAGAATGTTTGTAACACTCTAATCTTCTGATATAAACATACTTGCCATGGATAGCGAGTGTGGAAAGAATCGAATATTGCATTGTGACCTTAAACATTTGTAAAAACCATTCATTTTTAGTGGTATTGACACTCGTTGTATTCTAGTTGACTCAGTAATATGCGCTGACCAACTATTTGACACCAGGAAAACGTCATGGGTGGCCGAGGTTGTTGATTCGCGGACTCGTGAGCAGGAGGTCTGAGGTTCGAATCCCGCGAGGACCGTCCTCCCTGACTGAGGTTTTTTCCAGGTTTTCTTCAGTCCTCATAAATGGCAAATGCCGGGGAGGTACCCTAAACATCAGCCTAGAATGTTTCGTTCCTTAAAAAAAATTCCTTTCCAGTGTATAATTTCATCTCATGTATCATCAGTGTCCACTACCTGTGATGCCACAGTAGTAAAAACGGGCGTTAAACACTATTAAAAGTACTATGTATATATGAGCCCTACAGCACAGAGACAAACAATAAGTAGTGAAACACAACTTTCTGTTTCCACAGTAAAAATCAATACAGATATTTTACATCACCATTAATGCTGTTATTTTATCGAGAGAGTTAAACGCGTAAAAGTGTAACATTGTATGTTATTTTCTTGTAATCTGTAATTGTTAAAATGAATGTTCATTTTGTATGTAGTTTAACCGCTGCATTACTTGATTGATTCATTTATTTACTGACGCTCTTTAACATCACATGTTATCTGAGTTCAATTCAATTCGGGGAGTGAAACGGCCAACACAGGCTTCTTCTTTCAGGCTTGAGGTTCTTTTTCGTGCCGTAAATCTACGACACAGGACCCAGCCTTTAATTTACTTCCGAAAAAATCCATCGGTCCAGGCCGGCATCGAACCCGCGATCTTAGGTTTAGAAGGCAAGTATGGTTACCACTACACCATCAGGACCGACTCTGCTGTATTACTGACATTAATGAAGAAATAGGGACAGGGAACAGAAGCGAAGTCGCCGAGTTGTTAATGAGTTTGCTTTATTTCTTTATTTTTAACTTTATAGGATAAAGGGATTAAGTTGAAGAATAAACAAAGCAGGAGCAAGGAAGCATTTGATTGTTATAATCCATGTAACCGACTCTTCCTAGGTACTGGAGGGCTTCTTAAGCAATCATCCCCCGTAATCGATTTAAGGATCGTCCAATAGTGTATAATTTGATTTAGGAGGGAAGTGCGTGAGGCTGCTAGGATAAGACTTGCGAGATTCGATACGACGGCTGGAAGGAAGCTGATAGGGCGAAAATATCAACTTGGTAAATGGATTTACGGACATAGGCCGCCACATGCCGGGAATACACTATAGAGACACATCAAGTAAAGAGTATAGAATTAATTTAAAGGCGTGTACTGTCCACCCATGAACATTTTAATGAAAATATATTTAAAATTACATATTCATAATTTTATTTGAAGAATTCGAGCTCGATTCCCGGCTAAAATGACGTCTTTCTAAGAAATTTTCCGAGGTTCTCCTGGAAAAGATTGACTCCAGGCTCAATATGCGCTTACATAATGCATTTCATTCATTCCTCTGAAAATATTTAACAGTCGGCCAGGGTTGTTAAAAACTCCAAACAGGAGGGGATACAGAAAGAAAGAAGAATATATGATGTCGTAACTGTACACATGATGTTAGTATAGACCGCCACGCATGGCCGAGGTCGTTAAGGCACAGACTCTTGAGCAGAAGCTCTGGGGTTCGATTCCCTCCAGAACCGTCCTTCCTGATTGAGGTTTTTTCCAGGTTTTCTTCAGTCCTCATAAATGGCAAATGCCGGTGGTACTAAACTTAAGCCTGTATTATTTCATCTCATATATCATGTGTTCACCGCCTGTGGTGCCTTAGTAGTAAAAACAAGCGTTAAAATAAATTAAAAATGTTAGTATGGAATATAAATGTTAATGTAAGAGACAATATAATTTAATAATTGTTCTTATTTATTTTTATTTATGGGCGCTCTTTAACGCCTCCCATTCAATTCAGGGCCTGAAACGACTGACTAAATTTTGCTCAGAAGCCTCTTCTTTCAGGCTTGAGGTTCTTTATCGTGTCGCAAACGTACGACACGGGACCCACGACTTTACTTCCCTTAGGATTTTTATGTCCGAAAAAATCCATCGGTCCTGGCCGGAATTGAACCTGCGACTTTGGGTCTACGAGTCAATGGCTACCACTACATCACCATGACTATGGTGCAGAAATGCATGATAATACGCAGCTAAAAGTGGTTTGTTATCAGATGAACTGTTCTAATCTATAAAATTGAGGCTAATGAAGTAGAAGAAATGTTCAAGAAATGCGTGCAGGTGCTGTTCTGAACAACAAGTTTGCAGTACACGCTCGTGTTCATTTTCTTTTAACTTATTTAAAACGCACGCAAGAAAAATATTGCAATACAAAATTTTTTATGAAACACTGCACTTTTGCAATTCAACATGTTCGTCAACTTTCCTAGCTAGCCCCAATGCCAGATATTTCCCTCATTGAGCATGTGTAAGATTGGGTCGATCTCCTGGGCCAGCAACGACTCTTACCCATTTGAACCACCATGTGCATTTCACAGGATGATATTTGTCACCTGTTTGCATTGTGCTAGTGGAGGGTACACTAGTACTGAAAGATCTCTCTCTGCTCCTGCCAGTGTTCAGAACTTGTGACACTCCCTTCACGGTGTTCTTTTTTGGTTTGCCAATAGTGCATATTGTAATTTTCCAAGAAAAAATATGTTTAATTTCTTATTAAATATCTCTCGTACCTAACATTGAATCTAAAATCGTGCAGATGAAAATTCTACCTGCAGAGCTGTCTTTACGTAAACAGAGCAGAGCAAAGTGTTTTGTACATATTACTGTGTGGTCGCGTGCTACACTTTTCCACGTATTTTTTCTGTTTATCCTCAATTAATGTGTAGATGTTCTAGAATTTAAGAGAGTAAACATATTTAGCTTTCAGACTGTTTCTTGATTAAGAGGTCTCTAATTCTTAAGTACTCTTGTAAGAAGCAAAACGTAATATGAGTATTTGTGATAAGTAAAATACCGGATTAGATAGAAATACTTCAGTACATGCTAGCCCTCAGTCATTAAACGTATTATTACTTAATGTAAAAGTAGCAAATCTACTCGTAATTTCTTTTCAGTATGAAATTTTCTTTTTGTTTCAGGTAAGTACCTTTCCTGCCGAATAGCTCCTAGAGACTTTTAAATATATGGTTTATCATGTAAGTAAATTCCTTCATATTAATATAGTTAATGCAATTGCCAATGGATAAATATGTGAGCTAAAGTTCATAACTTATATACAGCGCATGTCAAAGCTGAAACCATATTGCTTGTTTTAAAATAACCCTGTAAACATATAGGATAATATAAATAATTACAACAGAAATTTATGCTCGTTTTGCAGTTCATATTTATAAATGAAATGCATAGCTTCACATTTTAGAAAGAAGCGAATATTTAATTAAACAACGGCGCCTTCCCAGCCGTGATCTGAGTTCGATTCCAGCAGCAATAAATGCAATTGTTGGCGAGCAAAGCAGGTTTCTTTGGGCACGCTGGTTTGCACTGTCGTTTTATAAACATGTGTAAAAACACTTGTCTACATAATTAAAACAATGTTACCTAATTTAATAATTTTGTGGCCCATTTTAAATGCCAAAAACATAAATATTTTCTTACCTTAAATTAAAAAATAATGCCCAATTAAATCAATTTGTAGCTTATTTTAGGTGCTTAAGAATTCAATTTTTCATTCCTAAAATTCTGAGGTTTACTCATCACAAAACTCTAGGTCGCAAGATACGCTAATCAGCTGTTCGTTATGAGGCGTTGTCTCAGTATGCATGCAACAAAAGAGCGGTGCGCATAGAGTTAAAATCGGGTTCCTATAGGCTTGCCCGTTTCGCAGAAAAGGCTGTTCGGAATGAAAATACGGTCGGCCAATCAGATGTCCGGAAGGCACATCATTTAGTTCTGTCAGGCTCAGGCTCCCATGAGGGGCGGTGATGCTTCGGGGACAAGTATGAATTATCAACTTGAGTGGAAACGTGCTCCAGCATTAAATCGCCCCATTTGAACCTCCCCTGCAGCGCTGATGTGCTAGAACTTGTTGCTTTCGTGCTTAGTGGCAGGACCATCAAACACACCCCAAGTTTGCGAAATCTATTTATCTATTATAAAATATTACTCTTCTAAGTAAAAAATAATAAATAAAGAACATATTTTCAGAGTAAATGTGATGTGCACAAACACACCAATGAATTTCTGTTATTTACGTGGAATGTATACTCTTATTTAAATAAATTGAGATATACATTTAAGTAATACTTTGATTGGGGAAAAATTAAACTTCTGATTTTCTCTTATAAATTTCTAAGTAACAAATGACATGTGAAAAGCTAAACAGTTTAATGGCAGCTATTCCAAGTGGATGCCATTAGCATCAAGACCTGCACATGCCTCTGCCTGTTACGGAAGACATTCAGCAACACTTCAGGAGTCACAGCTCCAATTTCCTGTCAAATATTGTCCTTGAGTTTCTTGAGAGTCTGTGGTTTATTGCGACATGCGTTCACTTTCAACATGCTGATAGGATTACTGACACCCTGGGAGACAACCCACTAATTTCCATTAAACATTTTAGAGGACTAAAACTCACAAAGAAAAATAGCATTTACAATGGATATACGAGGGAAGGTCTATAAGTTCCCGGTTTCGCCAATAAGAATTATCGCCTTCAGATATTTCTTGTCTGGTGTCAAACCTTATCTGTTAAGTAAATGATTGCAGCTGTAACTTACGCTCCGATGTGTTCAGTTGTTCAGATATAGTTGTATAAAGAAGTCTATGTGTAGAAGATTGTGACATGTTCAAAATGGAGTATCCAGATGTTATTAAGTTCTTCACAAAAGAAAGAGTTACTCCAAATGAAATTAAACAGCGATTGGACGGTGTATATGGAGAAGCACCCCCCTCATATTTTACCGTAAAAGAATGGGCCAAACTTTTTCGAATGGTTCGAGAAAGCATTGAAGACGAAGAGCGTGCAGATCGGCCCTTGGAGGTGCTCATTCCTGAAAACGTCGCTCTTGTGGAAGGAGAAATTATGGAAGACCGGCGGCTCAAAGTTACATAAATAGTAGTAAGGTTGGGCCTTTCTGAAGCACAGTACTTCGAATTATTCATGAACATTTAAACATGAATAAGGTTAGTGCAAGATGGGTGCCTAGACTTCTTTCCTCAGTCCAAAAGCATCAACGAGCATCTGTTGTCAGGCAGTTTGGGAACTCTGCCTTGCAGTTGAAGTTATAGTGCGTCTTGGAGCCGAGCACGATTTTCCTGTATTAAGATTTTATTTGTAACACTGGCATAATTAGGTATAGTTTAAAATATTTTAATAGTATTTAACGCTCGTTTCAACTCCTGGGACGTCACAGGCCGTGGACAAAGGCAATGATTATAAGTTGAAACTATAAATAGGGAACACTTTTTTGAAAGACCTGAGTTTAGCATGAGGATTAAGGAAAGTCTGAAATAAGTCTCATTTAGGAAAATAATCCTGGCGCGTATCCATCTGGAGACCTGTTCACGAGGATCGAAAATGTGATGGTAGTTGCCAGCGCCCGGCTTATTTGAGTTCTTCCATTCGTCGTTAGATGGCGGTAGTTTAGTCCTTTGAATGCGAACATCGAGAAATAGGCTAACTACATTACACAAGATAAAGTGAAGATGGAGCAATAACAAATTGAGATTTGTCATTACAAGCAGGGCTGAAAGCAATATTGCTGCATCTGCTGCAACGCCCGAGCGATAACGGAGAGAGCTGAGATAACTTGCACAGTTATAGTTAGATAACAAGTGGCACATAGCTCAGGCGGTTAAAGCGTCATTAATGAAGACTGATTTCAATCTTACCGTTCCGATGCTTCTCTCTCTCTCTTCTGGATAAAGGAGATGAGCCACAATTACAAATTATTTACTCGATAACAGTATCACACACTGAATGGCCTATAAATTGATGTTGACCTTTTTTCTGCTGCAATCAAAGGCGATTAGCCAGCATTACAGTGATTTACCCGCCCTTAACAATTTGTATTTACGAAAAGGAGGCGAGCGTAGGCCGTCAGGCCGTAGCCAGCCGCAGCGAACCACTGGATCCACCGGTTTCTACCCGAGGTTAGCGTTAGTGTTAGTGTGTATGTTTATATGAATTAGTTTCGAATTGGAATAATAACACATTTTGCACCGTTACAATATTTTACTCGCCTACAATGCCCTCATTATAGATATTAACCCGCCCTATCAATTTATATTTACGAAAAACAGGCGAGCGTAGGCCGTCATTGTTACCCACGTAACGTCATGTCAAATTGAGTGGCAAGGGAAAGCGGAGGAAACCTGCAGAGTCGCCGCTTTGTCCGCCAGAAATTCCACATACGGCACTGAGTTCTGAACTGTGTCGCTTCGATGAGAGGCGAGCCAATCGGCCAGGCGCCGCCCCAGAAACGTAAATGTAATGTATTACTCACAGCCTGACGAGCGGAGAGAACATTTTTATACATAAAGTTATTTTTCAACAGCTAATAATGTCAACCAAGTATTGTGTTCGCTTATCAGCTGGGTCTGGGCTCAATTTCAACAGGAACGGGTTGTTCGGTGGGTAATTTCCGGAGTTTTCTCTTACCTATGAAGGTAAACTCTTTATCATTATCCATCACGATAATTTATACTGTTTATCATCTTAAAAGGTATTAAAGTATGTCGTAAATTTACGGCACGATAAAGAACCTCAAGCGTGAAAGAGAGGCCTCTGAGCAAAATTTGTTGGCCGTTTCACGCCTTGAGTTGAATGGAACGCTGATGACCTGGACTATTAAAGAGCGTCCATAAATAAATCAATCAAAAAAAAAATCTAAATGGGTGTAAGTATAAGAGACTAGTTTTACAGATATATGGTTTACTTGCTCTAATAGGCTACTGTAAAATTGTCTATACGTTTGGAGGTCTCTTCTATAAACAAGCTCTGAATAAATATGGTGATGACCGGTAGATTCTATGACCCTCAATTTGTATGGGACTACATTTAATTGTTCTCTCACCAGGGGCAGAACGTGCCTGTTTTAGTTATCGCAGTGTATATCTAATGGGAGAGCAGCCAGCAAGCACCAACATTAAGGAAATGTGTTCCCGCAAGAAGCGTTCTGATGACTCTGGAATTAGATCCAACGCAAAACGTTTGTATTCCTGACTACTGCGGAACATCTCTGCTAGCTACTAAAGTTGACCTTTTGTAGGAAGAGAGGAAGTAAAACTTTTTGCTGTTTTACTAAGGCACAAACTCGCGAACAGTAGGACTGCGGTTTGAATCCCACTAGACAGCAGTCCCTTGAATTAGACATTTTCCCGGCTTTTCTCAATCCCAATCGACGACAAATGCCGGGATGCCCTTAATGTTACACCGCTTGTCTTGCCGCAGTAGTAACAATTATAAGTTACAGAAAGAATAACGACAGTTGTAATAATTTTAATGACAGTGTAGTGATCACTAACGGGTAATCAGATCTGTACACACCGCCACAGGTGGCCGAGGTCGTTAAGGCGCTGCCTCGTGAGCGGAAGATCTGGGGTTCGGATCTTGCCAGGACCGTCCTCCTTGACTGAAGTTTTTCCCAGGTTTTCCTCAGTCCTCATAAGTGGCAAATGCCGGGGAGGTACTCTAAACTTAGGCCTGGAACATTTCCTTTCTTAAAAACAATCATTTCATTTCATGTATCATCAGTATCTACTGCCTGTGGTACCTCAGTAGTAAAAACGGGCGTTAAACATTATTAAAAAAATCTGTACACACTAAATGTAAGAATTTCTATTGTGTAGTGAGCTTTTAGATTGTTCTATATTTGTGAAAGTTGGCGTATTTAGTTTGCCTTTAAAGCGTAAAGGCAAACATAACTATCAATATGTAGATAGTTATGTGTCTTCATGTAATTCAGGTTAAAAATATAAACTTTTAAAGAAATATTTAAAAAAAAGTCAATAATCTGCCCATACTTTATTTTTAATCTAGATATTTATATTATTAAGTTTGTAAGTTTGTGTAACAATATACTTATATGGGATGTTAATGAATAGTACATGGAAATAACTTCAGAGGGGGTAAGGAGTGTCTTAGACATAAAATTTGAGATAGGGAATGTTACTGTCTAAGTTTCTAAAGAGCCAGTAAACCGTTGGCTACTGAAGTTGCCATCCAACAGATTACATTACATCATGATAGCGTTGCTACGTGACAGGTAAATCAACATGAACAAATGAAACCAAGATTATCGTTTGATGTTCTGTAAACAGATGTGACTCACATTACGATATGCCAGCGTTGTTACAACAAAATGGAGCTAAGATTATCGTATGAACAGAGGAAAGCAATTTTGAAGTGGTATTGGAAAATTGAGAATGTTGTTGAAGTTCAAAGGCAATGGAGACGTGTGTACAGAACAGAACCGTAAACGTGAGTAACAATTGCCGGTATTCGAGATAAATTTGAGATTCATGGTACCATATGTGATGTTCACAAGGGCAGGTCTGGGAGACCTCGCACAACAACAAGCCCCGAGCACCGTATCTAAGGCACTATCTTAGGCACTGGATAGGGCGAAGAGGTCCGATTGAGTTCCACCTCGTTCTCCGGGTCTAACTCCGTTGGACTTCTATCTATGGGAAACTCTTAAGGATGTTGTATACCGTAGAAAACCAGTTACACTGGCAGCACTTCGGGAAGAAATTGAAACAGCTTTTGCTGCAATCGCTGTGGACACTTTCGCAAACGTTGCTCAATCGGTAGTTCAACGTACTCTGAAGTGTATCGACGCCGATAGTGGGCATTTTGAGCAACTGTTGAAACTGTAAAAGTCTAAGATGATTAGTGCTCATCATTTTCTGTTTGTATGAATTCAGTTTTGTTATGTTAACACAGTTTTTTCTTTGCTTGTAGTGTGTATACATTTTTGGGCATCCTCTGTATTTATTGTGTTTTGTAGTATCACTGCAATGTTTTGCACATTATCCATGTTCACAGAAGACATAGTCAAATATTAGAAGTTTGTGTGGGAAAGTATAGCATAACAGGAATTTAGTTTTACTAACTGAAGTAGGAAATGTGAAAATGTTACTTGATAGAGACTTAAATGTTTAATGAAAAATAATTTTGCACGCATTAGATTCTTAAGCTGCGATAGTTTTGTCATATTGTTGTGACTTTAATTTTCTCACAGCATTTTATTTGATTACAGTGCCTTCTCAAAAAAGTTATTATACTGCTGATTTATGCCTTCATAGAATCGTGGGATTTGTCGTTAATACAAGTCTCCAAATTGAGTTCAAGGACCAATTTTGTGCATAAACTGCCGAGGAAGGAGAGAAGGGAAAAAGGAAGGAAAGGAGGGGCTAGGAAAGAAGGAAGAAAGAAGATATATCTGTTGACATTGGGATGAGGTTGCTTTCTCATATTTTTGTTCTTAGAGGGATATTTTGGAGCCAAGCTGCTGCTTTCGATAGGTACCGAAGTGAAAATATATGCTCTGATTTATGGGAAATATGGTGAGAAAACTTGTTATATCACAGCATTGGTATATCAGACTTGTAACTAAAAAAGAAGCTCCATTTTGGCTCTGGTCCCGAGTCTTTCATATGACAGATTTATCTTTCTCTGGGAACTATGTATTGCGTGAAATGGGATATTAACATAGCCGAAACGACATTTTAGAAGCGCTTTTCACAAGCCACAATTTTACTTGCTTATATATATGTGCAATTTTATATTTTCTTACTTCAAAATTAGACTCTGAAATATTTAAATCCTATTCATATTAATATGTTGTGTAAAGTAGATGTTTTTTCATATACAGTTAAATATATATATTAACTTCACTTCAAGCAAAGAAAAACTGTATGGACATAACAAAACTGAATTCACACAAACAGAAAATGATGAGCACTAATCATCTTAGACTTTTACAGGTACAACAGTTGCTCAAAATGCCCACCATCGGCGTCGATACACTTCTGAATACGTTGGTTGAACAACTGATTGAGCAACGTTTGCGAAAGTGTCCTCAGCACATGCCATTTCAATTTCTTCCCGAAGTGCTGCTAGTTAGCTGGTTTTCTACGTTATGATTCTGAAATTTGTCTCGAATGCTGCAATTATTTCACGCGTTGGCGATTTTGTTCTGCATACACGACTCTTGCTTTTAAACTTCAACAACATTCTCGGTTTTTCAATACCACTTCAAAATTGCTTTCCGCTGTCAAACGATAATTTGGCTTGATTTTGTTGTAGCAACGCTAGCATAATGTGTGTGAGTCATCTGTTTACAGAAAAGCATACTATAATCTTGGCTTCATTTGTTCATTGTTGATTTACCTGTCACGTAGCAAAGCTATCATAACGTGATGTCAGTCACATCTGTTTACAGAACATCATACTACAATAACTATTGTTTTCGATCCAACTTTGAAATATACTAAATAGATATCTACTGTGAACGTTGTATACCTTTTTGGCACCCTCGATATGTTACAATAAATAACGTTTTTTTCTCAATATGAAGCAAAACATTGCATTTTACAGAATTATTAATTGATTTAGGTGTATTTACAAAGTTAATATAAAACAATAACATATTCATATATTATTTTTCTGCTCAATGACGCCTATACATGTAAAATCTCCCCCCCCCCCTTCTTGTTCAGCCAAGCTCGTTCTTGGTGGTTAGCCATTTGACGCCGTGTCACCCAGTACATCCACTCTCGTCCTTCTAATGAATCTTCCCGTGAGTCACTCTGAAGTGCTGTACAGCCGTTTCTTCCTCTTGACTACTACGCCGATTCTAAGCAAATATTTTTGTTAGGTAGTCGTGGCCTGTGGTCATACTGAAGGTGGCCACGTTCACTTTACGGGGTAGACAATTAAGGATAGGTTTTTGATATAATCGGTTCCTTGCTGCAGGTATTGGTGTAGATTTCACGACATATTCTCAGAGCGTTGTTTCGGGCAGTATTCAGCTTTCTCGTTGTAGTTTCGCTGTCTGTACTGAAAGCCTCAATTGCTGAACGAATGTCTTATATGTCAAGACATCCTGGATTGCTCCCCATCCAGACCCTGCTAACCGTTTTAGGATGCATAGTTTCTTAATTGCCTTATTGGAAATCGAATCTATGTGATGTTTCTATCCAGTTGCATTCCGAGGTATTTCGTTATCGCCACCGCGGCAATTCCGGATCCATCGTATTCGTGGTTGATGATATCATTCTTAGGGGAGGTTGTAAAAAGTTCAGGTTTATCAGTGGTCATATATTTAATTGATAGCATACCATTAATTTTTGTGGTTTAATCTCAATAATAATATTAATAAATGTAATTCTAAAAACGTGGTTCCTGTATTGTGATACTTATAGATTGCAAGCAAACTCGTAACATAATTTAAAATATTCATGTTTTTACAATTGAACTAGATAAAAGTAGTACAGCTTTAATCAAGCTAGGTAACCAATGACATAACATCCTATACGCTCTTGGGGTAACACATTCAAATTATTATACTTTGGTGACATTCTTCTTTAGATGTAAAAGTGTGCCTACCTTAAAGGCCTTAAAAGGAAAAGTGTTCATGGGTTCTAATATAAGCTATAAATGACAGATTTAAATATCAAAATATACTATATATCATAAACTATATTTAAACAGAATTAAAAGCAACCAAAAGATAATAATATTTGATATTTATAAATATTAATTTTGTCATAAGTTAGAATAATGTCCATCAACTCTTATATTGTACATAAATAAGAGATTTCTAGGTATTGAACATCTAAGCACAATATTTAGAGATAGATTTTGGGAGACAGCGCTATATTTGATTTATTGGAATTCTAGCGATTTACCGCGCTGCCCATTTTACGTTCTCAGTAATATAACAATAAAGGTGTAAACTGATTTTAGAACTGAAAATGCAAGGTATTTGCAGGACGATTTGCTTTTCACAAACGCACCATCAGTCTATGTGGCGAAGCTTTTTCCTTCACTGCTTCATTTTAGTGATTTTCATCAGCTTCAGTTAGCTTAGAAGTCCAGCGTTGTTACTTGAATAACTTCCTCGGGGAAAAATGCGGTGAGAAATGGTTGTGACATGGGAAATAACTGATGTGTCCAGCGGGGATTCCAGCTTTTGCATTTTAATGAACTTTCCCTTCGCCGCAACTGCAATCCAGACCCTCCCTGGAGACTTGGGTACATGGTCTGTCTTCACTTTGGCTCTTGGCTACTGAGTTTATGAATAGCCCCAGTTATCTGTGTGGAATCCTTGCACTTCTTTTTAGGTTGAATGCCAGTTCCTGTAAAAGAATGGAGTTAGCGGCTGGAGGTGAAGACATACACACTCATATTTATACAGAGGATGCCAAAAATGTATTCACACTTCAAGCAAAGAAAAAACTGCGTTAACATAACAAAACTGAATTTACACAAACATAAAATGATGAGCATTAATCATCTTAGACTTTTACAGTTACAACAGTTGCTCAAAATGCCCACTATCGGCATCGATACACTTCTGAGTACGTTGAACTACTGATTGAGCAACGTTTGCGAAAGTGTCCTCAGCGATTGCAGCACATGCCGTTTCAATTTCTTCCCGTAGTGCTGTCAGTGTAGCTGGTTTTCTACGGTATACAACATCCTTAAGAGTTCCCCATAGGTAGAAGTCCAACAGAGTTCGATCCGGAGAACGCGGTGGAAACTCACTCGGGCTTCTTCGTCCCATCCAGTTGGATAGTGCCTTGGATACATCGCGCAGGGCTTGTTGCTGTGCGAGGTCCCCCAGATCTACCCTTGTGATAATCTTATACGGCACCATTGTCTCAAAAGCGTGCAACTGTTACTCCGTTGGCGGTTCTATTCTGTACATGCATCTGCATTGCCTTTAAACTTCAACAACGTTCTCGGTTTTCCAATATCACTTCAAAATTGCTTTCCTCTGTTCAACCGATATTCTTGTCCCCATTTTGTTGTAGCAACACTAGCATAACGTAATATGAGTACATCTGTTTACAGAACAGCATACGATAATCTTGGCTTCATTTGCTCATTGTTGATTCACGATAATCTTGACTTCATTTGCTCATTGTTGATTTACTATAATCGTGGCTTTATTTGTTCATTGTTGATATTTATTATAATCTTGACTTCATTTGCTCATTGTTGATTTGCCTGTCACGTAGCAACGCTATCATAATGTATGTGAGCTACATCTTTTTACAGAACATCATACTACACATTGCTATTGTTTTTCGGTTCAACTTTGTAATATATTAAGTAGATATCTACCGTGAAAGTGTGGTACATTTTTGGCACCCTCTGTATTTGTACTGTTTTGGAGGAGTATTAGGTTTTTTTTTTTTTTTTTTTTTTTTTAAATTTAAGGATGTTTTTTAACACGTTTGGCCATTAGCGCCTCATTCAATTCAGGGCGTCAAACGGCCATTAAATGTTTACTCAGAGATCTCTTCTTTCAGGTTTGAGGTTTATATGCGGTGAATGCACAACAAGGCACTAACGATTTTACTTCTCTTCCAAAGGAAGCTACACTTAGGAGTTTTACACTCTAATAAAACATCAGCTTTGGCCGGGTTTGAATCCGGGACCACGTGTTCTACAAGGCAAATAGTTGCCCTAGATCACCAGGGCCGACTTGGTGAAATTTATCAAAGAATTGCTGTCATGCAAAAGTAAATTTTTATTTGTTTTCTTTATAATTTTTATTTTAACTTTTCTACTCAAATATCCTGTTTTGCAGTTGTGTAATATGCTGTTAAAGGTAAAGGTTTATGAACTAGAAAACTATAATTTTTAATAAAATGTGAATCTTGAATTTAAACATTGCTTTCCTGGTATCGAGCAATACTTTTGCAAAACCATTGGTAAATGTGCTATGAATAAATCAGATAAGTTTTTAATAAGATGTTTCTTGAATTTACTGAATTTAACATGACGAGATAAGACATTTTGAATTCCATTGAATAAACAAAAGATTGTTGGACGATGTTTCCAACATTTTCAAAAATAAGCTTATTATTTTATTTCAGAAACGTTTATCCCAATTAGGGAATCTGAAATACTTCCCTCTAACTATTATGGGATCTCATAATTCCATTAATCCTGCGTTTGCTTGCAGCTAGAAGCGTAGGAAACAACCATCCTTGAATGAGAACAAGAGCTCATTAGCCGTGCTAATACCTGACAATCTTCTGAATGAAGAGTAAATGATGCTGTTTATTGCAAGAGAGACTTTAAGATGGGGGTGAACTTTGTTACATATATTTAATTAAGCTAAAAATTGTTCCAAATTTTGAAAAAAAAATACAAGACTTTTCAGAAAATGGCGTACGATTATTTTTGGAATTAAAAAAAATGTGATGAAAATAGTATTACAAAATGTTTTTTGTTTTATACAGAATGTTTTGAAGTGCTTTTAAAACTACAACGATTAATGCAATATATTGTAAAAGTATTTTAATTTTCAGGAAAGCAAAAACATTTTTACTGAACACCCAAGAAATTTGTGGTTTTGAGAATTAATCGTAAATCATTAGAGGAATATCTTTTCAAAATGGTATAGGTGTATACAATTGTTTATTTGTTTCGACTTATCGATTACCATCAATGATGTATCGAGTTTTTCACCTTATATAAAATATTTTATAATAGTCTCTTAAAGTATTGTGTTGCCATTAAGTGCAAAGAATGATATGACCACAAAATTAATTTAGAGCTAAGTATTAAAATTCACACTAACTAAAAATAAATAAGACGATGGGAAAAAAACTATAAAATTCAAATTAAGCTTAAGATATTTTATGGGGGTTTAAATTCATGGATAGTGTGCACTTTTGCTAACACTTTACTTTTCTAAAGAGATATTTTCTATGTATTGATCCTATATATGAGAGTATGTCCATAGTTTCCAGCCTTGGCAATAAGGATTACGCTTTCACAAAACTCTTACATTATGTGTTAAGTAAATAATTGCAACTGTAACTTCCGCTCATCTGTTGTCAGGCATTTTTGGAGCTCTGCCATGACAACGAGAGAAAAGTTCTGCAAATAATGTTACAGGAGATGAAACTATGGTCTTGTACTATGATCCCTTGTTCAAAAGAGAATCAATGGAGTGAGTGGCGTGCACCAACTCTAAAGGCCAATGTCATTCAGTCAACCAAGAAGATCATGGCCACAATCTTTTGGGACTGTGAAGGAATACTCTTCATTGGCTTCAAGGAACACCACAGTAAATGGGTAGTACTATGCTGGCCTACTGCACAGACTACGTGCTTCCATCAAAGAGAAAAAACGAGGAAAGCTGAGTGGTGGTATGCGCCTTCTTCAAGGCAGCGCGTCTTTGCACACAGCCCTTGTTGCAAAGGAAGCTGTGAAGAAATGCGGCTTCAAGGAGATCGATCATCCACCCTACAGCCCAGATCTACCTCCCAGTGACTATGTCCTCTTCTCAGAACTCAAGAAGGGCTTTCGAAGAAGGAAATTTAAGTGTGACGAAGAAGTGATGGATTGTTGTTAATGCCATTTTGCAGACAAGACTTTTGACTATTTTATGCGGGGGGGGGGGAGATGGAAATGTTAATTCAAAGATGCGAGAAGTGGTTTGTAATAAATGGCAACTATATTGAAAAGTGAAATATAATTTTTGTCTTTATGATACTTAGAAAATGGTTAGGCCAGAAACTTATGGACCCACCCTCGAACACTACCAACACTAAATGCAAAACTAAATCCATTACTTACATGCGTCCTTATTATTTCAGTAACATGAAAATCAAAGGATGTGCTTTAGGATGATAAAATATGTACATTGTTAACTTTTATTTATAACAATGGTACTCTTAGGAGGAAACTCCGTAACATCTTATTTACTTTTTGTATTTCTTTGTGGTAGGTCCGAGCGATTCTTTTATTTAACGTAATAAAATAATTGAAAATGAATTGCAGCATAATTTTTAATATAACCAGACGCCATTTTAAAAGACGTTTTATTAAGAATTGTCGTATTTGATTACTCGTTTACACTTGTAGACTCGGCAGGCTCTTTATTTAAAGTTCGCAGAATGTACAAGGAGTTACAAATTGTAAATCAGCAATTCGTTCAGTTAGGTAATTGGCTTTCCCTGTTTGGCATCTTCAATTTGTCACTGAAGCACTTGCAAACTTTAAATACAATTTCTCTGCCAGCGACCGTTCCCCTATTTTCAATATGAAGGACACCGACACGAGAGTTATGCATATGAAGCAATTGCACTGCAGCTCAAAATAAAGAATTCCTCTCAAGTATAATCTCAGCCTTTTCCATATTTCAAGTGTAAATTGAATTATCCCTCATCGTGTTAAATGCAACGAACGGTGTTGCAAAAATAGGAAAGAGAATTTGGAAGGTCTTGTCATAAAAACGTTTCCGAATAACCACTGGCAGAGAACTGCCAACTTAAGTCTTGTGCCCTGTGGCTTGGAGCAAACATTTCTTATACATCGATCACGTTTCTCTTTTAAAGCTCTTTTCCTAATAACTCATTGCCCTTCGCATTACTTTTAGTAGCATCGCAACCCCTCAAAATGTAAATAACACTATAAAGTACAATAAATTGTTTATAGCCGTGTATCACATAATACGAAAACTTCGTTGAAAAGTAAGTAAGTTTAACAATTATTATAGAAATAAAAAGCGAGTAAATTTTTGGTACGGAGTAATTTGAGCAAATTACAATTAGAAAGAATTCAGCATAGCAGAATTTTGTGACCATAATGGGCTTTATAAATAGATGTCATAGACTTGCAAAATAAATACATAAATGTATACCGTAGAAAACCAGCTCATCACTTTATGTTTGTGTGAATTCAGTTCTGTTATGTCAAGACAGTTTTTTCTTTGCTTTAAGTGTGTATACATTTTTAGCATCCTCTATACTTTTTCTGTGAAAAAGAATTTAATGGGTCATATCGCTTACATCTTTTACACATATTTCAAAGTTACAATTTTTATTTAATATCAGCAATAATATTAAAATGATAAGTTTATTTGTTTTAGGAACTTTTTCACTATATGCGTGTCTTTTTATATTAGTGTCATCTGAAAAAAAAATTGGAATATCATGTTTGTTTATTACTGAGGGAAAATCATTGATTTATAGTGAAAATACTTATGGATCCAAAGTAGAACCTTGGAGAACACCGTATTTACTGCTAACCATACAGAGTAAACACTGTGACTATCTGGAGAATTTATTAACATTTTTGCTTTATATTTAATAAGCATGATGTAATACATTATTAACCTTTGACCTTAATACCATAATAGGATAATTTTTAAAAGAGCATGTAATGATTTACACAGTCAAATGCTTTTGATAGATCTCATAATATTTTTAGTGTATTAAAAGTATTACGAAGGAATTTCGAAATTCATTAATTAACTTGAAAGGGGCTTCGTTGGTTAACATGTATTTCCTAAATCCAAACAGTTCCCTTGTTAAAATATTATATTTATCTAAAATTGGCTTTTCAAATACTTTGGAGAGAGCTGTTAGTAATGATACTAGTCTGTAGTTTCATGTTACTGAATGATTTAACAATATAATATTGATATCTCCCGGTAAGTGAACTTTTCCAATAGCGTTCTCTTCGGTTTGAAATTTGGTCTTTTTTGTGTTTCTGCTACCTGAATGAAATGTTTATTAAATAAGGTTGCTATTTGTTGCGGTTAACTTAATTTACTGTAATTTGTTTTATTTCATCGCTTGTTTGACATTTGCCGGTCTCTTTTTATTAGGAGTGGGTAGGAATACAGTCAGCTGTGAGGTTTTACGGAAATCTGGGCGCTAGGAGGGCACTATTCGCTATAAAATTTGAATAACCAGTACTGGTTACTCATAATAGAAGCAGATCGCACAATTTTAAGTGATTTACACTACAGACATCAGATTTAATTGGGAGCAAAGATGCTGAGCAGCGAAAATTAAAAGGAGTTTGGAGAGCATTGGGGTATGGTAAAGGGAGCAAGGATCGATATATTGTAGGAGGATGATATAACCAACAGAATATAGAAGCATTTCTTTGAGTGGTGTTTAACGCCCTTTTTACTACTGAGGCACCACAGGCGGTGGACATTGATAATACATGAAATGATAAATTGGGAAAGGGTTTTTTTTAAGGAAGGAAACGTTCCAGGCCTAAGTTTAGGGTACCTCCCCGGTATTTGCCATTTATGAGGACTGAGTAAAACCTGCACAACCCCCAGTCAGGGAGTACGAACCCCAGACCTCCCGCTCACGAGTACACGCCTTAACGACCTCGGCCACCCCTCGCCGTATATAGAGGCAGAATACAGAAAGACAACATCACTTAATTTAGGCAACGAACTCAAATCAGATGGGGCAGAAAGATTATATGTATTGCATGAGCTCTCAAAACAGATTGGGTCGGACGGGATTAGTTAGAGACATAGAAGACAACTAAAATAACAGGCGAAGCTGGACAGAGAAT
Organism: Metallyticus violacea; assembly: GCA_030762175.1. Classification (NCBI taxonomy): domain Eukaryota; kingdom Metazoa; phylum Arthropoda; class Insecta; order Mantodea; family Metallyticidae; genus Metallyticus; species Metallyticus violacea. Next base: position 2,915,045 of record CM060838.1, read on the forward strand.
ATCCGCTTTTTGTAGAGACAGAGAAAACAAGTAGCACGTCTGATGGATTGCACAGGTACCGAGCAGAGGAGATTGGCTTAGCTTGGAGCTAAGTTAGCTAAATGGAATAGGGATAGGTTAGCATGTTTGCACAGGAAGATCTTGCTTCTTTTCTAAGCACAGTGCAAGCGCTTTGTTGGGGTAGGCGGCTCTTTGAGTGTGAGTATATATAAATGAGTGCGCATGCGCATCTTTAAATGTTTTGCTTAGGCGATAGTATCTATGATTTGAAGAAGAAGTTGTGTTTTGCGGTGTGAAATGAATACAAAGTTCTAGTAGTTTGAAAACATTTGAAATTTCACGTGAAGGTTGTTTAATATTCCTGCATTAACAGACGCGCTTAGGAGAGCAATGAATGAACTAAGTGGCTTTTTAAAAGGAGTTTAAGGGCATTATTTGTTTTAAAGGCGGCAATAAGCTTGCATCAATACCAGTGTTATATTCGACAGCACTCAAAGAAAACTAATTGAATGAAGACAATTCTGGGGAAAGAATACGCTTTGAAATTTTGCGGCTTGCGGTTTGACAGCAGGACTTTAAGACAGCACTTGGCTTAGCAAACTAACCTGCAAGAACAAATAAAATTTATTCCATATTAGTAAATGCACATAAAATTGGTTGCCTTCTTTACACTTCGTGCTTTGGAAAATAAAGCAATTTTTAATGCTATAGACAAAAATTCGTCTTTTGTTATATTATCGGGATCGGGACATATTTTTTGCTCTTTCAGATAGAAGTAAGAGAGACCGCGTTTGATGGTGCGCAAATCAGGTAACTAATCAAAGATCCATGATTTCATGAACGATGCATGTAATTCGTTCAATGAGATTATAGCCAAGCATTTCAAGAAACTTAAAAAAAAGCTCCAATATGTTGAAATTGTTGGTACCTTGCTGGAAAAGCTGCAGTCACTGGGGTTTAATATGAATATGGCGGTGTACTTTCTACATTATCATCTCATTCTCATTTCGGTTCGATCCCGAATAATGTAGCGAAGAACACGAAGAGAGATTTCATCAGGACATCAAAGAGATGCAAAGGAGTTATCAAGGGAAATGGAACGTGTCCGTGATGACATGACTATTGTTAGCGCCTCTTCATGGGCACAAAAGAAAACGCATTCCTTTATATGAAATGAAACGGAGTCGGATATTACAAACTTTGAAACATATAAGACATATTTTCTTTAACTACTATACTATTTAATTATTTATTAAACGTTTTATGAGTTTTTTGCCCTTTTTTCAGCGAATAAATAAAATAAAAGGCTTCCCAAAAGTGACACAGAATTTAATTTGCGCATCCCGTTGAGTTGGCTACACTCTCTGAATAACCTGTAGTAATCACATTCCGGTTAGTCGTGATGGAGAAATACACGATGCTGGAGCGTATAACTATCGCGAAAACAGATTACAGATATAGCGAGTGTTGTGCTGAAACCGTGCGCAAATTGCGTGCTGTGTTTGGGCGGATAAACGCGCCTAACGGAACGAATGTGAAAAGACTTTGAACAAAGAGTTGGGTGATGGACACAAAGGAAGTGGGCGCCCTCGTATCGGACGCTGGGCCTAAAACATTGTTCCACTTGCCTGAAGGCCTTTTCTTAAAGTTTGAGCGAATGCAACATAAGCGGTTTAATAAAGAAGGCACAGAAGGTATGCGACTCTGATAGCGAGCACGAGGAGCGAATAATTCTCTGGATGAACTCGTCTAGTGCGTCAGTGCAACTATAAAGAGGGTAAGAAAAGACGAGATCGTATGAGCTACTCGCCGCCTGAGTGGGGTGCTTAACGGGGAAGTGGAGCTGCCGTAACCGTAAAGAGGGAGATAGAGTCGTCGCCCGCAAAGATAGTATTTATACTTTTACTGAAAGCATAAAATGACACTGTTTAGAACTGAAAATAATAAGTGATGTTAAGTTGCCGTCCTCTGCTTCGAAAATTTCTGAATTTCTTCCATAAGAACAGGTTTGTTGTCTTTGAGAGATTCTGACTCTTGTAACTTCTTAATAAGTTACGTAGAAACATGATTACCATATCGCCTTACTACTTCTTTAAAGGCTCAGTGTTCTCTTTAAGACTAAATTTATGTAGTGACATGACTAACGAAGAATAGTTTACATCGAGTAATATACGAACGTACAAACACTCGCTGATAAAGCGTTCCTCTAGCTAGATACAAGCTGCTACTTGCACATGCAATATATTGCCTTGAAGACTGGATTATCCCGTATGCAGCCACGCACTGTCGGCACGTAGTTCAAATAACCTCCTTGTATATATTAAAAAACAAACAAAAACGAAGACAAATTACAGTAACAATGAAGTTAATTCACACATTATTGTTAATCACTTCAGCTGTAAGTTTACGATAGTATATAATGCGCATATATCAACTGTAGTAAACAAAGCTGGAAAATCGTTAATTATTCCGAAGCATTGCTTCAGCCATACTTGCCTCCTAAACCGAAGATCGCGGGTTCAATCTCGGCCAGGACCGATGGATTTTTTCGGGCGTAAAAATCCTAAGTATGGCTTCCTTCAGAAGGGAATGGGTCCCGTGTCGTACATTCACGGCATGTAAAAGAACCTCAAGCCCGAAAGAAGAGACCGCTGAGCAAAATTTGTCGTCCGTTTCACGCCCTTATTTGAATGGGCTGATGACCTGTGGTGTTAAAGAGCGTCCGTAAATAAATCAAAACATCCGCATTGTTCGGATGATGAAACAGCATAACTTATCTCATTCAAAGGATTTATGGCCAGACCATAACCATGTATGTACTTGGGAAGCATGGTACAGTATTTACAAAAAAAAAAAAAACAATCTAAGGGAGCAATTAAAAGAGAGAAGGATCAACAATGTATGACATTGGCCTGGGAATTATTGAGCTTATAATATCACAAATTGTTCTAGAAGGTGAATAAGTGTAGCATTATAGGAGATATTTGAGAATTAAAGGAATTAGTGGTTTGTAGAGAATGGAGATAGCTGATAAAACAATAGTATAGATAAAGTAAAGTGAGATATTTGTTTTAATACCTTGGACTGGGTCGGAGCCTGGTCCCCTGGAATTCCAATAGGCTACTGCTGATGAACCGGGTCCGTGGTCTGATGCAATCAATGTGGAAATATACGTTGTTTAATTATTTAGAAGTTAGGTAAAGATGTGTTATTGTATTAATAATTGTTGTAATTGTGACCTGGGTCAGATAGATGGAGGCTCCTTTGTAATTTGTGTTTTTCTACTTTCATTTCAATAAATTTCAAATTTCATCCATAGCTCTCGCCTTATATTGGCCAGATATAGATAACCGCCACTATGAAGCTTTCAGGTGTGGTGTGAATACTTGAGACTATAGCACGATATGCAGTGAGCAAATTGAGCTTCAGGTAGAAAACATTTTTTGCTGAATAGAGCAACTAGGATTTTGCAACATTTAAAATTGTATCAGCATTAATTCTCTTTGCGAACGAGTGTGAGCTCAGGAACAATATATCAGTCATGGCTACCGCGGGCATGAATTATTAACATGCATCGCTAATACAATTACTGGCATTTTCGATTTTGTTCCGAATTTGCTGAGGTTGTACAGATTGAAAATGAAACTGTTTTGTCATAAAGTTTTCCAGCGGTTTGCAAAATAGATTCATTTGCAATCCTGGAGCATTTTTTTATATATTTTTGTTTACATAGCATACATATATAACACTATTTCTTTAGAGAGGAAACTAATGATTTAATTCTTTGAATAGAAAAAAAAGTTATCTACTCTAAAAGATATTTTATATACATACCTATCGCTGTTTTGACAAGTGTCACATCTTTTTGTTTATGTTGTAGCGACTAGGAAAATATTAGTTGCTACTTTTCAAACACTACAAATAAGAAAAAGCTGGATGATATCACCACGGAAATCTCTTGCGAAGTTAGTACAGTATGCGGGGGGCAGACATCAGCACATGCTGCTATACAATTGCAAAAAATTATTTCTTATAAGTTACTGAAGTGCATGCCTAACAGCCCACTGACTCGGAGATGGAGAAAGCTCATCTTCTGTGAAAAATAAGTAAAAGATCGCTTGGCTGACTGGGTATGGGCAGCTGCGTTGCGTGCTCCCGGCTGCTGGCCAGGTCCACGCATGGGGAAAAACAAATCGAGTGACAGATTTAAAAAAAATGTAAGTGTAGTAAAATAATATATATTAAGCGTGAAGGCGCCAGAACGGAACACCGTTTGCTACTTGGATCTTAATAATCCTATCTAACACGGGTAGCAACTTCCACAATAGAGCATCAGTGCAAACAAGAACTGGAATATTACAACACTATAGCAAAGTGAACATACGAACACACTAAAATAAATACATGCATAAAGGGAGAAGTAGAAGATTTAAAGCACTGTTGAAGGATATGCCACAGATAACGAGCGCCTTGCATATAATAAAAGCAAAAGAGGATCTGTCGCTCTGGCAACTACCCAGCACAGGTATCGTTGCAATCATTCCTACTGGTTTGACGTCACGTCTTTATGCCAGGAAGACCACGCTTAGCGCTCGGGACTTCAAAGAAGCCGACAGCACAAGGAAGACCAACTATAAAGCAAACTTGGAGAGATATTTTTATTTTTCAGTCTTCCTCTGCGGCTACCTTGTTTTGACTTTCAAAAGTTATTGCTGAGTTTAAATTGAATTTAAAATATGTTTCTGTTCTAAATTTCACCCGCTGATTGAGGATTTCAGTATTTCTATTTTTTTTTTTTTTTTTTCGTTAATTGCAAAGTATAAATGGGACGGGCTTGACTTACAGCTGCCTCGATATTACCTTGCAGGTCTGGGGCACATCTTCGGTATTGTTTGGTTAAAGCACTTGTCTCTCTAGAGCTCGTTTTATTCTTTATTGCATTTATCATATTCCACCTTCTGTTGAAGGGCAAAAAACTTGAGTTTTAATAAAATGTGCCTTCTCTTCTTTGACAGTAGTCCCATTTCTCCTTAAGAGTTTAGTAAAGTAACTTCAGTCAGGATAACTTTAATTGTGGCTACATTAGTTGTCTTACTATTAGGGGTCGTTGAGTCGTGTTTGCCTTTTGAGTATTTAGTTTAGCCTTTATTATACCGCCATGCCTGGTTGAGGTCATTAAGGAGCGGATTTGTGAGCGGGTGGTCTGGGTTCGAATCCCGCCAGGACCGTCCTCCCTGACTGAGGTTTTTTACAGGTTATCCTCAGTTCTCATAAATGGCAAATGCCAGGGAGGTACCCTAAACTTAGGCCTGAGGCGTTTCCTTCCTTTAAAAATAAATCCTTTCCCAATTTATCATTTCATCTCATATATCATCAGTGTTCATCGCCTGTAATCCAATAGTAGTAAAAACGGATGTTAAACTCTATTGAATGTTCAGGCGCATGTTCAAGTATTCCCTCGTCGTTGCTACCTGAACCATCCATGACAACATCCTTTGAGCTCAAAATACTCCTTCATAATCGAAAACGGGTGAAAATCTATAGGATCAAATTCTGTGTAGCAAAATAACTCCCTTGTTGGCTGTATATGTCCGGGCATTATCATAGACAAGGGGCAGATTTTTATGATATGTTATAGTTTTTCCTTTCCCATTGTTTGATGTGATGGTGTTTAATGAGTTAAAGTGTTAGGATAAATAAATGAAATGAGTAGGAATGATTAATAGTGAAAAATGAACTTTAAGTGAAGTAAGTTGTTAAAGAGAAGGTAATTAGTATGACTTAGACGAGTTGAAGAAATTTGAAAGAACAATAAGTGTAACGTTTAAATGATGAGTGTAAATTTAAGAGAAATTCCCGTAAAAGTACCGGATACCAGTACATACCGCTGATACCAGTGTCCAGTAGTATAGTAATGTGATAAATTAGTATAGCATAGCTGGCTACCAGCTATAATTCTTACTAGCTCCCAGTAATTTTGTTAATTTGGTAGATTTTGAAGTATTAAATGGCGAAGTAGTTTAGTACATTTATATTTTTGTTTAATTTAATTAATTTTTGAGTTATTTTTATTATTTTATTATATTATTTTAGTCTAGTTATTAGGAAAATCTGTAAAATAATGAAGTAATAGATTAATGTATTGTATAGTTTATAATAATAAATAAAATTTTATATATTTTTCACCTCTTTCCCTTGAACCAGTTAGTGATTGATCAGTTTAAACTTAATATGCATAAAGTGAAGTGCTAATAAATGACAGGTCATGAGTTCGAGAATTCATTAAAAATAATTTAAAGCTGATATACAGGTTGGGGATTATATGGAAGGCTGGTAGTTTTCCCACACAAAATACAGATACTCATAAGATCAAAATTAAATTAATGCCGAACTGATGTTCTTATGCCCACCATAGCAAAGAAAATAAAAGTATTTCATCTTATAAATGGATAAATTTATAAGATGAAATACTTATAAATTTATAAGTAATGCAAGAAGCATGCATCAGAAAATACAACAAATAGAAGAGGAATTAAAAGGGAAAATATAGACATTGCAGTGAACGGAAACTAAAAAGAAAGAGAAAGGAGCCCTGACGTGAAACACTACACAATGTTCTATAGTGCAGTTAATAAACAGAAAAAACCCAATTTAGATGTCAAGTTATGGATATGAATGAATAAATGAAAGAATAATGAAAATACAACTCAAAGAGGCAATCTCACAATGCACCAGAAGATTTATATCAACAACTACAAGAAGAATAAGAAAAAATAAACTGACAACTATATTTCGATTGCATGTCAACATATCACGAAAGAGTAGTGAAGAAATTCTGTTTCACAATGGGCCTATTGCTACTGAACTTTGCATTAGAATAACAAAGAAACGTAACAGTAACAGAGAATGAGAAAATGAAGACACAAGAGTGTTTCGAGGATATGACCGCTAATTACTGACCAGAAACGGTTAAATGTAAATGATAATAAAACTGTAAGATTAATGTGCAAAGTGGGTATCGGTTTTTTACATTTATTTGTTAAAAGCAATAAACATTTCAATATGTATCACATATATCATCTCTATTATCGGGAAACAAAACAATAAATGCATACATATCAAATTATACAACCCCCTCCGGACACGGCCTGGTGCTGGTGCAAGGATTAAAGTTAGGGGACTGAGATAGAACCTTTTTTAAACTATGCTCGTATCACAAAAGAGACACTTTGTACCTTTTGATAGTTTTGATAAAGATATAAATAAAGCAAAATTAAGTTTTCCTGCAAACGTTTCTGCACAATCAGCAAAATGATAACTTTTTGTTAGTCCAGTTTTACTACGTTATATACAATGCAGCATTAATTATCCATAAACGGACGGTGGTAATTGGGAAAAAAGAGAATGAAATAACGCCAGTAATGAATGGTAAATAAAAATACTTATTTGCGCATTGCAGTTGTTTTTATGAAAGCGTACTTTTGAATATTCACTTACGAGCAGCCGTTTATCAAATTTCGTTGTTTTTGTTTTATGATTCATGGAAATTCAGAAAAGTATAGTTTAGGCTCACGGTCAATATGACTTAAGACGATTTCTATTTTGTTTTTATTTCATTCTGATAAGTTGAAGACATAGGTACTAGAATCAGAGATTAAATATAGGAAAAAGGAAACATGTAGAGTAACATAGTTATGGACGAATATGAATCCATGTTACGAATATCATTTATCAAACGATATTAGCCAACATTTTAAAAAATTCCGATATATCTCGAGTTTGCTTCTGATAGCCCTAGCCAGTGGCCCAGGTATCATGAAGTTTATTATTATTATTATTATTATTATTATTATTATTATTATTATTATGTTCATATACTAAAGTTTCTTGTGTTTTTAGGAACTTGTGTAGCGAAAAAACTGCTGTAATGTCAAGGTAGCTTTTAATTTTGGCTAAAATAAGCACCTTTTATACCAATAAACTTCGATGGAATGAGCCTAGAAACGTGTCAAAATATTTTAATTAGGTAAACTGGTTTTCTTTACAACTAAACAGAGAAGGAACTTGAAAATAAGGTCACTGAAGCTCATATTACAAGACACATAACTAAATTGAAGTATCATTTACGTGAAAGTATAGATCTGTGTATACTGTGTACCCAGTACTGACATATGGCCGCTGAATCCAAGCTCTCACTGCCAAACTTAAGAAGACCCACCAAATATGCCAACGACGAACGAAAAAGAAGATCCGGGGTATATCGTGCCGCTCAACAAGCCACGAAGACAAAATGGAAGAATGGAGGCTACAAGACGAAAGGACCAAAATGTGGAATTTGTATGCTGCTGGTAGGCATTTTGGAAGACCATGGCGCAATGGGTAGATCTCTTCAAGGATATGCGAAGTTTCCAATGTGGCCAGATGTGGGGTGAGTAGAAAGCCATAGTGATCACCGAACAAGTGCATTAATTGTGAGTTATACATTACTCTTCTGCGAACTGACTCATCGCGTGAGATTTAAACTTGTTAGAGCCCTTTGTCCTTAATTGTATGCAAGTGGCTTCTCTATGTTAATTGATTTAATGTTTTAAAATGCAAATATTGTAGCGTTGATTTAAATGTTCTTGTTTTGAAAGTTATATCGTTGATTGCATCACTCAGTTTCTCTACAGTGCAGTTTCTTGTCTACCTTACCACACAGTGGGCACAATTCTCTGTTAACTTTTATCCCACCTCACATCATTGTTCCTGTTCTTCCCCATGCCATACCCTCCCTTCCCGTTTTGTCACATACCTCAATATATTCCTCCCTGCCCCACTCTTTCTTATCTCTTAGGCTACCATATGTTTCCTGTTTCTCTGTATCATCAATCCTAGCTTTCACTTTGTTCCACACGCCTCTCAACCAGAAAATATTTCTCATCTTTTGCTCATTCGCCAGGAGTATTCAAAACTACCTTACTTTGTTTTGATCAACAATTTCAGGATATCCTGAAAGATGAATGTTCTGTTGTAACTGATATAACTTGTTTTTAGTATGCTCCAATCACTGCAGTGGAAGTACAACGTTCCCTTTATATGATGAAAAAAGGTTTCTCTGACTATGGAACATTCTAGAATGTTGTTATACGTTACCCATGGTTAAAAAGTGTATGAATGTTTGTGCCAGTTTAATGTTTTTTATTCGCTCTGACACATTATAGGAGTTTCAAGAAAGACGGGGCAGGGAGAAATATATTGAGGTTTGTGGCAAAATGGGCAGGGAGGGTATGGTATGGGCAAAAAAGGGACAATGGTGTTAGGTGGGGTAAAAGTTGACAAAGAATTGCGTCCATTGTATGGTAAGTTAGAGAAGAACTTGCAGAAACTGAAGGATGGCGGGAGGAAATACGGAAAAAGAAGTGGGATAATTTTCTATCTTTTCTATTCCTTGCTTAATGTTAAATGCGTTACAATATCATTGAATCATTCTCCGTAGTGAAACGCTGCTTTTCTCTGGCCATGTTCTGGGGGTTTTCTGCTTTCAGCACCCTTTGTCTGGACATTAAGGGTGAGTGTCAAATTGAAGATTATAAAGAAAACAGTGACTTTTCAAGTGTAACATGAGAAGAAAAAATATGCCATATAATGTTAAACGTGTCGGGTTGCGCTTATCATATGAATTCTATGTATCATTGCTGCCCAATATATGCATTAAGCAATTTAACAAGTAACATTTTATATATTATGATTCCACATTTTGACTTCCTTTTTAACGGATTGCAAATAAAGCGTTTATCTTTGTTTATAGGCAAACTTTCACCATTTATGATATAGGATTTCTTTTATTTTACAAAATTAGAAAAGTATAACTTTACTGTGCACGGACATGTGTTTAAATTGAAGAATAGCCTGTTTATGACGACATCTCTGTCAGTGATACTGATCTACACTTTATGAACATACGTTACATTGCAACGTATCTATATCGATGGCATCGGCTCCATATTGAAGCATTTGAAAATATTTGTAGTCGTTTTTAAAATACTTAGAACCAAGCTTCCTTTCTAGAAAATCTATATATACATACATATTATTTTTACATATAGCGCGTATACCACCTGGTTTAAATCGTACATATTATTTTTTTCCCCCGCACACTCTGGTTGCTAGTTTTATTTGTAATGCATAGCGTTACCTTCGATATTCAGCATTTATCTTTAATCACCTTCACTTGTCTTCTTGCCAAAGGTGAGCTCTAGTAGTTCAAAATATAGCGATTACTAATCTGTGACTTTTCGTTAAGTGTTTTTATCCTTTTCTGCTTTCCTATTATATATCCTCCTTACTTGCAGTTAAACAAGTGGTTGTGTTATCAAACTTTAACACACAGAATCAAATTATGACCAGATTTACATAACTCGTTTTTTTTTTCGAAAAAAAAACTTTTTAAGAATTCAATTGTGTATTAATATCATTGATTTAATGCTGAACCTAAATTATTATAAAATTAAAAGTACATTTGAAACATGCCCTAACAGGATAATTACAAAGGTTTCTATCATAACATTTACAACAATGGGGGTGGAACAGGAGTAGTTATGGCCGTAGCAATGCTGTGTAAACAGGAATGGGCAGCCAATGATATGCGGTCAGGATAATCATCATTCACGTGGATATCCAAGTGCCAAATCTGTTGACAGAGCTCGGTCCAATTATATACCTTGACCCGGTCCTGTAGGCTTGACATTTGTCTCATCAAATGTGCATGCCATCCGCGTATCAGCTGACCACACATCATTAATATGCGAAAGACGGACATTTGTGTGCTTCCATGTGTCCGTTGTTTACGAAAAACTTACTCATAATGAACGTGATATCACTAGGTTATGGAAAATTACTAAGTATTTGTTATAGTGTATGTGTGTTCTTTCTTAATGATAACAAAGTTGAAGGATCGGTCATTTTACAGCGAATTTGGATAATTGAACATTTTAGGCATTAAAATTATACAAATTATTGCAAAACGCAAAAGTAAACGAGCAAACCACCTTGAAGCGATATGAAACTTTTTCATTAGTAATATGTACAATGTGTGTATGTATTTCTCTAAGCAAAGGGTACAAAGTTGTAAAAAGAAAGAAAAAGAGGAAAGAAAATAAATAATTTGAACACTGATGTGAAGAAAATTCCGACTAATTACCCGCCCCTAGATATTTCTGAATGCATGCAACCTGCTAAGCGGCAGTTGTATCTTAAACCGATTTTCAAATACCACTATCGGCTAATTTACGTAATCTACAGTTAGTCAGAAAACGACGTTTAGTGCCAGAGTGGTTTAAGGGAAAGAAGGTATTCTGGATATAGATCTATCTCCAAAACATGGTATACTTACAAAGGGTGAACGGTCCGGTTCGCGGCTTGCGGCCGTCCGGTGAGGCTGGCTGCTTTGTTGGCGGTGCGGGTGACAGGAAGTTCGCAGTAAATATAGTACGGTTTGACGCGTAAGTTATTTCTAACATACATAACATAAACACTTAAAAATAAAAGTAATTTACTCACAATTATTAAGCAAGGAGATGCTGGAACTGCCTCCCTTCGTTGTTCAAGCACCAATGTTATCCAGGATTTCTTCTGTGAGTACTGCACGTGATTGTCTATGTTTCCTGTCAAGAAACAATTCCCGATTCAAGAAATTGGTTTACTAGTCGGTGAATGGATCTCCGATTAATAACGTGAAGATCAATTTCTCTTGGAATAATTTTCTTACAGTCCGCGCTGATTCTGTACGCACTTATCAATACTCTTTGGGTAATGGAATACTTTTATTGCCCAGTTTCACAAAATGCACTTTCACTCAATACCCTGTATTGCGTCGCCTAACAAACACGTGCTGCTTGCGCAAGATTTCAACTCGCACTGAAGCCTTGCGTAGCGGAGGGGTTATAACTACCGACATAGCGACATAGGGGTGCCGGCCAGTCCAGCGGTTATTTCAAGTTTGCTCATCCAGTATTAAGAGATGCACCAATTTTTCATCCTATTTTATAAACTGTTACCGTACAGTAATATAAATACACACATTCCCGACAGCAAACGACCTATCGTACACATCCGGTATACCGCCACGAGTAACCGAAGCGTGGACTCGTGAGAGGAAGGTCTGAGGTTCGAATCCTACCAGGAACACCCTCCCTGACTGAGGTTTTTTCCAGCTTTTCCTCAGTTCTCATAAATGGCAAATGCCGGGGAGGCATCATCTGGAACTCTTCCTTCCTTTTAAAAATATCCTTTCCCAATATGTCATTTCATTTCATGTACCAACAGTGCTCACCGCCTGTGGTGCCTCAGTAGTTAAAACGGGCGATAAACACCATTTAAAACATGAAATTAATAACATTAAAACGTTCGATACAGGCTTAAAGTTGCTAACAGAAACATTTTCAGGTGAGAGCTGAGTTCGTCTAGTATTTAGATCTACCTGGGAGTTATAACACACTGTTCTAGCGGCAACGTGAAATTTCGTCCATTCGTTCACTTTCGTACAGTGAGGACAAGGGGTTTGAATGTTTCATTGAATGCCTAATTTGTGTTCCATTGGCTTTGATATCCCTGCACAAAAGATCATGATGAGAAAGTTATAACCACAATGGATGTAATAGAATAGATAGCCTCGTGGTTCGCTGGTGAATGTGGAAAATGCATAGTGCGCACATTTTTTTTTTTTCCAATATTTATTACACTTGACCTAAGTTATTAATTCTCCTCCATTAGTTTAAGCGAAGACTGGCATGAATCTCGCTGTGGTCTTTGCATTTATTTCTACTGATGATTAGTAGGTGGATATACTCTAAACAGAAGCAAGGCATAAAATAATGGAAGCAAGAGTCCTAAATCAAGAGAGGTTTCCAGAAAGAAGACCATAGGACGGGGACACGTTTCCAGGGGTTGGAAGGCGTCTGCGTGAACCGGAAACAGTCGAAAGAAAACCTCCTGTTCCTGATGATCCATTGACCTCAGGAGATAAAGAAAAATGTACGTAATGCAATTGAAAACAACCCGCACACCAGTTCCAGGGCCATAGCATGTGATGTAAATATCATTATCATGCTTGAAGAAGATAAAGAAAGGGAACGAAAATAAGAACTATATGCGTATAAAAGAAGCATGGCTACTTCAGGACGTAGTAAAGGTTCTACACTTTAGTCCATACCCGATTGCATATTCACTATTGTCCTGTAGCAGTGTAGTACGTGTTGATGTTACGGAATTCTCAACAGTTAACGGTCCTTTGTGTTACGTACAGTATGAATAATGGAACAACGCGTGTTTATTGTCCGCAATTATTGCAGGAGTGCCAAAACATTTGATTGCCCAGTGACGTTTGGAAACAACGAACACAACCCCTGCATTCAGTACCGGGCGAAGAGAACACAAAGCACGACGTCCGAAACTACCAGGAGGAGAAACGGTGCATGAAATGAAAAAAGACGTACAGGCCTCCCCAAAGAAGTTCTTGCGTGCATTGTCGCAAGAAATTGCAATTTATACCAGCATATGTAAACTCGCTGAAAACGGGTGACAAAGCTGCCCCGGGAATATTGCAGTACTAATTATATCTATGAATTGTTTTTAATGATTTAATTCCGCTTAACATTCTTGTAAACTCCAACGCTTTTGACTTAAAAATACCCAGTCTAAATATTTGCAGTATAAGCAAAAATTCTGAGTTTTGTGTCTTGTTTGAATAAATATAATTATTGATATTCCGACTGACACCTGGTGAAATAACATTCTATATTTCGATATCGCTGGATGCAAAAAATAAACAAATAATTGATATTGCTTTGTTGTTTATTTCAGAGGTAATGTTACACAAATTGAAATTAATAATTTAACGCCTTACACTTAATGAAAAATAATACTCAACTAGTTTTAATCGTCATATATTAGTCCCCCTGTTCATTACACAAAGGATTTCTTAGAAAAATTAGAATTATTATCCCTATCTTCAAATAGGTTAAATGTCAAAATATATCAGGGTCTTTCGAGGTATTTCAGTGTTAATACTCGAAAAAATAGATCTAAACTACATCTTGAACATATATTGTTCAAAGCAAAGCATCATTTGGATTTTAAGCCTTGAGTTTATAACAGGCATGTTGTAACATCAAATAGGAAAAAAAAAAAAAATAATAGGACCCTATTAACATTACGCTCAATAGAACACTAAAAAGCAATTATAGAAGATTAACCGCAGAAATGAAAAGTATGATTTGGGATTCTGTTTTGAAATGTTGAGACGCTTCTACAAGTTTTGTGATTCGCAGTAGCTTAATTATTATAGCAATATATGGAGAAAATTATAAAAATTTAAATTATGGATCATTAGTTCAGTCAATTTGAACTTAAAATAAGCTAGTCAAATAACGAAAACAAGATCAGTTAATGTATTACTAATAAATATAAAAATATAGTAACTCACGTTGCACAGGTTGGCTAAAAGTAGTAGCAATACTGCTGCAATGTGTATAGTGCTTTGTTATCAGAGGAAAGTTGCGTATATTCCTTAAATGTAGTCTCCTGCCATGTCACACATGTGGAAGGCGCCGTACTCCATCAGCGCGTTCATTTTTGTTAATGTCCTGAAGTGATCGCCGTACAAAATTGTTAATCGAAGTGAGTATTTCATGTGTGCGAAGAGATTTTAGTCACACAGGCACATAACAGGTGAATGAAGCATGTTCCAGTATCTCCCAATTGCATCGACGTAGTGGTCCCGTGACAGTGATAGCGGTGTAACACCTTGCATTGTCACGGAGAATGATGGATTTCACACTCTCTTTAGAGCTGTAGGAAGCTGGTGTTGCAGTAGTACTCAGCATTTACCCTTTGCCTTCAAGTACCGCATGGTGCAGTACATACACCATGAATGTAGTAACCACAATGATCATCACTCTCCCACCATGTTCTGACTTTTGGACGAGGAATACCGGGATGTTTCAGTTCATTTGATGCAATTGCAAGCCCAGCTTTCGTCCATGGTGAGGCATCTACCGAGAAAATCGTCACCTTCTCTTAGGTAACGGCACAAAAACGTCCTGTGCAATTGTTGCGCCTCCATGATGACATGGGCTGTCCAACGCGTTGCTATTCTATGAACAAATATCTTCAGGATGTCGCGGAACTGCAGTAAAGGCTCAAACCTTCTTTAGGAACATAACGCATTTTGGATGGAAATCTTTTTTTGATTTTGTGAATCAGCTGGACGAGAGGAACTCCGTGCTAATTATTTTCAGCAGGATGGTGCCACCTGCCACACCACCGATGTGGTTGTGATAGAAACTCCTTCTTTCTTTGAGTTTAAGCAATGTACAGACGTTTAGACAAGAAAACAAAGATTATTGGATCCTGGAACTATTATTAAATTACATATTAAGTAAATAATCTTGAAATGTGGAAATAATTGTAATAATATTGAAACTGTAAATGATAAAATAAAATACGTTTTATGCTCCCTTTAACACTATTTTACTATATACGAATAATATATCCTATTTTAATAATTCAAAACAAAGAAATAGGAGAGACTTAGGTATTATTGACTTAAATGGCGCAATACTAACATTTCTAGAAATTTATCAACTAAAGGAACTCAGGGAAATAGGGCATTTGGGGTGAAGATGGCATACGAATTCTTGATGGAGATTGAACGAGGTGTGTGCAGATCCTCTTGTAACTGAAATACCGTGTACTGAGAACACTTGTTGTAGCAAAGAAAGGAAGTGTACATTGTTTACGCTTGCAAAATGGGTGACTACTGTTTATTCATTGGTCCATTCTACAAAATGATATTTAATTAACATTTAACATCCCGCCAACTGACAGTCTTTCGAAAAAATGAACGAAATGAAGGGAAGTATGACACAAATGGTTCTTAACATCTAAAATGGCCTGGTATTTACTTTTCAGGTTAAGGGAAAACTCCGGAAAAAAAAAAAACTTTATCCAGGCAACACGTCTTGATCAGGGCTGGAACTCGAGCCCTCCAGTTGGGAAACAGATACGTTAGCCACTGCTCCAAGGCTGTGAAAATATGAAATAGCTATATATATAAAACTATTTTAATACTAAGACGTTCATCAGCATCAGCCATGCCGTACATAGCCGAGGTAATTAAGAAAGCGCATCGTGGTTATGTGGGAATGCGGTCGACCTATTCCTGCTACCGTCGATGCGTTCGATAGGGTTAAGGAATGCGCAGATTCGTCGATTCTAAGAGGAGAGAGAGTAGGACTTAAAGACGAAGCCCAAATTCAGCCCAAATTCGGCCCTTCAAGGAAGATGACCCCAGTAGGTTGAAACAGCACTTAGGCCCACCCTCAGGGAAATTTAAATACAATATAATATGTATGTGCAATGCTAATAGTAATATTTTAATAATGTAGATATCCATGTATAATATGATATACGAGGGTATGTCCATAAGTTTCCGGCCTCGTCGATAAGGATTATCGCCTTCACAAAATCCTTATCTGATGTCATACCTTATCTGTTAATTGCAGCAACGATTTGTTGTCAGGCATTTTTGGAGCTCTGTCGTGGCAACGAGAGAGAGTCCTGCAAGTAATTGTTACGGGAGATGAAATTATGGTCCTCTACTATGATGCCTTGTCAAAGAGAATCAATGGAGCGACAGGCGTAAACCTGGCGAAGTACCGCCTCTAAAGGCCAAGGTCACTCAGTCAACCAAGAAGATCATGACCGCAATCTTTTGGCACTGTGAAGAAATACTCTTCATTGACTTCAAGGACAGGAACAACACAGTAAATGGGAGTACTATGCTGACCTACTACACAAACTACGTGCTTCCATCAAAGAGAAAAGGCGAAGAAAGCTGAGTGGTGGTATGCGCCTTGTTCACGACAGCGCGCCTGTGCACACAGCTCTTGTTGCAAAGGAAGCTGTGAAGAAATGTGACTTCAAGGAGATCGACCATCCACCCTACACTCCAGATCTAGCTCCCAGTGACTATTTCCTCTTCTCAAAACTCAAGAAGGATCTTCGAGGAAGGAAATTTAAGTGTTTATGCCCATTTTGCAGACAAAACTTCTTACTATTTTGGGGGGAATGAAATATTAATTCAAAGATGTGAGAAGTGTATTGCAATGAAAGGTAACTACGCTGAAAAGTGAAATATGTTAACTTATGGACCTACCTACCTACCTACCTACTTACCTACCTACTACCTACCTACCTACCTACCTACCTACCTACTTATGGACCTACCCTCGTAACTTGAGCATGTGACTTGTCGATAAAAGAGAAAGTCTTTGGTGTTTTCTGTTTTCGGCAACTTAGAAAGCCAAAGAAGCCATAAACCTCTATACAAAGAGCAAGAGTAAACCCGAGAATCGATTTTTAAAAGGGCTGCCATTGGAGGGTTGATAAACCCAAGTACTTTTAAATTCGTTAGAGCTTTCAACCCGGCAGGAGATTGTACGATTAGCCTTTAAACTAGCCAATGTCGACAAGAGTTTTAAATTTTCAAATATTAACGAATGGCACGTGTTGGTAGGTAAATTTAAAGCAGCCAATAGAAAGGTATATTTTAAACTTTTTAAACAAGGCGCGAGACGTGGCGCTTGCTTGGGTGAACCCTTTGACATTGGCAAGTCAACTATTATTAAGGTTACTTTTATATGTAAGCAGTTGTTTATTCCGCTGCGCCATCAGATAACAAGTTCACGCAAACACTCCAGTTTAAGTTTCACATTCTGCGGGGACAGTTATACTCATCTCTAAGGTCTACACGCTGTGACATAAGTTCTACATGCGTCGAGATATATGCTGAGGCAGTCATAATACATTCTATTTCACAGACGGCTTAAGGATTTAGTTCATATCCTTGTAAGTCACGGAGGCTGTTTATATTTAATGTAGATAAATTCTGTCGTACGCAAAACACCGGAGGACGCGAAAGATCTTGAGTATAA
The DNA here is from genome assembly GCA_030762175.1 of Metallyticus violacea. Taxonomy (NCBI): domain Eukaryota; kingdom Metazoa; phylum Arthropoda; class Insecta; order Mantodea; family Metallyticidae; genus Metallyticus; species Metallyticus violacea. The sequence continues at coordinate 2,933,020 of CM060838.1, forward strand.
TAAATTATCATATATATTATGTTTTATCATGTGGTTATTTATAATACTGGTCTGATCTGCAAGTCCTGTTAAATAGAATCAACAAAATAGCATAATTTGGCATCACCAAATGAAGTCAACAACAACACTACTGGGTAACCAGGCTACCAACGTGGGGCCACTGGGCGTGAACAACGACAGAAACGCTCCGCCACAAGGTCAAAGCAATGCAAGAGGAGAACAGAGATAATCCAACACTGAAGCTCAACCTGGAACTAATGCGATTGCTTTGCACCGAGGTATAATGCTACAGGGGATCCATTACCCTGCAAGGAGATTGCATGCAGTAACCAATGCACCTTGGCATTCAGTAATGCAATCGGGTTTTATCAAGATGAGGGCTGGCTTGTTACCACTTAGCAATACTTGCCTAACCTCTGAGCATCTTGTTACAGATAGAAGTGTCTTTATGTAAATAAATACAATTATGACGATTTCCAGTAGGAATGCCGAGAAATGTCCCATTTACCCTACGAAATACTACCATTGCAGCATTCACATTTTGAAAAAAATATTCTGATAGGTGCCCTCGTAGTCCCATCAAGCAGATTTGTGCTATTAAATTGTGGGATTGGAACCGAAAGTCAAGAACACTCAGGAATGTTCAAAATAATATGCACTAATCATATCCCTTTCCAAAAGGCTAAATGAGACCCTGCTAACATTATGCTTTTATTGACAACGCTGTTAAGTGAGAATGAAAATACTTTTATATACCATATAACCTCTTTTATATGATAGGAATATGAATTTTCTCCCTACAACATATATAACAATAATTAGAAAAGTAGAAAAAGTTACAGGTTTGTAATCGCTATATTTCGAACTGCTCGAGTTCTTCTATGTCAAAAAAAAAAAAAAAATGTAGAAGAACTCAAATAGTTCGACATATGGCGATGACTTTCTTAGTGTTTTATCCTTTTATACTTTTCTAATTATTATGTATATAAGAGTTTATCGTTGCGTAAAAACATTGGCAGATTTTCTGGCACAATATTCACAACAACATTAACAATCATAACAGCAATTCTGTATTTATTAATGGTTCGTAAAAGTCGTAAAATGTTTGAAGTGTAAACCATCATAATTAATAGTTCTACAGGTGTTTGGCATTGCATTACTTTTAAATTAACTAAGTCTCCATTATGTCTCCAATAACGTGAACATTATTCATATAACTGTTAACTTATTTGAAATGATTTCTTAATACTTATGTGTAAATACAAATTTTAACCTCTTCCAAGTAATTTTGTTTGTTGCTTTCACTCTAGAGCAGTTTAGTTTTTATTTTTACGTGTTCTAAGTTAGTAAACTTTCTATTTGTCTTTTGTTTAAATATTTTACACGTATATAGACAGCTTTTGCCAAAACTAAAGCATTTGGGAAAAAGAGACCTGAATCCATAAATTATTATTACGTTGTATATACAAAGGAGCCAATTTCTTATTGCAGAAGTCTCAATTGAATGTAGTTACTCGTATGTGTTTTTGAATGTTTTTAGGTACAAATTTTCCGTATTACATTGTAATAATATTTCAATGTTACTTCTAATTTTCATACAATTATTGTATATTCTCATATTTTTGTCTCCAAAAATTGAAATAGGGTTGTTCTCTGTGATTTTCTCTATATTTACATCACCATTTTTTCCAAAGTATGGGTGGTGTAGAAAAGCACTATAACGATCAAAATCTGCTTATATAAACTTTCTAAAAGTAAAATAACTAATCAACATAGTTCCCCATTTGAGTATTCAGTCAAAAGATGTCGAATTCTTCTCCTGTGTGCTTGTCATGTTTGCATAGACAGAGAATTAACCAGTGGACCAGTGAGGTGGTGTCCATTGTTGTTGGATGTCTACGCTTATTTGTGGGAATACACACGTGGAGATTATAGGACTGTGTCTTATACCCCAAATCATACGAGAAGTTCTGACCCCCCAGATTTCTGTATTATGACCAGTGATGTGCCTTGGTCTGTTCAGCAAACGCAGCCACCGACAAGACCATTTGTATTATTGAACTGTTCTAGTGTATATGCCTCATTACTTAAAATAATTAAAATTTGTACACGTGCAACTTCAGAGCTATTGCACTAACCTTTTTTATATTTAAATGCTCATGAATAATTCGAAGGATTATTGTTTTAGAAAGGCCCAACCTTGCTGCTCTTTCTATGTTTTCCATAATTTCTCCTTCCACAAGAGCGATGTTTTCAGGAGTGAACACCTCCAAGGGCCGACCTGCACGCTTTTCGTCTTCAATGCTTTCTCGACCCATTCGAAAAAGTTTGGTCCATTCTTTTACGGTAGAATATGAGAGGGTTGCTTCCCCATACACCGTCCAATCACTGTTTAATTTCATTTGGAGTAAGTTCTTCTTTTGTGAAGAACTTAATAACAACTCGATACTCCATTTTGAACATGTCACAATCTTCTACACATAGCCTTCTTTATGCAACTATATCTGAACAACTGAACACAGCAGAGCGAAAGTTACAGCTGCAATTATTTTCATAACAGATAAGGTATGACACAGATAAGGCTTTTGTGAATACGATAATCCTTACCTACCCTCGTACGTAGCAAATCCGGTGTATCATGTTTTAATATTCATTGACATATTTCTGAAAATCGTTTGTTTATGGAGAGGTATGATACGGATGAAAGTATGTGGGTGCCAGAAACTTTATACATTTGCCTCGATATTTCCGTTTTCCATTGGGATATTCCAGGAGCTAATGTGTGATTCTACAACAGCTGCAACTAGAAAAGTCATTTTACATGTTTTCCTTGGTTGATGAAAGAGATTGCATGATTGACGCGTATCTGGATATCTCTGAAAGGGCACGCTGCAAGAAAGCACGACATCTTTCTACAGTTGTCATGTCGATTTTTTTAGCGTTTATAAACAACGTCTTGAAAAATATAATCAGTATGATTTACTTCTGTGAATCACCACTTTTAAGTTAGTTACCCAATTACGGTGACCCAGTTGCATTGCTATTTCTTTAGCCCCCTTTGAACTGAAATCTTTTAAACTCTAAACTCTAGGTTGCCACAGTAAATATTTAAGATATGCTTATTTGTTTCGTTTTTTTATTATTTACGTTATAACAGTTTAATCCACTGACGCTTGAAACATATCAGTGCAACTCTAAAATCTCCAATCTGGTAAAAAATAAGTTTTTCTCTTAGAGTTTCCATAAGTTAAGCAAAATATCCCATTTAGGATCCCTTGGAGTGGCGTTCAACCCTTCCAATTTAGGGCGATATCTATAGGTGGCAATAATTGGTAGGTATATTGTATACTTAAACATGTCTTCGGTTGCCAGAGTTCCACCTCTCTTATTGGTGGATATCCTATATGAAATTTATAAACCTCCATTCTTAATCCAGACCTGGAGGAAGAATTCAATCGCGCCATTGAATACTCTATGCTATCCTGCAGGGAAGTTTAATAATATATTTAACTATTAAAGTTAACCATAATCGGCAAACTTTGTTTCTAAACGTTGAAACATTAAAGCATATTTTAACATAAGCATACTGTTCCAATAATTACATGTAAACTATGGAAAAGGTATAAAAATTTGAAACCATTCTATCCTCATCAAAACAAAATAAACATTTTGAGCCCCAAAATTCTTCAACCTTTCGTAAAGATAGCAATCAATGCTGGCTAGAAAAATCTGTGCTGCCTTTCAAATGAAATGTTTCTGCTCGATACACAGTAAACGACTGCAGGCCACCTCTCCTTCATGTAATGTTAGCAAGAGCTAATGAAGTAAACATATGCGGCTTAATACAGTTTGATGAACGGAAATTGATAGCTAGCCGGCAGTGAAGCGTGTATAACATACCACTAGCCAAAAGGCACTCATGATAGTGGTTTACAAATTGGTACGCCTTTTGAGTAACGGGCAAGTGTGACAGTAACGTGCAACGGAGATTATCCGACGAGAATGCGCGTTCCTGAATTATTGCCTATCATATTTTATCACATTTGCTGTGTATTGATTTCACCGTGCATGCACATTTTTCAAATTTCCATATAGAATTCTGTTTCAGGGCTAAGTTAGGAATAAGGTTATGTTGAGGTTCAAAACACATTTATTGTGGCTAAATGAACTTTAGTGCATTCAATTCCAACAATCCCTTTCTCTCTTTGGTGCACTTTGAGTTGAAGTCACCCTGATTCAAACCAATAATTTAAAAACATTTGACTAATACAGAGAGAGCTGTATACAGGCAAACACCAGCTGTCAAGCCCTTATAACGTATGTGCAGGTTACAACTTGTAGTTAGAGGGAGCCTTTGTCAGACAGTGCTTGTGCGTTTGTGTTATTCAATAAATTATTCTTCGTTAGTTATGTCACTACATTAATACAATCTTGAAGACGGGCTTTTATGTACGATACACACGAGGATAGGTCCATAAGGTTCCGGCTTATCCATTTTCTAGGTACAATAAAGATAAAAGCTATATTTTACTTTTCAATATACTTACTCTTTATTGCAATAAACTTCTCAGATTTATGAATTAACATTTCAATCGCCCCCCCCCCAATAGTAGGAAGTCTTGTCTGCAAAATGGGCATAAACAAGGTCCTTCTTGAGTTTTAAGAAGAGGAAATAGTCACTGGGAGCTAAATCTGGCCATAGGTTTGGATGTCGATCTCCTTGAAGCCACATTTCTTCACAGCTTCTTTTGCAATAAGAGCTGTGTGCACAGGCGCATTGTCGTGAAGAAGGAATACACCACCACTCAGCTTTCCTCGCATTCTCTTTGATGGAAGCACGTAGTCTGTGCAGTAGACCAGCATAGTGCTCTCCATTTACTGTGGTGTTCCTCTTCTTGAAGTCAATGAAGAGTATTCTTGCACAGTCCCAAAAGATTGTGGCCATGTTCTTCTTGGTTGACTGAATGACATTGGCCTTTAGAGGCGGTGCTTCGCCAGGTTTACGTCATTCCATGATTCTCTTTTGGGATCATAGTAGAGGACCATAGTTTCATCTTCTGTAACAATAGTTTACAGAACTTTTCTCTCGTTGCCACTGCAGAGCTCCAAAAATGCCTGACAACAGATGACACGTCGCTGCGTTTGGACTGAGGAAAGACGTCTAGGCACCCATCTTGCACTAACCTTATTCATGTTTAAATGTTCATGAATAATTCCAAGGACTGTTATTTTATAAAGACCCAACCTTGCTCCTCTTTCTGTAACTTTGAGCGACCGGTCTTCCATAATTTCTCCTTCCACAAGAGCGATGTTTTCAGGAGTAAGCACCTCCAAGGGCCGACCTGCACGCTCTTCGTCTTCAATGCTTTCACGACCCGTTCGAAAAAGTTTGGCCCATTCTTTTACGTGGTATATGAGGGGAATGTTGTCCCATATACATGGTCCAATCGCTGTTTAATTTCATTTTGATGAAGTGTTTCTTTTGTGAAGAACTTAATAACGGCTCGATATTCGATTTTGAACATGTCACAATCTTCTTTATGCAACTATATCTGAACAAATGAACTCAGGTGAGTGGAAGTTACAGCTGCAATTATATACTTAAAAGATAAGGTATGACACCATATAAGGGTTTTGTGAAGGCGTTAATCCTAATCGGCGAGGCGGAAACTTATGGACCTACCCTCATATGTGAAAACGGATTCTTGCAGAGAAGTAGTAAGGAAGCCATACTTAGGGTTTTTACGCCCGAAAAAATCCATTGGTCCTGGCCGGGATCCAACGAGCGATCTTCGGTTTAGGAGGCAAGTATGTTTACCACTATACCTTCAGGACCGACTTATATAGGTGGTGAAATACCCCCTCAATTCATTAATTTTTTCTCGTAAAAAATAAAACAACAATATGTAAGCTGGCTAGCAGCTTAGAACCGTGTTAATTATTAAGCGTGTAAAATATTAGTTATGATAGCTATAAACCATAAGCCGTTAGTTGTCAGGTATTCCCTTTTGTTAATTTTACTAACGTATTCTATCAAGCTTCAGTACAATTCAAGACAATCTTGCCTTTAGACCACCGCCGTAGCGTAGCGATATCATTTGCTCTTCCCTCGCAAAGGTTCGATTTGTTTTCTAATTGAGGTTTTCCCTCATTTCTCAAGGTGAATGCTTGGGAAATTAGGTCCCGTTATATCCTGAATTCGTTCGTCTATCGTCTTTCATCTGGCACAATAGATCTTATACTTGGGGTGCCTCATTAAAAAAGTCACATTTTTATATTAATTTTATTACTGTATTTTTGAGATGTAAAGGCATGTTTTTTGTAGTGTAGTTAATTATTATTTCCTTTCCTAATGTTTATCGTAAAGTGATAGTAAAATAGACCAAATTCTTTATGCTTTATGCTGTGAGGGCATAATCATTGCATAATCTACTACTACTACTACTACTACTACTACTACTACTACTACTACTACTACTACTACTACTACTACTACTACTACTATTACTACTACTATTATTATTATTATTATTATTATTATTATTATTATTATTATTATTATTATTAATTATTATTATTGCTGTAGTACATTCAGTTTATATCATACCAGTATACATAATGCTTCATCTTTCATCACTGTACTGAGTATTTTCAATTAATTATATGTTAAGTATATTAACAATTTATGTAAATTGTACTTGTATTAAAACAGTATCGTTGAATTTTATATTTTTTTCATCTTCTCCCCTATTATATTACTTTTTCAGGATATCTCAAGGGTTTAATTTTACAGTACGTCTGCATAGTGAGATCAAATGGAGATTTTTGTTAATTTAAATGGTAGTCAAGTAAACTTGTAGCAAGTGGTAACCAGTGCACACTAACTTTATTTCTATATTTATTTATTTGTCGTCACAGTTTGCAGTTTCTTAACCTGCCACCTTATTCATAGAATTAAGCTCATAGCAAAAGTGACGGATACTGCAGTTCTAAAGTTTAACATTTGCTTTTTTCAATTTAATAAGTTCATGTATAATGCTTTTGGCTATAGCGGGATAAATTAAATCCATGACCTCCTAAATGTCTCTTTAAAATAGTAAGAATCGCAAGGTATTACTTTGGGAGAAAATTACATTTCGCCATTTCCTATCGAAGGTTTAAGAAAATGTTAGTTCATTTTATTTTGTTTAGCAAGTCAAAACACAATCAACCCTCGTGTTTACGCATTGCAGATAGTCGGTCCTGGTGGTGTAGTGGTAACCTCGTAAACCCAAGATAGCGGGTTAAAATCCGGCCAGGATCGATGGATTTTTTCGGGCATAAAAATCCTAAATGTGGTTTCCTTCGGAAGGGAAGTAAAGCCGTGGGTCCCATGTCGTACATTTACGGCACGTAAAAGAACCTCAAGCCTGAAAGAAGAGACCTCTGAGCAAAATTTATCGGCCTAAATTGAATGGAAGTTGATGATCTGGTATGTTAAAGAGCGTCCGTAAATAAACAAAATTAACAGCATTACAGGTGTCTCCTGAGCATGTAGTTAGACAGTAGTAGTAAACATAAGAGAGAGAATTGTAAAGAAACTATCGTAAAATGTTTTCAGGAATAGCGATAAAAAGTAAGAGTTACTAACCTGGTGTACTGCTAGACAAGTACTTGCGGTATAGACGTAAGAACAACCCGCGAAACGGCAAAAGGGTTCTCTCTATAAAAAAAAGACGTAATGTGAATATTTAGTGTACAGTAGTTTTATATGAGCACTTGGAGATTTCGTCTACAGTTGATGCACTAAACAAAATAAATACTTTAATGAGGTTTCTTTGTCTGCGCTAGGTTAACAATTGCAATGCGCCGGATTCAGGAAGGATGGTACGGTTAGTGAAGTTACAAATTTATCATATTGGAGACTCCTTATATCTAATTATTTATTAAATGCTTAAAATGTGATAAAGTGGTCACTCTTCTCTCTGTATTTATAAGCAAATACACAAGTACATGCAGTGTGAGGGTATAGCGACCTCCTACAACGATGTAGTTCGAGCTACTTTGCGAAAGTTTCTTACGTAGAAGTAACTCGGTAAAACTCTTGAAAAGAAAAGTTTGCACCCTTCTAAGTACAAGCATTACGAGTTGAGGGGCAAGAACTACTTGGGATGCCTTGTTGATACAGCACACAAACTTTTCCACTTTCTTACAGACGTTTACGTTCAGCATAAAAGCGCACACACCGCCAAGGGTGTAAAAATCCTAAGTACGGCTTCCTTCGGAAGGGAAGTAAAGCCGTGGGTCCCGTGTCGTACATTTACGGCACGAAAAAGAACCTCAAACCTGAAAGAGAGGCCTCTGAGCAAAATTTGTCGGCCGTTTCACGCCCTGATGACCCTGAGATGTTAAACAGCGTCCTTAAATAAAACGAATTAAAAAAAAATTATACATGAGATAAAATGATATTTTGGGAAAGGATATTTTTTTTAAGGAAGGAAACGTTCCGGGCCCATGTTTAGGGTACTCCCCGGCATTTTCCAGTTATGAGGACTGAAGAAAACCTGGAAAAAACTCAGTCCTGGTGGGATCAAACCCCAGACCTCCTGTTCACGAGTCCTCAGCCACGCGTGGTGGTATGAGAATTTCAGTCGATGTTATTCCCTGATTGGATGAAGGTATCTTTGTCAGATAACTAGAAAATACGTTTCATATCCCCTGAAAGAGTGGGTGGAAAAGCTTTGAAAATGATTTGTTAGATTTAATTTTTGAGACTTACATAGAGAAAGAATGGAAATTAAGAATAAATAAAGAAAAATAATTGGAATAGTCCTTACGTTTCACAAGAGAATGTAAGTATATGATAGCACAGAATTTCCCAGAATAATTTTGTAGTGCTTAATATGTAAGCACTACCTTCGGAGTCTTAGATTGAAATAAGAAAAATTCGTTGTGCAGGATATTTCAAACAAACTTTTGTAGCGGCTTCGTCACACTAAAACAAGAAAAAAGTCAATATAAACATAAGTCTAGAATCCTTAGGTTTTTTTATTTATTACTGAAAGTTAATTCAACGAATTTTAAGGTACGATATAACAATGTAAGTTTGTGACTGAAAATAAAATTTATTTTATTGATGTTATAAATACAAGTCTAGAGGAAACTTATTTACATTTGTGGGTAATCTGTTTCTCTGTTTCACTTGCGTTGCGTGTTGTGTTGTTATCGACAATGGCAAGCTGTCTGTTTCGTGCTCTTGCAAATAAGAACCATGTGGTTTATGTATGATCGGGCTCCAGTACATTTTAGCCGCATTGTTCGAGATACACTGACAGATATTTACCATTGCAGATGGATAGGTAGCGGAGGGCCAGTTCCATGGCCTGCACGTTCCCCCGAATTCTTTTAGTTTTTGGTTTATTCCTAACGCAGACTGTTTAATACGGTATGAGAGTATTTGAAAGGGTGAGACGATCCGACGAGTGCATGTGTGTGGAGCAGGAACGTTTATATTGTGAGTTTCTGAGTTTACATTGTGTTTAATAGGTTTTATTTCTTTATTTGCTAACATTTCGTTAATAACTTAAAAACTAAACATTTAAGGACACATATTTATTTTTTTTTTTCCTTCTTGTTTGGTAAACCTTCATTAATAAATCAAAAACTAAGGCTTTCCGGTGTGAACTTTTTTTTTTCTTGTTTTGGTAGACTTTCGTTATTAACTAAAAAACTAACTAAGTATTTCCACACATAAGTTTATATGTACTTTTTTCTTGTTTTGGTGTGAGGAATCTGCCACCAAAGTTTGTAAAAGTATTTCTGAAACACCTGTCTACTTAATTGAAACGCCAAGTATGGCTTTATTTGTAAATGCATTTAATGCATATATGTTTTGAAAGAAAAACCCCTATGTACAATATTTTTCTAGAATTAGGTTCAATTCCATTAGTCTAATCAGTTGCCGTTGTAGTTCTTGGCCTTAAATAGCGTTTAACTTAGTTAAAATTTCGACCCAGCGGGGGCATATATGCAGAACACCGCACTAACCATGCCATAAATATGAAGACATTCCTTGCGGAAGTCCTGAATGCATTTTATATTTGAAACACGAGGTGTACACTGCGAAATATTAAAACTTTATATCATCTGGCTTTATCTTAAAGATATTTACAGCTTTTATTACAATTCAAAAGAAATTCGTGAAGTACACGGTAAACCCTGTAGGTGACCTACTCCGTGGTCTAGTGTTAGCGTTTGCGACTACAAATCTAGAGGTCCTCGGTGCGATTGTAGTTCGGGACAAGCTATCTGAGTAACGATTTTTTTGAGTTTTTCTTTAGCCTGAGGAGGTGAATGACAAATAGTTCTAAGGCGCCAAGGACTTCGAGATAAATTACATCATCATTATTATTACATGTCATTTGCATTACAGTCTACAGTACTGATGTTTACAACCTACAGTTGTTGCAAGAAGATCAATTTACTCAAAGCGACAATGAATAAAAAATTTAAAAATAACAATATAGGAGGTATCTAGACATAATAGAGGTCAGTGGTTTTTAAGCAAACAGACTGGTCTAAAATAATTTAAGTATGTAAGGCAAAGTAAGTGGGTAAAAAACTAGGCAAATCCAAGAATTCGAAATAATAAATACAAAAAGTTCATCTAAGAAATGCAGAAACAGGAAAAGTCAACAGCGGTCTCGGTAGCATTTGCTTTTGCTGGTTCCGGTTGGGTCATTTTACTGACTGAAATTTTTCAGAGCTTTTTACTCTTCTTAGACCTTAAGATAAATTTATATGAACCTTAGATCATCTAATTCCCTGAGCCCCTTTAGGGAAATTATCATCCATCAGCAAGGTAGTGCTTCAAGGTATAGCGCCATCATGATGATGATGATAATAATAATAATAAATAGCTAATCAAAATTATGGAAAAGCTAATAGTGTGAAAGGTTATTAGAATATAAATTCCAGATAACAATGTTTTAAGGTATAAAGGAAGCGAATGCCATCACAGAGGGTAACATAAGACAAAATGCTATAATGGAAAGAAAGTTCGTTAAGGTTTTAAAAATATATAATCATTAATTTATAAAGATTTTAACTGGTGAACATAGCCTTAGATAGCAAATAGAGCTCCCGGAGACAACAACATTCAGAAAATGCATAGAATATGTATCAGCAGTCAAAGATAAGATAAACACATTATTAAGTCAGATAGAAAAACCTTTTTGTCAAATCCGCAACAAAAATGATTTGTTTGTTCGTATGCTGGAAACATACTTTGGGTTTTGCCTAGACTTTATGTGCTTAAACAATAAAATATGAAATGTTAATGTTCAATTAGAGACGAGCGAAATATTACTATGGTCTTGGCACTTGAAAACAGAACCCTTTCTGTTTTAAAATTAAAAGCTCTTATCTTTAGCAAAATGTTTTATCTGCACTGACAGAAAGGGAATTTTGTTATAATCCAGTAATATGTAGAAATGTGCGTTGTGTAACGTAAAAGGCGCAGATTCTACAAGCCCTCGTTATATAAACTTTTAAAACTTGTTACACTGTAAGCATTTGCTTTTACAAAGTTACAATCTTAATGGCCTCTTGAGCCTCCAGGAGCTTTTAATTTTTTTTTTTTTTTTTTTTTTTTTTTTTTTTTTTTTTTTTTTTTCACATTACTGAGTAAATTGTTTAGTATGGTTCTGCGTTCTTCTACGATGACTAGCAGGAGATTTCTGTTGACTAAGATGCTCGCGAAGTATTGGTAGATTTTTGAGGCTGGAAACCTGACACATTGCTAAAAGAATTTCTCCTGTCGTTCTCTGTTTGCACTAATGTTTTCTGTTTCTACTTGAAATTACTGCCAGGGAGATTTCTTAAGTGGTACTTGTGAATGAAATCCTCAACCGAAAGAGGGTTGGTGATCCTCTCTGCATTTCTTCCGGAAAGGTCTCATTCACTCGAAAATGAAAGGACATTTTAGTTTTAGGTCTTAGCATAAGTAAGTATATTTATTACCGCCTATTAATGTTTTTCTCAGCTTCACCCTTTATGTGTTGCATAAAGATGTAATTTTGCAACCAAAGTTATCAAAAGAAATTAATATAATTCAAGAAAAATCAATAGTTGCTCTTTTCAGAATTACTCTAGACAACCATTGTGCCCATTGATTTCATTACCCCAGCAATTTCTGGCAAAAATATTAAATTTCTTCACCTTATATTCTCGACATACAGAGAGTATAGTATAGTATATAGTATATATTATTAGTCCAATATTTTACCACCAGCGTGTACATGCACAATGAAAGTGTAATATTTTTAGGACTGTTAAAATTAAAATGTAATAATTTAAAAAAAAGGTTTATAACCTATTAGATGTCTTTTGTGTGTGTGTATGCGTAAAATATTCTGAATTATAATTTTCCATGAATGTGCGTACGCTAAACTCTAAATCTTATTGGAATATGCACAGGTGTCTTTCAACGTTTAATAAAGTCTACATTTCCAATCTAGCAGGATTTCATCCGCAAAGTTCTTTGCTCAAATAAAAACACCTTCATCAACACTGGTGACGTAAGCCGGCATCATGCCCAGATTAGGCGAAAGCTGAATGTATGATCGTCTTAGGGGACCTGTCTTCCTATCTCATTGCAGAACTTTTGAATTTCATTTAAGGGCGGTGATGTTTTAACCCGCTGCAACTTTTTAAATAGTGTGTAACACCCGTTTTAATACTGTGGCATCACAGGCGGCGGACACTGATGATACGTGAGATGAAATGAATCATTTGGAAAGTGCTTCCACACCTAAATCTAGAGCACATCCCCGGCATTTGCCATTAGTCAGGACTGAGGGATACCTGAAAAATCGTCAATCATGGGGTGCGTTCCTGGCGGGCATAAAAGCCCCCGACCTCCCGCTCACGAGTCCGTGTCTGAACTACCTCGGCTACGTATCAGTCCTGGATAGAAGTGGATGGCGAAATGACACATTATCCATCATCTTACCTATCCACGGACGTGGATTGGTCGCGGCGGGCCAATATTGTATTAGGCCTGAAAATGTGGCGGCCCTCCGAAGACGAATCATCGCTGCTTGCCGTCCAGATTGGTCAAGAGTAGCAAGAACAAGAGTAAAATGGAAATCTTTCGAGAAGCAACTAGTGCAGTGAGAAATGGAGTAACCAAAGAACAAATCCGTCAGTGTGTCTTAAACGCATACGAACAACTAGCGTGGAATAGCTCACCACGTTAGGAAAAAGCGAGCTTTCCCTACTTGTTAGGAGACCTGCGCCCTTAAGGGACACAATGGGCTATCTTTAACTTTATCATTTACTTAGAATACGGGAAAAGGCGCACAGTTTGAAACCTATAAACACATGACAATACAGTAAAATATGGAAATAAAATAATTTAATGTTCAATACTCTTATTTTATTTGTACAACATAAAAATGTTTGTCAGTTAGTAAATCATTCGCAGTGGTGACTTAATGTCAAATATTAAAACCGCTACCGAAACCGTGGCTTATCATCTAAAAATGCGAACTATGAATAACGGTAAAGATGAATGTAAATAATTAAATAACTCCATATATCGAACCAAACGTTTATAGAAAATTAACAAGAGAACATTCTTTAATATTTAATGCATGTAGTGATCTTTTACTGTACTTCTAGTGCTGTGAAAGCTGGTGATAATTGTTATTTCCTCGTGTTAATAAGGAGCAAATCTTTATATCATAAAATGTTTAAAAATAGTTAAAAGTACATCATAAAATTATAATTCAATATATGAATATTGATTACTATTTTGAATCAAAATAAAACAAAAACAGTAAAACTTCAGGAATTTGAAAATCTATCCGCGAGACCCGAAAAATGCCAATACGAGTAAGTCATAATCATAGAGGCTCTCATGTTTCCGTAGGTGAGACAACTCTGTCGTGAATAACAGAGTGCAAACACGCATATGAGAAAGTGGACACATGCAGTGATGCTCGAGTTATTTCAGACATTCCAAACCTATCTCAGGTTACACCTGCTGTAGTGCTAAATACACAGTAGCAGCAGGGCACAGTTAATCCAATTTTGTAACCCAGTATGTCTGTCTCTGTACAGTACGTAGAACATCGGGTTTCTAAACAACCATCCCGTTGTCACACTTAGTGCTGATGAAAACTGATAAACTAAGCTTTAGTGTAATACATTCCAACACAAGACTCCTTTATATGAACACTATCTTAGCTGCTCTGCGTTGTGCCAAATACAACGAAAAAGATTTCACGTACCTTGTCGAGATAAACTTTCATTGAAGGAGAATATTGTGTCAAGTTTGCAAAAAAATATGTGATAAAAGCAATGTCCAGTTTGTTTCATTGTTTATTTTTCTGATTCTGTATATTTTGACATCAACTATATATTTAGAAATAGAAACAGAAATAAAAATGTTTAATATTAAAGTAAATAATTTTTCTTAAAGTTAGTTCATCAAAATAAAACGAGTTGCAAATTTTATAATGAATTTAAACTTACGCTCAACAGTAGCTGCAATAAATAAGGTATCAGGTATGAAACAATGCAGGGTTCTACGTTATCTTATTTTTAAACCCGCATTAATATAGTACATGTACATTAGATAAACCGTATAACAAAGCTGTTTTACTCGTAGTTGTTTTCCTACTACCGTTTTTCTCATTACTGTTGTAAAACCAGTAATTTATTCTTTGCAACAGATATTGATAATGGTATCTATTAAGGAAAGGAGAAAATTAATTTTAAACTACTGCCGCGTTTCGATTTATTTACTTATGAGAGTAGATCCATAAGCTTTCGGCTTAACCATTTTCTGGGTGCGATAAAGACAAAAACTATGTTTCGCTTTTCATTATACTAACTCTTTATTGCAATACACTTCTCACATCTTTAATTAACATTGCAATCTCTCCCCCCAAAATAATGGTCAGAAGTCTTGTCTGCAAAATGGCATAAACAACATCCATCACTACTTCGTCACACTTATTTCCTTCTTGAGTTTGAGAAGAAGGAAATGGTCACTGGGAGCTAGATGTTGGGTGATGGTCGATCTTCTTGAAGCCACGTTTCTTCACAACTTCCTTTGCACCAAGAACTGTGTGCACAGGCGCGTTGTCGTGAAGAAGGTGCACACCACCACGCAGCTTTCCTCGCTCGTCTTTTCTCCTTGACGGAAGCACGCAGTCTGTGCAGTAGGCCAGCATAGTGCTCCCCATTTACTGCGGTGTTCCTCTTCTTGAAGTCAATGAAGAGTATTCCTTCACAGTCCCAAAAGATTTTTGTCATGATAATCTTGATTGACTGAGTGACCTTGGACTTTAGAGGCGGTGCTTCGCCAGGTTTACGCCTGCCACTCCATTGATTCTCTTTTCGACAAGGGATCATAGTAGAGGACCATAGTTTCATCTCCTGTAACAATGGTTTGCAGAACTTCTCTCTCGTTGCGACGGCAGAGCTCCAAAATGCCTGACAACAGATGACTAGTTGCTGCTTTTGGACTGAGGAAAGAAGTCTAGGTACCCATCTTGCACTAACCTTATTCATGTTTAAATGTTCATGAATAATTCGAAGGACTGTTGTTTTAGAAAGACCCAACCTTGCTGCTATTTCTGTAACTTTAAGCCGTCAGTCTTCCATAATTTCTGTTTCCACAAGAGCGATGTTTTCAGGAGTGAGCACCTCCAAGGGCCGACCTGCACGTCTTCATTGCTTTCTCGACCGATTCGAAAAAGTTTGGTCCATTCTTTTGCGGTAGAATATGAGGGGAGTGCTTTCCTATATACACCGTCCAATCGCTGTTAAATTTAATTTGTAGTAGGTCCTTCTTTTGTGAATAACTTAATAACAGCTCGAAACTCCATTTTGAACATGTCACAATCTTCTGCACATAGCCTCCTTTATGCAACTATATCTGAAGAACTGAACACAGCTGTAATTATTTACTTAACAGATAAGGTACGTCATCAGATATGGATTTTGTGAAGACGATAATGCTTATTGGTGAAGCCGAAAAGTTATAGACCTATCCTCGTATATGTGACCCAAACAGAACGAAGGAACAAACAACTCCTCTTGCCCGAACAACAAAGTGAATGGTGTTTCTTTACATTAGGCATGTTCGGCCCGAGCTCTATGTATCTCAGGTAGCCGTAGATTTGCGAAGGAGCACACTTCTCTTGGTGTCGTTCTCGCGCCTGGAAGACATGAAATGACATGGGCATTGTGTAGGCACAGTACAGTTTAGTAGCACTCTCTCCCTTCCATCAAACAAAAGTAGCGATTTTTCTTAGCAGTGTTGGAATTTCAGGTAAATGTTGGATCCTTTTACTCTCGTTATTTGAAGGATGAGCAATCTAAATTTCTCCAGATTCATATTTTGAAATACTCATATCAGGATGTATAATATTTTAACGCATCTTTTGAAATTTGACATAAAACTGGAAAATTCCAGAAGAGCAACCGAAGTAAAATAACACCCGTGTGAATCAGTGTGTTCATACAAAATTTGTACCGCCACGGGTGGCCTGAGTCCTTGAGGCGCGAGTTCGTGAGAGGAATGCTTGGGGCTCGATTCCCGCAAGGACTGAGGTTTTTTGTAGGTGTTCCTCAATCCTCAAAAATGGCAAAAGCCTGGAAGATACCTCTCAGGCCTGGAACGCTTCCTTTCATAACAAATATCCTTTTCCAATACATAATTTCATCTCATGTATCATCAGTGTCCACCGCCTGTGATGCCTCAGTAATTAAAATGGGCGTTAAACACTCTTAAAATCCGAATTTATGTTTTATTGCTATATTTCCAGCTACATCAGGGTCTGCTGCTTCTTGGACATCTATCACTTTTTCTCTGGTAGAAAGTTGTAGACCATCTGGTGTTGTAGCATCAACCCCACAGGGACATTCCTTCAGAAATGCAATGAATCATGGAGACTACATTTGAGTTGGTTTTTGGTTTTCGATGACAAACAGTACGAGTACTTCCCAGAAGTTCATCGTTTTCTTTGGGGTGGCAGTATCATCATCCCTAATTTTTACAAAACGTCTAATGAGAAAACAATTATCTCGGAAAGTACTGGACACCGTAAATTTACTTATTTAGTACACTCGTATCCTGGGATATCTCATGTAACACCCTACCGCTCCCTAAAGTTACTCTGTTTTGTTTTTCCATGTTTCGCAACTTATTCCTGCGCATTTCCCTGCAGCTCAAAACTCAACTTGCACTTAGAAAGGGCATTAGCACTTTCAAAGTGATTTCATAGTAGGTGCATTGTAATAACGTGATGGTTACTAAGTAAAATCCATTAGAACATGGAGATGAGCACTCACAGCTCTTGGTGTAAGATGCAACCAGCCTTGACAAGCCACATTAAGTTCACCTTTGCAAAGCTGCCTTGTCTTGAAGTTAGGAATATTTTGGCTCATGTTCCCTGTCTCTTATAAGGTTTATGGTGAGTGAGAGATTTTAATGTAGTTCATTAATTTTCCATTAGTATGTTTTATACTTCTGATGCTTATTTATCAGTTGAACTTTCATATTCAGCAATCAGTTAATGTCTAAATTTCTTTATTAACCTGGCGAGGGATTTCCTTTCTTTTCTGGAGTCTTTTTAAAAGCAAATATAAGCACCAGAAAACACTACAGCCTTTCGCACTGCCATCATTTCCTTTGTTCATTCAGCGTTTACCATTATTAATTGGGTTGTTAAAAGGATTAAAAAATATATATATATACACAGTGTTTCGGAAATACTTTGCAAACTTTGATGGCGGGCCCCTCACATCAAAACAAGAAATAATATCCATATAAACATATGTCTGGAAATTCTTAGTTTTTGAGTATTAATGAACGTTTACGCCAAAGTTGAAATGACTGTTTCTGTCACAGCTTTAATAGGGTTATTATCAAATGAACAATGCTATTGCTGCATTTTGGGAATAATTTTTGTCATATCAGTATGCAATGTTAATGCACTGAGTGCACCAGCGGACTTGTTTCGATAACTTAACAAAACGAATGTTACGAACTTAAGTTCTTAGATTGCATCTTGAATCGCTTTGAAGTAAACTTTCGTTAATAACTCAAAAACTAAGCATTTCCGGACATATGTTTATATGGACTTTTTTTCTTGTTTTGTGTGAGGAATGCACCGCCAAAGTTTTTAAAGTATATCCTGAATAACCTGTATACATGTATATCTCTGGAAATAACTCACTTTTTACTTCTTTATGCATACATTCATTAGGGCGCAAAACATATGCATATTATTTAAACAGGCCATGACAAAGATTTCTTAGCAATAATTTCTCTGCCTGTTCTGGGAGGCATACTAAAGACCCCTACACTGCAATGACGTGTACCTACCCAGCCTGTATATGCTGAAACATGTAAAGTTATTCTGCATGTTTCGAGGTTTCTCTTCTGTTTTCATTAGGAACAACAGATTCCGCACAATTGAAACGTTACGCGCGAAATCTCTGTGGGTTTTAACGATTGTTTGAATAGTTTTTTCATAATGGAAAAACTATTTCCCAATTTTTAGTGGTTGATTTTGAAAATCACACAGTGGGATTAGATAGGCACCACGTTGTACAAGATAAGTGGGGTTCGATAATATTTTAAATAGCGAAACGTTAGTGTGCCACATGTAGGGTTATTTTGAAATCAGAGTTGGCACCACGTTGTAATGACGTGATAATTGATAACAATGGAAATTACTTCTCGATTTGTTCAGTTAGGCTAGTCCGGAGATGAGAGGTAACGTGCAGGGATGTATTTCCTTTCCCACTCCACGTTCGGGAACAGCTGCGTCGACTTCCTGATTCCCGGTAGATTCTGTTTTGTTAGCTGGATATTTTCAGATTTATTATCTGTGGCGAAAGGATTGAAGAATGAAAACTAATTAAATATCACATCGGTTGCTGAATAATATGTGAGGTCATTGTTGTCCTGGATAAGCGCAATTCTTGTAATGTTACAATATGTAGAGCGAATCGCGAGACAGTATGTGTCTCTCCTCTAGCTGCTGATAATTACGACAATTTCTAAGTCTGTTGAAAAGTATACCATATTCAGTTTTAGTTTAACTTTACGACTCTCGCGTATTTATTCCATAACACTTTCACGCAGCTCCAAGACGTGTTATATTTCCATTTAGTTGTACTAGCGTTCCATTTCAAATGAGGTAATTATGTATGCGAACTGAACTCGAACTCTTGTCTCCCAATAATAGACGATATATCTCTTACTACTGATTACGCGAACTGCTTTCCACGGATATGTTTCAACTGAATGTAAAATTCGTTAATTTTGCATTGATGTTTGGTACGTCTGCCGGGCTAGCGTTTTGTTCCAGACAACATTGTTGAAGTTATTAGACGCTTGTCATTTGTCAATTTTCTTAACTTCATGTTGCTAGTATCTCTGATTGGTCTATTCATAATTCTTAGGGTTGTGCGTGAAAAGATCGTTACGTTTAAGTGTATGTATGTAGATACACGTCGATAAACAAATTTCCGTACACATTGTAGGAACACGTATGAAAATAAATCCATGAATACTATATAGTTAAAATTCATATTAATAATAAGCTCCTGGGATTTAAATCGTTAATTTTCATTTTCAACTTTTACTTTGATTCAGAAACTATTACAGGAAAATGCAAGCAAAAGTAATTAAAACGCGGATGATTCATCATTAGCATTCATTGTGCCAATTGCTAGGAACATTTAAAGGCGGATGGAACTTAGAAAATGACACAAACACAGACAAAACACCTATAGGGCATAATTTGCTAAATTTGGAAGGCCAAATTCTAATTTTCCCTATATGATCTGCCTTATTGAGATTGCAACGCATAGACATAAAAGCACACTTTACAAAATTATTTTAATGTAGTCAAAAACTGCATTACAAATTTGTTTATATGTTTTTAAAGTTAATTAATTCTCCTTTCATAGATTGCTTAGCGCACATAATGTGTGGGATGTGGATCGTGGGTTATATGTTTCGGCTTTGAGGAATGTTTTTGGAGTGGAATAGTTTGCTGATGAAACGGCAGTCGGAAAGCACGATGTGTTTACATGGGAAGGGCCAGCGCATTGCGCTCACTTAGATGCCGCCTGTAGATACAATTTTATGCAAATGTCCTGGGGAAAGAACACAGCTGGAGACCAATCAGCTGACATGTTGCCCGTGGAATTTTCACATGCAAGCGAATCTCCTCCATTTGTCTCCCTCTAATTAAAGTCGAATGTGGTCATTTTATTGTTACGTTTAAAAGACGGGGCGGGGCGCATATTATTCTTATTAAATCACATCCAGATATCCCATTTGAATTTCACCCCATTTCATGTTTTGCCCTTTCGGGACTAAAGTGAACATATCATGCATGATTCAGCATTGCGTAAACTGGGAAATAGTTACATAGTGTACATCTTAAAGAGTTTCAGAGTTCAGTTCAACTTCGATAACCTCGGTGGCACTTTGTAAAGTTGGATATTAAAGTAGGGCGAATTTGCTTTCATTCGTTACATTTCCAGTGATTGTCATCTTCCTGGTACTCACCGTCAAGGGTGGCCGAGGTCGTCAAGGCGCGGACTCGTGAGCGGAAGGTCTGGGATTCGAATCCCGCCAGGACCGTCCTCCCTGACTGAGGTTTTTTCCAGGTTTTCCTCAGTCCTCATAAATGGAAAATGTCGGGGAGGAGACCTGGAACGTTTCCTTCCATAAAAATAATCCTTTCCCAATATATCATTTCATCTCATGTATCACAGTGTTCACCGCCTGTGGTGCCTCGGTAGTAAAAACGGGCGTTAAACGCCACAAAAAAATTCTAGTACTCGTCTAAGCTTATCATATTAGCCGCGCGGATAACGAAGCGAGTTTAATGAACAAGGTGCTGGGCCGAAGTGTCCCAGGCTTGCTACAGGAGTCGAGCCATTTGGTCGTAAGGGTGTTTGCTTGTCATTAATGAAATTCCATAAAAATCACTCTACCTGGAGACTTTGCACATAAATACCTGGAGCATTTTACAGTTAAACACTTACATATACGTGTAATATGTCTTACAAACTTAAAACAGTATTCCATATATGCATTTTACTGCCTGTTTTATTTCTAGTTTCTCTCGCCTTTTTGCATCATAACTTTCAGACTGAAGAATTAAATTAGGTGATATTTAACACAGACACACCTTGGCGTATGATGATCTCGTATCGAGTTGAAATGCTCATTTAGTACCTGGCATCCTCTAACAGTTGTGTTAGGTGACCCCTAGGGACGCGACACGTGTTACTCTCTCCGCTGCTCCCTCAAGACAGAAGCGCTCGTAATGGTCTGTCACCGAACTAAAGCATTTTAAATTTAGTGGTATATCGTCTTAGTGAGATACAATATCTTTCCTTCATATCACCCGCCCCACTGTATATTGTGTATGTGTAGATTTTGTCATTAAAAGCTTTAATTATTTAAATGTTTTCTATTCTTTTAAGACAACCTTTTGTAATAATTGCTTTGTTTTTTTCCGTTGCTGTATTTAAAGTAATAAATCCGCTTGAAGGAATGGGGGGGGGATGTTTTCCAAAAGAAAAGTAGAATAAATACATTTAACATACGTTTTATTGCATTACATTAAATAAATTGCAGCTGAACACATAAAAGTGGCTCCAAAGTAGATGACTTTTGCTATATTGGGCGTATAAAACCCACACCCATGGAAATCAATAGTCAAGCTAAAATCACAATGGAGGAAAGTTCGCCCAGCACCGGGCAGTCGCTAATAATTGCTGTTGATTTGAAACCAAACAATCACATAAGTATCCAGCTCCTTCTAGCGCTAATAGTGGCATCTCGTGCTACCGGAAACACCTCTCTCAGTTTCACCCCTGCGACCCAAGCTATTCGCCACGCGCATACGCCCTACAACATCCACCCCCTCTATGCTCAAACTTGCGCTGTATCGTGCGGAACGAAACAACCATTAGCGGTGTCTAAGTAAACAGCGTTTGTGTTAACAATATCGTTACACATAATTAAGACTGGTAGCAAAATTTAATATGCATATAAACATCAGTCAGCTATCAACAGTAATTAAAAAATAAAATTACTGATCTTCGGATTGTTGTATACCAAGGAACAATTCTGACATGTGACTAGAGAGTTTTTCGGTTCATCCAAACTTCACTCAAAGAGTTATATGGCGCGGACTCGAGAGCGGGAGGTCTGGGGTTCGAATCCCCCCAGGACCGTCCTCCCTGACAGGTTTTCCTCAGTCCTCATAAATAACAAATGCCAGGGACGTTTCCTTCCTTAAAAAAAGCCTTTCCCATTATTCATTTCACCTCGTATATCGCCAAAGATAGAACATTTTGATTTAATTAAAAGTATTCTGCCCCTCACTGTAGTTACAATTTCAAGCAATAACATTTGCTTTTATTACTTAAGCACACAATTAACGAGAGGACATTGTTTTTCTTTTGAATGCTTGGCTCCAACTGCACACCTCAGATCATCCGCGCTCGGTATTTCGATATGATGTAGGCCAGTGTAGAAAACGCAGACATGTTGACGAAAACTCCACCAACAGCAACCGGTGGGTATACAGGAAAACAGCTGTTTGAGAACCTCTCTTTTTCTTGATAATCACATTTTAGAAGGGAATCAGGGAGCAGGTCCACTTCTATTTTGAGTAGGTCTTGTGTTAACTTAAGTTGCCAGTTATCTGAAATGTTCTTCAGTTCCCTTTTCAAATTAAGTGGAAGATTTTGTGTCATCAAGAAGACGGGGCAAGAACGTAAAGGTAGATTCTGAACTCTGAAGGCAACGTTGCCACAATTGTTTTATCACAACTTCTTTTTTCATTGCTCACCACGCCTTCCCAGGGGGGCGCGTCCCCCAGGTTGAGAACCCCTGCTTTAAATTGTAACTGAATGCCCCCAAAGTTGCATATTTTAATTTTTTTATCCGAAATAAATCATTTTAATATAAATTTTATTTAACTTACCTTTTTTATTTGTAAAAAAATAATATTTCAATGGGGAAGAAATCTGAATTATAGTTCTGTCTTAACAGAAGTTTTGGTTAAAAAAGCTAACTTGTGATTGTGAACATTCCAAAACTAAATATGCTGTTAGACTGTCACAGAAAATGTTGAACATATTGTAGAATAGAATGCGTGGTGTCAAATGTGTAATGTGTTTAAAGAACTTAAAATAAATATTAGGGTTAGGCTATTTCAAAGCTTTTCTTAATTTTTAAGTTGAATGTTTACATGGGGTTCGGTAGTGTCCAGCTTTAACTTGAAAGTGTAACTGAACTTTAATCTTCAAGATGAGAAATAAACAACATGCGGGCTTACAACAAGAAACATTTCCATCAATGTTATTTCTCTCGCGTTTTTACAAATGAAAACTAATGTCTGCTGTGTGTGGTAAAGCCCTCTCTGCCTGGATGATTTATAGTGTGCGGGTTTGTGTTGCCAATTTAAGGGAACTTTTTTTTTTTCGCTTCCTTCAGCGGCGCTTCACCATTAAGTGCTTTGTAGTTTTTTTAATAGTGTTTAATGCCCGTTGTAACTACTGACGCAATGATACATGAAATGAAATGAAAAATTGGTAAAGAGTTGTTTTTTAAGGAAGCAAACGTTCCAGGTATAAGTTTAGGGTACCTACCCAGCATTTGCCATTTATGACTGAGGAAAACCTGGAAAAAATCTCGGTCAGGGAGGACGGTCCAGGTGGAATTCGAACCCCAGACCTCTCGCTCACGAGTCCACGCCTTAACGACCTCGGCCACCGGTAGCGATGTGCTTTGCAGTCCAATATATATATATCCTTTGTGTTACTAGTATCACGCCGAATATAGCAAAATCCATCTACTTTGGAGAGACATGTGCACCATTAGGATGGTATTTATACATTCTTTCGTTGGTTGTTGTGCGTTTGTCTACTTTCTTAATAATAATAATAATAATAATAATAATAATAATAATAATAATAAAGAAATTGCTTTGGGTCGAGTGAATTCTTTTTTTTTTTTTTTTTTTTTTTTTTCATAGAGCAACGAAATAAATAAAGGAATTATTACACAAGGTTGTCTTTAAAGAAGAGAAAACATTAAATTCATTTAAATAATTAAAGCTTTAATGAAAACGCCATGACAAAATCTACTCACACATGCACGCAGTCGGATGGGCTATATGAAAGAAAGATGCCGTATCTCAGTAAATTTCAAATGCTTTAGTTCGGTGACAGACCACTACGAGCACTTCTGTAGTTTCCTGCTTCCCCATTTTAACATGCACGAGCACTTCCATTAGTTGTGTTGTGGCCTTGAGGGAGCTGTGGAGAGAGAAAGACGTGTTGCCTCCCTGAACTGTTAGAGGATGTAAAGTGACATAATTTTGTACTAAACGAGTGTGGAATAATTAAATTAATTGTGAAAACTCTACTAATCTTGGCTCGTGAAAATGTCTTTTTCTGCTGGTTTTCCCATTCAGTTCCTTGATATGAAGATGGGGCAGATTAATGTGGGTTTTTAAACTTAGCTTGCCCCCCATGTTGTATGATGAATGATATCTTTTAAGGAAGTTAGCGATATAATAACGAAACTAATGCAATTGGTAATCTGTGTTAACCGTTCGATAAGAAATATACGGTTTCATTAAATGAATTTACGTAAATAGTAACAACAGTTGATGCAATTTTTTTCTAACGAAAATTATATTGTCTGACAATCCCTAACCTTATTCGGCAGAAGATATCTGTTTCTTATCACGGAGACATCTTGGGGCTATTTCCAGGCGAAAACCACTTGGAAGATAAATCATGTAGTCCTTAGAATCGAATCTTTGTTGAATTGTTTATCTCTTATTAATATATTGTATTAACCAGAAAAGTTACTAGTTAAAGTTTTACTGAAATAATTAATACTTCAGTTAGGTGATAAAACACTCCTCCAAGGCTCACAATGATGTTGTCCATATCATCTTTGGTTTGTAATAGATTTATTTTACTGATTTTAAAGTTGGCAAAATAATGATCAACAACATTTATTTCGTTGTGTATAGATTCCAAATTTCGATAAAAAAATAAATTTTGTGTTTACATCAGTTGATTAATAGGATTGATTGTCCACAATATACTTTATCTCATGTTGAAACTGTGTAGATATAGGTACAAGTTGTTAGAATTATTATTTTACGAATTAATAATAATAACTAAAACAAACAAATTTGCTATCCTGACTGGCTATCGCTGTTTAAATTCAGGTATATAAATAAAAACATCTGTTTAAAACACGATAGAAATTCCGGAATGAGTTCTTAGTATGCAGTTAAACGACAAAAATAGTTTATGTGGGTATGGATCCGGAAAATGTGAGTTTTCATCGTCTTGAGTCTACAACATTTAGCTCTTCTATACCAAAGGTAAATTAGAGTTAAAGAAAGGGTTCATATTCCGCTGAAAACAAACTCATTGCTCTAGGAAGATGATCCCGTGCTTGCCTCATCATCCCTCAAAGCAATACACCAATGAGTTTAATTGACTCCGAAATCGAGTGGAAATAAGAACTGAGTGGAAGCCAGATGTGTGATATACCTTCACCTATCTATTGATCAAGGAAATGTTTATTCAGACACAGATACTAAAAGGTATCACAAAATATTACTTTTGACAAATGTGAATAGAATAATAAAATACTTTTAAGCCAACCATTACTTTGGTGTCATACTTTAAGGGCCTGCTCACAGAATGCAATTCTAGAAATACTTTAGAGTCTGTTGATATTCCAACAGATTGAATAAGGAGTGATAAGTAGGATATATGTTTAGCATGATTGCGCGCCGGCTCATTTGGCACTAATTGTGGATAACTTTCTAAACTTCCCAGTAAAGTGAGTTGGTCGGGGAACTCTAAATTACCGGCCTCCACGACACACCGCACGCAGCACATCGAAATCGCCTCCCAACCTCGCGGTTGCAACCATAGCATCGGTGACACTACACAGAACCTGGACCTCCATGCATCTTTGCAGTGATAACGATGTAAAATTAGATCAATACGTTTGCAGGAATAAGATAAGGTACCTTTATGTAAATAAATATGCAGGGGCAGAACCCTTACACTACTTTCTATGGTTTCCATAAACCATGAAAATGATCATGAGTTTTAAGTTTTATATGAAACTCCTGACGTTTGAGAGATTCGGGATGCACTTGATGGCATCAATGTAGTAACTCGTGCTAAAACAACGGAAGCAAATGTGAATGGAATAATAAAATACTTTGGAGTGATAAACGCAGGTCTCCAACAGCAAACAAAGAAAAAATGTCCAAGACAAAAGAGAGCAACATAGGCGTAGACAGCAAAATCAAATATGGTAGCCAGCGCTCCGCAAGCGAATTGTATGTTTATAGATATTGGGCGGAGAGGCTTTGAAAGAAAATGGGAAACAGAGGACGGGGCAGAGAAAAAAGAAACAAACTGGGACAGGGAAATGCTTGTAAAGCGAGGCTTTTCGCCTTTTAGCGAAGCATATTGCCTCTGTAGACTTTATGCTTTATTTGTGAAAACATTACAAGTATATACCTATAAATATAAACACAAAGTTAAGACATTGGAGAGGCTCCTTTAATTTTAAAAATGCTTGCATGTTATTTAGAAGAAAATAACTAAATTACACATTCTGCATGACATATTTTGCTTTAAATTCTCTATATACAGTGCCAGATTCTACATAATTACATGACTCATGTGCATTTCTACATTTATATCGTTCATATACAAGGATAGGTCCATAAGTTTCATTTTCTAGGTATGAAAAAGACAAAAACTATATTTCACTTTTCACTACAATTGCGCTTTTTTGCAACACACTTCTCACGTCTTTGAATTAACATTGCAAATCCTCCCCCCCCCCCACAAAATAAACAGAAGTTTTGTCTACAAAATGGACATAAACAGCATCCATCGCTTCTTCGTCACACTTAAATTTCCTTCCTCAAAGGTTCTTCTTGAATTTTGAGAAGAGGAAATAGTCACTGGGAGCTAGATCTGGGATGTAGGATTGATGGTCGATCTGCTTGAAGCCACATTTCTTCACAGTTTACATTGCAACAAGAGCTGTGTGCATAGGCGCGTTGTCGTGAAGAAGGCGCACACCACCACTCAGCCCTCGCCTTTTCTCTTTGATGGAAGCACGTAGTCTGTGCAGTAAGCCAGCATAGTACTCCCCATTTACTGTGGTGTTCCTCTCCTTGAAGTCATTGAAGAGCATTTCTTCACAGTATCAAAAGATTGTGGCCATGATCTTCTTGGTTGACTGAGTGACCTTGGTCTTTAGAGGCGGTGCTTCGCCAGGTTTACGCCTGCCACTCCATTGATTTTCTTTTGGACAAGGGAGCATAGTGGAGGACCATAGTTTCTCCTGTAACAATGATTTGCAGAACACCTCTCTCATTGTCACGGCAGAGCTCCAAAAATGCCTGACAACAGATGACTCGTTGCTGCTTTTGGACTGAGGAAAGAAATCTAGACACCTATCTTGCACTAACCATAATTATCTTTAAATGTTCAAGAATAATTCGACGATCTTTTGTTTTAGAAAGGCCCAACCTTGCTGTTATTTCTGTAACTTTGAGCCGCCGGTCTCCCTTAATTTCTCCTCCCACAAGAGCGATGTTTTCAGGAGTGAGCACCTCCAAGGGCCGACCTGCACGCTCTGCGTCTTCAATGCTTTCTGAACCCATTCGAAAAGTTTGGCCCATACTTTTACAGTAGAATATGAGGGGGATGCTTCCCCATACACCTTCCAATCGCTGTTCAATTTCATTTGGAGTAAGTCCTTTTTTGTGAAGAACTTAATAACAGCTCGAAACTCCATTTTGAACATGTCACAATCTTCTACACATAGCCTTCTTTATGCAACTATATCTGAACAACTGAACATAGCGGAGCGGAAGTTACAGCTGCAAGTATTTACTTACAGATAAGGTATAAAGCAAGATAAGGCTTTTGTGAAGGCGATAATCCTTATCGGCGAGGCCGGAAACTTATGGACCTACCCTCGTACATGGAAAATTAGATGTTCCTGGACACTAGTGAACTTCGTTAAAGAAGTTAACGACATACTTCGATTTCGTGTTATACAAGCCAAACATGACATTACTAGAAGTGCTTTAATCGTTCCCAAACATAACTCAACGACATTTGTTATGGGTGTATCTTTATACACGAGAAATATGATGATTGATGTTACGTTTTTGTCATTGGCATCAAAGCATACATCATACATGCTTCTCAATGTACAGAAAATGTTTGCCTCGAACTGAGTGGGGTGACTCAGGCTGTAGAGCTGTCGCATTCGGGAGGTTCTGGGTTCAATTCCCCCCCTGGACACTTAGGTGAATGTTGGAATGGATATTTGCAACTTGTAACTTCCCGATTTTGTTTACTGACGACGGACTTGTAGCTCCCCGACCTCCCCTGACTGTTACTGCCTCACTTCGAATTCTTACTTCTTCTTTTCTATCTCTTGGCCCCTCCCTAGGCAACATTAAATTCCGAATTATTTTAAAATCAGAGTGCATTTCGGGCTTCCTCATTGGATGTCCGCTAATATTGTTGTACAGACCGGCTCCCTTTCGTGCTATTTTAGACAACGTTAAAATTTTATTTTTTAAAAAAAAAACTATGTCATTGAAATAAATACGGAAAAAATTTCAGAAGGGGGGGGGGTACCTGAAACCCAAAATTGAAAAATTACTCTAGCGCATTAATATTTGAGTTTTTTCGCAACAAACTCCATATATACTATCTAAATAAAATAACGAATGTAGTTTCTCAAAATTAGGGAAATTGGGTCATTAGGAGTGGAGGCTAACTGAAACCGAAAATTTAGAAGTAATTTTGACTGCACCAATATTTGTTTCTTCAATATAAATAAATAAGAAAAAATAAAAAGTGTTTCCGAAAATTAGGAAATTGGACCTTTAGGAATAGGGGTATATTGGAAAACCGAAATTTAAAAAGCGCTCTTGAGTTTAATTTTCTATATATTGTTTTAAAATGAAAGGAAAAATTAATTCAGCATATAAATTTTATTTATAATGATACATATCTTTCATATTTAACAAAAAATCGTCGTGAAGATACCAAATGTGAAATTATAATCTAATATGTACATGGTAATTATAGTTGTATGAAAGAGCGCTTTGTAATAACCTTTTTCTTTTACGTCACATGTTTTTACTACATAACATTTAAATTAAATTTCAGAGTCAATGAAAATCGATAAAACTTTTGATTGTTTGCTTAGTACATTGCAATAGTTTTTAAATAGTAACATGTTTTTGTTTTATTGAAACATATGAACATCATCTTAAATACAGAATGTAACTCGAAACTTTCTTTAATTTTTCTCTATTTTAGTGAATGTAAAGATGATATCAGGGGCTCGGTTCATAAACATGGTTACATTTACATATGTTTAAAATTACTCACTGTATAGCTTTGATCATCAGTAGCCATATATTTTACTTAATTAATATTAACCATTAATTTTCTGGCATAATAATAATAATAATAATAATAATAATAATAATAATAATAATAATAATAATGTGGTTTCTCTTTTGTATTATAGGTTGCAAGAATAATTATTTTGTTTCCCTAATACCACACAGTAATGCTATAGCTTGTTTCCTTTTATTAATTAATAAGGCCTAATTTGGATTTTATATTCATTGTTATTAAAAGTTAATCAACTCGGCGAGGAATTCGTTTAGCATAGGCAACTCCTGCGTGACGGACTTTTATACTCCATTATTGTGTTTTCTTGGCTGTGGTTCAACTTATCAGGTCCCGCTGCAGTTCCTAATTGTATTTTAGATCAATGATATTTATAGCTTTCATTTTCTGAACCATTCTGGTTGGTCCCCTGCGTTTGTGGGTTTCTAAAAGTCGTAAAATAATCAACTGATGCGTTTTTATCAAATTCAGAATAGTAGCAAAATTATAATATTTACATAAATACGTTTATAGGATCCTAAATGGCTCCATTTATTAATTATATAAAAATGATAAGGTGTAGTTTTTCATTGCCGATATAAATAGAAAAATATCCTGAACTTTCGTCATGTGTTACAACCTTAAAAAGTAATTATTAAAATAAGGGTTAAACTGTTGAGTATGGAAATTTGGAAATTTCATTACATTCAACGGAATTAACTATTAAGTTGTAAGGAGACCGCTGTGCACATTCAACCCCCTCTCCCTCTCTGATATCCGAACTTGAATATAAGTGCCTGAGGTAAAACAGACTTAAATAGTGATTATATATTCACTAGTAAAATCAGTAAAAGCATATACATTTTCAGCAGGAAATAATTATATTCCCGCAATGTACTCGTATAAAAGGATAGCGTTTATTTTCGTGACGAATGAAATGTAAATCGAATAACTGTCGATACATAGATATTTCTATTTGTAACATAAGAGTGATATTAAAAAAATGGAATATTACTTACTTTTTTCTTGTGACATTCTAATATCTGGACGTATTTAAAAATATTTTCATTTAATATCACCCAGCACAATTTATAGCCCTTTTCAAGTCTGTTCATTCCTTTCTCTCCCCTGGAGGAATGGATAAACATTTAAAACTAAAATCAAGAAAGAAGTGAACGTGGTCATTTTGAAGAAATTCCTCCACTGTTGTTTATTTCAAAAATCGTCCCAGTTAACAAAGTGGAAGATATAGCCCACACCTATTGAACACACTTGTTTTTCGCAATATGAAAGGTCATGAAAATAGAGTATTAACTAACATCATTTATAAACAAGGGGACGCTATACTGGCTGAAAGTATTGAGAGGTAATGGAAAAATGAGAAAGGAAGATGCAGAATAAAATTTCATGTGTCATCAGTCAGCTGTTATCCTCAACAAAGAAACATCTATGGCATTTCTATATCCTTAAATGTAATGGGTGTAACTGCTGAAATTCAAAAAAACAAGAATAAAAATACGTGATAGAGTGGCACTTATTAATTAATGAAAACAATTGAGTAATTAACGTTGGTGGCACTAGTGCTGATCACAGGTTGGAAAACCTAACGAAGTTTGCTCTGTCAGCGACTATGGTAGTGTTATATTACTTTCACTTTTACCGCTTTAATCCTCCTGCATTGTTAAATAAATTTAATATCACTTCAGATGAATAGAATTTAATTAAAGAATTCTTCTTTCCCTTCTCATTCAGCTTCAAGTGGAAAGTTAAACGTTCCTCGAAAACAATTATTCTCTTATCAGGCTGTTTCATTTATAATCCAGAAAGTTCTGACTTATGATATAATTGCTTACCATTTTCAGCTACTAGCATTGAATCCTGCAACAGGAATATTTAATGTAGTGTGGCCATTTACGTTCATTTTTTCAGATTTATGCTATGTACAAGATGGCATGTGCGCTTTTCGTTTATATTCATACTTTTAAATACGTCTTCCACAATTTTAATTGAAAATGACACGTGTATGTTATAAAGTTTTGTTGTAATAATACAGTTACGCATATAGAAATTGTTTCTATGGACTAAAATCTAAAATAGTGTTAATATTATACATTATCATGACCTAATGTTTTTTCTCAACAAATTACATATTTTCATACGATAATCAGTAGATGCATTGTTAAAACTGAACGCAGTATCATGTTCTACTATTATTACCTTTATGTAAACCTTTCATTTTTTATTAATATTCTATCTAAATGGATTTTAAATATTTTTGGAATGAATTACATCCTTTTTACTCGGCAATTAATCATAACTCAGCCTCCTGACTCTGATTCTAAATGTTAGCTTAACACAAGACTTTTAACACGTTTAAGTTAAATTAATCTAATAGAGTGGTTAACAATACAGTGTAGGCCATGAGCATTCAAAGGTTTAAAATATCCGTAGTGAGATAACATGAAAGGTCTTCGGAATATAATATAATATATTCCGGCCATATAGGACATGGTAGTTCAAATGATAATAGTATTGGCATAGTCAGTCGAAGGTCCGTGGTTCAAGCTCCGGCCATGACATTCAATTTTTTCATGTCTTTCATTTGCACATATTGTAGACTTTACAATATGTTTTGGTCATTTACAAACTCTATGTATTTTATAAGTATATTTTAATAGTTAAAATTTCAAACCATCTGTTTTAATACGAATATATATTTAAATATAATATCAATGAAGCATGATTATCTGATTTATTTCCCTTTCTTCTTTAGCAATTTTTGAATAGTGTTTAACGTCCGTTTTAACTACTGAGGCACCAAAGGCGTGGGGGGGGGGCACTGATGATACATGAGATGAAATGATAAATTGGGAAGGAATTTTTTTTAAGGAACGAAACGTTCCAGACCCAAGTTGAGGGTACCTTCTCAACATATATCATTTATGAGAACTGAGGAAAACCCTCAGTCAGGGAGGAAGTTCCTGGCGGGAATCGACTCACGCTCACGAGTCCGCACCTTAACGACCTCGGCCACCCGTGATGGATTTTCTAGCAATGTTCCAGCAATACTTTTTGTTAATTTTCTGGAGAGTTTTATTTAAAATTATTATATCATTATATATAAATTAATTTTCCCAGAAAATCACCATAGTTAAATGTTCTCTTACGGAGAAACTGCTATCAAATTCTCTTCGTATATACATAAACGAGTTTTTTTTTCATTATTTTTCATGTCATTATTTGTGTGTGTGTGTGTTTTTTTTTTTTTCAAATTATTAGACATTTACAAATCTCCATTTTCCTTTTTAAATTACAAACTACGCCTTTATTGTAATATACGAGGGTAGGTCCATAAGCCTAACCATTTTATAGGTATAATGAAGACAAAAACAGTATGTTACCCTTTATTCCAATACACTTCTCACATCTTTGAATTAACATTTCAATCGCCCCAAATAGTCAGGAGTCTTGTTTACAAAATGGGTACAAACAGCATCCATCACTTCTTCGTCACACTTAAATTTCCTTCCTGGAAGATCCTTCTTGAGTTTTAAGAAGAAGAAATAGTCGCTGGGAGCTAGATCTGGGATATACGGTGGATGGTCGATCTCCTTGAAGCCACGTTTCTTCACAGCTTCCTTTGCAACAGAGTCGTGTACACAGGCGCGTTGTTGCTAAGAAGGCGCACACCACCATCAGCTTTCCTCGCATTTTCTCTTTGATGGAAGTATGTAGTCTGTGCAGTAGGCCAGCATAGTACTTCCCATTTACTGTGATGTCCCTCTCCCTGAAGTCAATGAAGAGTTTTCCTTCACAGTGTCAAAAGATTGTGATTATGATATTCTTATTTGCATTAATCTTTTTCATGTGCAAATATTCATGAATAATTCAAAGGACTGTTGTTTTAGATAGGCCCAAGCTTGCTGCTATTTCTGTAACTTTGAGCTGCAGGTCTTCCATATTTTCTTCTTCCACAAGAGCGATGTTTTCAGGAGTGAGCACCTCCACGGGCCGACCTGCACGCTCTTCGTTTTCAATACTTTCTCGACCGATTCGAAAAAGTTTGGCTCGTTCTTTTAAGATAGAATATGAGCGGGGTGCTTCCACATATACGCCGTCCAATTGATGTTTAATTTCATTGGAGTAAGTCCTTCTTTTGTGAAGAACTTAATTAGAGCTCGATACTCCATTTTCAACATGTCACAATCTTGTACACATAGCCTTCTTTATGCTACTATATCTGAACAAGTGAACACAGGAGCGTAATTTACAGCTGTAATTATTTACTTAAAAGATAAGGTATGACACCAGATAAAGGTTTTGTGAAGGCAATAATCCTTATTGTCGAGGCCGGAAACTTATGGATCTACCCTTGTATGTTAGGTTTGGCCATTCTTTTCATTGCTACATATAATAATAATTTTGCTTAAATATTGCCCGTTGTTGTTTTTTAAAATATCTAATACTTTAAACTCAAGTAAGTGAATTTTATACTATTGTTGTTTTTATATGTTTTTAATCTTCTTTTTACGGAGGTGTATGCAACACAAAACTGCATGAGTTCGCAAGCATACGCATGTACTTACATCAAATTCCAGTTTACGCATAACACCAGACACTTTAATTCCTGGCTGGATTTATAAGATTGGGCAAAATAAGTTACTATCGCGATAGGTTTTTTCAACTGTAAAAATAGTGACATATTTTCTGTACGATTTCAAACACCACTGTAAAATCACATTACCTAAGATCACAAGGGTGACATGCTACTCTTGACAGGGCCGTGAGGATCAGGATGTACAGGAATACATCTGACATGTGTTGAACATATAGCAAAGCCGATTTGTATACGAGCCCATGTCAAACAGAACGCATTCAATGACTGGAGAAAAGTTTCTTGGCACATGACTTTGTGTAATGCTATACCGTTCACGTGTTTGTAAAACACCGCAACGTAACTAATGGAATACAGCATTTGATTGCAGCACCTACGGTATGATGTCTAAAAATTCCGATGAGTAAGACACTGGTACCGCAACTAGCAATTTAATCCAACAGAGAGGAGGTTACGACAACAGGGACGTAAATTTTCACATAACGATCTCACCATCTGTGCCACAAAGTAGTGCCAGGCTCTAACACCGGTTTCTTTTGCCAATATAAAATTTCTGCACTGACATGAAAAGTGAACAGGAACATGTATGACGCGGTATGCTTTTATACTCTTCCGTTCTGTAATGTGCTGAATATAAAATTTTCTGTGCGTGGAAAACACCAAGCATATCAAAGTTTAAAAATGATACTAAAAATTTGCTGATAAAAGGCATAGCCTAAATAAGCAAAAAAGTTCCAGTAAACTTGGGTCCACAAATAAACCGCTTACGAGATGCTGACATTTATTATGTTGGATGGGGCCGCCACTGAAATGCGTGTATACTGACTATGTGAGGACCAATTTCAACAAAAAACTGTGACGGTTTTATTTCATTTATCAATAAAGAGACAGCAAAATTAATAACTTCGACTTCAAAAGCGTAGCAATGTGATTGAACATTTCACAAAATCCTTATCTGATATCATACTTTATCTGTTAAGTAAATAATTGCAGCTGTAACTTCTGCTCCGTCGTGTAAATTTTTCAGACATAGTTGCATAAAGAAGACAATGTGTAGAAGGTTGTGACATGTTCAAAATGTAGTTTCGAGCTGTTATTAAGTTCTTCATAAAAGAAGGACTTCAAATGAAACTAAACAGCGATTGGACGGTGTATATGGGGAAACACCCCCTTCATATTCAAACGTAAAAGAATGAACCAAACTTTTTCGAACGAATCGAGAAAACATTAAAGAAGAAGACCTTGCAAGTCGGACTTTGGAGGTGCTCACTCCTGAAAACATGTTCTTGTGGAAGAAGAAATTATGGATGACCGGCGGCTCAAGTTACAGTAATAGCAACAAGGTTGGACCTTTCTAAATCAACAGGGCTTCGAATTATGCATGAACATTTAAACATGAATAAGGTTAGTGCAAGATGGGTGCCTAGACTTCTTTCCTCAGTCCAAAAGCAGCAACGAGTCATCAGTTGTCAGGCATTTTTGGAGCTCTGCCGTGGAAATGAGAGAGATGTTCTGCGAACTATTGTTACAGGAGATGAAACTATGGTCCTCTACTATGATCCTTATCAAAAAGAGAGTCAATGAAGTGGCGTAAACATGGCGAACCACCGCTCTAAAGGCCAAGATCACTCAGTTGACCAATACAAGAAGATCATGGTCACAATCTTTAGGGACTGTGCAGGAATCCTCTTCATTGACTTCAAGGAGAGGAACAGTATGGGGAGTGCTGTGCTGGCCTACTGCACGGACTACGTGCTTCCATCAAAGAGAAAATGCGAGGAAAGCTGAGTGATGGTGTACCCCTTCTTCACGAAAACGCGCCTGTACACACAGCTCTTGTTACTAAGGAAGCTATGAAAAAATTTGGCATCAAGGAGATCGACCATCCACCCTACAGCACAGACCTAGCTCTCAGTGACTATTTCTTCTTTTCAGAACTCAAGAAGGACCTTCGAGGAAGGAAATTTAAGTGTGACGAAGAAGTGGTGAATGCTGTTTATGCCCATTTTGCATACAAGTCTTATTTTTGGGGCGGGGGGGATTGAAATGTTGATTGAAAGATGTCAGAAGTGTATTGCAATAAAGGATAAACTATATTGAAAAGTGAAATATAAGTTTTGTCTTTATCACACTTAGAAAATGGTTAGGCTGGAAACTTACGCACCTACCCTCTTATGTATATAAAAAAGCACAATTAGAATTTCAGGAATCATGACATTATTACGAAACATTTGCAACAATTGGTAAACAGTTTGTGAAAATTATACTAGGCATGTTCACAAAAATCGAATTAATAAATACTTTCATGGTTATGAATACTCTAATTTTTAAACGTGTGACATTTCCTCATTAAGTACGAAGTTTTTGAGTTTTTCAGCATTAGGTAAAATAGATGACAAATCGAAAATTCAGCGAAGGTTTTTTAAATGCCTGTATTTATTGAGGTGTACTCAATATTATATATACATTATAATAAAAGAATTCCATTAACATATACTCGAGACTTTTTAGCTACGAGTATATTTTGTGTATTTTATGATCTGTGAAAACATGTGCATAGTATAAGATTTGTGCTAATAACTTTATTCTTATTCTAACTTTACAATGCTCTACAATAATGCTTCTCTTCTGTTTCAGGTAAGTACTCGTCTTGTGAATGTTGTTTATGATGTCAAATATCTATATGATTAAAACAGTCAATTACGGAGTAATGGTGAGTAGATATTCATATAACTATGTTTTTGGCTCCTAAAAATCCAGAGAAATATTATAAATACAATCCGGATTTATATCACTTTAAGAAATATGTACATAAATATGTAGTCAAAATTGATTAAACATATAGATAAATATGTAATGAAGTAATTATATGTAAAATCAAACATTTAACTTTTGGTACATTACAGCTAGTTAAATTGAGATTATATTAATCAGCGCACTTCTGCTACAAATAACAAATTACAATTAATTTTAGAACATACGAATGAATGTAAATGTATTAGAATATAAGAGTCGTCCATTTAAGTTTTTGAAAGGTCAATCCGGCCGTTGCGAGTGTCTAACACAGTGGCAATATAACGTGACTTTGGTGTGAACAATTCAGTTGCTAAGATAAATGTGAAGTAACAATCTGATGTTCACCTTCTTATTAACATGTGGTGATGCACGTAGTCAGTGAGGAATCAATCAAGAATAAGCTGTGCTTGCATTAATACAAGAAGCGTCTTCTACCAGGGTAAGACCATAAGTTTCTGGCCTAGCCATTTTCTTGGTAAATGATAAACACAAAAACTATATTTCACTTTTCAATATAGTTGCGCTTTATTGCAATACACTTATCACGTCTTTGAATTGACATCACTTAAATTTCCTTCCTCGAAGGTACTTCTTGAGTTTTGAGAAGAAACAGTCGCTAGGAGCTAGAACTGGGCTGTAGGGTGGATGGTTGATCTCCTTGAAGCCACATTTCTTCACAGTTTTCTTTGCAGCAAGAGTTGTGTGCACAGACGCACTCAGCTTTCCTCGCCTTTTCTCTTTGATGCAAGCCCGTAGTATGTACAGAGGCTTGCATGGTACTCCCCACTTACTGTGGTGTTCCTCTCCTTGTAGTAAATGAAGAGTATTCCTTCATAGTCCCAAAAGATTGTCGGCATGACCTTGTTTTAATGAGTGACCTTGGCCTTTAGAGGCGGTGTTTATGCCTACCACTCCATGATTCTCTTTTGGATAAGGGGTCATAGTAGAGGATCATAGTTTCATCTCCTGTAACAATGATTTGTAGAGCTTCTCTCTCTTTGCCACGGCAGAGCTAAAAAAAAAAAAAAAAAAAAAAAAAAAAAAAAGCCTGACAACAGATGACTTATTGCTGCTTTTGGACTGAGGAAAGAAGTCTAGGCATTCATCTTGCACTAACCTTTTTCATGTTTAAATGTTCATGAATAATTCGAAGGACTGTTGTTTTAGAAAGGCCCAACCTTGCTGCTATTTCTGTATCATTGAGCCGCCGGTCTTCCATAATTTCTCCTTCACAAGAGCGAGCGATATTTTCAGGAGTGAGCACCTCCAAGGGCCGACCTGCATGCTCTTCGTCTTCAAT
This sequence comes from Metallyticus violacea, assembly GCA_030762175.1. NCBI lineage: Eukaryota > Metazoa > Arthropoda > Insecta > Mantodea > Metallyticidae > Metallyticus > Metallyticus violacea. Next base: position 2,971,257 of record CM060838.1, read on the forward strand.
GCTTTCTCGACCCATTCGAAAAATTTGGCTCATACTTTTACATTAGAATATGAGGGGGATACTTCCCCATATACACCGTCCAATCGCTGTTTAATTTCATTTGAAGTAAGTTCTTCTTTTGTGAAGAACTTAATAACAGTTGGATACTCCATTTTGACCATGTCACAATCTTCTACACATAGCCTTCTTTATGCAACTATATCTGAACAACTGAACACAGCCGAGCGGCAGTAACAGGTTCAATTATTTACTTTATAGATAAGGTAGACATCAAATAAGGATTTTGTGAAGGTGATAATTCTTATCGGCGATGCCGGAAACTTATGGACCTCTCTCGTAATGTCCCAGCCTATGGCTGAAGAGCGGGAGCTCTCTATCCAATACCCCCTCCGACACCACGACCACTATGATCCTTAAACATTTCTATTTTGAGTATTCCTCTCTTAACTGATGATATTTACTTCTTGTGTATCAATTAGTTGTATAAGAAATTCTTGTCTGTAAGCTCTTCTGTGATTTTTGGCTTTTCTTGTGTTTTATATTTACAACTTTGAAGAAAATATTCGTCTGATAAGGTTTACATGCAATAGCGCTATTTGGTAACGTTGTCTTGGAACTTTTCCCGATCACATGTACAACTCATTGAACAGCCTGCATATTGTTAGGTGTTAAACTTCCTCTGTTGCTTTCGTGATTTCGGACTTTCTAAAAAGTGCCAAATCTGCCGGAAAATAAAAACTGCTGGTTTTATTTAAGATAATCTTCTTGTAAAGAAAACTCTGATATTTTTACATTTATTTCTGTACATAAAGATATAGCGAAACACAGTAAAGCAATTAAAGCAATATTAATTACTATCATCATTATTTTATATGCTGGAATCGTTTACTTTTTCAAAGGAAAATGTTCATATGAGCAAATGAACATATTTATTTGAACATTAAAAGCTGTTTGTGTGTATGGCAATACTCTCGTGTATATTGTTTTCTCTTTTGTAAGTCATTCTTTAAACGATGTAATTAATTGCGCTTGTTTCACAGATTTTTGCCAGGGGCAACCTCTTCGTTATTTATTCACCCCAAGGGAATGCTAAAGTTCAAAGTTATATCAATAGCAATATGGCCTTTCTATAATCAATTTACTTCCAGTTTATAATTTTAAAAAAAGCTTACTTGAAAACTGCAAAGCCCATTTGACTCTTCCACGCTGCATCTTAAATGCAAAATAAAGCAGAATCACAACTTCCGGCTCTAGTTTATAAAACCACCTAACACATTTTCACTGTATTCAACGTGTGATATAGCTGACGAGTAGAAATATGAAAAATCGTATTCTAAACTACGATGAAGCATGAAGCGATAACCAGAAATCTTTACATTGCAGGCAATGGGGAATTTAAAGCAATTGATAAAACACTTGCATTTTTTTTCACCACCTGTCAGCAAACTGATTTGGTAGATTCTGGATATATTCAGGTAATAAATTGGTCAACTTCCTTATCTATTTTTCTAAGGAATATGACATTTTGGTTTCTATCTAAGCAATTGTCATTTGTCACGATATTTTCGACAGAATTTCATTATTTTTCAAGATGCGAAGAATGGATTGCTGACAGTCACAACTTAAGCGTGTTTGGAAACTCTGCTTTCTTAGCTAAATTCGTATAAGAGAATTAACAGTAAAGGTTAAGTATTATTTAATTTGAAATATCTTAAACATTGCACAATCAAATGCAGTAAAAACATCAGGAGAACTAACAACAAAAACTTGCGAATCTCACTCTACGCCGGCCAAGCCAAATGGGATGGTTCGATGTTAACCACTGGGGCTGGCATTCGGAAGCGTTTTTTTTTATTTATTTGCGGACGCTCTTTAACATCTCAGGTCATCAGCGTCCCATTCAATTCAGGGCGTAAAACGGCCGACAATTTTTGCTCAGAGGCCGCTTCTTTCAGGCATGAGGTTCTTTATTGTGCCGTAATGCAAGTCAAGAGGGATTAAAAAGAGGCTAACATACTTTAATTTATTGCAGTAGAAACTTGAGCATTTAATTATGCAGTAAAGCGTAAGAAGATGTATCGCTCCATGTTCACTAGTTCAGTGTTACCCGATGCAAGTACAGAAAAACATCTGGAAGCAGAGAAAGAAACCGCAATTCGTTTTCTTTTTCGCGAAAGGCTAAAAGCCCAAAATAACTTTATTAAGTTGGTGAATTAAAACTGTTTACACTCATCCTAATATAAGCAGCTGGTTTCCACAACATGCAGGTTTCATGATATGAAACCAAACGCTCAGCAAGAAAGATATCCGCATTGATTAGTCATTATTATTACGGTGTCATTAGTGCGTGTCAGGAAACACCAACTTTAATACATATATAGTGTCTTAGGCAGTCTGGTATTTCCCATTTTAAATCCCCTTCTTTTCTAACTTAAAGATAGAAAATCATGATGATATATGCATATTTTTATGTCGTAAATTTACATACGTAAAGAACCTCAAGTCTGAAAGAAGAGGCCTCTGAACAAAATTTATCTGCCCTGAATTGAATGAGACTCTACTAATTGGAGATATTAAAGAACGTCACTAAATGATAAATTGAAATTATTACAATTTTTAATAAAGAACTACGCAATTGTTACCCAGTCATAGTAAATTATATTTATCTTCCCAATATAATGGCTGGTTAATTTGTACTCTTTGGTTTTCTTCTTGGTTCACAAAGGACAACATTTCCTAATCTTTCTGAACCAAAGCTTACAGATGCCCTTGGATGTCCGCCATTTTGTCTTTATAAAATATTGTAATGTGATGTTTACGATTACTCCTTTGTAGTTGTCGAAAAAAAGTACGGTAAAGTCATTGTATTCTCTCTACATTCATCACATTTTCACTTTATTTCTTTAAAAAGCGCATGTCTGGTGCTTTTACTCCTATAATCTTCATTTTCCTTCACGCTTATATTCATAACTGACATACATTTCTCACTGAATTAAAAATCCGTGTTAGACGATTTTCTTAAGGTATATACGTTAAAATTGATGCAATATACTGATATTACACTTGTGAACTATATTTTATTTATTTAAAGTTTAAACAAATATTCTATTCTGCAAAGTGTACTGCATAGCACTAGGTTAGCTCTCGTCGGCCTCTATGCTATACCATTCTAGTTGCTAATATAATGCAAAATAAAATTGTTAGTGATTAATATTTCGCCTCCTTGTAGAATCGTATTTTAATTCTTAATGACAAACTATAGACGTTTGAGTTTGATTTACGAGGGCAGTCAAAAAAGACTTGAGACCCACCTCGCACAAGCGCGTCTCATGTTCAAGTGATCATGCAGAATCGAAAATGTACTGCCATGGGAAATATGTAACAGATCTGCAAGTCTGTCAACTGTTATTTGTGACGTCAGCTGTGTTAATCATGGTTCCGTTTACTGTTGTTGCTGGAGCACCTGGTCCGCCTTGCTTTTGTTGTTGAAACACGGCCCTCTTTAAATTGAAGAGCTGTTGATTGTGGCGAATATCATCACCACATGCCTGCTGCAACAATCTATAAGCTTCCATACCGGGTTTTCTGCAAACGAAAGCAAAACTTCAACGTAGCATATTGCTCTTTACGAATCAACGCCATTTTGTGTGTAGGAGACTGACGAACTGACATAGTTTGCTCGCTGTACAGACGCATGCGCAAGCGAGCTTCTGTTTTTGTTCACCAATCAGGGCTGATCCGTTTTCATCATGCAATAATGTTTCAACAATGTTCCTTGCTGTGCGCAATAAAAAACAGTTATCTCTCAGTCTTTTTGACTAGACGTCGTACATTTTGTGAATCAATCTACCTGAGTCTAAAGTGCCTATAATAGTCTATTTTGTTTACTAGTGTGAATTTCAATATAAATACCCAAATAAATGTTTTTGTAATGAATTTCTATAGAATTGTCCTTTTTCTTTTATATTAAGTTTTCCTTTCAAAGAGCGGAGAAATGGAATAGTTGAGTTTTCTCTCTAAAACCGAAATCCTCTAATACATTTCCCTGTTCCTTTTTTTTTTTTTTTTTTTTTTTTGTGTGTGTGTTAGTGTTAGCGAATGTATACTTTCCCTCAAGTGATTTAGTATTAATTTAGGTCTAATACTTTGAATTCAGAGCAGAATTCTTCAGTTTGATAGTTCTGAGAGTGACTCTAAAATAAAGAATGAAAAGAACGTTTGCGCATGCATTCTGCGTAGCTGTCGTCTTAATGTATTTATCACTTTAGTGTAGCAGGTTTCCAAAATGAACGCGCTTGTTGATACGTTATCTCGCCGAGTATTGAAGTTCTGCCATTTATTTGTTTTTTGAATGATGAAAACTTTACGACTACTGACATATAACGGAAACTTGTTGCAATCTGTTGACAAGGAATTATGAAGGAACACCGCAGGAAAGTAGTGAATATTGTTTAGAAATGGAAGAACAAATTAATCGCTTTGTGCAGATAGCTCTCGCGCACTTTATTTGAAAAATATGGAATTTGTTACCATATGATAATTTTTGTATAGATGCACCAGTTGAAACGGAAAATATCCGATTTAAGGCCCTAAACACTCATTGATACCAGTTGTTTAACTATATTATTTTAATAAGATCATTTTCACGTGTTTGTACATTATATAAAGGATATAATGCTCAATATAAAGCCACAAACATTTAATAGTAATAGCTGTTTAGTTATGTTAATTTAAGAAATTCATTTGCGTATGTTATTACGTAAGATAAAGGCTGAAATATTTGATTTGAAACTCAAAACATTCATTGATAATATGTTTTAATTATATAAATGTAATAAGTTCATTGTCATATGTTTGTATATTAGGTGAAGGATATACTGCTCAATATAAAGCCACAAACATTTATGATGTTATCTGTTTAGATATGTTAATTTAAGAAATTCGTTTGTTTATTTTATTACGTAAGATAAAAGCTATAATCTTTGATTTAAAGCTCCAAACATTCTTTGATAATGTTTTTAATTATATAAATTTAAAAAGTTCATTTGCACATGTTTTTATGTTAGGTAAGGGCTCAATTTTTAATTCAAAATACATATATTCGTTGGTAATAAGTTTTAAATCCTATAAATCTAGCAAGCTCATTTGTTGTATCGAAAATGTATGTCTTAATGTTTGTTTGGTAGCCTTTATGACAATACTTATTAATATAAATTTAACGATTCAAAGGAACGCACACATAGCGAAGAATATGAAAAAATTAACTACAGATAAGAAAATTGAATCAACCAATTGCAAGCTAACAACTTTAATAATGTGTACTAAGAATGAAACACGAGACAGACATATTTATTGCGACTAAATAGAAATGAACGAATTTCTTTCGCTTATATACGTATGTTGAAAATTTAATGCATTGTAATGTGTAACTTTTATCTCAAAATTTGTTCGTTATGCGTTGGATTCCATCGAGAGAAGTTGTGTTTTAAATTCCATTAGCAGAAATCGTGGTTCTTACTCCGTATAAAGAAGAAATATTTTAACATTACATAAAGATAAGTGTCGGTTAACATTTCGTGGAAGAAATTACAAAATTATTAATTGTGGCGAATGATAGGAGTTCATGTTTGAATTAATATCCATAAAGTATATCCATATTAATTTATTATATATCCATATTATATCCATATTAATCCATAAAATTAATATCCATATAGTATACGAGTTGCAACAGGACAAAAAGTACAGTTTTCGAGAAAGAAATACAAATTATAACACGTCTGTCTCGTATTCGATCTGCATGTAATAATATTCTCAGAGCATATCGTAATCAGAAAAGTGTACAGTTGTGTGGTAATAACAAAACATTAATAAACTCCATAGATTTCCCTCTATTGTGATTTTGTTATACGTCACACTGCTTTCACCCCAGAAGTATCAATCTGAAAAATCCAACTATAATACCGAACCCTGAACTAGCCGAGGATATTGTGGTGCGACGCATACGACGACACATATATTTGGCATCCAACATTCGACGACGTCGGCGTCCCTTTAAAACTGCTACAAATTTGACGCCCCACGTGTTGGCATTAGTGAACGTCGACTCCTCTTACACGCGTCGTAATTAATTCCATGACACAGTTTTTATTAAAACACGTCATATTTGCAGTTGCAGCATGTGGCAAGAGTTCTCACTTGGTTCATAATCCCCTCATCTCCTGGCATGAAGCTTTGTATTCAAATTGTTAGGTTGTCAAAGTGCCGTTGTTTCCTCTTTACTTCCATGTTGCAGCTGAATATTCGCAACAATGACTGCAGAGGCATTTTGTGCTTATAGTTGAACCATTCTCAACACAAGAACGTGCTACATACAGAAGTGCGAGAACAAAAGAATGTACACTGAAAAGCAAATTTACAGGTAACACAATTGAAGCGAGAGAGCCATGCTATGATTGAAAGTAAGCAACGTGTGTTATTGTTTCATTGTAAACTAATGTTATTTTGTTTTTCTTTAATTATGATTATGCTCATTATTAATGTCACTGCTTAATTGCTCAAGTTGCAAATAGTAAAGTTATATCTGATATAATGATAGCATTATATTCTAAAGTTTGGCACCAAAAATGAGCAATTTGCAGACACTTAATAGAAATGGATATTATGCCTAAGTGTTCGAAGACAATGTAAATTCAAAGCGAAAACCCAAAATTATTGATTTTCTAGCTCTACTGATAATGTCTTATGTATGTCTGCATTATTATCTGACTATGGTAATCTGATGACAGAGTACGAAGATGGAGATGTGAAAAAAAATATGGAAATACTTTCAGTCGGAATTGAAAGTTATAATATTGGTTTTATTGCAAAGGATCAATGGAACATATAATTTAAAAGTTGATCGTCCTCAAATAAATTCATGTTGTGTGATCGGTTTAATGTGAAAATGAAGTCACGGCTAAAATAGGACAATGCAAGCGTGTAAAATAAATTGAACAGATAGCACACAAAAGAAGAGATGATAAGTTTTATAAAATATTTGTTAAGATATGTGCCGAGAAAGTCAAGAAATGGCTGGAATTTTCATGGGCTACACGCAAAATCTGATGCTTATTTCTTATTTCATGAACTTCTTTTGCTCCATCTCACTTTTAATATCTTCAATATACATATTTTAAAATCGGAAAAGGAATGTTCCATACATACAAAAACACCTGAAAACTCCGTTCATTCACATAAATGGATATATTACACCATAAGTTAAACATTTCTATATTTTCTCATATGGCTGAGCTGGTCAAAATAAAAATCATTGTGTCATACTGATGTTGACATTGGTAGACAGGAAGATTTGATTCAGAGCGTGAATATTTTTTCATCAGAGAGCAGAGTTTACTGCCTTAGAAGACTTCTACCCAAGGATTTTTTATTTTATTCCTATTAATTTTAGCAGAGTATGTGATTGAGAAAATTAATCAAAGACAGGCATGCTCTTGTGGAATGGATTAGCGCGGAAGTGAAAGAAAGTGTCACAACGCTGATGCTGCCGAGGGTGCAAGAAAGTATTATGAGGCATATAGTGGTTTGTACAGAACAGCAGGGGAGACATTTTGAACACCTTGGGTAAATAAAATTAGAAATAGTATTGATATTTAATTTTTGTCTCATTTCTTCACCCGTGATATAAATAAGATGCTAAAAAATGTATACACACTTCAAGCAAAGAAAAAACTGTGTTAACACAACAAAATAGAATTCATACAAACAGAAAAGATGAGCACTAATCATCTTAGACTTTCACAGTTACAACAGTTGCTCAAAATACCCACCATCCGCGTCGATACACTTCTGAGTACGTTGAACTGCTGATTGAGCAACGTTTGCGAAAGTGTCCTCAGCGATTGCAACACATGCAGTTTCAGGGTCTCTTCAATTTAATGCATGCAAAAGTCTTGGGATGAAAACGTTCAACTTTGCTGTTTTAATAATACGACGTACGCTGGTTCTGCTAATTCTAGTCTCGCGTGTACATTGCTTTGTAGATTTCTGCGGTGAGTGCTGAAAACGTTCCAAAACCATTGTCGAGGACGCGGGGCTTGTTGCTGTGCGAGGTCTCCCAGATCTGGTATTGTGAACATCGCATACGGTACCATGAGTTTCAAATTTGTCTCGAATGCGTGCAATTGTTACTCGCGTTGGCGGTTCTGTTCCGTACACATGGTCGGTCCTGGTGGTCTAGTGATAACCATACTTGCCTTGTAAACCCAAGATCGCGGGTTCATACCCGGGCAGGATCCATGGATTTTTTTCGGGCGTAAAAGTATGGCTTCCTTCGGAAAGGAAGTAAAGTCCCGTGTCGTACATTTACGGCACGAAAAAGAACCTCAATCATGAACGAAGAGGCCTCTGAGCAAAATTTATCAATCGTTTCACGCCCTGAATAGAATGGAACGCTGATGACTTGGGTGTTAAAGAGCGTTCGTAAATAAATCAAATGAAACAATCAAACGTACACATGTCTCCATTGCCTTTGAACTTCAACAACATTCTCGGTTTTCCAATACTACTACAGAACTGCTTTCTGCTGTTCAAACGATAATCTTGGCTCCATTTTGCTGTAGCAACGCTAACATAACGTAATGGTGGTCACATCTGTTTACAGAACATCATACTACAATCTTGACTTCATTTGTTTACTGCTGATTTACCTGTCACATAGCAACGCTATCATAATGTATGTGAGTCACATCTGTTTACAGAATATCATACTACATATTACTGCTGTTTTTCGGTCCAACATTGAAATATATTAAATAGATGTCTACTGTGAAAGTGTGTACACACATTTTTGGCATTCTCTGTATTTTCTTAGGATTTTTATTACAATTTACAACGAGGCTATCTCCCATAAGCTGGATGTGTTTACATTATACTCTAGCAACGCCTATGAGACATCAAAGTAGGCCACCCATACGCTTTTGTTTGTGATTATATCAGTCGCATTGTTTGCCTTCCTCTTGGAGACCACATCATCCTCTACCTCCGTCTTGTGACAACGATAAAGGGCAGTATTGCAGAAGGGAATATGATTAGCGCCGTGGCACCTCCGATAGTCACCATGCTTCTCTCTATCAGGCAGTTCCCCAATATTGTCCTCACATGTCTGGGTGGACCTACCTTAGAACATTTCTAAGGAAGTACCCAGGGCATCCATTGCTGACCACTGGATCGAGGAGATGGTAGGAGTATATAAATTCATATCCATATTCGAAAGGTTCTAGACTGTAACTGAAGTTACGTTTAATTAGGTAAGTATCAGAAACTGGAGAATAGGAGGAGATAGTTTTACTAAAAAGAACTACTAGAAGCAAAATGATGATTCACCACAGTTAGTACAAACGGTGATGTTACTGCTGGTCTTGTTGGTAAGCTTCATATTTAAGTTAACTGGTGACATTATGTTTGTTTATTTGAGTGATCACTAATTCTGAGAAGTGAAGGAAGCTTTTGATTATTGCGATACGTGGAACAAGTATGAGAATAGCATTCACTTTGTCCGTCTTCGTAAAACAAATGTTATAATATAAATGTATCCTCCATTAGGCTGCTCCGAACTCTGCAAGGCAAATGCACCCAACTTTTTAGAAATTCACATGTCCAGACGGGGATCTCGTATGTTTAGAATGTCATTAGTCACATAATGACAACCAGACTCTGTTCTGCAATAGGAACAACAGAAGTCCTGTTTGTATGTGCGTGGAGTAGGAATACTCCGCCTCGTGGGACTCAGGACATAATGATTTTGAGGAGATTGCTGCTGTTGTCTGCAAATAAGAAGTGCCGTGCTTGCCTGTCCCATTCATCAGAGATGCTGTTGTTTCCATCTTCCTCGAGTTAGGTCTCTTGTGGGAGATACGCGCACACCGTACTCTGTCTGCAATACCTACGCTAGAGTCATTTCCCCTAAAATCATTCTCAGGAAGAACAGGCCATCAATAAGCGAAAGATAAGAAAATTGTCATCGCTGAAGGTCTGCTATCTTACACCCTTTTTATTTGTTTTATTTACGGACGCTCTTTAACACCTCAGGTCATCAGCATCCCATTCAACTCAGGGTGTGAAACGGCCGATAATTTTGCTCTTCGTTCAGGCTTGAAGTTCTTTTATATGCGGAAACCTACGACACGGGACCCACAACTTTACTTCCCTTCTGAAGGAAGCCACTCTTAGGTTTTTACGCCTAAAAAATCCATCGATCCTGGCCGGGTTCGGACCTGCGATCTTGGGTTTAGAAGGCAAGTATGGTTACTAGGACCGACTTTGTTATTTTACAAAATGTTTCTTGTAAAACAAACCTCCCACATTCCCGAGTGGTGTGAATGAAACAATATACAAAAAATGTTATAATTACCATTTTTTATATATATAGCCCTTCACTGAGCCTTCTGATGTAACGGCAGGGAAGATATCTTGTCCAATGTATGTATTTATTCAATCTGAATTTGGGTGTACACCTGGTGGCAGTGGATAAACCGGATATAATATATATGCAACATATACTTACAGAGTAATTAAATACATTTCACTCTAATTAAATACATGTTAAATTAAATATTTAAAATACGTGCCACCACGATTGAATACATTTGAACTTAACTAAACACATGGTAACGTAATTAAGTACATGTCAACATAATTAAATGCATGCCAACCTATTAAAATACATATTAGCATAATTAAAAGTATTCTAATCTAAATAAGTGCATATTATCCTAATTAAATATCTGTAAACTTAATTACATTCATTTAAACCTAATTAAATACATTTCAACCTAATTAAATACAAGTCAAACTAATTCATTACATGCCAATATATTTTAATACTTTTAACATAATTAAAAATCTGGCAAATTATTTAAATGCATTTGAACCTAATTAAACACAGAACACCTAATTATATACATGTCAAACTAATAAAATACATGCCAACATTTTAAATACATTTCAGTTTAATTTAATCATTTCAGTCTAATCAAAATCGTTAGACTTGTTTAAATACACTTAAATCTAATTTCAACTTAATTAAATATATGTCAACTGTTTAGCTAATACTTGACTTATGTTTCTCTTATTGCGGTCAGCTCTTAGAGACTGCTGCAGGTACATAAGTTATTCCATTCATCGATTGTTCTGTTTAAGAATGACAACTTTCCCACGTCTTTCCCCGTTGGTTCCTTGAATTTTAAATTTGATTTCCTCTTGAGTAAAACGAGGGTATTTTAAATTTAAGCACTATATTACTAGACTCTCCCATGCTCTCACTTATTTGCGGCTAGCTGCCAAGGATTCCCATCCCAGATCCTGCAACTTTTCGAACCCCTGTCCTCTGCCTCCTTTCACGAATTTGACTTCCATTCTCTGCACCCTCTCCAGAGAGTCTGGTTGGTTTTTCCTTTAGAGATTCCATTATCGAACGAACAAAGGACCTGTATACTTGGAAGCCGCGCCTCCCTTTCTAAGTACTCTACTAACGAAATGCAAAACGGTTAATGCTTTTCGTGTTGCATAGTTCGCTTGTTACTCCTTCATCAACTTTTCGTATAAATATATTCGTAAGTATTGGGAGACGATTTCCTCCTCAAATCGATAGTCAAGAAAAAGTTTCTCCGTAAATTATTTACCTATGTTTGTCTTCATTTCACATATTCTATTCCAATTATCGAGCTCGCCCGGATCGTTCTGCAAAGTTTCAATATCACAGTTTTTTTTATGCTTTTACATATCTACAATTGTCAACCAACTACCTAATTTATATAGTTAACAAGTTCTTGTTCTTAGACCTTTCCTCCCTTTTTGTTTATTTCATAATTTGCATGAAGTAATTTATTTGGGCGCGCTGTTCCAACGTTTTCTAAAGTACATTAAACTATTGTGATGCTTTGTAAAGTGTTATTTCTTTATTTATAACAGCCTGAATAGCACAATTCATAGACTCAGTTGACCGAATCTTGCCTATTGATCTTCTTACAATAATTACCATATGTATTTAAATAAAATATTAGACTAAAATAGCTGCTGTAAATTTGATGGGGCGAAACGGGGTACCAACCCATTCCGCACATTTTCCATTTCTCCCCCAGGTTAATTTTTAGATTAAAATCACCAATGGAATGGGACTGACTAAAATAATCATTTAAGCACACTATAATAATCTTAAGGTTCATACTATTTAAAATGAACGTTATATGGCGCTTAGAGCACTGCCTGAAGTAGTTCCAATTATCTGCGGTAGGTTTCAGCACAATACAGGAAAATTAAGAGGGGCTACCCCTTTTCGTCCCGCTCCCCATACGACCGTCGACCCCGTACCTGGATTAACCCGTTTTCCCAGATCAATTCATTTGCAAGATTTGGTGCTTAGTCGCTTCCCATTTAACAGAGTCAGCTAACTGACCATGGGTTCAAGTCTCTTTCCACCGCTCAGCTTTACTCGCCTTTTCTCTTCGATGGAAGCACGTAGTCTGTGCAGTAGACCAGCATAGTACTCCCCATTTACTGTGGTGTTCCTCTTCTTGAAGTCAATGAAGAATATTCCTTCACAGGCCCAAAAGATTGTGACCATATCTTCTTGGTTGACTGAGTGACCTTGGCCTTTACAGGCGGTGTCTTCCAAGTTTACATCACTCCATTGATTCTCTTTTGGACAAGGGATCATAGTAGAGGATCATAATTTCATTTCCTGTAACAATGGTTTGCAGAACTTCTCTCTCGTGGCCACGGCAGAGCTCCAAAAATGCCTGACAACAGATGACTCGTTGCTGCTGTTGGAATGAGGAAAGAAGTCTAGGCGCCATCTTGCACTAACCTTATTCATGTTTAAATGTTCATAAATAATTCGAAGGACTGTTGTTTTAGAAAGGCCCAACCTTGCTGCTATTTCTGTAACTTTGAGCTGCCGGTCTTCCACCAGAGCGATGTTTTCAGGAGTGAGCACCTCCAAGGACCGATCTGCAAGCTCTTCGTCTTCAATGCTTTCTCGACCCATCCGAAAAAGTTTGTCCAATTTTTTTAGGTAGAATATGATGGGGGCGCTTCCCCATATACACCGTCTGTTTAATTTCATTCGGAGTAAGTCTCTCTTTTGTGAAGAACTTAGTAACAGCTCGATACTCCATTTTTAACCTGTCACAATCCTATACACACAGCCTTCTTTAGGCAACTATATCTGAACAACTGAACACAGCGGAAAAGAAGTTACAGTTGCAATTATTTACTTAACAGATAAGGTATAACACCAGATAAGGTTTTTGTGAAGACGATAATTCTTATCGGCAAAACCGGAAACTTATGGACTTACCCTCGTATTTTAAAGTGCTGTATGTATTATTAAATGTTGATCTTGTTTCACATGTGACGTGCTTGAGATGAAACATTACCTCCTTAAGCAGTTCGTGTTCTCATTGCAAAAATCCAATCTTATACTTCAAGAATAGATGCTTATTCAACTGTATGCTGTAATTCAACCTTTGATGAAGCTAAATAAGGAATTATGAGGATTGAAGTACACTGGTAACTTCCAGTCAGGGTCTAGGGTTCGATTATCACTTTTATTTTAAAGCTAAAACTGTTTAAAAAAAACGTTTAAACTGATTTAGCTCCATCAGAATCGTCATGCATGTAAGCACTTTTGTTGTTCTTTAAAAAATGTCAATCGATTCAATAAATACATCAAGAGTGTAATGTGATAATCGCAAGTATTTGTGCTAATATTGGAATATTTTTTAATTTTTTTAATTTTCATAAGTGATTTTGTTTTGATTTGAATTGATTTCTATTAATTTGTTAGTTTTGAAAATTGGTGATGTTTCGATTACAATGTAAACTGAACATATTAAGATCCCTTCGTAAGTCAACTAGAAGCAAGCTCCCCTGTGTCGGTGATTAGCATATGATACTTAACAACACAGTATCTCTGCTCATCTTTCCTATTATTGGCAGGGCCCGCAAGTTAGGCAAAATGCCTTCTTTATCTAAGTGGATGCATTTAAGAGTCAAATAATGAACAAATTTCCCTACATTTGGGGCAGGCAGGACCAGCTTTCATTTGGCCCATTTTGCCTATTTTGACTTCTGTTGGCTGTTTTACGGTTTAAAACTTTTTTTGCGTGTTTTGAATCGTTATACATTTTTCTGTTATTATTTACGCATTTTAAAAGGTATATAAAGAATTGCAATATATCGAAGTAGTTGTAAAAATCAATTAGTCATTTTTAGTCATTAAAATATCTATTGAGAATCTTGTTATACATTCATTTCTTTTCAAACAGTAAAAAAATTTCTCCTCAACCCATTCCCTTAAGCTCTTTAAATAGCAGGACCTTCATTATTGAAAGGAACGCACGGCTATCTCAGGCATTAAAGTACCTGGAAATAAAAGGAATGAGAGAAGTACTGTAGTTTTGAATAGTCCTGGCGAATGAACTTGCGCGAGATAATTTAGGAAGTTTGTGTGTTAACTTCTCAGCTACATGAATGTACCAAACATTTGCAAGCGAGAAAGATGAGAGTGGCACAGCTGTGTAATAAACCATCCCCACAACGTGTTCAGTACGGAAGTAAGAGAGAGACTAACCTGATTTCCCTATAAACGTATAAGCAGAAAATTAACTCGACCAGAAACTATTGCTCATTTGCCAGGACTATTCATAACTGCTTTACTTTGTCTTGATCAACATTGAAAGGTGAATGTTCTGTTGTAACTGGTATCAGTCCTTCTGAAATAGCTGCAATCACTTCAGTGGAAGTAGGACGTCTTTTTCTATGATGTCACTGACAAGTGACTGACTGTAACAGTTGATCCTTGAAAAAACATCTTGTTCCTTGTAACCAAGAAAAGTAATCTTAAGTAATTTAATTGTGTAATAAGTATCTTAAATACATATTTTCACTTTTAGTAAATGTCTATTTTAATTATATTTAGGTATTTTAAGTGTCCTTTTCCTGCCTATTTGACCACAATAAATGTCTAAACTTCCCAGCTCTGGTTATTGGGGTCAGTGATTGTCAAATTGGAATATTCAGCAATGAATGCAGATGAAACAGGAGATAATCCATGCATTTTTGGGTAAGGCTTGGTTTCACTTTCAGGGATGTTTAATTACACGAATAGTTAAATAAAATCAGTACAGGTTGTTCAGTTGTAAAAGTCTTTTCTCATCCATGAAGCACTCTTTCTATGAGTGGTCTTCTGCCAATAAAGAGAAAATGCTTTATCCATTTCTTTTTGTTAATATTATTTGAAAGTGACAAATTCCTCCAAACTCTATCAAGGTGTAATTTACTTGTTTTTCATAAATCAAAAACACCCTAAATCTTTGACCATATGCAGCGGTAAAATCCAAATGGATTATTAGGGTCGCAACACCACCCAGGCTGATTTTGATTCAGCCTGCTATTTTATCTTCCTACATGCGCATATTTTGTGAACGCTGATTCTCTTGTAATTGTTTATATACAGCGCGGAGCGAACTATAGAGGCACACCTTAAAAGTTTACAGGAATGTTTGATTTAAAGAATGCACAACCTCCGCTGCCTTGCCTCTAACTTAATTTTAGTTACTTGTTTTCCCTTGAAAAGTATGTAACCATCCCCACATATTGTGTTAGTCTTGTCCAATATTTCTTGTTGTGCGGTATTTAATGTACTAGTAAAAGGTGTACTTAAAGTTGGCTGGTCTATTTCTCATGTAATGACGCAAGATATATGTAAAGCTGTCCAACGACTCTATTCACAGAGCTTTCCTGTGAGTCGGCAATCTCATCACAGTACATTAGGTTTTGTGCGGCTGCCAGAAACGAGATCGTTCCAGGGTAGATTGCGTAGTTCTGACGTTGATCTTCTGAGCTTAAGGAGAAGATTTTAAATGCCGTTTGAGATACCCCACAAGCATTGTATAAACAAGTATGGCCTGGTATAGTGGAAACTTACACTATTGACTCTTAAAACCCATACAGAGTGCTCAGTCGTTAGTTCCGAGCGGCAGCGGAGAAAGCGATTGCAACACCAAGCACGCGCAATGATTCCTATATTAAATGGAGTATATGCAAGTCCCAACTGATCTGTGCTTCTATCGGAATAAAGCAAAAAAATTGCTTTCTAGTTTTTGGATGCCATTTAAGGGAATTTCAATAACAAGATAACTTAAAGCTGTGAAGCAACATACGCAATGCTTAAAAGCAACATTAGCAACACAGTTCGCAACCAAAATAAAAATGGTATAAGCTTTTAACACTAAAAGTTTTGCATATATTATATTTTTTGCTAAACCTAAAATTGCAACCTGTGCGTTGTTCTCTATAAAAAGTAACATCTCTAACAGCTGATGGAAAGAATCCAATGACGTGCAGGTAGTCATGAAGCAATAACGGAATTTCTTTTATTTGAGCATGTAGACTAGATACTTGAAATAATAGTGAAATTGCAACCTATGCGTTGTTCTCTGTAAAAAAAAGACAGCATTTTTATTAAGAACAGTATAGACAAATTATGAAAATTAAGGGGAGAAAAAAAAATTTGGCCCCTGAGGAACCGAAACCACGATTTTCCCATTATTAGCACTACGCTCCAACCAACTGCGCTAATAAGTCGATGTATTCATTTAGCTAATTATATGGATGCAGCCACAGGAACTGGAATTGGTCTCGGCTTTCTCAGTTGCCGCTCGGTGCTGGTGCTGTTTGTACGGGTAAGTTACCACTCTACTGCAATCGTAACCAATCGGTTTTCTTCGCTACGGCTCGGAAGGACTGCGATCTGTACGGTTGTGTGCTTCACCACAGACTAATCAGACAAGTCTTCCTGGAGAATGTACTTCTGAGGCGCATATGGTTTCGACATTATAAAATAAAAAGAGCACATTGGTCCAGCTTTTGAATAAAAACAGCTTCAAGCAGCGATGTCAAGAAACGCCAGTACAGTAATTGGTATTAAAGTTGTTCGTTATTAAACCAACAAATAATTTTATTGCAATAATAGGACCACGATAAGTACTCTGATCAAAATATTCACCTACATCCCTGAAAACCTTAGAAGGTTTGTCGATAAAATTCGCTCCCTGCATATTTTTACAATACTATCACCATCATCATCTACAACGGAGCAGGGTGGCTGAGGGGGTAACGCTTGTTACTCGCAGTCGGTATGTTCCGGGTTAAAATCCTTTGGGGTTGGTTATCCTGATCTTGGTTCTTTTCATGATTTCTCCTGGTCGCTTAAGCGAATGCTAGGATGGATTTTTCCTTTCTATGAACATTCCGCTCTCCTATTTCTGTTCGAAGTGCCAGGTGGCTTCCGCTTTGGATAGGTTTCTTCTCCGGCGTCTGGAATGAGTAGCTGCAACTCTTTGGAGAGGGGTCATGTTCTATCTGAAAACAATGTTAGGAACCCCTTCTACTTCCGTGCTTCATCAGCCGTGGATCATGGCTGAAGAAATACTTTAATGTCCCTTAACCTAATTTGAGAAATACAGATCTTTGACCTTTAGTGCTGATAACAGTGTTACGCTTTCCATAACAATAATTACTTCAGCACAGAAAACAATAACACAGCTTATCTTTACAAAGCTTAGAATGAAATTAATTATAATTTCATTAATAGTTTCGGCGGACACCAGAAAGATAGAAACACTGCGTTTTAACCAGTTGCTCTTACTTGCTGCCTTTTTTGTTCAGCGAAACTAATGACACTGTGCTAAAACTCCGTTTTATCTTAAGAGCAATATAAACGACTCTCATTTGTTATGCTCGTTTGTTCAACTGGCAGATTTAAGGGAGGAAAGTTGCTAACAACAATCTTTGTACCCCTTCCATGTTTCTCCTCTTTGTGTCTTTTTCATTCTCCCTTCATTTACCTTTTGCTGCTACTTTCGAACCACTCCCCTTTGTCCTTAGTGGCTATGGTGTAGATGTCGCTTATAAATTAGTACCACAAACATCGCTTGTTGCTTTGAAGTATTATTAAGGTACATGTTACAATTAAAGAGCGAGCCGTCTACACATACAGGTGTACTACTGTGGGACTTGACGCAGTTCAAACAAACAGAGAAAGAAAAGTGACACGTGAGATCAGATAGGTGTATTATAGAAATTAATCACGTCTTTTTTTAGCGGAAACATAGTTCTAGCATTTTAACAACTGAAGAAATACCGGTATCACTTGACAGTTGGGATTTAAAAATGCACAATGTTTATAGATGTCATAATAATAAAAACACGTGGGTAGCTTTTCCAGAATTTTTGGATTATTATTCTGCTAATGATCTTGATTGTGAATTTAAATTCCGGTTATTGGTAGAAATAATAACACAATTCCATCTTGAACTTATTTAAAAAGCGTTTTTTTAAGTATTTTGTAGCTATTCTAAATGCATGTTTTGAAAATGACGGCAGCTTGCGTACTTAAAATACGAAGCAGGTTGTCTCTGATCTTGCAGCTGTAGAGGTTAAGGCAAGACTAATTTCAACACAGTTGCGTAAGAACTCGAGTGCTGACTTATATTTCAATATTGAGTACACCCTCACTTCGGAAGTTAAGCATTTCATAAGTTCTGCTCCCAAACTTAGTGTTGTAAAAGTTAAACGTTAACGCCAGTTATCTCGGTTTCGGCAGCAAGGCAGTGATATTTTTTTAATAGTGTTTAACGCCCGTTTTCACTGCTGAGGCCAGCCTATGTAACTGGGGCATTGGCGCTGTTACCTACCCTACTTCAAACCGTCACCTGAGGTTTGTTGTACGAACATTCCAATTAGGTGAAAATCAATTGATGAACTTCTTTATATGTTTCATAGCTAAAATATAAAAACATACAAAAATATTTCCTATCTCTTTAATGCATTTATGGCATTCTTGATGCTGCGTCCTTTGTTATGTAAATTGTAGTTTTCTGTACTGCACAACTGTATTGTCATTTTCCTTATTAATAGTAATTGCATATGGCACTAGTAGATACTGCTGCCTCAAGAAATATTTTTTACGTTAATTAAATGAAAATGCTTCATTAGCGCTTAACAAATCAGCGACTGAAGCTGTGTGCTTCCAGCTAAAATACTCTCAGCAAGTAATTTAGCTTCATTTAATACTATTAGCCCGTTTACAAACCATGATGTAAAATAATTATAAGAAAACAGCATGCAAAAGGGATGCAGTTCCAAGGCATTGCTTATAGCTGTAATTTATAAGGAATTCTTATAAATTAAAGATTCTCTTTATGTATGTTAAATAATTCGAATAAACATTTTCTGCTTGAAACATACTTATAACCAGGGTCTGAATTTGATCACCTAATATGTGTTAAAAGCTACCTATAAAAGTACACCATAAATTCAATAAAATAATCCAAAACTTTTAAAAATATAATAATAATAATAATAATAATAATAATAATAAAATCTGTAATATATGTTCTGGCACCTAGACGCCTATACCAGGACATATATTACAGTTTCTATAGTTTATTATATTTATTTTATCTCTTACTTTTTAACATTGTTTGTACTTTAGCTATACCTATAACTAATTAAACAAAAGTAATTAACAAAAATAACAAAAACGCAAATGTACAAAACAATCTCAAATTAAAACACTCAAGCAATTCTCTAACTGGAAGCCAGTTAGCAAACAAAACTACAACTGGTAGCCAGCTATAATTTAACTCCTAAAACTAAAAACTGAAGTTAAAACTACCAGCCGTCGGAAACAGACGGTTACAGTGCTGGTAACCAGCACCCCTAAGCTAAAATCTGTCTGTTCCCTTTATCAGTTTTATTGGTTTATAAATATTTACATTTTGCTACTATTCTACTATACTTTATTTATGTCACTTTCACTTTGTTCACTTGAATTCCATTTCCAACTTCTACCCAAAACGACACCTCACTTATTTCACTTCGCTTCTAATTGTTCAAATGATGACCGAAAACAATTTAAACTAATCAATAATTAAGCTATTTACTCACCGTACACCACATGCTTACATTTCACCGTTTTATAAACCTTCATAGTTACCATACTTCGTCCTTTCTTCTCCTCCCCTCTGTGACTCTCCAATCCATCATTTGATCCCTTCTGCTCCTACCTGGATCTTCACACTGCAATCACTGCCTTCGCAGTCTCCATTCTTCCCCTTTAGTCACCGGCCTGTCTTTGTTCTTTACATTATAGTCCAAGGGTATTATTGTTTATGTTAAAATCGTTAATTTTATATGCTTATTGTTACTGGTTTGTTGATTGATGATGTGTTGTCATGTCATTGTTTATAATTTCTAGTATTATAGTTTTCATTATTACGGGTTAAATGGTTATTATTGTCAGTGTTTTTACGTTGTTGTCATTATGTCTATTACATCTCCATCTTCTTTCTTTGTCGCCTTGACCTTCATACTTCTTGCTATTGATGTCATCTTGTTGTTTATTGTTACTGCTATTTATTGTTGTATGTAAGGTTATTGTGGTCAATGTCGTCAAGTTGTTATCAATGTCCGTTGCCTCTCTCTTTCCCTCTTACCGATACATGGATTCCATGTCAAACTTAATAGACACAGCACTTGGACCTTCTAGTTAAACTTGTAAAATAAGAAATATTATAGAGTTAACAAACTCATAGGGACTAGCTCACTATAAGAAAATCAATGAGTCCCCCTGCTTGCTGAGGCCCTAGCCCTGGATGGGACATAAGTGGCTTCACTCACGAAACACCGGTTTACCAGAGGTGTGTTCTGATAATTTTCCTTCTAGAACAATGTGTTATAAGAATTAACAATACAGCTACTACTGTTTGTCTCGGTCTTCGGTCCTGGTGTCTAACAAAGTGGTAAACAACTTGTCTAATGAACCCAAAATCGCGGGTTCAGTCCGAACAGGATCGATGGATTTTTTCGGGTGTAAAAATCCTCAGTGTGGATTTCTTCGCAAGGGAATTAAAGCCGTGGGCTCCATGTCTTAGCTTTGGCGCCAAAGAACCTCAAGAAGAAACAAACGGGACCTTGATGACATGAGATATGAAACAATTGTCCGTTCATCACATTTCTTGAAGTCAGAGTGTACCTTGCAAATCAACTCTGGCTTCCTGCCAGGCTACTTAGAATGCTTTTCTAACCACTGAACAACATGGACTTCGTGCAGATTAACGCAGTAACATTCTCTAACAGTAGTTTACAGCTTGGGGTTCGAACCCCTCCTGACTAAGATTTTTCTCCAGGTTTTCCTCAGTCCTCATAAATGGCAAATGCCGGGGAGATACCTAAACTCAGTTAAAAAATCCTGTCCCAATATATCATTTCATCTCATGTTCATCGCCTGTGTACCTCAGTAGTAAAACGGGCGTTAAACAAAAGGCGTAAGGTTTCAAGATTCCTAGCCTAATTTTACAGAATTTCGTCCTAAGGCAAAAGCAGAACAATCGAGTGTAGCGAGCAATACTGCTCAAAGAATTGCTAGCAATCTCCAAATGACAGACTGTCAAAACGCACCCAACACTGTTCCTGTCGGCAAATTTGAAGTTTTAACTTTCTATGCAGTGTTTCCCTCTCTTTCCATTGCACATTTATTTACACAACGGTATATATTTATTTATTTTGACGCAGTATTTACAGTATGCCTGCACGCCGGGTTTAATAGAGCGCGTGAAAAAGAAAGGGTGTATACAAACAGAACCAGATATTAGCGTTTGAAATTAGTTGGGTGGAGGTAAAGGGTAAATTAAAAATAAACATATCCCTATGCGTCTAAATATAATGTTTTCAATTTATGGTTTACAATTTATTTTCATAAGTATTTTTCATCTAAATAAAACACAGTTATCCCTTATCATGCATTTTATTTTTATATACAAATGTCCCATTTTTGCATAATACATTTCACCCTCTGTGTACGTATAGCATGTATATGAGTTGTCATGAATGATCAGGGATCTACAACAGAAAAGAAACGCATTACAACTTATATAGATGTTGCACGTACATTTATAAACCAGAACAACAACGGTCAGAAATTAGGACTGTTGAAATTGAGGTTCGTCTCCACAATATTTGGAAAGATTACGGTAATATTAGTTTAATAAACACCATGATGCAAGATACAAAACAGAGGATGACCATGGTTTTATATAAAAACCAAAATAAAGAAATAGTCGTAGGTAATAAGGAAATTATTGCATTTACTTTTGTTTTACACTTAATCAGGCGCTAGCTCTAAACATCTCATTCTTTTATTGCTGTACAAATATATTTAAATGAAATATAAGTAATTCATTCATCTGTTTATTTTATTGTTGCATTATTTTTTTTTTCGAAATATTCAATAAGGACTATTAGCATCTTTCTGTACCCTGATACATCTCATGGTAGAATTAGCACATTCCATAAGATTTTTAAGTCACTGTGGCCTGAAACATCCATGAGCAGCCCTCGACGTCGTTCCTAATATCATTAAATCCGTTGCAGGGAAATCATAATTACACCGAACAGCTGTAACTAAAATTATGTTCACCGGTACATTACTCCAATTTCAGGCATCTTCACGTTTTAAAGAATGCTGTTTACCTTCCAGATTCCCTTTCACACTCAACAAAGTTTTATTACCACAAATCTGACGTACTTTTTTCTTACCATTTATTTGTAATCATCCTGTACAATGATTTAAAAAAGGGAAACAAAGTTATATTTGGCAAATTACGACGGTAGGTCCACAAGTTTCCGACCTATCCGATGAGGAGTATCACCTTCACAAAAACCTTATCTGGTGTCAAACTTTATCAGATATAGTTGCATAAAGAAGGCTATGTGTAAAACATTGTGACATGTTCAAAATGGAGCATCCATCTGTTTTAAGTTCTCCACAAAAGAAGGACTTACTCCAAATGAAATTAAACAGCGATTGAACGGTGTATATGGGTAAGCATGCCCCTCACATTCTACCGTAAAAGAATGGGCCAATCTTTTTCGAATGGGTTGAGAAAGCATTGAAGACAAAGAGCGTGCAAGTCGACCCTTAGAGGTGCTCACTCCTGAAAACATCGCTCTTGTGTAAGGAGAAAGTATGGAAGACCGGCGGCTCATAGTTACAGAAATAGCAGCAAGGTTGAGGCTTTCTAAAACAACAGTCCTTCCAATTATTCATGAGCATTTAAATATGAATAAGGTTAGTGAAAGATGAATGCCTAGACTTCTTTCCTCAGTCCAAAAGCAGCAACGAGTCATCTGTTGTCAGGCATTTTTTTTTGAGCTCTACCGTGGCAAAGGGAGAGAAAAGTTTTGTGAACCATTGTTACAGGAGATGAAACTATGGTCCTTTACTATGATCCCTTGTCCAAAAGAGAATCAATGGAGTGGCAGGCTAAACCTGACGAAGCACCACCTCTAAAGGCCTAGGTCACTCAGTCAACCACGAAGATCATGGCCGCTATGTTTTGGGACTATGAAGGAATACTCTTCATTGACTTAAAGGATCGGAGCACCACAGTAAATGTGGGCTAGTACTATGTGGGCCTACTGCACAGACTACGTGCTTCCATCAAAGAGAAAAGGCGAGGAAAACTGTGTATGATGTGCGCCCTTCTTCACGACAACGCGCCTGTTCACACATCTCTTGTTGCAAAGGAAGCTGTGAAGAAGTGTGGTTTCAAGAAGATGAACCCTCCTCCCTACAGCCTAGATCTAGTCTCAGTGATCATTTCCCCTTCTCAAAACTCAAGATTGACCTTCGACGAGGGAAATTTAAGTGTGACAGAGAAGTAATGGATGCTGTTTATACCCATTTTGTAGACAAGACTTCTGACTATTTTAAGGGGCGGGGGTTGAAATGTTAATTCCAAGATTTGAAAAGGGTATTGCAATAAAGGGTAACTATATTGAAAAGTGAAATGTAGTTTTTGCCTTTATCATAGCTAGGAAATGGTTAGGCCGGAAACTTATGGACCTACCCACGTATAAACGTCATGCTGCTATATTTTTCATTGTTGATATTTTTGTTATCAGTATCTAAATCGTATATTGCTTTCCTAATCCTTTTCCCTCATTTTCGCCTGCGCCATTATTATAAAGTCATTGTCTTGTAAAAGGTTGTAAAATTGGTCCCGATCTATTTACTTTTCCTCTAATCTTTCAGCATTCTCCGAGTGGATCTAAGATCTACCACTTTTCTAAATTTTCTTAATTCTAAAGTTCACGTTATTGTTGCTGGGGAATTTTTTTGATCTCAAGTGTTTGTTTCATCAACAGTTTGTTTATGAAAGACATAAGGCTAAAACCAGATTAACTTCAAACAAAAAAAAAAAACCGCTGAAGAACATTAATAGTAATGGAATTGTGTTTGAAAAGGTTCGCCTTTCGTCAGAAATAATAGTGCCTTTGAACTTTTTTTTTGAATGGTTTTTAATACCCATCTTTACTAATGAGACATCACAGGCGGTGGCCACTGATGATACATGAGTTGAAATAATACTGGGAAAGAACTTTTCTTTAAAGAAGGAAGCATTCCAACCGTAAATTAGGTTCCCCAGCATTTGTCGTTTATGAGAACTGAGGAAAACCTAGAAAAAAAAACAACTCAAGTCAGGGAGGATGGTCCTGGTGGGAATCGAATCCCAGACGTTCCGCTGGCGACCTGCGACGATGTCTTTGAAGCTACTCTGCAGTCTGGCCGTGTGTAACATTCAAGGATATTACCTGGAGTTGTTATTTAAACGCAAATGGCTGATGGCAATGAGATAACGCTAGGTCATATTTCAAAATTAGCACTTTCATCGTCGCTTTGACTGCGTTTGTCTTCTCGCTAAGTCTGTATAGGTAAAAGTCTGTAGAGATGAATGAAATGAAATGAATTGGTGATGGTGCAAAAGAGCTCGGAGTTCTTGGCGCCTTAAATCTGTCTAGTATTCTCTTCTCAGAGTAAGCAGACATTTCGACAGAAAATCTTACCCAGACAGCTGGACTTTAACTCAGAATAGTGATCGCAAGGCGATCTACTGCTAGCAAGGCGGTCATCACAGCTTATGTAAATCTTTAATAAAGAACTTATCAATGTTTAGGTTAGCTTTACGAAGATTCTGGATTTTAACTGACGAGGACGTTACAAGGAGAAATTTCTTTCTGCTTTAGACTGCTACGGGAGTATACTTGAAGAGTGAGGTGTCTGCGATACAATTTCTTTTGTTTTAAAGCTTTCTCACAATTATACACCGAGCTGTTCTTCGTTGCTCTTTTTTTTTTTTTTTTTTTTTTTTTTTTGGTAATGTTACACCACATTCTTACCATTACTATAGAATTTTGCAGGGTTGTGCCTATTCCTTAAACCTTCTCCATATTTGATGGCAAGTAGCCAAAATTTGTGTTGATATATTCCCTTCCATTTCTTCATTCTTATACATTTGCTAAACTGCGGTCGATTCTTCTGTGTCACTTTCATTCACGGACATTTCACTGTTCGAAAATGTTCATTAAACGATAAACAAGCTTCTAAGCAAATGCCACACTGTGTTATTGCTCATTTTGCAAGTAAAGGAACGCCCGTAGGTTGATGTTTAATTCGAATGTTTTTCAAATATTTTTAATATATAAATCAGGTTCATATACATGAAACAATCATTACCTCGCTTGGTCTGCTATTATAGGTACATTCTACGCCAAGTAAGTCGCATGCACCATTCTCGGATGAAGTCCTTTATTGATTTCTCTGCTTTAATCATGTATGAGCTACATCTGCAATGAAAAGCAGCACAACTCCCTGCTGGACCCCTAGTCATCATAGCAATTACATAGATTTGTTGAACATATACATACACCATTCAAATAGTAGACGTATCTATATTGTTATAAAATTCTATACACAAGGGTAGGTCCATCAGTTTCCGGCCTAACCATTTTCTAGGTATTATAAATACAAAAACTATATTTCACTTTTCATTATAATTACCCTTTATTGCAATACACTTTTCACATCTTTGAATTAATATTTAACCCCCCCCCCCCCAATAATCAGGAGTATAGCCTGCAAAATGGGCATAAACAGCATCCATTACCTCTTCGTCACACTTAAATTTTCTTCCTCGAAGGTCCCTCTTGAGTTTTGAGAAGAGAAAATAGTCACTGGGAGCTAGATCTGGGCTGTAGGGTGGACGGTCTATCTCCTTGAACTCACATTTCTTCACAGTTTCCTTTGCAATAAGAGGTGTGCGTGAAGAAGGCGCACACCACCACTCAGCTTTCCTCGCCTTTTCTCTTTGATGGAAGCACGTAGTCTGTGCAGTAGGCCAGCATAGCACTTCCCATTTATTGCGGTGTTCCTCTCCTTGAAGTCAATGAAGAGTATTCCTTCACAGTCCCAAAAGATTGTGGCCATGATCTTCTTGGTTGACTAAGTGACCTAGGCCTTTAAAGGTGATGCTTCGCCAGATTTACGCCTACTACTCCATTGATTCTCTTTTGGACAAGGGATCATAGTAAAGGACCAAGTATCTCTCGTTGCCGCGGCAGAGCTCCAAAAATACCTGATAACATTTGTTGCTGCTTTTGGTTTGAGAAAAGAAGTTAAAACACCCATCTTGCACTAGCCTTATTCATGTTTAAATGTTCATGAATAATTGAAAGAACTGTTGTATTAGAAAGACCCAACCTTGCTGCTATTTCTGTAACTTTGAGCCGCCGGTCTTCCATAATTTCTCCTTCCACAAGAGCGATGTTCTCAGGAGTGAACACCTCCAAGGGCCGACCTGCACGCATTTCATCTTCAATGCTCTCTCGATCCATTCGAATAAGTTTGGCCCATTCTTTTACGGTAGAATATGAGGGGAGTGCTTCCCCATATATACCGTCCAATTGCTGTTTAATTTAATTTGGAGTAAGTTCTTCATTTGTGAAAAACTTAATAACAGCTCCTCGATACTCCATTTTTAACATGTCACAATCCTATACACATAGCCCTCTTTATGGAACTACATCTGAAAAATTCAACACAGCGGAACGGAAATTACAGCTACAATTATTTACTTAACAGATAAGGCATGGCACCAGATAAGGGCTTTCTAATCCTTATCGGCGAAGCCGGAAACTCACGGACCTACCCTCGTATGTAAAAAAATTTGTTAAATGTGTAGATAAATGTGTAATGAAGCAATTATATGACAAAATCAAACATTTAATTCCTTTGCTAGAAAATGGAACATTACAGCTAGTCAAATTAAGATTATATTAATAAGTTTACTTCTGTTACAAAATATTAATTGAATGTAAAAGTATTGAAAGACATATTTCCCCTATTTAAGCTTTTAAGTTACGTTGGAACAGGAAGCACAGTTAATTATAACATATTTTTGCAAATGTTCTGTTGTTATGAACAGTCATCAATATGTTTTTATATGCAAGTAAAGAAGGCTCCACATCGCAAGAAACCCCCGTCCGTATTTATACTGAGGGATTGTGCTAGCAATAATATTCTCAGAAGGTTGTACAGTTTGACCATTAAATACGCGAGACAAAGTAAGAAGCTTTGAGAACCCAGTTTTCTTGTTCAGTACAAATTGAAGTTTAGTGGAAACTGCACATCCCTTCACCAGGTACAACACTGGTTTTCTGAACAGCATCTTCCATTATTTCCACGACTTTCAAAATTAAATTCGCCATGAAACGGCCTATCTTATCAGCAGAATCCACGTATAACCATCACCTGCCAGCCCTATGTCGACTTAACAATGTTCCGAGTAGTTAGTTCTTCCTGAGGGTTTACACGTTTGGAAATGTTTCTGTAAGAAATATTTATATTCACGTACCTGAAGTTTGTTCCATGGTGTGTTTGTAGTAACCATTTTCGTGTACATTTCTTTGTAAAAGTCTCTATTAAATAATATAGGCTTCCCCTGCAACTGTATAAGTAGGTCCTGTTTCTTTGAAAACCTGTTGTTTGTTTCTGATTGCTTCCAAAATGATGTTCAATTTTAAATTTCATCTACATCCGATACTAATTACAAGTTTGGCAGAAGATTTCTTCATCATCTATTGCGAAAGCACTGTCAATTGAAATTCATGTTTTCTGCTTGATCAATAACGAATATGTGACTGGTTCTATGGTTAACAATTGACTGCTACAAATTCTGATTCTTTTCGAGAACAAGAAAGGAAAACATTTGAAACGAGTCATTGTTGGCGGCATGGAACTAGTGCAAATGTACAACAATGTAGAGTATAACAATAGCGTTTAAATTGTTGTTCTTTCCTTGCTAAGATATTGGATAATTAGATGATGGTGCAAAATAAAACAAATAATTTTTGTAATAATTCCGCAATATTATACCAAATTCCGTAATATTATACCAAATCTGTAAAAAAATGTACAATAAATTTTATTGACAACATTTCTATATGACATATACAGCCAGGTTAACGTTGCTTATTAAGTATATACTCCCTATCACTATAATCGCAACGTAGTTCATTAACCCGTTATTTACATGAAACGAGCACCGATCATGTCTATATTGCAGTTGTAATGAATAGTCGGCATTTGCCTTGCTCCAGTTTTGTTGCACAAGTGGCCTGTCAGTCAGCATGATTTTCATATGCAAATGGAAATAAAGCTGACAGACCACCCCTCCACGTGAATTTGGTTTAAGGCGCATTAAATCAAACCCGACGAGCTCCGATGTGCTTAGTAACGTGCACTGGTGGTATACTCTGTACTAGTTTGAAAACTGAGCAGGCAAGTGACGAGGATAAGTTCATAAGTTTCCGGTTAACCATTTTCTAAAGACAAAAACTATATTTCACTTTTCAATATAGTTGCCCTTTATTGCAATGCACTTCTCACATCTTTGAATTAACATTTCAATTCCCCGCCCCTCATAATAGTCAGAAGTCTTGTCAGCAAAATGGGCATAAAAAGTATCACTCATTTCTTCATAACACTAAAATTTCCTTCCTCAAAGGTCCTTCTTGAGTTTTGATGAGGAAATAGTCACCGGGAGCTAGATCTGGGCTATAGGGTGGATGGTCGATCTCCTTGATGCCACATTTTTTCACAGCTTCCTTTGCAACAAGAGATGTGTGCACAGGCGTGTTGTGAAGAAGGCGCACACCACCACTCAGCTTTCCTCGCCTTTTCTCTTTGATGGAAGCACGTAGTCTGTGCAGTAGGCCAGCATAGTACTCCCCATTTACTGTGGTGTTTCTCTCCTTGAAGTCAATGAAGAGTATTCCTTTACAGTCCCAAAAGATTGTGGCCATGATCTTCTTGGTCGACTGAGTGACCTTGGTCTTTAGAGGCGGTGCTTCGCCAGGTTTGCACCACTCCATGGATTCTCATTTGGACAAGGGGTCGTAGTAGAGGGCCACAGTTTCATCTCCTGTAACAATGGTTTGCAGAATTTCTCTCTCATTGCCACGGCAGAGCTCCAAAAATGTCTGACAACAGATGACTGAGGAAAGAAATCTAGGCACCCATCTTGCATTAACCTTATTCATGTTTAAATGTTCATGAACAATTCAAGGACTCTTGTTTTAAAAAGACCCAACCTTGCCGCTATTTCTGTAACTTTGAACCGCCGGTCTTCCATAATTTCTCCTTCCACAAGAGCGATGTTTTCAGGAGTGAGCACCTCCAAGAGCCGACCTACTCGACTTCAATGCTTTCTCGACTCATACGAAAAAGTTTGTCCCATTCTTTTACGGTAGAATAAGAGGGGGATGCTTCCCCATACACACCGTTCAATCGCTGTTTAATTTCATTTGGAGTAAGTTCTTTTTTGTGAAGAATTTAATAATATCAGCTCAATACTCCATTTTGAACACATCACAATCTTCTACACATAGCGTTCTTTATGCAACTATATCTGAACAACTGAACACAGCGGAGCGGAAGTTGGAGCTGCAATTATTTACTTAACAGATAAGGTTTTATGGTGATAATCCTTATCGGCGAGGCCGGAAACCAATGGACATACCCTCGTACGAAACTTGCAGAAGATTTTCTTTTCGCAATAGAATAAACTGTTCTTCAATATCTTATAGGAAAAAGTGATGTGCTTGTTGCAATTTTTTAATAGTGTTTAACGCCTGATTTTACTACTGAGACACCACAGGCGGTGGACACTGTTGATACATAAGATGAAATGATATATTGGGAAAGGATACTTTTTAAGGAAAGAAACGTTCCAGGCTTAAGTTTTAGGACTGAGGGAAAGCTGCGAAAAAACCCAGTCAGGGAGGACGGTCCTGCTGGGAATCAAGCCCCAGACCTCACGCTCACGAGTCCTTGCTTTAACGACCTTGGTCATCCGGGCGGCGTTGTTGCAAATGAATGGATATTATGCTGAATGCTTAAAAAAAATAGCAGCTATACTTTGTAGTTCTCTGCCTAATATTACAAGTATAATGTAAAAGATTTCGGTAGGTAGGCAGGTGCACAGTTTTGCCAGAGTTTGCTACTAACATCACAAGTTGGGGAACAGTTAACAATAAACGGAATGAGCAATGTTTGATGGCTTTTCATAAAAAACATGATCTGGTTTGTCTCAAGGAATGTTTAACTATTTATAAACGTAAATTGCGTTTTTGTAGTTCATCTTCTAAGTAAGAAACAAAACCAGTTTATTTGAAGATATCATTAAACCCGTTTTGGTTGCTGCTTGTAGATAATCTGACTACCTTGTCTTTGTGAATCCTTTTATAATTGGATTGGATTAGACAGAGGAGGAAACACGACGGGGGTCTTTCGTATCCTGCTAGAGATGGTCTGACATGTTCATAGGACGACAGGTCTGAATGCAGATGGGGTATCTAACACCCCCAGATTTGTATTTTTGTTCTCTTACGACGCCGGCGGAGCCCCTCGGAAGGGCTGCCATCACACCAGACGCAGGGCGGTTTTCAAAAAAAAAAAAAAAAAAAAAAAATCTTTTCTCACCGCCAATCCACGTTGCCTCCTGGAACGACGAACAAGGAAATGAAAGGGACAGGGAAGTTGGTGGAAAGTATACTTCCGCCCCAGCATTCTCCTAAGTGACCACAAAGAATCCCAAAGTCACGTAAAGGGACTTCTGATGCAACTCTCAAGCGTTACTGCCTCGGGATCCTTTCATAACAGAACTCGTGGAAATGACGAGGAAGATAGGTGTCTGTCTTTGCCAGTGGTACTGCAGTATTAAAAGTTATTCTCTTAGTTGTTATACAGATCGTATGTCTTTTAAGTTGCGCAACTAATATTGTACATTTTGAATGGTGTTTAACGCCCGTTTTTTACTGCTGAGGCACCACTGATGATACATGAAATGAAGTGATATATTGGGAAAGGATTTTTTAAGGAAGGAGACGATCCAGATCTAAGTTCAGAGTACCTCCATTTGCCATTTATGAGGACTGAGGAAAACCTGGAAAAAACCTCAGTCGGGGACGACGGTCCTGGTGGGATTCAAACCCCTAACCTCCCACTCATGAGTCCGCGCCTTAACGACCTCGGCCTCCCGTGGCAGTATATTGAAGATAACAGACCACTATTTATGATAAAAAAGCTTTATTTTATTAAAACTATAAAATGAGTACTTTGCTTGATTTGGAAACTAAAAATATTTCATAAACCGAAAATACAGAAGTGCGTTCGAAATACGTAGATCCTATAAATGAATTTAATTTCGGAGCATTCGGGTATCCTATCTGTAAATAACATTAACACCAATCGACTTTAATGCTCGACAAAACGATGTCGGATGCGAAGAAACTGTGATCCTTGTATCATTCTGTAAGTAGTACTTTTTCAACAAAAGACTTAGCAAAAAGACTCATGCGAATATAGCTCTCTCCATGCAGTTTACGACCGATGTCAAAATGTGAGAATGAACCTACATCTGATACCCACAACGAGGCTGGGACAGCTCTATAACTGAGAGCACAACGAGCAGGTAGTTCCGCTGCTGCCTTATATTGAAATCACATTATGTATAGATACAAATTACGAAAGATGATTTACCAGCTAGCGGCCTCGCGATGACTTGAGAGTCGTGTGTCTTTCCTCTTTCACTACTCCGGGACGACTGGACTATCGCTTAAAGTTTTGCTCAATTTATCACTGCACATGCGCAGTGTCCATTTTCCCTCCCGTTCACATTGTCGCGAAACATTTTCAAAGCCCGCTCGCAACTGTTAAGTATACGACCGTGATCTGTGACCATTACAACTGTGTATCTTATTACACCCCGTTATTAATTATTAAACCCCCTCTTATGACACGATACTTTATTCTTGCTTTCTGCTGGTGTCTTTGTAGAAAGTGAATATGCCATTTGTATATAGAGCTGCTCCAAATAAAAGAAATTATGACATGAATATTAGAATCAATGAAGTACCATGCTAGTTTTTCAAGCTGCAGTGACCAAACGATCAATCCAGTCATTGTCCGTTCATTCTTCCGTTCTACAGTAAATTTGTCTGCATCTATAAAATTATCAATCAGTCCATTTTTCATTGGAATATCTTTCCATCCATCCATCCACCCCCATATTCATAGAGCAACTTTTCTTTTAAATTGCATACCTTGAAAAGTTCCGCAGATTTCAACTGTTCGTGGTTCAACAAATTTGCTAGAGTATATTACATACATTCATTCGTATAACATTTTAATAATTTACATATTTATAAAATATTATACAAATAGTAATAACAAGGACTGGTAAGCCTTTACTATAATTATCCGTTATCTCGTTTACTTTTCCAGCGAAAAGTTAAACACTCCTCAAAGATGCCTAAGGGTTTATAATATATAAGTTAATAGCAACAACGAAACCGCTTGTTCCTCAATCTAGAGAACAGGAAATTGCAAATTTGCGAGCCACGCACCCAACGCTGACCGCGGACCGAACAATTTCCGCGTTATCGATCCACTCTCGGAACTTCTCTGGAACACAGTAGCGTCTTGTTGCATAATAAAATCACAGAAACTGCATGTATATTGTGCTTTCCACTTCTTTTCAAATACTAGCAAATCTTCGCCATTAAAGTTCATCAAGAAAATTCTGCATTTATGTACCGTCTAAATACGATCTGCTGATATGTTTCTCATCCATCTTCGTGTTGTGGCTATGGCTTCTTGTCGTCAAACTTTCTCCTATATTTTAGAGATAGAAATCAGTTGGGACAACATTCTGGGTGAGAATGAACAATGCACAGAAATTTGGCGATCTCTTCTCGGGCTATTGTGTGCGACGTCGTCATGAAGAGGTAACTGGATTCACGAATACGCCAGAACCGTTGCTTCCACACATTAAAGGTTTTATATAAACCTCCGGGTTTCACTCAAAATAATGTCTGCAATCCCATAAAATGTTGTCATGAATTTTCCAATTGGGAGTATTATTCTTGAGGAGAAAGTCCTTTCATCTCAGGCTGAGGTGAAGAATTCATCTTCCATGTCTTTTTTGCATTGCTAGATAGTAAAATGTTATCTTCAAACTTGTACTAAGTTAACAATTTTGAACAGGTGATGATTTTATATTCCTTATGATTAGTATTTACATATCAAGAGACCAATTTAGAACAAATCTGTGAGATTTCTAAGTTTAAAATTACTTTGGAATTGCAAGGATGCTAGTAATATAATTGGAATTCAGGACTTAAAAGCACATAAACTTATTTATGTTTTTTTCTGCTGCTAGGCTCATTACTTAATTAGTTTTTTAATAAAATATTAGTCTCGTTTCTAACTCCTTTTCTCACAAATATACAGTTTTAAGACATCTTGATATGGAAACATAGTTTTACGATGTTCACCTATATAAGAAGAACTTAGCAGGAAATTGAGAGGAATTGTTTTGTTAAAGCAAAACTACTATATCCCGCCTGTATAACATGCGGCACATTCTTCCAGGTAAACAAAGATGTAAGTATTACAATTCTCATATCTTATCTTACATGTTCCGGGGAACGAATATGTTACAATGGCACACCCTGCTTTTTTTGGCGATATGTTCATAACTCCCTTTCCTTGCGTTCCCCACGACTTACTACATAGGTGGGGGAACTTCCAACTACCAATTAGGTTAAAACACAAGACTTTCTTCTGGAAATTTCTTACAACAACCCCCACTAACGGCAGTTCTCATTAATGAGTTTTTCTCCCTATAATAAACGACGCACTACAACAATCTAAACAATGCACATGCTACTTTATATGAGCTTCTGATACCTGAGCGCGTCCTGAGAACAGCCACTGGTGCCCTGTCAAGCACCAAATATCTTTGGGACGCATTAAATTCTGTATGATAACGGAAATGAGCGCGAGGTCTAAGATATTTATCTGTCCTTATCTGCGTACAGCTAGGAAAAAACCTTCACACTAATAGCTCTTTCATTTTCTATTTTCAAGTTCCTATATCTTTTATTTTCCTCAGTTTCAACAATATTCCAGTTAGACCGTGCTAATAATTAATTCCATTCGGTCAAAATTATTGAATGTTTGTGTAGAAGATGAGAATAACTATTAAAATCAATAAATATTTTTCAATCAATTCAGAAAATAAAGATAATGACGAATATTTCAAAGTCTATTAATG
Organism: Metallyticus violacea; assembly: GCA_030762175.1. Lineage (NCBI taxonomy): Eukaryota > Metazoa > Arthropoda > Insecta > Mantodea > Metallyticidae > Metallyticus > Metallyticus violacea. The sequence goes on from CM060838.1 coordinate 3,005,840, forward strand.
ACAAACTTACAGTGTTCACACAAAAGTATTTAACTTTAGCGAGTGTCGTAAAGAAGGGGCAATAAATTAAGCAAATTAAGTTTAATTGGAATAGTTGATACATTATCTGTAATTACATAAAGAAGTGATTGATGCAAGTATTTTAGAGTGCCCTAATACCACATTTTTTGTTCCCCTTAATGCGCGGTTTCCCTGCAGGGGGCTTGGAAGAGGGAAGCATCTTGCTACTCGCATCTCTACCTAGCGTCTTAACGCTGTAATCCCCTGGCCGGGCAATGCTCTGACCTGTGAGAGCTATACCCTAATCCTTCTTAACGTGTCTGCAGCGGTCAGAGCAGATTAAGAATGTTTTACTTCGCTCGTTCGCTGAACGTTTGAGCTCGAACACTTAGGTAAAGAGAGAGGGGTTTTCAGGAAAGCGTATTCGCTCTTTCTATTTCATTTTTTGGCTATATAGTAAATTAAAATTAATCACGTTGTTCTTTCAATAAATTAGGCATGACATAGACTATATAACTTTTTCAATGGTGTTTACTACTGAGGCACCACAGGCGGTGGACACTGAGATACATGAGATGAAATGATGTATTGGGAAAGGATTTTTTTTTAAGGAAGGAAACGTTCCATGCCTTAAGTTTAGGTACCTCCCCGCATTTGCCATTTATGAGGACTAAGGAAATGCTGGGAAAAAACCCCAACCAGGGAGGGCGGGATTCGAATTTTCCGCTGACAAGTCCGCGCCTTAACGACCCCGGCCACTTGTGGCGGTTAATATGAGTATATAGTGAGTATTTAATATTCAATGTTATAGTACTATTTCAAAGTAAATCACAAAAAGAACTTTGTATTTGCTATTTTTAATTTATTTATTTTTTATTTTTACGTTAAAAGTTTTGTGTGGTGAATTTGTCACACATCTGTAAAAGAAACTAGTATTCACCACCGATAGTTGTTGCTATATGCAATATACTGTATACTATCAATAAACTGCCAAAGGAATATATTCCTCGCTGAACATCACATACTAATTTCGATTATTTCCGTATAATTTATGAAAAATACTGCCATTAACAGAATTTATTAAAACGATAAGTTGTTTTATGTTTGCACATTAGTTTAAAAATTATTTATACTAAATAAGTTGTGAAAATAAAGATATTTTACACATATTTCTCATATGCCTATGGTATGAATTTTTGCATTAGATTTTAATATAAGCCGACAATTCTGTGGTTTTGAGAACGAAAACGATAACATGCATGTTGACTTTTACTATATTACTTTTTTTTTTTTTTTGAGGGGTTAGGTAAGTATTGCTACGTTTTATTTTTTTAGGAACTAAAATCTCTCTCCCTCTCTCTACATACTGATGTAAAATTACTAAATAATTAATTTCAACGAAGTGGACATTTAAGTAAGAAATGGTTTTTAATCCACAAAAATAGTAGTGTATCTCACAGTATTATCATATCTTCCAAAGCCTCCAAATCGAAACATTTGTGTTTACCAAACGACAGATCTAATGTTAAAAATACATCTAAAGATTGGGAAAATCTGCGTCTCCAAAACCTTCCTTTGGAGAACATCAAACAGAAAAGCAATTCTCTTCGAAATCCACTGTGCACCGCAAACATCGAAATTTGTACCATCTGTAGCAAGTGAGAATTTATATAAAGTGTCATAAGGTCCAAAGACAGATACTTTATATAATTTTATCACTCCATCTCTAACTAGTGCAAATAAATTTATTAATGCTTTTTTTCTAAGTATTGCTTGTAACTAATTGTAAATAATACTCACAGAGTAAAACGTGGATTGATAAAACATAATGAAACTAATTTTAATGCGTGTTTTAACAATATTAGTGAAATTGTTACAAAATGGTCAAATAAATTAAATAATTAATTTATTTATTATCGTTATTATCTAATATAAACATGCTCAAAGAACTAAATTCCTGTCCAACATCTACATGCTTAGCATCTTATATGGTATCAGAAATTCTTTACGCCCATTTTATTCATACAATTTCTTACTTTTACCATATAGGATTAATCAATGCACTCTGAGTATTGACAAAGCTTACACCGATTATTTTCATTTTATCGCAGCATTCCCAACTCAAAGCTGCTGTTAACTATTGAAGTAATAAAAGTTATCTTTAGATGGCTAGGGTCAACAGCGTAACTAAGAAAACATGGGCTCCTTCCGCATACATTTTTTCTCTGGAGGCCGCCTTCTCATATCCGCTCACTCCAAAAACGTGTTGTATATTGCAGTGTTAAGAAGCTATCTTTCATAATAACGCATGCCAAATGTAATGATAATCATGATGATAATGATAACAATAATAACAATAATAATAATTTTTACATATGCTTACCTCACAATTTCCCGAGGAGGCATTGCTTCGATGACAGGAACTCTAGTGGCGAGCGAGGGTACAGAGAACGAACTCAATCTCATCTGCGACGTTGTATGTACTAAGCAGGCACGTTTTAGATTACTGAGTTAAGTTTTCGGTCGTTGCTCTTGTGACGTGTAAAGTGAGCAAAGCTGTAGAACTACACACATTTCAGGAACACCGCTGGCATTGCAGGCTTTTCAATATTTAATAATCGAGAAATTTCTTTATTGTTTAAAGTTTATTATTCTCTTCCATCATAATGAATAGAAAACTAACCAGTTTCTAAGAAAAAGTAAGAAATAAATACACATATACATGCTTCCAGCAAATAAAAACTGTGTTAACATAACAAAACTGAATTCACAAATAGAAAATGATGAGCACTAATCATCTTAGACTTTTACAGTTACAACAGTTGCTCAAAATGTCCATCATCGGCGTCGATACACTTCTGAGTACGTTGAACTACTGACTGAGCAACGTTTGCGAAAGTGTCCTCAGCGATTGCAGAACATGCCGTTTCAATTTCTTCCCGAAGTGCTGTCAATGTAGCTGGTTTTCATAACATTCTTAAGAGTTCCTCATAGGTAGAAGTTCAACGGAGTTAGATCCGGAGAATGAGGTGCACACGCCTCCAATACCTTTGAACTTCAACAACATTCTGGGTTTTCCAATACCACTTCAAAATTGCTTTCCGCTATGCAAACGATAATCCTGGCTCATTTTGCTATAGCAACTCTAGCATAACTTAATGTAAGTTACATCTGTTTACAAAACATCATACTACACATTACTCTTGTTTTTCAGTCCAACTTTGAAATATATTAAATAAATGTCTCCTGTGAAAATGACACCGTCGGTATGTAGCATTATATTCGTAACGTGTGTTCGTTTTTTCGACAATTTTCTTTTCAAGTTAAGGTGCTGAATTTTAATGGCCCGGGCATCGAAAATTGATTTCAGATGACGTTCATGCTTTCATAAAGCACCTTAAACTTCTGAATAATATGTGCAGGTCACCGTTATTTATTTATTTATTTTTTTCATTTATATTCGTTCGTCAACTAACAATTCATCAAAGAACTTCTAAACCTGGCGTTGCGGTGTTTTTTTGGAAAACAGGGTCTATTTTCCAGCAGTTTAGATTTCCTTCGGTTCCTTTAAAAGTGCTGGAAAAGTGCTATCTCAAGTTCATAAGATTATTTCGAGATTGTTTTAACAGTAATTTTATCATAATATATAATTGCCTTTTATTGTAAATATTTTGAAACAATATTGGTGTACTGTAACATTTTACACTGGTAAACAAGTGTTATTAATACCAATTGAAAGAAATTAAAATATTTAAGATTTTGTTTTCATATCTTAATTCCTTTCATATCTACATTTTAATATTTGTTCAAGGTCAAGATCATTTTGATATCTCAAGGCATGTCATCACCTGTAAAAACTCACTTTTCAACGCGAATAAACTGTCAAATTTCGAAGACAGAAATTTTTCTGCTTTGCGGCGGTTTAGACACATAAACCTAATCTAGAGTTGTTTTAAGTGCTTAAAATCTAAAATTACATTGACGGAATAATTCAATCATAATTAAATTTTAATGCTGACCTGTGAATTATACATAATCAGTTACTGATGTTCTGCCTTTGATTCGTGCATGCAGTGCATGATATTTTCCACTCCTATTAGTTGTTGTTGATTTGTTTTATTTACCGATTTTCAGGTCATTTCAGATCATCAGCGTCACATTCAATTCAGGGCGTGAAATGAAAATTTTGCTCAGAGGCCTCTTTTTTAAAGACCTGAGGTTAAATCTTGCAATCTAATCCGCTGAAATTTGCTTATTTATTAGGGATTTTTAGCGAATTCCTAAGGAATATAGGCTATTTTGGTTTTACCCATGGGAATATTGTTTAATGATGTATCTAAATTTGGTTCGATCAATACCTACAAATAGTGTGTGTGTGTGTGTCCGTCCGTCCGTTCTCGCTCTAGCGCCCACCATTTTTCTTTCTTTTTTTTTCCAACAAAAATCGGTAATTTTTTTTTATAATAAATTGTTAAAAGTAGTTTTCGAAAACCATGGCAATAAGGTCATTAAGAGTGGGAATTTACCTGAAAAACGAGTAGGGTTTAAGTAAAATTTTAAAATATTTCTAGCAGCCACTATTTTATTTTTAAAGGAAACTCTGTAATGTCATTGCAATAAAATACAAAAAATATCAGTCAAATCGGACTATTAGCAGGTTTACTCAAAATTTAAAAATCGCTCTTGGGGTATTAATATTTACTTTTTTTTTTTTTTTTTGCAACGAAACTCCGTATATAACATTTAAATAAAATAAAAAAAACATTTTTGAAAATCAGGAAAACCCGGCCATTAGGAACGGGGGTTTACCCGAAAACCAGCATTTTAAACTCAATCTACCGCGGCAGCTATATTTGTTTCTTCACAACAAAATTCAGTATTTACATTTTCATTTAAATAAAAATAAGAAAATTATTTTCCGAAAATTTAATTGTTGGTTTGATTTGTTTACGGACGCTCTCAGGTCATCGGCGTCCCATTCATTTCAAGGCGTGAAATGGTCGATAAATTTTGCTCAGAGGCTTCTTCTTTAAGGCTTGAAGTTCTTTTACGAGCCATAAATCTATGACACAGGACCTGCGGCTTTACTTCCCTTCCGAAGGAAGCCATACTTAGCATTTTTATGCCCGAAAAAAATACATCGATCCTGGCCGGGATTGAACCCGCGATCTTGGGTCTACGAGACAAGTATGGTTATCACTAGACCACCGGACTAAACCGAAAATTAGAGAAATTGGACCATTATACTTGAAAATTGAAATTCAAAAAGGGTTCTTGCGCTTAATTTTCTCTATATGTATTAAAATAAAAGGACAAATTATTCAGCATATAAACTGTATTTATAATTTTTTATATTTAACAAAAGTATCGTCGTGAAGATAGTAAATATGAAATATTAAGCTAATGTGTGTATGAGAATTATATTTGTATGTAAGAGCGCTCTGTAATAACCTTCAGAAAACGTTTACGTTACATGTTAATAACATGTAAATTAAATTTCAAAGCCACTGAAAATCGATGTAACTTTCAACTGTTTTTATTTACTTAGTACATTGCAATTGTTTTCTGAATAGTAACATGTTTTTGTTTTATTAAAACATACGAACATCATCTTAAATACACAATGTAACTCGAACATTTCTGTTATTTCTCTCTATTTTAGTAAATGCTTACAAATACTCACACATTATAGATTTGCCTGTCAGTGATCATACAGTTCATTTTATTAATAGTATACCATTAATTTTTTGTGGTTTAATCTTAACAACAACAACAATAATAATAATAATAATAATAATAATAATAATAATAATAATAATAATTGTAAAAATGCAATTTCTCTTTTCTGATACTTATAGATTGCAAGAATTCTATTTTTGTTCCCCTATTACCACGCAATAATGTCATAATTTATTTAAATTCATTAATTAACAAAACTGAGTTATGGGTTTTATATTCTTTTTTATTAAAAATTATTCAACTTGGTGAGGAATTTGTTTAGTTTACGATGCTCCTATGTGATGGACTTAATCATATGTGTGATAGTTATTTACATTAAGTAAAAAGGTAATATTATACTGTACAGCACTTTTAAATCTATTGCTGGAAATTTAAGGTTCTTTTCCGGTTTTTATGTTAATACATTACAGAGTTGCAGTTGGTTAATAAATTCTTTCTCAATTATTTTGATCATTAAATTATGATCTTTAGCCTTAAGAAATAAACATTGTGTCAATGAATTTATTGTAAAGCCTTTATTATGGGAAGCCCCCAAGCTAATGTCTCTTCTATAGTACAAGAAAGTTAATACGCTATATCGTGTGTTTTTCTTTATCGTATAACTCTTCCAATAATGAGATTCCAGATTCAAATTTACCGTAGATTTAGGGTTGTAAAACTTAGAATGCAAAAGGGAAGCAAGATAATTCATAACTTAACTAAACAAATATAACTAACATCAATACTTACCATTTTCACTATGTCCCCAACCGAACAAAATATCACTCTGCAATACATGAAAAAATGGGCGGATGCTTTGTAGGTTTTTTTTTTTTTATGACTGGTCACGCACAGAACCGTTATCAAATGTAGTACACGAGTCATTCGGAACAAATATTTTGAGATATACGTTGCTAGAGTGTCATAGTAACACTGTATGATTGAATGTCCGATCGCTAGTTAATTGCATGTGTAACCGACCATGTCTCTTAAACTGTTCGTTAGAGCCCATTTATTATAACGCCTGATGACACAAGCATTTTTATGGAGAGATGTAACCGTTCAGTCAAATATTATTCCAGCTTTGGAACAACTTCTATAGCAACTGGATGAAAAACAAGTAGATAAACGCATTTATTTATATGCAAATGCTAATAAACTTTAGGCGCTAATGGTCTTCCGGCTTATTTTCTGCATCATTAAACACTTTTATTTATATCTTCATTTACCTACACAATGAATAATCGTTAGACAGATTTAACAATTAAAAAAATAGAAGACATATTCAGAAATATTCCATTCATGAGATATATCGGGTTACTCAGTCTATCTTGCTGATTGGCAATATCCACATTCTCGTGTTTAAGCTTCCACATCTAGTAACAAATTTCATATTTTTCCTCCCAAATTATGTATCTACTTACAGTCAATATATTCATTCTTTTGGGCGTACTTTCAATTATGAAAAATCCTGCAAGAGAAATTCACTAGCAAAGCATTAATCAATATGAGCCTTTGAATACAATGTTCTACAACATTAGTAATACATAGAAATGTGGTGATGAAATACATCATAAGAGGGTAAGTCCATAAGTTTCCGGCCTAATCATTTTCTAAGTATGATAAAGATATAACTATATTTCACTTTTCAACATAGCTACCCTTTATTGCAATGCACTTCTCACATCTTTGAATTAACGTTTAATCCTCCTCCCAAATAGTCAGAAGTCTTGTCTGCAAAATGGACATAAACAGCATCCACCACTTCATCGTTACACTTAAATTTCCTTCCTCGAAGGTCCTCCTTGAGTTTTAAGAAGAGGAAATGGTCACTGGGAGCTAGATCTGGGCTGTACGGTGGATGGTCGATCTTTTTGAAGTCACATTTCTTCACAGCTTCCTTTGCAACAAGAGCTGTGTGCACAGGCGCGTTGTCGTGAAGAAGGCACACACCACCACTCAGCTTCCCTCGTCTTTTCTCTTTGATGGAAGCACGTAGTCTGTGCAGTAGGCCAGCATAGTACTCCCCATTAACTGTGGTGTTCCTCTCCTTGAAGTCGATGAAGAATATTCCTTCACAGTCCCAAAGATTGTGACCATTGACTGACTGACCTTCGCCTTTAGAGAACTCCAGAAGGACTTTCAATACAGGAAACTTAAGTGTGACAAAGAAATTTCTGTTCTTTTTCTTTTTTCTTTTTCTTTCTTTACGGACGCTCTTTTAACGTCTCAGGTCATCAGCACCCCATTCAATTCAGGACGTGAAACAGCCGACAAATGTGGTTCAGAGGTCTCTTTTTTCAGGCTTGAGGTTCTTTATCGTGTCGTAAATGTACGACAGGGACCCATGGCTTTACTTCCCTTCTGAAGGAAGCCACACTTACGATTTTTACGCCCGAAAATATCCATCGATCCTGGCCGGGATTGAACCCGCGATCTTGGGTTTAGAAGCCAGGTATGGTTACCACTACACCACCAGGACCGACTGTGACAAAGAACTGATGGATGCTGATTATGTCCATTTTGCGTCAAGACATCCGATTATTTGGGGGGAGGGAATTAAATATTAATTTAAAGATGTGAGGAGTGTATTGCAATAAAGGGTAGCTATGTTGAAAAGTGAAAAATAGTTTTTGTCTTTATCGTGCCTAGAAAATGATAAGGCCGGGAACTTATGGACCTACACCGGTGTTGTTTTATGACAAGTGTGTGCGTGTTGTAGATGTCTTGCACATTCCACACTTCCATCAAAGTCGTACATACGCAATTTATTTGTAAAGGGGCCAGAAAAGCTTTCTTAAAAATTATGTAAGTTATTTAGTAATAGAAGATCAGCAGAGGACTAGGACAAATTCGCTTTTGGAGAATTTTTGTTGGGAAATATAAACCGAAAATCTAAAAAGTCATTTTACACATTGTGTTTGCTCTGTGTCTCTCCCGCTTCCAGGTGAAATACAAAAATATTCTTTGGTGTCCACACTACCAAGACGTATAAAACAGTTTAAACGATCACCTTACAAACGTTTACATTCTGAAACTGGAATACTCACAAGATGATATGATTTCCACATTTTACGTCAAAAGTTGTTTTTAGAAATTACTTTTTAAATAAACAAATGCTTAGTAAATGTTACACGGTTTAAAACAAACTGAATTTCTTTCAGTCCTTATAAAATAATATCAAGAGGTATGGTAAATATGAAATTGCTTGTGAAAGGATCACGGAAAACTCTTTAAATATGAACGAACTACGATAAGTGCCCACAAATTTCATATATTCCCCAATGACGTTCTTTAATGACCCATGAAAATTCAGCATACTTGCGTTCCGTAATTGAGACGTAAAATTGGTGAAATGCATAAAACGTAGAGGGTGAAGGAAGGAAGTCATAAGCCTTAAAAGGGTTCTTAAAGGTAAGGTCAGCGGAAAGCTCTTCAAAATGAAAAATAAGAATGAATAGAAATAATAATTATTATTTTAATGCACTTAACAAGACAAGAATAAGAAAACATAGAAGATACTAAAGGTGTAAAAATAATAAAATTATAGTATTATAGTGACACAATTGATTTCATTCATACTTTTGTCCACTAAGCAGAGAAGTTCTAGTGTAAAGAAGGACATTCATTGTTATGGGAGCTAAGGTTCTTTTTCTTATAGTTCTGAATGTATCTAAATGAAACTAAATCCAAGTTATATTTTTACTGCGATAAAGAAAGTATATTGATTATTTCATTAATGTGGCGTCATCTTAAAATCGACGAAACGAAATTTTGAATTTGGACCAATCACAGCAAGATTGCGGAATGAAATTATCGAATATATATATCAAATCGGTTTTATCATGCTGCATGCATTTGTCTTGTGGTCAGTGTATACCTCCACTATATAGTTCTTGAGCACGCATCACTGCTCACTTTTGCTAGAAGCGGTGAGGAGCTATTGATAGCAACAAAAGCATGGACAATCGACAATCATAATGCTATAATGCTATCATATAGAGACATTGTATGCTATCTTTATTTTTCACTGAGTTGGTATTATAAAATCGAACAGTGGCGATTGCAATAGTCCACTTTTGTCCATTTTAGTCTTACGGTTTCTGAATAGAATAGAGATTTTTAATGTATAAATGTTAATATTCTGTGCGCGAATTTCAAATATATATCCCTTTTATTATCATTCTATTTATAAAATAGTCCTACCCGTATTTCGCTCTTCTCAATGTCCATTGCTGACAATGGATATTTTTCTGTCGCAAGATTGCTTGAAAGGTTAAGTACAAACATACAAGCATTACAATTTTGTAAGCTAAGTTTATGGGAATTGTATTTAAATTCTTAATTTATTCGTGAAATAGTCCTAAAAATATCACCCGAGGTTTATAGTACCTCCCCAGCACTTTCCATTTCATATGAGGACTGAGAAAAACCTGCAAAAAAGCTGTCAGGGAGGACGGTTTTGGTATAAATCGCTCACTGACATATCCGCGCCTTAACGACCTGGACCACATAGCTGCAGTGTAGGTTTAATTTTAATATCTGCCTCAACCAGTGAACGCTCTATCTGCGGTTTTCTAATTAATTCTTTCACTAGAAGTTGTATTTAAGGCATATGCATTTTGGAAAAGTTAATGAAAATAAAACACTTGCTGATTTATTATCGAACGAGTATTCATAACACTTTTAAATAACGTTAAGAGACTGGCGTCAAATTAATTACTGAATATTGCATTTATGCATTTTATCTTGGAAATAGATCTAAAGTCATCCATAGCAGGTAGAAATTACTAAAGGTTCTGTCCATATGCTTAGTTTCAATAGCCAGCTTTACCGAGCCATGGATGCTTAAAGATGACATTTCCGTTGTTGATTTTTGTTTAAGGAGAAAACGATAATTCCTGTTTGAAGTCGAACGAACTTGCAAAGCAATACTTGTGTACTTTAGTTCAGAAAAGGAGAAGGCAATCATCATCACGAGAGGGTCTGAGATTATCTGGCAAGCTCAGGACCTCGAGTAATATTTATTTGGATTATTTCACCAATAAAATAAGAACTTAAAAATAATTCCTCTAAACTTGCCTAACAAAATTGTAATAACTGTATATTTGTGCTTAAGCTTTTCAATCTTGCGACAGAAAAATGCTGATTGTCAGTAATGCCAATAGAAAAGAGCAAAATAGTGGTTTAGGATTATTTCATGAATATAATAATAATAAAAGTAATATATATATACTTATGAATATCTATTCTATTCAGAAACCGTGAGACTGATATGGACAAAAGTCGACTATTACAATCGCTACCGTTCGATTTTCTAATACCAACCGAGAAAAATATAACATACAGTATCACTATTTTTCTTTGTATTCTAAGTTTGGAATTCCTAATGATAAGATTAATTTAAACATATAATGCATAACCAAAACGCTTTGAGGAATCCTCCATTTTGCGTTATGATTGTCGATTGTCCATACTTTTGTTGCTATCAATAGCTCCCCACCACCTCTAGTAAAAGTGGTCAGTGATGCGTGTTAAGGAACTATATAGTGAAGGTATAGAGTTGGCTACACTGGCCACAAGACAAATGCACGCCGTGTGATAAAATTGATTTGATTTTTTTTTCATATCACTCCGTAATTCGGTTGTTATTGGTCCAAATTCAAAATTTTGTTTGCTTTCATTGGTCGATTTTAAGATGACGTCACATGAGTGAAATAGCAAAAATTTGATTAATAGTCTCCTATGAAGATGTTGTCACGTTATTAATTATCTTCCCATCAACTAAAACCAAATGTATTCAATTTAAAGATACTTGCATATTTCCTGAAGTCATTAGAGGATATACTCAGAGTTAAACCATTTTTAATTTATCACACCCTTATTCTAAAAATATAATGCCCCTTTCGTGTTAATAGCTTGCTTTACATATTTGGCAAATAATATGCCCCTAGTCTATAGGTCTGGCTCACGTCTTTCGGCTTAACGTCCCGCGAAAGAAAGAGAAACTTGAAAGGATATCGCTTAACTTTTAAAATGTATGCGTCATCTTTTCATGCCTGCGCTTTTCAATTCTAAAGAGCCCTGCATGGCATTTTGCTGTGCCCACTCTATTACAGTGTCAAAATATACAATTCCAAAGTCCCATGTCGCAATACGTTATTATAGGAGCTATTTTCATTGCATTATGACTGATGAAAACAGGGAAAGTGACACGCAACAATTTTCTACGCTAAAATGAACCTTTTGAAGCCATGAAATGAAAACCAGCAAGAATATCATTGGATAGATCAGATTGAAACATGCATTTGCATACTGGACAAGAGCTTTCGTATGCAAATATGTTTTGCGAACATAAATGGAACTGCAGTGTGAATATTTCAGAGAATGCTATTACATCCTACAGAGAGATGCAGCATGTGTTTTTTCTGTACACTATACAACCTCAGAATTAACGCCATGAACGGTTCATGAATATAGCACACCTAACGGCACTCGTAAGTGTTGTAAAACTATCTCCTTTGGGTAAAATGTTTCCTAAATTGAGGTTAGCTTCCAACTTTGTTAGCCATCTGTTCAAACTTTAGAGCTTATTTTGGAATTTACCGCCTCGGGTGGCCGAGGTAGCTAAGGCACGGACTCGTGAGCGAGAGGTCTAGGGTTCGAATCCCGCCAGAACCACCCTCCCTAACTGAGGTTTTTTCCAGGTTTTCCTGTCATAAATGGCAAATGCCGGGGAGGTATCCTAAACTTAGACCTGTAATATTTCCTTTCTTAAAAAAACCTTTCCCAGTTTATCATTTCATCTCATGTATCATCAGTGTCCACTGCCTGTGGTGTCTCAGCAGTTAAAACGGACGTTAAACACCACTGAAATTCTTCGAAAATGATGCCTCAAGGGACTCGCAAATACCGAGGCCGCAATCTTAGGCCTTCCCACTCCTCTCCGTGCTATTAGAATCGGGAATTTCAAAGTCTAACAGTCTTCTAATTTATGGACTGTAATGGCATTATTGGAAATAGAACGATCGCATTTCCCCACATTGATCTTCTCGTTATGATGAGTGTTCAGCATGATGGTAAATGCTACCACACCTCCCTGCTCTAGTGAACTACAAGACATGTTTACCAACCGCTGGTACACTGTCAAGGTGAGCTAAATTTGTAATGCGGTATTTGTTTATCCTTTTCTTCTTTGTCATGGATTTCTCTCACATTACGAAGAGCTCACATTGTATTTTGTCTTCACACTCCTATTACTCGCAAAAGTCTTTGGAATCTTCTTGCACAGGTTATTACATTAAATTTACATCAATTAAGCCACATAAAAGGTGAACATTTGCCATTTTACATTTCATTTACTCTGCAAAGTAATAAATCAGATTATGAAACTAAGATAAAACAAATACCGTGATTAAAATTTCAACTCATTCTGTTCAGCGTAATGCTGGAAAACTCTTCAATATTTCCAAAAATAAATATTTTCACAATTATGTTGTACTGACATTTTATAGCGCGTTTTTCTATTAGAAATATGTCTCTAATATTTGTACGTCAATACACCTCTTCTACATAAATTTGGGGTCTATATCTAATAAGGTTTGTATGTGAAACTCCAAGTCTACACCTGTATTAATATAAAAATTTTATCTGCGTCTTAACAATATTATTTTGCCCGCCTCTGTTGTTTTTTGAGTAGCGTTTAGCGTCCGTTTTTGCTACAGAGGCACCACAGGCGATGAACACTTATGATACATGAAATGAAATTTTGGGAAAGATTTTTTTTAAAGTAAGGAAGAGCTCCAGGCTTAGAATAGAATACCGCCCCGGCATTTGCCATTTGTTATGAGGACTAAGGAAAACCTGGAAAAAAACTCAGTCAGGGAGGACGGTGCTGGCGGGAATCGAAGCCCAGACCTCCCGCTCACCAGTCCGCGCCTTAATGCCTCGGCCACCAGTAGCGGTATTTTTTATTGTCAGCTATTTTATAATGTTGGGATAATCATAGTGCATGAAATATAATTGTTATGTATCATTAGCAACTGCTGTAAGAATATTTTGCACAATAATTTCAATCAGACAAAGCTTATAAAACATTACGTGTATGTTGAATTGAATTTTGTGCTCAAAGGCCACATCCGGATAAATCTAAAAAAAGTTTAAATAGCACCTATAGATATTTCAGTATAATGTTGTCGGTCTGGTGGTGTAGTGGTAACTAGCAATTCCAGGATCGCGGGTTTAATCCCAAACAGGATCCTAATATGGTTTCCTTTGGAAAGGAAGTAAAGCCGTGGGTCCCGTGTCGTACATTTACGGCACGATAAAGAACCTCAAGCCTGAAAGAGAGGCCTCTGAGCAAAATTTGTCGGCCGTTTCACGCTCTGAGTTGAATGGGACGCTTATGACCTGAGATGTTAAAGAGCGTCCATAAGTAAATAAAACAAATAAAGAACAGTGTAATATTCTTTAGGCATACATTGCTTTTGGTAAATTGACTACCGTTCAGATGCTTTAAATGTGAAGTATGATAATTTGCCAGAGATGGGAAACTCTGGTGAATGTGTTTCATAATCATGTGTGCATTTTTCAGAACATTCTAGTGCTTAACCTATTTTTTTTAAAAATCAGTAGAATGTGGACTTGAATCGCCCGGCTTAAAGTATTAGACTGGTAAAATGAACAAAAATGGATGCCTATTTGGTGTAAAAGCATAACGATGAAAGCTGCAAATGTTACTAATACATAAACGAGTTTCGGTAAAAACATTGCGGTATATGTAGCTAAAATTGTATTTCTTTTTCAGGTAAGTATCCAGATATTTGTTTCCATGCATCCCAGTGTCTCTTTACTTCTAATTTGGTAAAATAAAGGTAAGTTTATATATAATGGCTTATACTTTGTATTTTTGAACGAGATATCTCTTAGTTACAGTTGTAGCACATAAGCCAGTCAACTGTTTTTGTGCTTATTCATTTTAATATTGACACATATCGAGCTATTTCTACAGTCATATGCCAAAAACTAATTTACCTCTAATTGACGAAAATGAATTTTATGATGATGCTGAAATATGCTGTTCCTCTTTTTTTTTTTTTTATAGTATTTAACGCCTGTTTTTGCTACAGAGGCACCACAGGCGATGGACACTGGTGATACATGAGATGAAATGATATATTGGAAAAGGATTTTTTTTAGGAAGGAAACGTTCCACGCCTAAGTATAGGGTACCTCTCCGGTATTTCCCATTAATGAGGACTGAGGAAAACCTGGAAAAAAATCAGTCAGGGAGGACGGTTCTGGTGGGAATCGAGCCCGGCACCTCCCTTGACGAGTCCGCGTCTTAACGACCTCTGTTCCTTCATGTTATTTTAATAGTATTAGACACAAAGGCCTTGGCAAACATGGTGTTCTACAAAGGAGATTTTTGAAAAATAAGCTACCAGTCAATTTCCTGGGTTTGTTACATGTGCAAGACATGGCTGTAATCAGGTGGCTTCAGTTTTGTCCAGGCACCAGAAGATCAAATGCAACGTTTTCTGATGCCTGTACATACATAGGTTAAATGTGTAAGGATTGAACGTGCAAAAAAGAAAATAGCACATTTTTGGTAAGGGAGATCTGGGGTTCGAGTCCCTCCAAGGCCGTCCTCCCTGACTGAGGTTTTTTTCCAGGTTTTCCTCAGTCCTCATAAATGACAAAAGCTGGAAAGGTACCCTAAACTTAGGCCTGGAACGTTTCCTACCTTAAAAAATCCTTTCCCAATATATCATTTCATCTCATGTATCATCAGTGTCACCGCCGTGGTGTCTCAGTAGTAAAAACGGGCGTTAAACACTATTTAAAAAAAGCATTTTTGATATCTATTTGTGAAAACAGTTACGGGCAAAAACCATTGCTATATGATTATTTTGGCCTAATCAAATTCAAACTTTCCGTACCTGACACAAGCAGCAGTTATACTGGACCATGGTTGTTGAAAGTGCTGTTTCCTTACCTTCTCTCCTTTTGATCTCCGTCTTGTGATGTTCCATTAACGGGAAAAGTAAAGGGAAATCTTTTACTGTTAGGGGAGCGCTCTAATTTATCAAATATTAATGGTATCACATAGCTTGTACAAGCACTAAATATAAAATGGTTAATTTTGTTTAAATTTTGCGAGGAAAAGACGTTGTTAAAAAGAAATAAGTTAAGATTTTCTCCCTGTTTCATTCTGCTAAATTCTGCAGGATATAGTGCGTTCCGTTTCTTGTTTTTGCATGGTGTTTCCCATTTTGTGGTATAAATCTGGCGAGGATCCAAATTGTCATATTCTTGCCTCTGCCTACACTAAGCAGGCTCCAATTTATTTTCTTGTTGTTTCTTGCAACGCCATCCGGAATCACGGCCCCAGTGTTTGCAGATCCCCTTTTCCGGTTTATAACATCTCCCCTCGATTCGCTCTTCCTCCAGAAACTTGTACTGTGAAATGAATACATATCTCGTGGTAGCTTTTATCAGAAAGTGTGCGCGTTTACCCAAGGGAAAAACATAAATAAAATATATATAATAAAGTATAGGCAAAGAATGATGTTAAGAGATGGAAAGGAGTTTCTTTACATAAGGCTGTTATATTAACTGCACTTGGAACTAGAGCCTTAGAGCGATACAGCTCTTTAAAGTACGGAACACACACACCTGCATGCTAATTACTTTTAAGAGCTTTGTGGCTCTAAGGCCCTTAGTATTATGATCCCAATGCACTTAATAACAATTTTAATGTTTATGTCTGCGTGCGCGCGCGTACAGGTCCTGCGCCCTGTTTCACAAAAGTATGGCTTATACATTACAAGTGTGCGGACTGGTAACTTGTAGTTATTAGTAAAATTCTGTTTCACAAAGGTTTTTTTTTCTTACACTTGTACTTTACTGCTCCACACTTACAAGTGAACAAGTGAATTTTCGTCGTTCTCTTCCACGAAAGTATTTGTATTAGTCGAGCACTGGTAGTTTGTATAAATTTCTCTACAAGTGTAGGAACATTGGTAACTTAAAATACTAGCTCAAAATGTATTGTCTTTTTAATGATTTTGGGAGCCATTTGACCCAAATGTGCTAAGTATTGGCGAAAGTGATGATAATACTGAGTAGGAATATGTATAGAGAAAGAACAATAACAATAAGTATTTGTGTATAATGATAAAGAAGGTTAAGTACGACGTACGATTGGTATTGATGTTTCATGTATCACACGCATCTTAATTAATGTATTTTTAAGGTTCTTGCTACATGCCACGAATATATATATTTCATTTTCTTTAGAATATTTTCTTTTGGCACAATTTCCCCCGTTTTTATTGCCTATCAGAACGTGATTGTCAACAAATAAATAAATATAAAAGATCAAATGGACTAATAAAATGACCCGAGAGCAATCGGGAAGCGCGATTCTTCTGCCATCTCTCGACGGCGAAATGTAGACGTCGTCCCAAAGTGGTTTATTACGCTTGAATATCGATAAAGTTTTTAATTTATCATTACGTCTGAGAAAAAAGGACAAGCCGTATTTTCAGAAATGACAATGATCCGCTCCGTGCATTAAAAATCCTAAAGAGTGGACATAACCTAATTCAAGCTATGGCGAAGTATGGAAACAGCTGCTCCTCCATCTTGTTTTATATAACGTCCACATGACGTCACTTGTAACTTTTTACTAATATTTTACCAGTGTAGCAATTCTTTCGAGAACAGAAAGTTACAAGACCATACTTGAACCTGCACTAATACACTTGTATGTATTAGACCATATCTTTGTGAAACAGGGCCCTGGTGTTCTAGTTGTAGCCATACTTGCAAGGTAGACCAAATGGCAATCCCGGGAACAGTCGAGCGTAAATATCCTAAGTATGGCTTCCTTCGGAGGGGAAGCAAGGCCTTGGGTCCCGGCACATAAAGAACCTCAAGCCTAAAAGAAGAGGCCTCTGAGCAAAATTTTCACGCCCTGAATTAAATGGGACGCTTATGACCTAAGATGTTGAAGAGCGTCCGTAAATTGACCAAATCAATCGTCAAAAACAACCTTGACATGTCAATGGAACCCGTATTATATTTATATTTAATTAATCGCTCCCGAGTGTATTCTGCATTTGAAAGAGAACATGAAAACATGTGGTGGAAAGAGATATGTGAACAAAATAAAGAGCTCGACATAAGGAAGAAGCAGTATCAGTGATGTATCAGCAGTGGTCAATAAACATAAAGCAGCAAACAACGATCAGTGCTCATTCAATTACTCAAAAATCAGATAGTCCCGTAGCCTATATACCGACGGTGCCAAAAAATGTACACACACTTTCACAGTAGATATTTATTTAATACATTTCAAAGTTGAACCGAAAAACAACAGTAATGTGTAGTATGATGTTCTGTAAACAGATGTGACTCACATACATTATGATAGCGTTGCTACGTGACAGGTAAATCAACAATGAACAAATGAAGCCAAGGTTGTCGTATGATGTTCTGTAATCATATGTGACTCACATTACGTTATGCTAGCGTTGCTACAACAAAATGGAGTCAAGATCATTGTTTGAACAGCTGAAAGCAATTTTCAAGTGGTATTGGAACACCAAGAATGTTGTTGAAATTCATTAGGACGAAGAAGTTTCCATGGCGTTCTCCGGATCTAACTCCATTGGACTTCTACCTATGGGGAACTCTTAAGGATGTTGTATACCGTAGAAAACCAGCTACACTCGCAACACTTCGGGAAGAAATTGAAACGACATGTGCTGCAATTGCCGAGGACACTTTCGCAAACGTTGCTCAATCAGTAGTTCAACGTACTCAGAAGTGCATCGACACCGATGCTGGCATTTTGAGCAACTGCTGTAACTGTAAAAGTCTAAGATGATTAGTGCTCATCATTTTCTGATTATGTGAAATCAATTTTATTAGGTTAACACAGTTTTTTCTTTGCTTCAAGTGTGTATACATTTTTGGCACCCTCTGTATACATCACGTCAGTAATGCAGTTTTTTAGATCTCATATAATGTCTGCTCGAATTGTAGTTATCAACAGTAAGGTCGTTCCTGCATCTTAAATGTAATGAAAATCATTCACACTAGAGGTATTTACATCAAGAAAGGGGGAAAAAAGTTTAACAGCACAACCCAGCAATGTCCATCATCGAACCCCCCCCCCTTTTTTTCCAGTCCAATTTAATCCAATTGGTCGTTCTACTGCAATAGAAATTCCGCCAGCGTGTCGCACAATAATTCTGTCACCCTTTCCTCTGCACCCTCAGTTTTAGCTGTCTAGCACGGTGGAACATGTGTGCGCCGGATAATCGTATGGAATGACAAGAGACGCTGATTGGCTCCCCTAAGGGAGGGGTAGAGAAAAGATGGGTTGTGTCGCACGGCCTTATAGCTGCAGACGTCGGAGGCCTCATTGGAAACTGACTGCGTGTTCAACAAAAAACAAGATAGGCATAAGTATTATTAATCATACGGTACCTACTGTGTGGAAGCAAATAACACAGAGCACCACGTGAAAACTAAAACTATGAGGGCCAATTTTTCAATGGGACAAGATGCCTGATAATTTTTCTCCCATCATGCCAAGTCAAATGACAGATAATTGGGTCTAACAAACTCAGACTCAAGTATGCCATTGTTTGTTTAGTTTTTGCTGCCATTACATAAAAAATAAAATAATAAAAATAAAAATCTCTCTGTAATACTATATCCAGGTACCTTATTTTCTACATCGGGACGTATATCCCAATAGCTTTATCGTTGCGTTTTATATATTTTACATTATTATTATTATTATTATTATTATTATTATTATTATTATTATACATATTTATTTAAATTTAAAACTAAATGTACAATATAACTAAACTACGTTATAAATTCCCATGCATGTTGGCAGCACTAATTTGCAACTGGTAACCAGCTGTTAAACAAAATGCAGATTACAATACAACAATATTGTTTACTTCCAAACAAAACATAAACTGTTCCTGGCGAACGTGTGCACTGGAATCCAGTACTAATAATTTCTCTTAAATTTATTTCATCTATATCATCAATAGTAACCTAAAATTAATTCAATTCTTGTTAATTATATTATAAAGTTTATCTATATAATATACAATTTATACTCTAAGCCTAACTTATTCTATAATATACATCATTATTGTTGTTATTATTATTATTATTATTATTATTATTATTATTATTATTATTATTATTATTATTTTCATTGCTGTGTTGTTATTCCCTGTGTTTTATTCCCACTAAATTTCTTGCATTTTATTATATATATATATATATATTATTTATTCATTTTCTTTACACCTGCTCTCTTCACTGCCTAGAAACCATTTAGAACTGTCCTAACGTCACTTTGCTTCACTTGGCTTTTATTATTAAGGGTTCATTTGAGTTCTGATACACGATTCTGCTCTGCCTTCATCTCTCTTCCTCTTCTCTTCAAACTCATCTCTTGATGGCTGTTGTTTCCTCCTCCTCTGTGTTGTGGTTTTAATCTCCCGGTTATTCCACTCGTCCTCATCTGTCCTCCTCTGGCCTCCAGGTTGTGTTGTTGAACATTCCGTTTAGTACGCATCTTGATTTTCCTCTCCTTCAATTCCTCCTCCTTCTTGTGTTTCTTGATTGTTACCTATAGGTAAGTTATTTGTTGGTATATTTGATAAATTAATTGTGCATAAACTTTCTCATCTGCTCACTATTTGATCATCTTGTACTTGCACTTGTATCTCCTCCAGTTCAATTCTCTCCTCCCAGGAGATTTTACTTGTTTTCTAAGCCAATATGTCAAGATTCTTCTCTTCTTATCTGATATCAACTTAGGTAGTAATACTACCTATTTAAGATAAATTTAAAGTCAACATTTGTATTAAGGAGAAGTTTAAAACTAATGTTGGCTAAATTTTAAGCTTCACCCTCTTACACCCATCCTTTACTTTAAAATTTTAAATGGCACCCGTCCCTTTTGATACTTACATTTTAAAGTGAATGTAATTGGTATCATATATTATGTTCTTTTACTATTTTCTGTTGTTATTGTTGTTTAAATTTAAACTAAATAATAATATTAGAGCTATTGCGCATTTAATGCATTAGTTGCGTTTTAGTAACAAACTGTTTCAAAATATAGTGTAACCTACAAGAAAGAACAGAATGTAAGCGGATTAATCGAAAATTATGAAATAGACTGGAGTATTACTGTAATATTAATAATTATTTTTAACCAAAATCGATTATGTTTCATCCTACAGGCAACTAAATTATTTTTTATTCTATCAAAATGCAAAAAAGCAATTGGCAGGTAATTATTGAAAACAAAAGATGTGATTGTAATTGAATCCTTTTTAAAATGTAGAGTACAAAGGCAGGGATGCCACTTAGATGCGAATAAGGGAGTGAAACCAGGTATTTTGAAATTGTTCCTCGTTCTGGTATTAAATTAAATGCTTAATAGATTTTTCAATATTATTCTGATCAAATTCAAACAAAAATAAGATGGTAAGATAAACAATGTGATGATAATAATAATAATAATAATAATAATAATAATAATATAATTCTCTCTAAAATATTAACATAAATGGCAGGAAATTGCCATTTGAAATTTTATAGTGGGGTTGGGTGAAACTAAGGGGTGAAATCCAAAAAAATTAATAAAAATGGTTTTAAACTTCCCTCTCAATATCTAAGTTGACATACTTTTATTTAAATTAAATTTATGTTAAATAATTATTCAGATTAAGAAGTTTTAAAATGTACACTTATGTGTGTATATGGCGTTCTCTCATTTCGCTGCAAATTTGGAGTTTGTAAACAATGCAAAACAGTTGACTTTCAGTGAAAACCCCATTAACGGCAAGATAAAGGTCCGCTGACGCAGGCTATAAAGCTTGCTTGGTTG